>CM039095.1:33698067-34924643 GCA_022113865.1 Chimonanthus praecox
TTCAAATATATCTATTTTTTTAAAATAAAAAATTTTCAAATATTGTGAACCGCGGTTCACTGTTTGTGGTTTTATAAGGTTCATTGCGGTTTTTTGGAGTTCACAACGGTTTTTTACGGTATTTAGCGTAGGACTTGGTTTTTTCTTACATTTAATTTAAGTAAGTGTAATCCATTGATTTTGGAGGGAACAATTAATTAATGAAAAAAAAACAACATGTGGAATATTTCACTTCCACTTTCTCACTCAATTTCAGTCTAATCCAGCTGAAACAAACAAAATCCCTAGATTCTAAAATCATGATTTCGGTGCTAATATTTTTGTTCTAGAGGGAACATTGAGTAATTTTTTTTCAAAATACCGGTTTTACCTGTATATCTTTGGTGCTGCCATGGAAGGAATGGGAAGAGAACTTGGTGTTGTGATGGAATAGATGGGAAAACAACTAAGGCATTGCCATTTTCCTCATCTTCCTCTCTTCCATCGATGGGAAATGGATGAACAAAAAAAAGTGGAGTGAAGAGAGAACGGAAGGAAACGAGGGAAGGGGAAGAGACCAAATTGAAAGAAGTATTTCAAAAAAAATTCCATGAAAGGTGACCACCAAGCCAGGCCCTAATCTGACCAGGCAGTTTTTTCAGAGGTTCGGCAACATTACTTCAAGGACGGTGCACAAACGATAACACTCTGATTTCCTAGGCTGGACCAGCGAACACCGTTTTGTCCTTCTCCCTCCATCGCCTCTCTTCTCATTTTGCAGAAAATGAGAAATCATAATACAAAATACGAAGAAGAGTAGTGGGTATCGGGGGTTTTTCATCACCTCTCTTCTCCTTCTTCCACCATCGCCTCTCTTCTCATTTCACAGAATACGAGAAATCATAAAACAAAATACAAACAAAAGCAGTGATATCTGTTCTCATTTCGCAAAAAAGGAGAATGGTAAAATAAAATGCGAAACAGTAAAAATCATAAAAAGACATACATATCGTGGAATGAACTTCAAAATGGCAAGGCAGACAGAGACCAGAAGTAATGCAATGGGGATGAACCTGAGAATTCTCATTTCACTAGTTGAAATAAGAACACAGAAATCGAAATGGATGCTTCTATTATCCAGAGGTCTCAGCTTCTCTATTAACCCAGAGGTCACATTTCTTACACTGTATCACTCCTTTCTTCATTTCTGTTATTCTCTAGTAGTCTAGGTCTATGTCTGTAGTAGTCTAAAATGGTCATAATACAGGAGATCGAAACACGTGTGGACACCGGCTCGGGGGAGTGTTTTTTTTTTAAATATGTTTTCTATTCTATATTTTTAAAATCTGATATCATTTTATTTTATTTTTTTTACAATTAGGCTGGTCTTTCTTGGCCCGTTTATAAACCGGGGCATGGCTTCTGGCGTTTTCGGCTTCCTTTCTCTGGTGCGGATGCAGACGCGTGGTCTCGCCATCTTCTGTATCTCTCTTCATTTGCGGCGCCTTCCCCTCGGGGGGGAGGGTGGTAGGTTTCTACACATGTTTCGCTCTCATGCCGTACCACCCTTTTAGACTACTACAGACCTGGGTCTAGACTACTAGAGACTAACAGAAAGAAGTGATAATCAGTGTAAGAATTTGGACCTCTGGGTTAAAAGACGACGCTGAAACCTCTGGGTAACGGGAAGCATCTATTTCGATTTTTGCGCTCTCATTTCCACTAGTTAAATGGGAATTTTCAGGTCCATCGTCATTGCATTACAAGAAAGCATCTATTTCGATTTTTGCGCTCTCATTTCTACTACTGAAATGGGAATTTTCAGGTCCATCTTCATTGCAATACTTCTGGTCTCTATCTTCGCTGCCATTTTGATGTTCATTCCACGGTATGTCTTTCTTTTTATGATTTTTACCCATTGCTCTTCTTTGTATTACTAACTGAATGTGATACCCACTGCTCCTTTTCGTATTTTGTTTTATGATTTCTCATTTTCTGCGAAACGAGAAGATATATCACTACTCCTCTTCATATTTTGTTTTATGATTTCTCATTTTCTGCGAAATGAGAAGAGATATCAGTGCTCTTCTTTGTATTTTGTTTTATGATTTCTCATATTCTGCAAAATGAGAAGAGTGGCGATGAAGGGAGAAGGAGAACAGAGGCGATGGAGGGAGAAGGAAAAGATGGTGTTGGCTGGTCCGGCATAGGAAATCAGAGTGTCACCGTTTGTGTTAGCCCCTTGTTTTTTGTGTTTTTGGATATGATTAATGGGATTTTGGATGTTTTGTAGAATTTACAATGAAATATAAGATATGAGAATTTAAAAGGTAAATTTTGAAATTTATGGGCATAAGTTGATATTTTTGGAAAGTTGGAATTTTTAATAATTATTTTACCACAATTTTGGGGGTTTTATTCATAAAATAATTAATTTAAATCCATTTAAGAGAGTTTGGATTAATTTAGTTATTTTTATAATTGATTGTAGTGGTAAAATTATTTATAGGTTCTTCATACTTTGAAAAGCTCAATTAATAAGCCTATTAAGAAAAACCAATGAAGAAATCCACATGTGTGAAGACTATTTTCATCATCTCGAGATACATGATGAGGAAATTCGAAATTTACAAGTCAGTAGAAGATCCGAATTAGGAAACAAGTTAGATAAATAATCAACAATCCCATCAATTAATAGAAAATAATTCACATTAAATTTAAATGACACTTTGGCTAATAACCGTAGAAAATAACATAAAGAATGGATTTGGAAACAGCCAAAAAAACATAAGCAAAATAAAAATTCAAATGAAATATCCAAATTGTATCAGACACGTAAAGAGGGGTGGGCCGGAGGTGTTAGGATTGACATGGTAACATGACACAATTAAGCTTGCAAAAGAGAGCAAATTGTACAACCAACTGACTGTAAATTGTAACCAATTCAGACGCTGACATCTAAATTCAATTTCTTGCACACTATCTTTTTAGATAGACTAGTAGGAAGTGTGCTTCGTGCAAGTGAAAATGGTCAAAATTTTATAGTTAATAATTCTTTCTTCAATGTACAAGTTTTTTCACATTGTAGAGCTTTTCGGAATGTTTTAGAATGATCCAGAATGCTCAAGAAGAGTCTGGAACAATCCGGAACATTCCAAAAGATTCCGGATGGTTCAAGAAAACTCTAGAGAATTTTGGAGTTCTTTAGAAGATTATAGAATTGTGTAGAAGTGTGTGGAGTCATGTAGAACACATTGGAATGTTCTAAAAGCTTATGGAAGAAGGAAGAAGTAGGGCCTAGAACGCTTTTAGATGATTCTTGGTATGTAGAAATTTGTGGAATATGTTAGGAGTTTCTAGAATTCTCCACATCCATTGGATGATTGGCATGTGGCATCATTTTAGCCATTAATTCCCAAGGCTTTTAGTATAAATAGGGGTAAGGTTCCCATTTGTAACCTACTCCTCGAGATTTGTAAATTTCCAAGTGCAATACAAGTTCATTCCTTCCAAGTGTTCAAGTGTGCTCTTGTACTTGCCTAAGTGAGAGTTTGAGTGAAGTTGGTCTTGAATGTTTAAGTGGAGAAGGCTTACTTGTTCAACAATCCGAGTGTTGTTCAAGTGCCACACGAGCAATTCGTGAGTGCAATCTCTAAGTCTGTGACATGTAGGTGTCTTACTCTTACAGTACTGAGACACACTGACATAATTAAATAAACAAATATAGATTTCTGATGAAGCACGTGTGTCCACACGTGACAACTGAGTGACTGGGTACAGGAGGAGTGGTCCATCTTAAGGACGGCACCCAGTAAAATCTCAGCAGAATTTGAATGGGTTTAGGTTTTATAGAGAGAACCTAATTCAACATCAGCAAAATCTTGTTGGATATTCAAGAGAATTTCCTATAGAGTTTTGGCATAATCCTAATGGTAATCATGGAGAAAATCCCCACAAAGGATATTTTTATCAATACCCCAATAGATATTACAGTAAGAATGTTAGAGAAGATTCCCAGCATGCTTCAAATGGATACTCCATAGAAACTCCAAGAGAATTTCAACAAAACTAAACTGGATATCAAAAAGAAATGTATTATGCTAGTAATGGGGTAGTGCGATTCCAAATGTTGATGGCAGTAGCAAGTATAAAGGAACAGTTGTGAGCTCGATGAGTCTATCTGATTGATCAATAGTTCTATAACATAGTACAAAAAATCAATTTGTATTGTGTCATACCATTACATATCGAAGTAGCTACCATTGAATCTGACATGGTGTGTTTGTTGCTCTTCCTTCTGTAAGTGATTCAGATGCTAATTCATATCCAGCAGAACTTACTGATTCTGTAAAATATGTTAGGAGTTTCTAGAATTCTTCACAGCACCAGCCTTGAAGTTGAAGGAGATTCTTGTGTCTTGATGAATTTATCATAGTTGTCATCTCCCTTGGAAAGGTGTTTCTAAAATACTTCTCTTTGTTAAAATTTTTAACAGCTATAGTCTTACTAGAGGTGAGTATACACAGTCCCAGCAGACCCTCCTCCGAGACGTTTACTAGAATGGAATCTCTCTGTTGCATATCTTATCTCAGAGAGAGGTAACTTTGAAGGATTTTCGTCATATGGTTCTTAACAATATGTTGAAATTCCCCCTTTCTCATTTCAATTATCTTCTTCCTTATCCGATTCCATGTAGCTGCCATCACTGCAATGGAGAAGCTGAATGTTGCTACCCCAATTCCATGTATTAGCCCTATTCCTCTTGTATTCCTTCCTTGAGGCCAATATCACCTGTCCTTGGGGGGGAGGGTGGCAGGTTTCTACACATGTTTCGCTCTCATGCCGTACCACCCTTTTAGACTACTTTCAGACCTAGGCCTAGACTACTAGAGACTAACAGAAAGAAGTGATACTCAGTGTAAGAACTCGGACCTATGGGTTAAAAGACAATGCTGAAACCTCTGGGTAACGGGAAGTATCCATTTCGATTTTTGCGCTCTCATTTCTACAAGTGAAATGGGAATTTTTAGGTCCATCGTCATTGAATTACAAGAAAGCATCTATTTCGATTTTTGCGCTCTCATTTCTACTACTGAAATGGGAATTTTCAAGTCCATCTTCATTGCAATACTTCTAGTCTCCGTCTTCGTTGCCATTTTGATGGTGTTGGCTGGGCCGGCATAGGAAATCAGAGTGTAACCGTTTTTGCCAATGTTATCAGGGTCGAACTATCTAACGAACCGTTTTCGAGGCATTTTAGGTTCAACCGGGTTCAACCGGGTTCGACCGGATTCAACCGAGTTCAACTGCGGTTAAAGCCGGTAAAAATTGGCCAAGTAATAATTTAATACAAATATTGTATATAACATTAATATGAGTAATAGTAATATAAATATTACAAATGACATTCAAACTCTAAGCAATATTAATATAAATATCACAAATAACATTCAAACTCTAAGTAATATATCAAAACGGTGAAAGATATGTGATAAAAATAGTAAAAAACCTTTAAATTTTAAATATATCTATTTTTTAAAATAAAAAATTTTCAAATATTGTGAACCGAGGTTCACTGTTTGCGGTTTTATACCGTTCATTGCGGTTTTCTGCAGTTCACAACGGTTTGTTACCGTATTTAGCGTATGATTTGGTTTTTTTTCTATTTAATTTAAGCAAGTGTAATCCAGTGATTTTGGAGGGAACAATTAATTAATGAAAAAAAAATCAACTCGTGGAATATTCACTTCCACTGTCTCACTCAATTTCAGTCTAATCCAGCTGAAACAAACAAAATCCCTAGATTCTAAAATCATGATTTGGACACTAATATTTTTGTTCTAGAGGGAACACTGAGTAATTTTTTTTCAAAATACCGGTTTTACCCGTATATCTCTGGTGCTGCCATGGAAGGAATGGGAAAAGAACTTGGCGCAGTGATAGAATAGATGGGAAAACAACTATGGCATTGCCATTTTACTTATCTTCCTCTCTTCCATCAATTGGAAATGGATGAAAAAAAAAAGTGGAGTGAAGAGAGAACGGAAGGAAACGAAAGAAAGGGAAGAGACCAAATTGAAAGAAGTATTTCAAAAAAAAATCGAAGAAAGGGGACCACCAAGCCAGGCCCTAATCTGACCAGGCAGTTTTTCTCCCTCACTCTCTGTTTCTCAGTTTCATTTCTCAGAGGTCCGGCAGCATTACTTCAAGGACAGTGCACAAATGATGACACTCTGATTTCCTAAACCGGACCAGCCAACACCGTCTTTTCCTTCTCCCTCCATCGCCTCTCTTCTCCTTCTCCTCGATCGTGTCTCTTCTCATTTTGCAGAAAATGAGAACTCATAAAAAAAAATACAAAGAAGAACAGTGGGTATCGGGGGTTTTTCATCACCTTTGTTCTCCTTCTTCCTCCATCGCCTCTCTTCTCATTTCACAGAATACGAGAAATCATAAAACAAAATACAAACAAAAGCAGTGATATCTGTTCTCATTTCGCAGAAAATGAGAAATGGAAAAATAAAATACAAATTAGTAAAAACCATAAAAAGACATACATACCATGGAATGAATATCAAAATGGCAAGGCAGACAGAGACCAGAAGTAATGCAATGGGGATGAAGCTGAGAATTCTCATTTCACTAGTAGAAATGAGAACACAGAAATCGAAATGGATGCTTCTATTATCCAGAGGTCTTAGCTTCTCTTTTAACCCAGAGGTCCTAGTTCTTACACTATATCACTCCTTTCTTCCTTTCTGTTATTCTCTAGTCGTCTAGGCCAATGTCTGAAGTAGTCTATAATGGTGGTAATACAGGAGAGCGAAACAAGTGTGGAAATCGACTCGCGGGAGTTTTTTTTTTTAAATATGTTTTTTATTCTATATTTTTAAAATCTGATATCATTTTATTTTATTTTTTTTACAATTAGTCTAGTCTTTCTTGGCCGGCTTATTCTCTGGGGCATGGCTTCTAGCGTTTTCGGCTTCCTTTCTCTGGTGCGGATGCGGACGCATGGTCTCGGCATCTTCTGTATCTCTTTTCATTTGCGGCGCCTTCTCCTCGGGGTGGAGGGTGGCAGGTTTCTACACATGTTTCGCTCTCATGCCGTACCACCCTTTTAGACTACTACAGACCTAGGCCTAGACTAATAGAGACTAAGAAAAAGAAGTGATACTCAGTGTAAGAACTAGGACCTCCGGGTTAAAAGACAACGCAGAAACCTCTAAGGAACGGGAAGCATCCATTTCTATTTTTGCGCTCTCATTTCTACTAGTGACATGGGAATTTTAAGGTCCATTGTCATTGAATTATCGAAAATCATCTATCTCGATTTTCGTGCTCTCATTTCTATACTGAAATGGGAATTTTCAAGTCCATCTTCATTGCAATACTTCTGGTCTCCATCTTCGTTGCCATTTTGATGTTCATTCCACTGTATGTCTTTCTTTTTATGATTTTTACCCATTGTTCTTCTTTTCATTACTAACTGAATGTGATACCCACTGCTCCTTTTCGTATTTTGTTTTATGATTTCTCATTTTCTGTGAAATGAGAAGAGATATCATTGCTCTTCTTCGTATTTTGTTTTATGATTTCTCATACTCTGCGAAATGAGAGGAGAGGCGATGGAGGGAGAAGGAAAAGATTGTGTTGGCTGGTCCGGCATAGGAAATCAGAGTGTCACCGTTTGTACCAATGTTATCAGGGTCGGACTGTCTAACGAACCGTTTTTGAGGCATTTTAGGTTCAACCCGATTCAACCGGGTTCATATTAGGGCTGGACTATCTAACGAACCGTTTTCGAGGATTTTAGGTTCAACCGGATTCAACCGGGTTCAACCGGGTTCATATCAGGGCCAGACTATCTAACGAACCGTTTTCGAGGCATTTTAAGTTCAACCGGGTTCAACTGGATTCAACCGAGTTCAACTGGGTTCAACCAGATTCAACCGGATTCAACCGGGTTCAACTGCGGTTAAAGCCGGTAAAAATAGGTCAAGTAATAATTTAATATAAATATTGTATATACCATTAATATGAGTAATATAAATATAAATATTACAAATGACATTCAAACTCTAAGTAATATTAATATAAATATCACAAATAACATTCAAACTCTATGTAATATATCAAAACGGTGAAAGATATGTGATAAAAATAGTAAGAAACCTTTAAATTTCAAATATATCTATTTTTTTAAATAAAAAATTTTCAAATATTGTGAACCGCGGTTCACTGTTTGCGGTTTTATACGGTTCATTGCGGTTTTTTGTAGTTCACAACGGTTTTTTACGGTATTTAGTGTAGGATTTGGTTTTTTCTTATATTTAATTTAAGCAAGTGTAATCCACTGATTTTGGAGGGAACAATTAATTAATGAAAAAAAAAATCAACTCGTGGAATATTCACTTCCACTGTCTCACTCAATTTCGGTCTAATCCAGCTGAAACAAACAAAATCCCCAAATTCTAATATCATGATCTGGACACTAATATTTTTGTTCTAGAGGGTACACTGAGTAATTTTTTTTCAAAATATCGGTTTTACCTGTACATCTCTGGTGCTGCCATTGAAAGAATGGGAAAAGAACGTGGTGCTGTGATGGAATAGATGGGAAAACAACTAAGATATGTGGGACCATTTTCCATCATAAGAAGGATGGGAGATGTAGCTTATCAGTTGGCACTTCCTTCACAACTGGCATCTCTACACGATATGTTTCATATATTGATGTTGAGGAAGTACAATCCCGATCCGTCTCATGTATTGAATGTGCAAGATATAGAGGTACAAAGCGACATGACATACGTCGAGAAGCCTATTAGAATAATAGAGACTGAGCAAAGGGTGTTATGAAACAGAGTGATTCAATTCGTCAAGGTGGTATGGGATCGACATGGTATGAAGAAGCCACTTGGGAACTCGAATCGGAGATGAGAACAGCTCACCCTGAATTATTTATGTAATTTATTTTGAAATCCTACTTCATTCGATTTTCTGGACGAAAATATTAAAAAGAGTATTGTATTTAACACTTTGGAATTTCATGTTATTAATATTTATGAAATTTGTCATTTAATTGTGAATTATTGGATATGGATTTTATATGGGTAAAGGGTTGGGTCAATTGCCCAATTAAGACCCAATGGATTGTGGATATGGTGGCAATTGGAATAATTGGGTAAGATGTATTCAATTGGGTCAAAGTTGTTAATTGGGTAAAAAATGTCCAATTGGGACCCAATGGGTCGTGTTTGACTTGGTTGACCACCAAGTGAGTTGACTTAAATTAAATGAGTTGAGTTGGACAGTTTGCATTTTAAATTTAAATTCAAACAATGGGAAGGACGGTTTGTATTTTAAATTTAAATTCAAATAATGGGTTTGACGGTTTTTATTTCAAATTCAAATGAGATGGAGGAGTTATGATCAATTCAAATTCAAAACAAAGGTAAGGATACACGTTGGGGAGGAGGTTGGTTTATTTCAAAATTTAAACGTTGGAGAGATGAAGGTGTTTTAAAATTTGAAATTTCAATCAAATGGAGATGTTTATGGATTAATCTTCAAATTCAAACAAATGAGATGAAGGAATGAAGGAATTATGTTTGATACACGTTGGAGAGATGAAGGTGTTTTAAAATTTGAAATTCAAGCAAATGGAGATGTTTATGGATTAATCTTCAAATTCAAACAAATGGAGGAATATTGGATTATTTCAAATTCAAAGGCACACGTTGGAGAAGATAATGGAGATGGTGATGGTTTAATTTTCAAATTCAAACTCTCCCTCTCCCTCTTGGCTATCTCTCCCTCACACTCTATCTTAGCCGGCTAGGAACCTAAGAGAAAGAAGATCAAACTTTTGGAAAATTATATCTCATTTTCTTCCTCTCTTGGCCGTTCCTCTCAAGTCAAGTACTTGAAGTAATTTTTCCATCTCAAGTTTTTCTATCTCTCTCAAATCTATACCCTAGCCGAACCACCTCAAGGACTGCAACAAGGTCAGTCTCGACTAAAGGAGAAAGAAGGAAGGACTAAGAAAGGAACGGAAGAACAAGCTGGAGTAAAGATCAAGAAGTAGTCAAAGAACCGAAGGAGTCGCGGTATTGGTAAGTGCACTATAAACCCTTATTAAATAAATTGGTTAAGGGAATATGATCCGGCCATTGTATAGCCGAATCTATCAAGGGTTTAGATCATGGATTATGCTGTTTAAAAAAAAAAAGGTAAAACATGGATCATAGGGTTCGGCCACTTGGGATCGCCGAACCCCATGAAAGGACTTGATAATTTTATGGTTTGTGAGAGTTAAAAACCATACAATGTCATGGAAGTTTTTAGGTGTTTTAAATGGAGTTACGTTTAATATTTTGGGTCGGCCATTGGATGGTTGAACCATATGGTTATTATGGCTAAAGTGTTGAGCCTAAATTATATATAAATGATGGAATGATTGAGTCAAGAGAACCACACATGGCCGAACCCCATGGACTATTTTGATGGGATAATCGGATTAAGAATATGTTTGGAAATTATGAATTGTTATATGCTTTTGATTTAAGAATCACATATGGTTATTTATGGATTTAGTATTAAAGTGATCAACCATGATAGATGATGGAACAAGGGATAAAAATCCATAGGGTGAGGTTCGGCCATGTAGTATGGCCGAACCCCACTAATGATCATTTGGTGGACTTAGTGGTTAACTTATAATGTAATTGGAGATGGATATATGAAGGATTTAAAGGACCAAATTAAGTTGGTGAGGTTTGGCCATATTGTATGGCCGAACCCCACTAAGGTGGGTTTGTTATGGACATTAGTTATTAAGCAAAATTAAACAAGGGTTATGCAAGTGGCAAGATTGTAAATATGAATGAAATGTTCAAAGGAAAGAAGGGTCAAAATCAAAGTGGTAAGGTTCGGCCATGTTGTATGGCCGAACCCTACCAAGGTATGTTTGTAGTTGAGGTGTTTAATTAAGTTATTTGAATGGTGTGTTTGGGCTCAAGAATCCAAAGGAGGGATTAAAACAAAAATAAGTGAGGTTCGGCCATGGTGTATGGCCGAACCCCACAAGGTTGTATTTGGTGGATTGGGGTTTGTATATAAGTTATTTGTATGGTTTTGGTTAAATAAAAGAGAGACCAAAATTTAAGTGGGAGAGGTTCAGCCATGGTGTATGGCCGAACCCCACAAAGTGGGTTTTGGAACTTAGACTTAGTTGGAAATTAAATGGACATGTGTTTGACTTATTGTTATATAAACAAGGTAACGGGACTTCTTGAAAGGTGCGCAAATCGTGAACGGGTGACGATTTAAGAAGAGCAGACCATTTAAGTGATCATTGAGTAGGTTTCCTACCTCTTTGTAACCACACTTATACTTGATGTTTTATCTTTATTTTGATGAGATATATGTGTTAAACTATTATGTTTCATTGTGGATTTGAATGTTAAGATTTATTTACAAATGGCATGTATTCATAGACATCTCATGCATGGCATGGGGTGATGGTTATGTAACCGGACGCCACACTCCGTCGGGGCGTCCGAAAGACCACTGTGGGGTACCTTGATGATGAGAATCCCATCAAGAGGAAACCTGAGGCCACACTCCGTCGGGGCGTCCGAAAGACCACTGTGGGGTACTTTGGTGATGGCTATGTATATTTGTGATGGGTGGGACTCATTACATTTGCATACATACATAGCATTGTTTTTGTAAGATTTTGATGATCATGTACTATTATGTTATATGCATGTTTTTATTCTAACCTTCTGGTAGCTCTAATTGGAAGACCTACTGGGCGCGTTGATCTAACTCCCTATTTCTATCCTTAGTGGATGACACAGGAAAGGGAAAGGTCGAGGATCGCGAAGGAAACCAAGCATAGGAGCTTGGGCATTTGAATGGTTTTATTTATGGATATTTTGTTTAAGTTTACATGGACATGTAATTCGTTAGTTAGATATTGGCATGTAATTCGTTAGTTAGATATTGGCATGTAATAACTTAGTGATATTTGCTATGGTTTGGTATGGTTTGGAATGATTGATTAAGTTAAGATAACTTTGGAAAAATGACAATGTACTTTGCTATCTAATAAAATGGAGTAGATTTAGGTTCCATTATAATCCGCAGTTAGTTTAAGTATTATTCCGCAATGTTTATACTTTACTATGTAAGAACTATTCTCATGGACTTAGTCCATGTTCACTTAGGTTTGGCCAGTTAAGGGTCTGACTTTAGAAGTCCGGACTTAACTCGCGTCGTCACACTTCGCTCTTATCACTTGTTTATTTATTTAAAAAAAGAAATAGACTCTGATTTATAGTGAGAAAGGGCGGGGTCTTAAAGGGTTCAACTGGATTCAACCTGGTTCAACTGCGGTTAAAGCCGGTAAAAACCGGTCAAGTAATAATTTAATATAAATATTGTATATAATATTAATATGAGTAATATTAATATAAATATTACAAATGACATTCAAACTCTAAGTAATATTAATATAAATATCACAAATAACATTCAAACTCTAAGTAATATATCAAAACAGTGAAAGATATGAAATAAAAATTGTAAGAAACCTTTAAATTTCAAATATATCTATTTTTTTAAAATAAAAAATTTTCAAATATTGTAAACCGCGGTTCACTGTTTACGGCTTTATATGGTTCATTGCAGTTTTTTACAGTTCACAATGGTTTTTTATGGTATTTAGCGTAGGATTTGGTTTTTTATTCTATTTAATTTAAGCAAATGTAATCCACTGATTTTGGGGGGAATAATTAATTAATAAAAAAATCAATTCGTGGAATATTTACTTCCACTGTCTCACTTAATTTAGGTCTAATCCAGCTGAAACAAACAAAATCCCCAGATTCTAAAATCATGATTTGGACACTAATATTTTTGTTCTAGAGGGAAGAATGAGTAATTACCAAATTGAAAGAAGTATTTCAAAGAAAATTCCAAGAAAGGCGACCACCAAGCCAGGCCCTAATCTAACCTGGCAGTTTTTCTCCCTCTTTCTCCGTCTCTCAGAGGTCCGATAGCATTACTTCAAGGACGGTGCACAAATGATGACACTCTGATTTCCTAAGCTGGACCAGCCAACACAGTCGTTTCCTTCTCCCATTTATCGCCTCTCTTCTCCTTCTCCTCGATCGTCTCTCTTCTCATTTTATAGAAAATGAGAAATCATAAAACAAAATACGAAGAAGAGCAGTGGATATCAGGGGTTTTCATCACCTCTCTTCTCCTTCTTCCTCCATCGCTTCTCTTCTCATTTCGCAGAATACAAGAAATCATAAAACAAAATACAAACAAAAGTAGTGATATTTGTTCTCATTTCGCAGAAAATGAGTGGTAAAATAAAATACGAAGCAGTAAAAATCATGAAAAGACATACATACCGTGGAATCAACTTCAAAATGGCAAGGCAGACAGATACCAGAAGTAATGCAATGGGGATGAACTAGAGAATTCTCATTTCACTAGTAGAAATGAGAACACATAAATCGAATGGATGCTTTTATTATCTAGAGGTCTGAGCTTCTCTTTTAACCCAGAGGTCCCAATTCTTACACTGTATCACTCCTTTCTTCCTTTCTGTTATTCTCTAGTAGTCTAGGCCTATGTCTTTAGTAGTCTAAAATGGTCGTACTACAGGAGAGCGAAACACATGTGGAAATAAACTCGCGGGAGTGTTTTTTTTTTTTAAATATGTTTTTTATTCTATATTTTTAAAATCTGATATCATTTTATTTTTATTTTTTTTACAATTAGGCTGGTCTTTCTTGGCCGGCTTATTCCCCTGGGAATAGCTTCTGGCGTTTTCGGCTTCCTTTCTCTGGTGCGGATGTAGGCCCGTGGTCTGGGCATCTTTTATATCTCTCTTCATTTGCGGCGTCTTTTCCTCGGAGGGGAGGGTGGCAGGTTTTCTACACATGTTTTGCTCTCATGCCGTACCACCCTTTTAGACTACTACAGACCTAGGCCTAGACTACTAGAGACTAACAGAAAGAAGTGATACTCAGTGTAAGAACTCGGACCTTTGGGTTAAAAGACGATGCTGAAACCTCTAGGTAACGAAAAGCATCCATTTCAATTTTTGCGCTCTCATTTCTACTAGTGAAATGAGAATTTTCAGGTCCATCGTCATTGCATTACCAAGAAGCATGTATTTCGATTTCTGCGCTCTCATTTCCACTACTGATATGGGAACTTTCAGGTCCATCTTTATTGCAATACTTCTGGTCTCCATCTTCGTTGCCATTTTGATGTTCATTCCATGGTATATCTTTCTTTTTATGATTTTTACCCATTGCTCTTCTTTGCATTACTAACTGAATGTGATACCCACTGTTCCTTTTTGTATTTTGTTTTATAATTTCTCATTTTCTGCGAAATGAGAAGATATATCACTGCTTTTCTTCATATCTTGTATCATGATTTCTCATTTTCACCGATGATGGGAGAAGGAGAAGAGAGGCGATGAGGGAGAATGAAAAGATGGTGTTGGCGGTCCGGCATAGGAAATCAGTGTGTCACCGTTTATGCCAATGTTATTTGGGACGAACTATCTAACGAACCGTTTTCAAGGCATTTTCGGTTCAACCGGATTCAACCGGATTCAAACGGGTTGAACCGGATTCAACCGAGTTCAACTGCGGTTAAAGCCGGTAAAAACCGGCCAAGTAATAATTTAATATAAATATTGTACATAACATTAATATGAGTAATTTTAATATAAATATTACAAATGACATTCAAACTCTAAGTAATATTAATATAAATATCACAAATAACATTCAAATTCTAAGTAATATATCAAAACGGTGAAAGATATGTGATAAAAATAGTAAGAAACCTTTAAATTTTAAATATATCTATTTGCGGTTTTATACGGTTCATTGCGGTTTTTTGCAGTTCACAATGGTTTTTTATGGTATTTAGCGTAGGACTTGGTTTTTTCTTCTATTTAAATAAAGCAAATGTAATCCACTGATTTTGGAGGGAACAATTAATTAATGAAAAAAAAATCAACTCGTGGAATATTCACTTCCATTGTCTCACTCAATTTTGGTCTAATCCAGCTGAAACAAACAAAATCTCCTGATTCTAAAATCATGATTTGGACACTAATATTTTTGTTCTAGAGGGAACACTGAGTAAATTTTTTTCAAAATACTGGATGGGAAATGGATGCAAAAAAAAAGTGGAGTGAAGAGAGAACGGAAGGAAATGAAGGAAGGGGAAGAGACCAAATTGAAAGAAGTATTTCAAAAAAATTCCAAGAAAGGCGACCAGCAAGCCAGGCCCTAATCTGACCAGGCAGTTTTTCTCCCTCTCTCTTCATCTCTCAGTTTCATTTCTCAATGGTCCGGCTACATTACTTCAAGGACCGTGCACAAACGATGACACTCTGATTTCCTAGGCCGGACTAGCCAACACCGTCTTTTCCTTCTCCCTCCATCGCCTATCTTTTCCTTCTCCTCGATTTTCTCTCTTCTCATTTCGCAGAAAATGAGAAATCATAATAAAAAATACGAAGAAAAGTAGTGGGTATCGGAGGTTTTTCATCACCTCTCTTCTCCTTGTTCCTCCATCGCCTCTCTTCTCATTTCGCAGAATACGAGAAATCATAAAACAAAATACAAACAAAAGCAGTGATATCTGTTCTCATTTCGCAGAAAATGAGAAATGGTAAACTAAAATACGAATCAGTAAAAATCATAAAATGACATACATACCGTGGAATGAACTTCAAAATGGCAAGGCAGACAGAGACCAGAAGTAATGCAATGGGGATGAAGCTGAGAATTCTCATTTCACTAGTAGAAATGAGAACACAGAAATCGAAATGGATGCTTCTATTATCCAGAGGTCTCAGCTTCTCTTTTAACCCAGAGGTCCCAGTTCTTACACTGTATCACTCCTTTCTTACTTTCTGTTATTCTCTAGTAGTCTAGGCCTATGTCTGTAGTAGTCTAAAATGGTCGTACTGCAGGAGAGCGAAACACGTGTGGAAACCAAGTCCCGAGAGTGTTTTTTTTTTTAAATATGTTTTTTATTCTATATTTTTAAAATCTGATATCATTTTATTTTATTTTATTTACAATTAGACTGGTCTTTCTTCGCTGACTTATTCTTCGGGGCATGGCTTCTGGTGTTTTCAGCTTCCTTTCTCTGGTGTGGATGCAGACGCATGGTCTCGGCATCTTCTGTGTCTCTCGTCATTTGCGACGCCTTCTCCTTTGGGGGGAGGGTGGCAGGATTCTACACATGTTTCGCTCTCATGCTGTACCACCCTTTTAGACTACTACAGACCTAGGCCTAGACTACTAGGGACTAACAGAAAAAAGTGATACTCCATGTAAGAACTCGGACCTCTGGGTTAAAAGATGACGCTGAAACCTTTGGGTAACATGAAGCATCTATTTCGATTTTTGCGCTCTCATTTCTACTAGTGAAATGGGAATTTTCAGGTCCATCGTCATTGTATTACCATAAAGCATCTATTTCGATTTCTGCGCTCTCATTTCTACTACTGAAATGGGAATTTTCGCGTCCATCTTCATTGCAATACTTCTGGTCTCTGTCTTCGTTGCCATTTTGATGTTCATTCCACGGTATGTCTTTCTTTTTATGATTTTTACCCATTGCTCTTATTTGCATTACTAACTGAATGTGATGCCCACTGCTCCTTTTCGTATTTTGTTTTATGATTTCTCATTTTCTGCGACATGAGAAGATATATCACTGCTCTTCTTCGTATTTTGTTTTATGATTTCTTATTTTCGGCGAAATGGGTAGAGATATCAATGGTCTTCTTCGTATTTTGTTTTAGGATTTCTCATATTCTGCTAAAGGATAAGAGAAACGATGAAGGGAGAAGGAGAATAAAGGCGATGGTGGGAGAAGGAAAAGACGGTGTTGGTTGGTCCAACATAGGAAATCAGAGTGTCACCGTTTGTGCCAATGTTATCAAGGTCGGACTATCTAACGAACCATTTTCGAAGCATTTTAGGTTCAACCGGATTCAATTGCAGTTAACGCCGGTAAAAACCGGTCAAGTAATTATTAAATATAAATATTGTATATAACATTAATATAAGTAATATTAATATGAATATTACAAATGACATTCAAACTCTAAGTAATATTAATATAAATATCACAAATAACATTCAAACTCTACATAATATATCAAAACGGTGAAAGATATATGATAAAAATAGTAAGAAACCTTTAAATTTCAAATATATCTATTTTTTAAAATAAATTTTTTTCAAATATTGTGAACCGCGGTTCACTGTTTGCGGTTTTATACGGATCATTGCTGTTTTTTGCAGTTCACAACTATTTTTTACAGTATTTAGCATAGGATTTGGTTTTTTCTTTTATTTAATTTAAGCAAGTGTAATCCACTGATTTTGGAGGGAACTATTAATTAATGAAAAAAAAAAGATCAACTCGTGGAATATTCACTTCCACTGTTTCACTCAATTTCGGTCTAATACTGCTGAAACAAACAAAATCCCCAGATTCTAAAATCATGATTTGGACACTAATATTTTTGTTCTAGAGGGAACACTGAGTAATTTTTTTTCAAAATACTGGCTTTACCCATATATCTCTGGTGCTGCCATGGAAGGAATGGGAAAAAAACTTGGTGCTGTGATGGAATAGATGGGAAAACAACTAAGGCATTGCCATTTTCCTCATCTTCCTCTCTTCCATCGATGGGAAATGGATGAAAAAAAAAGTGGAGTGAAGAGAGAACGGAAGGAACCGAAAGAAGGGGAAGAGACCAAATTGAAAGAATTATTTCAAAAAAAAATTCCAAGAAAGGCGACGACCAAGCCAAGCCTAATCTGACCAGGCAGTTTTTCTCCCTTTTTCTCCCTCTCTCTCCGTCTCTCAGTTTCATTTCTCAGAGGTCCGGCAGCATTACTTTAAGGACGGTGCACAAACGATGACACTCTGATTTCCTAGGCTGGACCAGTCAACACCGTTTTTTCCTTCTCCCTCCATCGCCTCTCTTCTCCTTCTCGTCGATCGTCTCTCTTCTCATTTTGCAGAAAATGAGAAATCATAAAACAAAATACGTAGAAGAGCAGTGGGTATCGGGGGCTTTTCATCACCTCTCTTCTCCTTCTTCCTCCATCGCCTCTCTTCTCATTTCGTAGAATACGAGAAATCATAAAACAAAATACAAACAAAAGCAGTGATATCTGTTCTCATTTCGCAGAACATGAGAAATAGTAAAATAAAATACGAAGCAGTAAAAATCATAAAAAGACGTACATACCGTGTACTGAACTTCAAAATGGCAAGGCAGACAGAGAGACTAGAAGTAATGCAATGGGGATGAACCTGAGAATTCTCATTTCACTAGTAAAAATGAGAACAAAGAAATCGAAATGGATGCTTTTATTATCAAGAGGTCTCAACTTCTCTTTTAATCCAGAGGTCCCAATTCTAACATTGTATCACTCCTTTCTTCCTTTCTGTTATTCTCTAGTACTCTAGGCCTATGTCTGTAGTAGTCTAAAATGGTCGTACTACAGGAGAGAAAAACACGTGTGGAAATCGACTCCTAGGAGTGTTTTTTTTTTGTTTTTTATTCTATATTTTTAAAATCTGATATCATTTTATTTTATTTTTTTTACAATTAGGCTGGTCTTTCTTGGCCGGTTTATTCTCCGGGGCATGGTTTCTGACTTTTCGTTATCCTTTCTCTAGTGCGGATGCATACGCGTGGTCTCGGCATCTTCTGTATCTCTCTTAGATAGTTCGGCCCTGATAACATTGGCACAAATGGTGACATTTTGATTTCCTATGCCGGACCAGCCAACACTATCTTTTCCTTCTCCCTCCATCGCCTCTCTTGTCCTTCTCCCTTCATCGCCTCTCTTCTCATTTCGCAGATATGAGAAATCATAAAACAAAATACGATGAAGAGCATTGATATCTCTTCTCATTTCGCAGAACATGAGAAATCATAAAACAAAATACGATGAAAAGCATTGATATCTCTTCTCATTTCGCAGAACATGAGAAATCATAAAACAAAATACAAAGAGGAGTAGTGATATATCTTCTCATTTCGCAGAAAATGAGAAATCATAAAACAAAATAAGAAAAAGAGCAGTGGGTATCACATTCAGTTAGTAATGCAAAGAAGAGCAATGGGTAAAAGTCATAAAAAGAAAGACATACCGTGGAATGAACATCAAAATGGCAACGAAGACGGAGACTAGAAGTATTGCAATGAAGATGGAACTGAAAATTCTCATTTCAGTAGTAGAAATAAGAGCGCAGAAATTGAAATAGATGCTTTCTGGTAATGCAATGACAATGGACCTGAAAATTCCCATTTCACTAGTAGAAATGAGACCGCAAAAATCGAAATGGATGCTTCCCGTTACCCCGAGGTTTCAGCGTCAACTTTTAGCCCAGAGGTCTGAGTTCTTACACTGAGTATCACTTCTTTCTGTTAGTCTCTAGTAGTCTACGCCTAGGTCTGCAGTAGTATAAAAGGGTAGTACGGCATGAGAGCGAAACATGTGTAGAAACTTGCCACCCTCCCCCCCGAGGACATGTGATATTGGCCTCAATGAAGGAATACAAGAGGAATAGGGCTAATACATGGCATTGGGGTAGCAACATTCAGTTTCTCCATAGCAGTGATGGTAGCTACATGGAATCGGATAAGGAAGAAGATAATTGAAATGAGAAAGGGGGAATCTCAACATATTGTTGAGAACCATGTGAAAAAAATCCTTCAAAGTTATCTCTCTTTGAGATAAGATCTGCAACAAAGAGATTCCATTCTAGTAAACATCTAGGAAGAGGGTCTGCTGGGACTGTGTATAGAGGTGTACTAACCTCTAGTAAGACTATAGCTGTTAAAAATTTTAACAAAGAGAAGTATTTTAGAGACACCTTTCCAAGGGAGATGACAACTATGATAAGTTCATCAAGACACAAAAATCTCCTTCAACTTCAAGGCTGGTGCTGTGAAGAATTCTAGAAACTCCTAGCATATTTTACAAATTTCTACACACCAAGAATCATCTAGAAGCTTTTTAGACCCTACTTCTTCCTTCTTCCATAAGCTTCTAAAGCATTCCAGAGAGTTTTACAAGACTCCACACACTTTTACACAATTTTAGAATCTTCTATAGAACTCCAAAATTCTCTAGAATCTTCTTAAGTTATTTGGAATCTTCCAGAACCTTCCAGATTGTTCCAGACTCTTCTTGAGCATTCTGGATCATTCTAGAACATTTTGAAAAGCTCTACAATGTACATGTAATCTCTTATTTACATAAATTATAAGATGGCTAGGTTGGGTGAATCTTTGGATGTGATATATTGTATAGCTTGTTTTTAGGTTATTAATTTTAGTATTGTTTTGTTTTTTTTGAATTATTGATTTTTATTTTGGATTTCATTTAAAGTAGTTCCAAATTATGTTTTTGAGGAATGAGATTACTTTTTTAACATGTTTTTCTGTTTGGTTTATAAAATTATTTACGATGAGGTTATGATGGAACCGCGAGGTATATGAGTACAGAGTATCTGTGTAAAGGCATAATATCTGAAAATACTGACCTCTACATCTTTGGGGTTGTCTGTCTGGTGGTCACAATGGGAATGAGACGGTGCAGTGATTGTGATCCGAACCTCATACTCATAAATTGGGTTTGGGATAAGAAGGCCAACAACAAATTGCTTAAATCTGCTGATCCAAGATAACAAGATTTTGAAGTAGAGGAAATGGAGAGAATGCGCATTGTTGGGCTCTCGTGTGTGCCTCCAAGTGCCTCCAAAATGCCAATAATGAGGGATGTTATACAGGTATTAGAAGGAAAAGCCTATCTCCCTGAGCTACCCTGTACAAAACCTTCATTCAGACTACGATTTGCCAAGGAATACTACAGATGGATCGGCATCAACTGAATCATCACCTTTTGAATATGAGTTGGCATCACCTTACATGAGGGAGATCATGAGGACACTAATACCAGAAGGCCCTATCCCTACTCCATTAACAAACTACAATCTGTCAAGGAATTCAGACGATGGATCGATATCACCTCTGCTGGATATGAATCAGCATCTGAATCACTTACAGAAGGAAGAGCAACAAACACACCGTGTCAGATTCAATGGTAGCTACTTCGATATGTAATGATATGATACAATACAAATTGATTTCTTGTACTATATTATAGAACTATCGATCAATCAGATAAAGTCATGAAGCTCACAACTATTCCTTTATGCCAACTACTGCCAATTGAATTAGATGCTTCAACATTTGGAATAGTACTACCCCATTACTAGCATAATACATTTCTTTCTGATATCCAGTTTGGTTTTGTTGAATTTCTCTTGGAGTTTCTATAGAGTATCCATTTGAAGCATGCTGGGAATCTTCTCTGACATTCTCACTGTAATATCTATTGGGGTATTGATAAAAATATTCTTTGTGGAGGTTTTCTCCATGATTACCATTAGGATTATGCTAAAACTCTATAGGAAATTCTCTTGAATATCCAACATGATTTTGCTGATGTTGAATTAGGTTCTCTCTATAAAACCTAAACCCATTCAAATTCTGCTGAGATTCTGCTGGGTGCCGTCCTTAAGATGGATCACTCCTCCTTTACCCAGTCACTCAGTTGTCACGTGTGGACACACGTGCTTCATCAGAAATCTATATTTGTTTATTTAATTATGTCAGTGTGTCTCAGTACTGTAAGAATAAGACACCTACATGTCGCGGACTTAGAGATTGCACTCACGAATTGCCCGTGTGGCACTTGAACAACACCTGGATTGTTGAACAAGTTAGCCTTATTCACTTAAACACTCAAGACCAAATTCACTCAAACTCTCACTTAGGCAATTACAAGAGCACACTTGAACACTTGGAAGGAATGAACTTGTATTGCACTTGGAAATTTACAACTCTTGAGGAGTAGAATAAAAATGGGAACCTCACACCTATTTAGACTAAAAGCCTTGGGAATTAATGGCTAAAATGATACCACATGCCAATCATCCAATGGATGTGGAGAATTCTGGAAACTCCTAACATATTCTACAAATTTCTACATAACAAGAATCATCTAAAAGCTTTCTAGACCCAAATTCTTCCTTCTTCCATAAGCTTTTAGAACATTCCAGAGTGTTCTATAAGACTCCACACACTTCTACACAATTCTATAATCTTCTAGAGAACTCCACAATTCTCTAGAGTTTTCTTAAACCATCCGGAATCTTCTGGAACCTTCTGGATTGTTCCGGACTCTTCTTGAGCATTCCGGATCATTCTAAAACATTTCGAGAAGCTCTGCAATGTACAAAAACTTGTACATTGAAGAAAGAATTATTAACTATAAAATTTTGACCATTTTTACTTGCACGAAGCACTTCCTACTAGTCTATCTAAAAGGATAGTGTGCAAGAAATTGAATTTAGATGTCAGCATCTGAATTGGTTACAATTTACAGTCAGCTGGTTGTACAATTTGCTCTTTTTTGCAACCTTAATTGTGTCATGTTACCATGTAAATCCTAACACCCCCGGGCCACCCCTCTCTACATGTTTGATATAATTTGGATATTTCATTTGAACTTTTATTTTGCTTATGCTTTTTGGCAATTTCCAAATCCATCCTTTATGTTATTTTCTACGGTTATTTGGAGCTGTAGTATGTAGATCTATGGGGATGGAAAAGTGCTGGAGAGAACAGTCTAGGTACATTTAGTCATGTCCTTAAACAAGATCCATTTAGACAATGTATGTGGTACTTTTCATAATCCTGATGAACTTATAGGATTTCCTACGGTTATTGTTTAGAATGTTGATTTCAGGAATTAATTGATTGACTTATTAGCCAAAGTGTCATTTAAATTTAATTTTAAGTATTTTCTATTAATTGATGGGATTGTTGATTATTTATCTAACTTGTTTCCTAATTTGGATCTTTTACTATAACAAACAATGGAAATACATATCCAATCACCCAAAAAATAGTAAAATTCATGTAAGGAAAGTGGGTGCAAAATCCCATTTTATACACATGTACTACCTTGTATCTTAGTTGTGACCTAGTTAACATTCGAATCAGGACAAGTCGTAAACTACAAAGTTTTAGCCTTTAAGTATTGTTTCCAACCCAAAAAGAATCAAAGCAATCTGACATTGGAGTGAAACTGTATGGCAAAAATACTGAAGATATGTCAAACCTTTCTTCTTTTTCTCCCCTTCTTATTTTGTTTCTTTTTCCTTAATTCACTTGCCAAATTCAAAAGTCTTCTTATACTGGCTTGTAAATTTAGAATTTCCTCATCATGTATCTTGAGATGATGAAAATAGTCGTCACACATGTGGATTTCTTCGTGGGTTTTTCTTAATGGGCTTAATAATTGGGCTTTTCAAAGTATGAAAAATCTAACAAATAATTTTACCACTTACAATCAATTCTAAAAATAACTAAATTAATCCAAACTCTCATAAATGGATTTAAATTTATTATTTTATGAATAAAACCCCTAAAATTGTGGTAAAATAATTATTAAAAATTCCAACTTTCCAAAAATATCAACTTGTGCCCATAACTTGCAAAATTTACCTTTTGAATTCTCATATCTTATATTTCCTTATAAATTCGGCAAAACGTCCAAAATCCCATTAATCATATGCAAAAACACACAAAACAAGGGGATAACTAGTCCAAATGGAAGGGAAAAATAGTCATTTTCCTGTGCTCATCAATTTCTCTTCGAATGGATAGGGAATGACGCTTCACCTCATTCAGCAATGGAGCTTTAGGACCTTTGACTTCATGGACTTTTCTGATATTAGTGTTGCCAATAGCAACAACAGCAATAATGGGACAGGTGATATTGGTCTGAAGGAAGGAATACAGGAGGAAGAGGGCATGGCATTGGGGTAGCAACATTCAGCTTCTCCATAGCAGTAATGGTAGCTCCATGGAATCGGATAAGGAAGAAGATAATTGAAAGGAGAAAGGGAGAATTTCAACATATTGTTGAGAACCATGTGAAAAAAATCCTTCAAAGTTATCTCCCTCTGAGATAAGATCTGCAACAGAGTGATTCCATTCTAGTAAACGTCTAGGAGGAGGGTCTGCTGGGACTGTGTACAGAGGTGTACTCACCTCTAGTAAGACTATAGCTGTTAAAAATTTTAACAAAGAGAAGTATTTTAGAGACACCTTTCCAAGGGAGATGACAACTATGATAAATTCATCAAGATACAAAAATCTCCTTCAACTTCAAGGCTAGTGCTGTGAAGAATTCTAGAAATTCCTAACATATTTTACAAATTTCTACACACAAAGAATCATCTAGAAGCTTTTTAGACCCCACTTCTTCATTCTTCCATAAGTTTCTAGAACATTCCAGAGTATTCTACAAGACTCCACACACTTCTACACAATTTTAGAATCTTCTAGAGAACTCCAAAATTCTCTAGAAGCTTCTTGAACCATCCAGAATCTTTCGGAACCTTCCAGATTGTTCCAGACTCTTCTTGAGCATTCTGGATCATTCTAGAACATTTTGAAAAGCTCTACAATGTACATGTAATCTCTTATTTACATAAATTATAAGATGGCTAGGTTGGGTGAATCTTTGGATGTGATATATAGTATAGCTTGTTTTTAGGTTATTAATTTTAGTATTGTTTTGTATTTTTTGAATTATTGATTTTTATTTTGGATTTCATTTAAAGTAGTTCCAAATTATGTCTTCGAGGAATGAGATTACTTTTTTAACATGTTTTTCTGTTTGGTTTACAAAATTATTTACGATGAGGTTATGATGGAACCGCGAGGTATATAGTACAGAGTATCTGTGTAAAGGCATAATATCTGGAAATACTGACTTCTACATCTTTGGGGTTGTTTGTCTGGTGGTCACAACGGGAATGAGACGGTGCAGTGATTGTGATCCAAACCTCATACTCATAAATTGGGTTTGGGATAAGAAGGCCAACAACAAATTGATTAAATCTACTGATCCAAGATTGTAAGATTTAGAAGTAGAGGAAATGGAGAGAATGCGCATTGTTGGGCTCTCATTTGTGCTTCCAAGTGCCTCCAAAACGCCAATAATGAGGGATGTTATACAGGTATTAAAAGGAAAAGCCTATCCCCCTGAGCTACCCGGTACAAAACTTTCATTCAGACTACGATTTGCCAAGGAATACTATAGATGGATCGGCATCAACAGAATCATCACCTATTGAATATGATTTGGCATCACCTTACATAAGGGAAATCAAGAGGATGCTAATACCCGAAGGCCATATCCCTACTCCATTAACAAACTACAATCTGTCAAGGAATTCTGAGGATGGATCGATATCACCTTTCATGGAGCCATTAGAATCAGTAAGTTCTGCGGGATATGAATCAGCATCTGAATCACTTACAGAAGGAAGAGCAACAAACACACCGTGTCAGATTCAATGGTAGCTACTTCGATATGTAATCGTATGATACAATACAAATTGATTTCTTGTACTATGTTATAGAACTATTGATCAATCAGATAAAGTCATCAAGCTCACAACTGTTCCTTTATGCCTGCTACTGCCAATTGAAATTCTCTTCGAGTTTCTATAGAGTATCCATTTGAAGTATGCTGGGAATCTTCTCTGTCATTCTCACTGTAATATCTGTTGGGGTATTGATAAAAATATTCTTTGTGGGGGTTTTCTCCATGATTACCATTAGGATTATGCTAAAACTCTATAGGAAATTCTCTTGAATATCCAACAGGATTTTGCTGATGCTGAATTAGGTTCTCTCTATGAAACCTAAACCCATTCAAATTCTGCTGAGATTCTGCTCGGTGTTGTCCGTAAGATGGACCACTCCTCCTGTACCCAGTCACTCAGGTGTCACGTGTGGACACACGTGCTTCATCAGAAATCTATATTTGTTTATTTAATTATGTCAGTGTGTCTCAGTACTGTAAGAGTAAGACACCTACATGTCACGGACTTAGAGATTGCACTCACGAATTGCCCGTGTGGCGCTTGAACAACACCCGGACTGTTGAACAAGTCAGCCTTCTTCACTTAAACACTCAAGACCAAATTCACTCAAACTCTCACTTAGGCAATTACAAGAGCACACTTGAACACTTGGAAGGAATGAACTTGTATTACTCTTGGAAATTTACAACTCTTGAGGAGTAGGTTACAAATGGGAACCTCACCCATATTTATACTAAAGCCTTGGGAATTAATGGCTAAAATGATGCCACATGCCAATCATCCGATGGATGTGGAGAATTCTATAAACTCCTAACATATTCTACAAATTTCTACACACCAAGAATCATATAAAAGCTTTTTAGACCCTACTTCTTCCTTCTTCCATGAGCTTTTAGAACATTCCAGAGTGTTCTACAAGACTCCACACACTTCTACACAATTTTATAATCTTCTAGAGAACTCCAAAATTCTCTAGAGTTTTCTTGAACCATCCGGAATCTTCTGGAACCTTCCGGATTGTTCCAGACTCTTCTTGAGCATTCCAGATCATTCTAAAACATTCCGAAAAACTCTACAATGTACAAAAACTTGTACATTGAAGAAAGAATTATTAACTATAAAATTTTGACCATTTTCACTTGCATGAAGCACTTCCTCCCGGTCTATCTAAAAAGATAGTGTGCAAGAAATTGAATTTAGATGTCAGCATCTGAATTGGTTACAATTTATAGTCAGTTGGTTGTACAATTTGCACTTTTTTCCAACCTTAATTGTGTCGTGTTACCATGTCAATCCTAACAGCCCCGGCTCACCCCTCTTTACATGTTTGATATAATTTGGATATTTCATTTGAATTTTTATTTTGCTTATGTTTTTTGGTTGTTTCCAAATCCATCCTTTATGTTATTTTCTACGGTTATTTGCAACAGTAGGTAGATCTATGGGGATGGAGAAGTGCTGGAGAGAACAGTCTAGGTACATTTAGTCATGTCCTTAAACAAGATCCATTTAGACAATGTATGTGGTACTTTTCATAATCCTGATGAACTTATAGGATTTCCTACGGTTACTGTTTAAAATGCTGATTTCAAGAATTAATTGATTGACTTATTAGCCAAAGTGTCATTTAAACTTAATGTGAAGTATTTTCTATTAATTGATGGGATTGTTGATTATTTATCTAACTTGTTTCCTAATTCGGATCTTCTACTATAACAAACAATGGAAATACATATCCAATCACCCAAAAAATAGTAAAATTCGTGTAGGGAAAGTGGGTGCAAAATCCTGTTTATACACATGTACCACCTTACATCTTTGTAAACTACGAAGTTGTAGCACTTGAAGTATTCTTTCCAACCCAAGAAGAATCAAAGCAATCATACATTGGAGTGAAACTTTATGGCAAAAATACTGAAGATATGTCAAACCTTCCTTGTTTTTCTCCCCTTCTTATTTTGTTTCTTTTTCCTTAATTCACTTGCCAAATTAAAAAATCTTCTTATACTAGCTTGTAAATTTCGAATTTCCTCATCATGTATCTTGAGATGATGAAAATAGTCTTCACACATGTGGATTTCTTCATGGGTTTTTATTAATGGGCTTAATAATTGGGCTTTTCAAAGTAAGAAAAATCTAATAAATAATTTTACTACTTACAATCGATTCTAAAAATAACTAAATTAATCCAAACTCTTATAAATGGATTTAAATTAATTATTTTATGAATAAAACCCCTAAAATTGTGGTAAATAATTATTAAAAATTCCAACTTTCTAAAAATATCAACTTATGCCCATAAATTGCAAAATTTACCTTTTGAATTCTCCTATCTTATATTTCCTTTTAAATCCTGCAAAACATACAAAATCGCATTAACCATATCGAAAAACACACAAAGCAAGGGGCTAAGTTCCGCTTCTGGCCGTGATCAGGCATTAAGGGCTGTAAATCGTTGATAGAACTCTTTCTGCTTTTTACGAGCTACAAAGATGGAAAATTCTAAGGGAAAAACAAAACTTTTTAGGAATTGGTTTAAATCATTTCAGCATCCCTCTAATAGATCTTATTCGTCTTCTTCATCCTACTAGTCTGCTTTAACTAATTTTTCCCGTAATAGCTTAGAAAAAGAAAATTCAGAAAGAACAAAAAATTCAGAAGAGATGATATATGAAAATTTTGACCAAACAATATCCAACTGGAAGTTGCCAGCCTTGCCTGTAACAGAAATATATAGTAATGGCACATTTGAAGAACAAAATGATTACCACATTAAAGCTGTTGAAAAAATTGTTTCTCTCTCTGGAGGAAAACAAACAATTAAAGTCCTTGAAAGAAGAATTATTGAACAAATCAGAACCAAATACAACTACTTGCACATAGGATTAATTCAAGTAGGAATCAAACCTCTGTTTAGATTAGGATTAAATGTTTCTGTGTGTGCTTATGTGCGAGATTAGATACATGATGAGTTTGATGATTCTGTTTATGCTATAATCGAATCAAGCCTCTGTCATGGACCTATTTATTTTAACTGTTTTCCTAATATCACAATTGATGCTCATGATGATGATGTTCTTGATTGTGCAACCATTGGATTCCAAAGTAAAGGATTAAAGATAAGCCTAAGGAGTAAACCTTTTGCTATAGTTTATCGTGTGTTCTACAAATCTATGATCTCTGTCTTTCCCATGATAGCCTATAGAGATAAGGTTGATAAAGAAAAAACTACAGTTCTCATGGAAACAAACTTTAACAATAATGTGTTTATCCCAAAGATCATCAGTTGGGACAAAGTTATTCTCCCAGGAAGTTGGCAGATAGAAGACGTCACTCCAAGAGTAAATGAAATAACAGATGATTTACAAAGCATAGTCAAATTGCCAAATGGTAATGTTGAAATCAATTTTAGAAGAAAAATGGAAAAAGCTAGGAGAAGTTTCGCCGGTTATAGGGAAGGAAGAAAGAGTTTTAAATTAGAAGAAATATATGATGACCAAAGGAGTAGTGAAAAAGAAGAAATGGATCAAAAGGTTTTTAGAAACAAAGAGAGTGGAATTGAACACCCTGTGTATAAAAGAACTTCATCGGAAAAAACATACAACCCAAATGAAAGTGATTTTCTCCAAGGAACCATAAGAATGGTTAGCATTCAAAAGCCAGAAGAAATACTTGTCAAAAAAATTGAAATTGATAAACCATATCTTAGAGAAAATTTGAAAAATCATCCTTTAAAAGATTGGTTCTTTAAAAGGTTTAACACAGAAGAAAAGGATAAGATGAGAGAATGATGGTATTTCCAAATGGAGGAAGAGGAAAGAAATATATCTTTCTTTGACTGGTTTATGGAATATTTTAAAAAACGGAAAATCAAAGAAAAAGAAAATCAAAACCCAAAACAAATAAGAGTTATAGGAAGAACAACAAGAACCTGGAAAGACACTGAAGGAAAAGAAGTTCATAAATCTCACCCACCTTGGAAGAAACTTGATATTTTTGTCCCCAATACAGAAACCAAGAATTATGCCATGCCTGTAAAAAATGCATCTATTTATTAATCAAAATCAGACCCAAGTGCTAAAGACATAGGTATAGGTATTGGAGATATAATTGAACAAAACAATTACACCAATCTATGTCTATTAACCATTGGAGAACAAACAGATCGAATAGAAAGAACAATCAAATCAAAACCAGAATTCAATAAAGATAAAGAAGAAAAATTAGAAGAAAGCTCTGCCAATGCAGTATATGTTCCCAGACAATTACCTAAAGAGATTATTTTGCAAGAAAGACCATTCAAAATAACAAACGAAATGCAAAAGGAATTATCCAATAGGATGGAAAGCCTCAATATGGGAGGAAAATGATTCAGCATCCTAAGAGTCTCTGCTTCAGAGAATTTATTAATAAATAGTCTAAAGAAATGGAATCCCCAGGTAAAATTGCCAAAGACAAAGAATTATTATCCTACACCAACCCTTGTTGATCTACAACTAGAAGAGGCTCCATACACTTACACCTCAGAATTAACCTATTCAGGAAATTCTTTATATGAATGGAACTTATATAGATTAACAGAATATCAAATCATCCAAATGGTTCACAGTATATTAATATACTGTAATGCCTGTGAAGTCAGAGGAAATACTCCAAGAAATATCTTTCTCATGATAACCACCTCTTTCAACGGAATATTAAGAGGATGGTGGAATTATGGGTTAACTGAAGCCCAAAGACTTGAAATAGAAAATGCTGTCAAGATGGATGAATTAGGGAAGAATCCTTTACAGAGACAAAACCACAGGAAACTTAGTAGACCCCAATATTAAACTTGAAGCAGGCACTAGTCAAATCCCTGATAATTGGGAAACTCAATCTGATTGTGTCAGTGTCTTGCTTTTATGTATCCTCAATGAATTCACTGGAGGAATTGCTCTTATCAAGGAGAAAAACTGAAAACAGCTTCATCGTTTAAGGTGTAGAAACTTAGGAGAATTTCGTTGGTATAGAGATGTATTCCTATCTAAAGTTTACCAACTCAATGATTGCAATTCTGATATCTGGAAAGAAAGATTTATTTCGGGATTACCTCCCTTATTTGCTGAAAAGGTACGTAATTCCTTGAGAGAAGAAATGCATGGTACTATTAATTACAGTATGCTGACGTTCGGAGGAATTATACAAAGAATTAACAAAGTTGGCATGACTCTTTGCACTGATTTAAAGATCAGTAAACAAGCTGAAAAAATGATAAAATATTCTGGAAATAAAGAATTAGGAGATCTTTGTTTCCAGTTAGGTTTAAATCAAACACCTGAATCAAAGAGAAAACCCTCGCGTTCTAGATTTACTCTGGACAGAAGAAACAAAATGACAAGAAAATATAAACCTGGAAGATATAAAAATCAGAGAAAATCTGATGAACTCAAAAGAAAATCTAGGAAATATTTCAAAAAGAAATACATAAAAGAAAATGTTCCGACTTGTTATACTTGTGGGAAAAAGGGTCATTATTCAAATAAATGCTTTAAAAAATAAAATTCCTCTAAAAAGAACTTCGAAAAATCAATACAAAAAATGAAGACGAAAATACTGAAAAGGAACAATCTGATTCAAGTTCCTCAGAAGAAAAAGAAGAATATGAATCTGATTCATCAACAGACATTGAAGAAAATAGTCCCCAGGTTCAGCTCATCAAACAATTCAAATCATGTACATGTCATTCAGATGATGGAGAATCTGATCAAGAATGGTCGATACCATCTGATGAAGATCTTGGTATCCATATCCATGTCCTCACAGCCCACCAAAAATTACTTCTAGAAATGGTTGATAACATACCCGATCCGGAGAAAAAAGTTCAATTTTTAAACTAAATTTCAAAATTGGGGGGAGGAGAAGAAGGAGAAAGTTCACAACCAAATAGGAAAAAATTCATATTATAAATAAACCCTTAACTCTCTCAGACTTACAAAGAGAATTAAGTGATCAGAAGAGAGAACTCTGTGAATTAAGAATAGAGTTAACCAAAAAACAAAATGAGCTTGATGAAAGGTTAACTTGGTTGGAAAATGATGGTGCTATTGAAAATATGATGAAGAAAAATTTGTCCAAAGCATTAAAGGAGAAATTAGCAAAATCTCTCCTTCTGTTATCCCAACAAAATGTATTTATCAACAACGAAGAATTCAAGTTAAAATAAAGATAAAAAATTTCGAGAAAATCGTCAATGCTATTGTTGATACTGGAGCTGATCTAAATGTTATCAGATTAGGTGTTGTTCTAATTGAAGTCACAGATGAATCTAAGCAATTTGTGACAGCAGCAAATGGTACCAAAATGGCAATAGAAAGAAAAATTCCCAATGTTCATGTTTCCAAGGAGTATGTGTTACTACACCCTTCATTATTTCAGGAGATATTGTCAATGAAGTACTTCTTGGATCCCCGTTTATCCTTCTAATCCAACCTTTCTCAGTTAACACAAAGGGAATTTCTACAAAAATTAAAAGGGTAGATATAAATCTTGGCTTTATTGATGACCCCTGTGAAACAAAAATCCAAAGAATAAATCAAATCATTTCCAGCAAAGAAGAATATCTAAAAGGTTTAAAAAATGAAATCAAATATGTTCAAATAACAAAAGAGTTAGAGAAAAAAGAATTTAAAACAAAATTAGAAGAATTCACCAAACAGATTGAAGAAGAATGTTGTTCTGAATTACCATAAGCCTTTTGGGATAGAAAAAGACATATTGTAGGATTACCATATGCAAAAGATTTTAATGAAAAAGATATTCCTACTAAAGCTTGTCCATCCCAAATGGATGCTGCTCATTTAAAGCTTTGCCAAGAAGAAATCAATGATCTTCTGAAGAAAGGATTAATTAGAAAAAGCAAATCTCCTTGGAGCTATACGGCATTTTATGTTGAAAAGGCCGCTAAAATTGAAAGAGCAGTTCCAAGATTGGTAATCAATTATAAACCATTAAACAAAGTTCTTCAATCTATTAAGTATCTTTTGCCTAATATTCAGGATTTGCTAAACAGATTAAACAATGCCAAAATATCCTCAAAATTTGATTTAAAATCAGGATTTTGGCAGATTCAGATAAAAGAAGAAGATAGATATAAAACTGCATTCACTGTTCCAATGAGGCATTATCAATGGAATGTTATGCCTTTCGGATTAAAAAATGCTCCAACTAAATTTCACAATATTATGAGTAATATCTTCTCGTCTTACACCCAGTTTGCCATTGTTTACATTGATGATATTCTTATCTTCTCAGAATCTGTGATACGACATTGGAAACATTTGGGTATTTTTAAAAGAGTCATAAAAGAAAGAAACTGGATTGGCTTTATCTAAAAGAAAAATGAATCTCTTTCAGCAAAAAATCAGGTTCTTAGGATTTGAGATCCAAGACAGATAAATAACTCCAACTAATAGAGTTATTCAATTTGCTGATAAATTTCCAGATGAAATTAAGGATAAAAATATGCTACAAAGATTTCATGGATGTCTAAATTATGTTGGATTTTTTTATCAAGATTTGGCCAAAGATAGAAAACTTCTCCAGGAAAGGTTAAAGAAAAATCCTAAGGAGTGGACTATCCATTACACTAATGCAGTAAAAAAGATTAAAGAAAGAGTTAAAAATCTTCCTTATAGATGTTTATCTGACCCAGAAGCTTTTAAAACAGTTCAAACTGATGCCTCTGATGTCGGATATGGTGGAATCCTCTTACAACAAAAAGACTCAAAAGAAGAATTAATAAGATTTAATTCTGGATTATAGAATGAAGCACAAAAGAAATATTCGACCATCAAAAAGGAAGTTCTTGCCATAGTTATTTCTGTGACGAAATTCCAACATGACTTATTAAACAAAGAATTTCTTATCAGAATTGATGCTAAGGCAGCAAAAGAAATTCTGGAAAAAGATGTCAAAAATCTTGTCTCTAAGCAAATATTTGCTAGATGGCAAGCCATTTTATCAGTTTCTGAATTTAAAATTGAATTTATTAATGGAAATTCTAACTCTCTCCCTGACTTTCTTACTAGAGAATTTCTTCAGGGACGACAAAAAGGCAATTAGCTCTTCCCCATTCATGCAGAAAAAAGGGCAAGAAAAATTGACAGATCAAGAAGAAAGTCAAAAGGGTTTTACTCCAACAAAAGATCCAAGTCAATCAGAATTATATCTTTACACCGGTAACAGAATTCTTGTTACTTCAGATTGTCTTACGGAAGAAAGATCTGTAGAAGATAATATTTATTTTCTCTTTGGCAAGGGTTTCATTTTTATTCCCCTGATAAAAAGAAAACCAGAAATTGGTATATCAATATTTTGCATCAGACGAAAAGTGTCCTCATCTTCCACAATAAGAATGCAAATGGTATTATCACTTATTCAAAGTTCACTATTCTCAAAATCCTTACTGAGGAAGATTGGGATGGTCCCTTGTACATGACAAAATCAGTCCAATTATACAATTCGACTGAGTTATTTAATTATTGGGATTATATTGATGCTTGGAAATTTGCTTTGATGTGGCAAAATCGCCAGTATAGTCATTCCTGGTTCATCAGATTCAAAGAGGAAAGCCCTGATGTCACTCCCATTCATTGTAATTTTCCATCCTGGTTCCTCTTCACTTGGTGGTCATATTTTGGTGCTTCTCAGAAAATCTTTCCTGATAATTTTCGTTAATTGTTTATTAAGTTCTCTCAAATTGAAGAAAAGGTGCCATGTGAAGCCATCAATATGCTTCGCTTCTTTGCTAAATTTCATATCCCTTATATTTTCCAATGGAAGTTTGAAATAAAAAAGGAATGATATGGTTTACCATCTCTTTATTAGAATTTTTACCAAAAATGGTGGCTAAAAATTGAAAATGATACTTATGAGAGAATCCTGAATCAAATCTCTCCTCCTGTTAAAGAAGAAATTCCTCTTCCTGAAAAAAAGCCTTTTGAGAATGAAATGGTCATGGATGAGCTCTTGGCCAAAAAGATTGCCAAAGAAATTGCTCAAGAAAAATCTCTTGAGGCAATGGATATGTCTGTTGACTCCGTCAATTTTGAAGAGAAGATTAAACAAATTTTAGAAGATTTTCTCCCAAAGAAAAAGGTTGGTGATCATGATTGGGATAGTAATCATGATCTAGAAGAAAATCTTAATGATGTAGTTGTGCCCCTTGAAGATCTCCATCCTCGGTGGGACCCTGACTCTCATATTAATCCTGACGGATGAGTGTCTGAATACCTTCGTGGTGGAAAGTTTTGGTATTCTTCAGCAAAAGACAAAGGAAAAGAAAAAGAAGTTGAAAAGGAATCTCAGTTAGCTAAATTATTCCTTAAAAATTCTGCTAAAGCAAAAGAATTAATGAAAAATAAGATTTGAGATGATTCATGTCTTTGTAGATCCTGTCCTTGTTGGTATCAGAGCCAAGTGGAATCATCTCTTTTTGGTGGGGGTATAGCTAGATGTTATGTATGATGTATGCTGAGAAGAAAAGTAGTCTTCATTGCTTAGAAGAAAAGTTGCTAGATGGTGGTAAATGTCCCATCCAGTCAAAAGATGGTGTTGGCTTTGTTTCTATGCTCCACCTATTGTACCTTAGCCCATAGTGGGAATCTCCTTTTGTAAAGCTATTTTGGAGGCTTATGTCTGTAGACAACCTTTTTACTGTTTTTTTTGGTGTGTTGTCCTCTCATGGTCGGAGGAGAGTGTGTTATTTTGTGTATTCTCCATCTATATAAGGAGCTGGTGTATCCATTTGTGATCATCGATCAAAAAATTATAAAAAGAAGAAAAGAGTTCAGAGTCTAAGTGTGAGTGTGAGCTTGAAGTTTTGGAGTGTGCTGAAAAGCTTGTATTTAGAGTTCTATTCTCAGTTTGTAAGTAATAAAGCTTTTATGAGTTTGATAATATAAGTTTGTTATTATCTAATAATGCTGTTTCTTTTGTTATAATATGTCTATTCGTCTTGCTCTGCTTAAGAGATACTATGATGATATTCGAATATTAAGAAAAATTGAAATCTTGTTAGACAATATAAGAAGACATTTGCAAACCTGCACCCAAAGAAATGCTCCTTGCCATCATGAGTTTGAAAGAAGAAGGATTGTTTTAATGCGTTCTTATGTTGTGTTCCAATTAGATAAATTTTAAACTAAATCAAAACTACAAGCTATGGCCTTCTGAGATGCCTCCTCGTTCTATTAGGAGAGAAGAATTATTGCGTGATCTAAGACGACGTGAGAACCAGCTTAGAAGATTAGAAAATGCTATCAGACAAATTGATTAAAATATAGTTGCAGAAAGATATCTTGTTATCCGCATTCATACTATTAGAAGACCTATGCTAGTACGCTTGTGTAATCAAATAAGAGAATATTGTACTAGTCTGAATGAAGAATTAGAATTATTATCTCGTATTTAAATATGTGCCAAATTTTTTTTTTAATTAATTAGATGAATTAAATCTATTATCCAGGATCTGAAGTTTTTTAACCAGTTGATCTATCCAATTCTCTTTAGACTTTTTATTTTCCTTCTTATTCTCCACTTCTGTACCTCGTTTATCTTCTAAAGAGTGTGGTCACATTGTAAGTCCCGTTTCTTGCCGTGATCAGGCATTAAGGGCTGTAAATCGTTGACAGAACTCTTTCTGTTTCTTACGAGCTAAAAAGATGGAAAATTCTAAAGGAAAAACAAAACATTTTAAGAATTGGTTTAAATCATTTCAGTATCCTTCTAATAGATCTAATTCGTCTTCTTCATCCTACCAGTCTGCTTTAACCAGTTTTACCCGTAATAGCTTAGAAAAAGAAAATTAAAAAAAAAACAAAAAATTCAAAAGAAATGATATATGAAAATTTTGACCAAGCAATTTCCAATTGGAAGTTGCCAGCCTTGCCTGTAATAGAAATATATAGTAATGGCACATTTGAAGAACAAAATGATTACCACATTAAAATTGTTGAAAAAACTGTTTCTCTCTCTAGAGGAAAGCAAACAATTAAAGTCCTTGAAAGAAGAATTATTGAACAAATCAGAACCAAATACAACTACCTGCACATAGGATTAATTCAGGTAGGAATCAAACCACTGTTTCGATTAGGATTAAATGTTTCCGTGTGTGCGTATGTGCGAGATCAGAGACATGATGAGTTTGATGATTCTCTTTATGCTATGATCGAATCAAGTCTTTGTCATAGACCTGTTTATTTTAACTGTTTTCCTAATATCACAGTTGATGCTCATGATGATGATGTTCACGATTGTGCAACCATTGGATTCCAAAGTAAAGGATTAAAGATGAGTCCAAGGAGTAAACCTTTTGCTATAGTTTATCGTGTGTTCTACAAATCTATGATCTCAGGAAACAAACTTTAACAATAATGTGTTTATCCCAAAAGTTATCAGCTGGGAAGAAGTTGTTCTCCCAAGAAATTGGCAAATGGAAGATGTCACCCTAAGAGTAAATGAAATAATAGATGATTTACAAAGTATAGTCAAATTACCAAATGGTAATGTTGAAATCAATTTTAGGAGAAAAATGGAAAAAGCTAGGAGAAGTTTCGCCAGTTATACGGAAGGAAGAAAAAGTTTTAAATTAGAAGAAATAGATGATGACCAAAGGAATAGTGAAAAAGAGGAAATGGATCAAAAGGTTTTTAGAAACAAAGAAAGTGGAATCGAACACCCTGTGTATAAAAGACCTTCATCACAAAAAACCTACAACCCTAGTGAGAGTGATTTTCTCCAAGGAGTCATAAGAATGGTTAGCATTCAAAAGCCAGAAGAAACCCCTGTCAAAAAATTCGAAATTGATAAACCATTTCTTAAAGAAAATTTGAAAAATCATCCTTTAAAAGATTGGTTCTTTAAAAGGTTTAACACAGAAGAAAAGGATAAAATGAGAGAATTATGGTATTTCCAAATGGAGGAAGAAGAAAGAAATATACCTTTCTTTGACTGGTTCATGGAATATTTTAGAAAAGGGAAAATCAAAGAAAAAGAAACTCAAAGCCCAAAACAAATAAGAGTTATAGGAAAAACAACAAGAACTTGGAAAGACATTGAAGGAAAAGAAATTCATAAATCTCACCCACCTTGGAAGAAACTTGATATTTCTGTTAAACTAAGAATTACGCCATGCTTGTAAAAAATGCATCTATTTATGAATCAAAACCAGACCCAAATGCTAGAGACATAAGTATAGGTATTGGAGATATAATTGAACAAAACAAAGTATAAACCCGGAAGATATAAAAATCAGAGAAAATCCGATGAACTCATCCCATTCAAAAGAAAATCTAGGAAATATTTCAAAAAGAAATACATAAAAGAAAATGTTCCAACTTGTTATACTTGCGGGAAAAAGGGTCAGAAACTGAACGAATTGGAAGAACTAGATGACCTGGACAAACTGCACGAACTGCACGAAAGAGACATACCGAGCGAGCAGGAAAAAATGGACAAATAGGAGAAACTTAACGAATTGGAAGAACTGCATGACCTGGACAAACTGGGCCAACTGAAGGAACATAGCAAAGTAAACGAACTGGGCAAACTCGAGAAATTGGACCAACTGGACAAATTGAACGAACTGGACAAACTTACGAACTGGACAAAATGCACGAATTAGACCAACTAGAGTAATTGCACAAATTGGACAAACCTGATGAATTGGGCCAACTAGAGGAACTGCACAAATTGGACACAATGGACGAACTGGACGAAGGAGACATACAGGGCGAGCAGAAAAAATGGACAAACAGGGGAAACTGAATGAAATTGGAAACTTTAGACGAGTTGGAAGAACTGGACGACCTGGACAAACTGGACCAACTGGAGGAAAATAACGAAGTAAACGAACTGTGCGAACTCGAGAAACTAAACCAACTGGACAAATTGAACGAACTGAACAAACTTGTCGAACTGGACAAAATGGACGAATTGGACCAACTAGAGTTATTGCACAAATTGGACAATGGCAAACTGGGTTGAATTCTTGCATCCAGTTTGTCCAATTTGTTTAGTTTGTCCAGTTCGTCAAGTTTGTTCAGTTTGTCCAGTTCGTCTAATTTGTCCAATTGGTCCTGTTTTTCGAGTTTGTCCAGTTCGTTACTTTCTTTAGTTCCTCCAGTTCGTCCAGTTTCTCCAGTTCTCCAGTTTGTCCAATTCGTCCAGATTTTCCAATTCGTTCAGCTTGTCCCGTTTGTCCATTTTTCCCAGCTCACCCAGTATGTCTCCTTCGTCCAGTTCGTCCTGTTCTTCCTGTTCGTCCATTATGTCCAGTTTGTTAAATTCCTCTAGTTTGTCCAATTCGTCCAGTTTGTTCAATTTGTCCAGTTCGTCAAGTTTGTCAAGTTCGTCCAGTTTGTCCAGTTGGTCCAGTTTTTCAAGTTCGTCTAGTTCGTTCAGTTAACATTCCTCCAATTCATCTAGTTTTTCAAATTCGTTCAGTTTCTCCTATTTGTCCATTTTTTTCTGCTCGCCCGGTATGGCTCCTTTATGCAGTTACTCTAGTTGGCCCAATTCATCCAGTTTGTCCAATTTGTGCAGTTACTCTAGTTGGTCCAATTCGTGTATTTTATCCAGTTCGACAAGTTTGTCCAGTTCGTTCAATTTGTCCAGTTTCTAGAGTTCGTCCAGTTCGTTTACTTTGTTATGTTCCTCTAGTTGGTCCAGTTTGTCCAGGTCGTCCAATTCGTCCAGATTTTCCAATTCGTTCAGTTTCTCCAGTTTGTCTATTTTTTCCTACTCACCCGATATGTGTCCTTCGTGCAGTTCATCCAGTTGGTCCAGTTCTTCCTATTCATCCAGTTTGTCCAATTTGTGTAGTTAATCTAGTTGGCCCAATTCATCCAGTTTGTCCAATTTGTGCAGTTACTCTAGTTGGTCCAATTCGTCCATTTTGTCCAGTTCGACAAGTTTGTCCAGTTCGTTTAATTTGTCCAGTTTCTCGAGTTTGCCTAGGTCGTTTACTTTGTTATGTTCCTCCAGTTGGTCTAGTTTGTCCAGGTCGTCCAGTTCTTCCAACTCGTCCAGGGTTTCCAATTCGTTCAGTTTCTCTAGTTTCTCCATTTTTTCCTGCTTGCCCAGTATGTCACCTTCGTCTAGTTCGTCCATTGTGTCCAATTTGTGCAGTTCCTCTAGTTGGCCCAATTAATCCAGTTTGTCCAATTTGTGCAATTACTCTAGTTGGTCCAATTCGTCCATTTTGTCTAGTTCGACAAGTTTGTCCAGTTCGTTCAATTTGTCCCGTTGGTCCAGTTTCTCGAGTTCGCCCAGGTCATTTACTTTGTTATGTTCCTCCAGTTGGTCTAGTTTGTCCAGGTCGTCCAGTTCTTACAACTCGTCCAGAGTTTCCAATTGGTTCAGTTTCTCCTATTTGTCCATTTGTTCTTGCTCGTCCAGTATGTCTCCTTCGTCCAGTTGATCCAGTTCTTCCTGTTCGTCCATTGTATCCAATTTGTGCAGTTACTCTAGTTGGCCCAATTCATCCAGTTTGTCCAATTTGTGCAATTACTCTAGTTGGTCCAATTCGTCCATTTTGTCCAGTTCGACAAGTTTGTCCACTTCGTTCAATTTGTCCAGTTGGTCCAGTTTCTCGAGTTCACCTAGTTCGTTTACTTTGTTATGTTCAACTAGTTGGTCCAGTTCGTCCAGATTGTCCAGTTCTTCCAATTCCTCTAGATTTTCCTATTCGTTCAGTTTCTCCTATTTGTCCATTTTTCCTGCTCGCCCAGTATGTCTCCTTCGTCCAGTTCTTCCTATTCATCCATTGTGTCCAATTTGTTCAATTCCTCTAGTTGGCCCAATTCATCCAGTTTGTCCAATTTGTGCTGTTACTCTAGTTGGTCCAATTCGTGCATTTTGTCCAGTACGACAAGTTTGTCCAGTTCGTTCAATTTGTCCAATTGGACCAGTTTCTTGAATTCTGGGTGAGCAGGAAAAAATGGACAAACAGGAGAAACTGAACGAATTGGAAGAACTGGATGACCTGGACAAACTGGACCAATTGGAGGAACATAACAAAGTAAACGAACTGGACGAATTGGAGAAACAGGAGCAACTGGACCAATTGGACAAATTGAACGAACTGGACAAACTTGTCGAACCGGACAAAATGCACGAATTGGACCAACTAGAGTAATTGCAAAAATTGGACAAGCTGGATGAATTGGCCAACTAGATGAACTGCACAAATTGGGCACAAGGGATGAACAGGAGGAACTAGACCAACTGGACGAAGGAGACATACTGGGTGAGTAGGAAAAAATGGACAAACAGGAGAAGCTGAACGAATTGGAAAATCTGGACGAATTGGAAGAACTGGACGACCTGGACAAACTAGACCAACTGGGATCTATAATGACACAGGAATCATCTCAAATTTCAAAGCTTCTTTTTCATTAATTCTTTTGCTTTAGCAGAATGTTTACGAAATAATTCAACTAACCGAGATTCCTTTTCGACTTCTTTTTCTTTTCCTTTGTCTTTTGCTGAAGAATACCAAAACTTTCCACCACGAAGATAATCTGTAACTGAGCCATCGGGATTAACATGAAAGTCAGGGTCCCATCGAGGATGGAGATCTTCAAGGGGCACAACTTCATCATCAAGATTTTCTTCTGGATCATGATTACTATCCCAATCATGATCACCAACTTTTTTCTTTGGGAGATACTCTTCTAAAATTTGTTTAATCTTTTCTTCAAAATTGACGGAGTCAACAGACATGTCCATTGGCTCAAGAGATTTTTCTCGAGCATTTTCTTTGGCAATCTTTTTGGCCAAGAGATCCGCCATGACCATTTCATTCTCAAAATGTTTTTCTTCAGGAAGAGGAATTTCTTTTTTAACAGGAGGAGAGATTTGATTCAGAATTCTCTCATAAGTATCATTTTCAATTTTTGGCCACCATTTTTGGTAAAAAGTCTGATAAAGAGACGGTAATCCATATAAGTCCTTTTTTACTTCAAACTTCTATTGGAAAATATAAGGGATATGAAATTTAGCAAAGAAGCGAAGCATATTGATGGCTTCACATGGAACTTTTTCTTCAACTTGAGAAAACTTAATAAACAAATATCGAAAATTATCAAGAAGAATTTTCTAAGAAGCACCAAAATATGACCACCAAGTGAAGAGAAACCAGGATGGAAAATTACGATGAATATGAGTGACATCAGGGCTTTCTTCTTTGAATCTGATGAACCAGGAATGATTATACTGGCGATTTTGCCACATCAAAGCAATTTTCCAGGCATCAATATAATCCCAATAATTAAAGAACTCAGTCGAATTGTATAATTCGACTGATTTTGTCATGTACAAGGGACCATCCCGATCTTCCTCAGTAAGGACTTTGAGAATAGTGAACTTTGAATAAGTGATGATACCATTTGCATTCTTATTATGGAAAATGAGGACACTTTTCGTCTGATGTAAAATGTTGAGATACCAATCTCTGGTTTTCCTTTTATCAGGGGAATAGTAATGAAGCCCCTTGCCAAAGAGAAAATAAACATTACCTTCAACAGATCTTTCTTCCCTAAGACAATCTGAAGTAACAAGAATTTTGTTACCAGTGTAAAGATATAATTCTGATTGACTTGGGTCTTTTGTTGGAGTAAAACCCTTTTGGCTTTCTTTTTGATCTGCCAATTTCTCTTTCCCTTTTTTCTGCATGAATGGGGAAGAGCTACTTGCCATTTTGTCATCTCTGAAGAAATTCTCTAGTAAGAAAGTCAGGGAGAGAGTTAAAATTTCCATTAATAAATTCAATTTTAAATTCAAAAACTGATAAAATGGCTTGCCATCTAGCAAATATTTGCTTAGAGATAAGATTTTTGACATCTTTTTCAAGAATTTCTTTTGCTGCTTTAGCATCCACTCTGATGAGAAATTCTTTGTTTAATAAATCATGTTGGAATTTCGTCACACAAATAACTATGGCAAGAACTTCCTTTTTTATGGTTGAATATTTCTTTTGTGCTTCATTCCATAATCCAGAATTAAATCTTATTAATTCTTCTTTTGAGTATTTTTGTTGTAAGAGGATTCCATCATATCCAATCTCAGAAGCATCAGTTTGAACTATTTTAAAAGCTTCTGGGTCAGATAATCATCTATAAGGAAGATTTTTAACTATTTCTTTAATCTTTTTTACTGCATTAGTGTGATGGATAGACCATTCCTGAGCATTTTTGTTTAACCTTTCTTGGAGAAGTTTTCTATCTTTTGCCAAATCTTGATAGAAAAATCCAACATAATTTAGACATCCAAGAAATCTTTGTAGAATATTTTTATCCTTAATTTCATCTAGAAATTTATCAGCAAATTGAATAACTCTATTAGTTGGAGTTATTTTTCTGTCTTAGATCTCAAATCCTAAGAATCTGATTTTTTGCTGAAAGATATTCATTTTTCTTTTAGATAAAGCCAATCCATTTTCTTTTATGACTCTTTTGAAAATACTCAAGTGTTTCCAATGTTGTAACACAGTTCTGAGAAGATAAGAATATCATCAATGTAAACAATGACAAATTGGGTGTAAGATGAGAAAATATTATTCATAATATTCTGAAATTCAGACGAAGCATGCCCCATTGGAACAGTGAATGCAGTTTTATATCTATCTTCTTCTTTTATCTGGATCTGCCAAAATCCTGATTTTAAATCAAATTTTGAGAATATTTTGGCATTGTTTAATCTGTTTAGTAAATCCTGGGTATTAGGCAAAGGATACCTAATAGATTGAAGAACTTTGTTTAATGGTTTATAATTGATTACCAATCTTGGAACTCCTCTTTCGATTTCAGCGGCCTTTTCAACATAAAATGCCGTACAACTCCAAGGGGATTTACTTTTTCTAATTAATCCTTTCTTCAGAAGATCATTGATTTCTTCTTGGCAAATCTTTAAATGAGCAACATCCATTTGAGATAGACGAGCTTTAGTATGAATATCTTTTTCATTAAAATCCTTTATATATGGTAATTCAGAACAACATTCTTCTTCAATCTGTTTGGTGAATTCTTCTAATTTTGTTTTAAATTCTTTTTTCTCTAATTCTTTTGTTATTTGAGCAGATTTGATTTCATTTTTTAGTCCATTTATGTAATTTTCTCTTGTGGTGATAACTTGATTTATCCTTTGGATTTTCGTTTCACAAGGATCATCTATAAAATCAAGATTTACTTCAATCCCTTTGATATTTGTACAAATTCCTTTTGTTATTACAGAAAAGGGTTGGATTTGAAGAATAAATGGGGATCCAAGGAGTACATCATTAACAATATCTTCTGAAATAATAAAGGGTGAAGTAACACAGACTCCTTTCATGCAAATATGAACATTTGGGATTTTTCTTTCTATGGAAATAGTCGTTCCATTAGCAACAGAAACAAATTGTTTTGATTCACTTGTAAATTCAATAGGAACGATTCCAAGTCTGATAGCATTTAAGTCTGCACCAGTATCAATTATGGAATTGACAATCTTCTCAAAGTTTTTTATTTTTATCTTTACCTGAACTCTCCACTGTTGGTAAATACATTTTGTAGGAATTACACCAGTAGAGATTTTGTTAATTTCTCCTTTAATTCTTTGGACAAATTTTTCTTTATCGTATTTTTCAATAGCACCATCATTTTCCAATCAAGTTAACTTTTTATCAAGCTCATTTTGTTTTTTAGTTAACTCTATTCTTAATTCACGGAGTTCTCTCTTCTGATGATTCAATTCTCTTTGTAAGTCTGAGAGAGTTAAGGGTTTGTTTATAGTATGGATTTTTTTTGCTCTATTCATAAGGTCAATCATGGAATAGGTCGGTGTGTGAAATGTTTCTTTCTCTTTTGTCCTTTTTGGATAATATGGTGTTTTTTCACCATCTTCTTCAAAGGAAATTTTTTGTTGTGAACTTTCCCCTTCTTCTCCTCCCCCCAATTTTGAAATTTGATTTAAAAATTGAACTTTTTTCTCTGGATCGGGTATGTTATCAACCATGTTTAGAAGTAATTTTTGAGGGGTTGTGAGGACACGAATGTGGATACCAAGATCTTCATCAGATGGTATCGACCATTCTCCATCAAATTCTTCATCATCTGAATGACATGTACATGATTGGAATTGTTTGATGAGCTGAACCTGAGGACTATTTTCTTCAATGTCAGTTGATGAATCAGATTCATATTCTTCTTCTTCTTCTAAGGAACTTGAATCAGATTGTTCTTTTTCAGTATTTTCGTCATCATTTTTGGTATTGATTTTTCTAAGTTTCTTTTTAGAGGGATTTCCTTTTTTAAGGCATTTATTTGAATAATGACCCTTTTTCCCGCAAGTATAACAAGTTGGAACATTTTCTTTTATATATTTCTTTTTGAAATATTTTCTAGATTTTCTTTTGAATGGGATGAGTTCATCGAATTTTTTCTGTTTTTTATATTTTCCGGGTTTATATTTTCTTGCCATTTTGTTTCTTCTATCCGGAGTAAATCTAGAACACGAGGGTTTTCTTTTTTATTCATGTGTTTGGTCTAAACCAAGCTGGAAACAAAAATCTCCTAATTCTTTATCTCCAGAATATTTTCTCGTTTTTTCAGCTTGTTTACTGATCTTTAAATCAGTGCAAAGAGTCATGTCAACTTTGTTAATTCTTTTTATAATTCCTCCGACCGTCAGCAAACTGTAATTAATAGCACCATGCATTTCCTCTCTCAAGGAGTTACACACCTTTTCAGCAAATAAGGGTGGTAATCCTGAAATAAATCTTTCTTTCCAAATATCAGAATTACAATCATTTAGTTGGTAGACTTTTGACAAGAATACATCTCTATACCAACGAAATTCTCCTAAATTTCTACATCTCAAGCTATGTAATTGCTGTCTATTTTTCTCCTTAATTAGAGCAATTCCTCCAGTGAATTCATTGAGGATGCATAGAAGCAAGACACTAACACAATCAGATTGAGTTTCCCAATTATCAGGTATTTGATTAGTACGTGCTTCAAGCTTAACATTGGGGTCTACTAAGTTTCCTGTGATTTGTCTCTATAAAGGATTCTTCCAAATTCATCCATTTTGACAACACTCTCTATTTCAAGTCTTTGGGCTCTAGTTAATCCATAATTCCACCATCCTCTTAATATTCCATTGAAAGAGGTGGTTATCATGAGGAAAATATTTCTTGGAGTATTTCCTTTGACTTCACAAGTATTACAGTATATTAACATACTGTGAACCATTTGAACTATTTGATATTCTGTTAATCCATCTAAGTTCCATTCATATAAAGAATTTCCTGAATAGGTTAATTCTGAGGTGTAAGTGTATGGAACTTATTCGAGTTGTAGATCAACAGGGGTTGGTCTAGGATAATAATTCTTTGTCTCTGGCAGTTTTATCTAAGGATTCCATTTCTTTAGACGATTTATTAATAAATCCTCTGAAGCAGAGGCTCTTAGGATGCTGAATCTTTTTCCTCCCATATTGAGGCTTTCCATCCTATTGGATAATTCTTTTTGCATTTCGTCTGTCATTGTGAATGGTCCCTCTTGCAAAATAATCCCTTTAGGTAATTGTCTGGGAACATATACTGCATTGGCAGAGCTTTTTAATAATTTTTCTTCTTTATCTTTATTGAATTCGGGTTTTAATTTGATTGTTATTTCTATTCGATCTGTTTGTTCTCCAATGGTTAATAGACATAGATTGGTGTAATTGTTTTGTTCAATTATATCTCCAATACCTATACCTATGTCTCTAGCATTTGGGTTTGATTTTGATTCATAAATAGATGCATTTTTTACAGGCATGGTATAATTCTTGGTTTCTGTATTAGGGACAGAAATATCAAGTTTCTTCCAAGGTAGGTGAGATTTATAACCTTCTTTTCCTTCAGTGTCTTTCCAGGTTATTGTCATTTTAAATCCTGCTGTTGTTGGTATCAGAGCCAGTGGAATCATCTCTTTTTGGTGGGGGTATAACTAGTGAGAAGAAAAGTAATCTTCATTCAAAGAAGAAAAGGTGCTAGTTGGTGAGAAGAAAAGTGGTTGCTAGATGATGATGACTATCCCATCAATTCATTTGATGGTGTTGGTTGTTATCATTGCTATGAAGAAAATACCAAAAACAAAACTTGTCTAGATTTGAAGAAAAGTTGGCATCCAATCTAGTCAAAAGTTATATTCTTAGATCTTGTCCGGTTAGCAAAAGTTATATTGCCATGGAGTTGTTCTTCTTGGTGGGGGCTGCCTCATGTTATGAGAAGATAAAGATGCTACCACATGTGATGCCATAGCACATGTCACTTCCTATCAAAAGTAGATAAAGTTGTTTTGTACTTTTGGTGGGGGTATGCTAAACTTGTTTCTTGTGCATTCCATTTGGCAAAATGTTGCTCCACCTAATGTACCTTAGCCCAAAGATGGAATCTCCTTTTGTAAAGTTTGTTTGGAGGCTTGTGTCGGTAGCCAACCTTTTTTCTATTTCATTTGGTTTGAGGTCCTCTCATGAGGGGATGTGAATGAGTTCTTTTGTATGCTCCATCTATATAAGGAGCTGGTGTTTCCATTTGAGGAGGGGATCGAAAAATAGGCTCACTTAGATATAGAAAAATAAAAGTTCAGAGTCTAAGTGTGAGTGTGAGTGTGAGCTTGAAGTTTGAGTGTGCTAAAGTTTGAACTCCTGTACAATCTTCTGCAAGTAATTAAGTTTTTATAAGTTTGATATTATATGCTTGTTGTTATCTAATCATGTTGTTTTTTTTGCTAGAATATGTCTATTCGTCTTGCTCTACTTAGGAGGTACTATGATGATGTTCGAATATTAAGAAAAACTGAATTCTTGTTAGACAATATAAGAAGACATTTGCAAACTTGCACCCACAGAAATAATCCTCGCCATCATGAGTTTGAAAGAAGAATGATTGTTTTAATGCGTTCTTATGTTGTCTTCCAATTAGATAAATTCCGAACTGAATCAAAACTACAAGCTATGGCCTTCTGAGATGCCTCCTCGTTCTATTAGGAGAGAATAATTATTACGTGACCTAAGACGACGTGAAAACCAGCTTAGAAGATTAGAAAATGCTATCAGACAAATTGATGAAAATATAGTTGTAGGAGGATATCTTGTTATCCACGTTCATACTATTAGAAGATCTATGCTAGTACGCTTGTGTAATCAAATAAAAGAATATTGTAATAGACTGAATGAAGAATTAGAATTATTATCTCGTATTTAAATCTGTGTTTAAAAAAAAAAAAAGATTTAGATGAATTAAATCTATTATCCAAGATCTGAAGTTTTTTAGCCAAGTTGATCTATCCAATTCTCTTTAGAGTTTTTATTTTCCTTCTTATTCTTCACTTTTGTGCCTCGTTTATCTTCTTAAGAGTGTGGTCGCGTTGTAAGTCCCACTTCTGGCCGTGATCAAGCATTAAGGGTTGTAACACGTTGACAAAACTCTTCTTGTTTCTTACGAGATACAAAGATGGAAAATTCTAAGGGAAAAACAAAACTTTTTAAGAATTGGTTTAAATCATTTCAGTATCCTTCTAATAGATCTAATTCGTCTTCTTCATCCTACCAGTCTGCTTTAACCAGTTTTATCCGTAATAGCTTAGAAAAGGAAAATTAAGAAAAAACAAAAAATTCAGAAGAAATGATATATGAAAACTTTGATCAAGCAATATCCAACTGGAAGTTGCCAGCCTTACCTGTAACAAAAATATGTAGTAATGGCACATTTGAAGAACAAAATGATTACCACATAAAAGTTGTTTCTCTCTCTGGAGGAAAACGTACAATTAAAGTTCTTGATAGAAGAATTATTGAACAAATCAGAACCAAATACAACTACCTGCACATAGGATTAATTCAGGTAGGAATCAAACCATATAGGATTAAAGTTCTTTTGTATGCTCCATCTATATAAGGAGCTGGTGTTTCCATTTGAGGAGGAGATCAAAAAATAGGCTTAGACAGATATAGAAAAATAAAAGTTCAGAGTCTAAGTGTAAGTGTGAGTGTGAGCTTGAAGTTTGAGTGTGCTAAAGTTTGAAGTCTTGTACAATCTTCTGTAAGTAATTAAGTTTTTATAAGTTTGATATTATATGCTTGCTGTTATCTAATCATGTTGTTTCTTTTCCTAGAATATGTCTATTCGTCTTGCTCTACTTAGGAGGTACTATGATGATGTTCGAATATTAAGAAAAATTGAATTCTTGTTAGACAATATAAGAAGATATTTGCAAACCTGCACCCACAGAAATAATCCTTGCCATCATGAGTTTGAAAGAAGAAGGATTGTTTTAATGCGTTCTTATGCTGTCTTGCAACTAGATAAATTCCGAACTGAATTAAAACTACAAGCTATGGCCTTCTAAGATGCCTCCTCATTCTATTAGGAGAGAAGAATTATTGCGTGATCTAAGACGATGTGAAAACCAGCTTAGAAGATTAGAAAATGCTATCAGACAAATTGATGAAAATATAACTGTAGGAGGATATCTTGTTATCCGTGTTCATACTATTAGAAGATCTATGCTAGTACGCTTGTTTAATCAAATAAGAGAATATTGTAATAGATTGAATGAAGAATTAGAATTATAATCTCGTATTTAAATCTGTGTTTAAAAAAAAAAAAAAGATTTAGATGAATTAAATCTATTATCTAGGATCTGAAGTTTTTTAGCCAAGTTGATCTATCCAATTCTCTTTAGAGTTTTTATTTTCCTTCTTATTCTCCACTTCTGTACCTCGTTCATCTTCTTAAGAGTGTGGTCGCGTTGTAAGTCCCGCTTCTGGCCGTGATCAAGCATTAAGGGCTGTAAATCATTGACAGAACTCTTTTTGTTTCTTACGAGCTACAAAGATGGAAATTCTAAGGGAAAAACAAAACTTTTTAAGAATTGGTTTAAATCATTTCAGTATCCTTCTAATAGATCTAATTCATTTTCTTCATCCTACCAGTCTGCTTTAACCAGTTTTACCCGTAATACTTAGAAAAAGAAAATTCAAAAAAAAAAAAATTCAGAAGAAATGATATGTGAAAATTTTGACCAAGCAATATCCAACTGGAAGTTGCCAGCCTTGCCTGTAACAGAAATATATAGTAATGGCACATTTGAAGAACAAAATGATTACCACATAAAAATTGTTGAAAAAACTGTTTCTCTCTCTGGAGGAAAACAGACAATTAAAGTTCTTGATAGAAGAATTATTGAACAAATCAGAACCAAATACAACTAATTGCACATAGGATTAATTCAGGTAGGAATCAAACCACTGTTTCGATTAGGATTAAATGTTTCAGTGTGTGCTTATGTGCGAGATCAGAGACATGATGAGTTTGATGATTCTCTTTATGCTATGATCGAATCAAGTCTCTGTCATGGACCTGTTTATTTTAACAGCTTTCCTAATATCACAATTGATGCTTATGATGATGATGTTCTCGATTGTGCAACCATTGGATTTCAAAGTAAAGGATTAAAGATGAGTCCAAGAAGTAAACATTTTACTATAGTTTATCGTGTGTTCTACAAATCCATGATCTTTGTCTTTCCCATGATAGCCTATAGATATAAGGTTGATAAAGAAAAAACTACAGTTCTCATGGAAACAAACTTTAACAATAATGTGTTTATCCCAAAAGTCATCAGTTGGGAAGAAGTTGTTCTCCCAGGAAATTGGCAAATAGAAGATGTCACCCAAAGAGTAAATGAAATAACAGATGATTTACAAAGTATAGTCAAATTGCCAAATGGAAATGTTGAAATCAATTTTAGCAGAAAAATGGAAAAAGCTAGAAGAAGTTTTGCCGGTTATACGGAAGGAAGAAAAAGTTTTAAATTAGAAGAAATAGATGATGACCAAAGGAGTAGTAAAAAGGAAGAAATGGATCAAAAAGTTTTTAGAAACAAAGAAAGTGGAATCGAACACCCTATGTATAAAAGAACTTCATCACAAAAAACCTATAACCCTAGTGAGAGTGATTTTCTCCAAGGAGCCATAAGAATGGTTAGCATTCAAAAGCCAGAAGAAATACTTGTCAAAAAAATTGAAATTGATAAACCATATCTTAGAGAAAATTTGAAAAATCATCCTTTAAAAGATTGGTTCTTTAAAAGGTTTAACACAGAAGAAAAGGATAAGATGAGAGAATGATGGTATTTCCAAATGGAGGAAGAGGAAAGAAATATACCTTTCTTTGACTGGTTCATGGAATATTTTAAAAGGGGGAAAATCAAAGAAAAAGAAACTCAAAGCCCAGAACAAATAAGAGTTATAGGAAGGACAACAAGAACCTGGAAAGACACTGAAGGAAAAGAAGTTGATAAATCTCACCCACCTTGGAAGAAACTTGATATTTCTATCCCTAATACAGAAACCAAGAATTATGTCATGCCTGTAAAAAATGCATCTATTTATGAATCAAAATCAGACCCAAATGCTAGAGACATAGGTATAGGTATTGGAGATATAATTGAACAAAACAAGTACACCAATCTGTGTCTATTAACCATTGGAGAAGAAACAGATTGAATAGAAATAACAATCAAATTAAAACCCAAATTCAATAAAGATAAAGAAGAAAAATTAGAAGAAAGCTCTGCCAATGCAGTATATGTTCCCAGACAATTACCTAAAGGGATTATTTTGCAAGAGGGGCCATTCACAATTACAGACGAAATGCAAAAAGAATTATCCAATAGGATGGAAAGCCTCAATATGGGAGGAAAAAGATTCAACATCCTAAAGTCTCTGCTTCAGAGGATTTATTAATAAATCGTCTAAAGAAATGGAATCCTCAGATAAAACTGCCAGAGACAAAGAATTATTATCCTAGACCAACCCCTGTTGATCTACAACTCGAATAAGCTCCATACACTTACACCTCAGAATTAACCTATTCAGGAAATTCTTTATATGAATGGAACTTAGATGGATTAACAGAATATCAAATAGTTCAAATGGTTCACAGTATGTTAATATACTGTAATGCTTGTGAAGTCAGAGGGAAAGAAATATTTTCCTCATGATAACCACCTCTTTCAATGGAATATTAAGAGGATGGTGGAATTATCGATTAACTGGAGCCCAAAGACTTGAAATAGAGAGTGCTGTCAAAATGGATGAATTTGGAGGAATCCTTTATAGAGACAAAACCACAGGAAACTTAGTAGACCCCAATGTTAAGCTTGAAGCACGTACTAGTCAAATACCTGATAATTGGGAAACTCAATCTGATTGTGTTTGTGTCTTGCTTCTATACATCCTCAATGAATTCACTGGAGGAATTGCTCTAATTAAGGAGAAAAATAGACAACAATTACATCGCTTGAGATGTAGAAATTTAGGAGAATTTCGTTGGAATAGAGATGTATTCTTGTCAAAAGTCTACCAACTAAATGATTGTAATTCTGATATTTGGAAAGAAATATTTATTTCAGGATTACCACCCTTATTTGCTGAAAAGGTGCGTAACTCCTTGAGAGAAGAAATGCATGGTACTATTAATTACAGTTTGCTGACGGTCGGAGGAATTATACAAAGAATTAACAAAGTTGGCATGACTCTTTGCACTGATTTAAAGATCAGTAAACAAGCTGAAAAAATGAGAAAATATTCTGGAGATAAAGAATTAGGAGATTTTTGTTTCCAGCTTGGTTTAGACCAAACACATGAATCAAAGAGAAAACCCTCGCGTTCTAGATTTACTCCGGATAGAAGAAACAAAATGGCTAGAAAATATAAACCCAGAAAATATAAAAAACAGAGAAAATTCGATGAACTCATCCCATTCAAAAGAAAATCTATAAAATATTTCAAAAAGAAATATATAAAAGAAAATGTTCCAACTTGTTATACTTGCGGGAAAAAGGGTTATTATTCAAATAAATGCTTTAAAAAAGGAAATCCCTCTAAAAAGAAACTTAGAAAAATCAATACCAAAAATGATGACGAAAATACTGAAAAAGAACAATCTGATTCAAGTTCCTTAGAAGAAGAAGAAGAATATGAATCTGATTCATCAACTGACATTGAAGAAAATAGTCCTCAGGTTCAGCTCATCAAACAATTCCAATCATGTACATGTCATTCAGATGATGAAGAATCTGATAGAGAATGGTCGATACCATCTGATAAAGATCTTGGTATCCACATTCGTGTCCTCACAGCCCCTCAAAAATTACTTCTAAAAATGGTTGATAACATACCCGATCTAGAAAAAAAAGTTTAATTTTTAAATCAAATTTCAAAATTGGGGGGAGGAGAAGAAGGAGAAAGTTCACAACAAAAAATTTCCTTTGAAGAAGATGGTGAAAAAACACCATATTATCCAAAAAGGACAAAAGAGAAAGAAACATTTCACACACCAACCTATTCCATGATTGACCTTATCAATAGAGTAGAAAAAATCCATAATATAAACAAACCCTTAACTCTCTCAGACTTACAAAGAGAATTGAATGATCAGAAGAGAGAACTCCGTGAATTAAGAATAGAGTTAACTAAAAAACAAAATGAGCTTGATAAAAGGTTAAGTTGGTTGCAAAATGATGGTGCTATTGAAAAATACGATGCAGAAAAATTTGTCCAAAGAATTAAAGGAGAAATTAGCAAAATCTCTACTAGTGTAATTCCTACAAATTGTATTTACCAACAGTGGAGAGTTTAGGTAAAAATAAAAAACTTTCAGAAGATTGTTAATGCCATAATTGACACTGGTGCAGACTTAAATATTATCAGACTAGGAATCGTTCCTATTGAATTTACAAGTGAATCAAAACATTTTGTTTCTGCTGCTAATGGAACGACTATTTCCATAGAAAGAAAAATCTCAAATGTTCATGTTTGCATGAAAGGAGTCTGTGTTACTTCACCCTTTATTATTTCAGAAGATATTGTTAATGATGTACTCCTTGGATCCCCATTTATTCTTCAAATTCAACCCTTTTCTGTAACAACAAAAGGAATTTCTACAAATATCAAAGGGATTGAAGTAAATCTTGATTTTATAGATGATCCTTGTGAAACGAAAATCCAAAGAATAAATCAAGTTATCGGCACAAGAGAAAATTACATAAATGGACTAAAAAAATGTAATCAAATCTGTTCAAATAACAAAAGAATTAGAGAAAAAAGAATTTAAAATGAAATTAGAAGAATTCGCCAAACATATTGAAGAAGAATGCTGTTCTGAATTACCATCAACCTTTTGGAATAGAAAAAGACACATAGTAGGATTAATTAGAAAAAGTAAATCCCCTTAGAGTTGTACGACATTTTATGTTGAAAAGGCCGCTGAAATCGAAAGAGGAGTTCCAAGATTGGTAATCAATTATAAACCATTAAACAAAGTTCTTCAATCTATTAGGTATCCTTTGCCTAATACTCAGGATCTACTAAACAGATTAAACAATGCCAAAATATTCTCAAAATTTGATTTAAAATCAGGATTTTGGCAGATCCAGATAAAAGAAGAAGATAGATATAAACCTGCATTCACTGTTCCAATGGGGCATTATGAATGGAATGTTATGCCTTTCGGATTGAAAAATGCTCCGTCTGAATTCCAGAATATTATGAATAATATTTTCTCATCTTACACCCAGTTTGCCAGTGTTTACATTGATGATATTCTTATCTTCTCAGAATCTGTGTTACAACATTGGAAACACGAGTATTTTCAAAAGAGTCATAAAAGAAAATGGATTGGCTTTATCTAAAAGAAAAATGAATCTGTTTCAGCAAAAAATCAGATTCTTAGGATTTGAGATCCAAGACAGAAAAATAACTCCAACTAATAGAGTTATTCAATTTGCTGATAAATTTCCAGATGAAATTAAGGATAAAAATATGCTACAAAGATTTCTTGGATGTCTAAATTATGTTGGATTTTTCTATCAAGATTTGGCAAAAGATAGAAAACTTCTCCAAGAAAGGTTAAAGAAAAATCCCCAGGAATGGTCTATCCATCACACTAATGTAGTAAAAAAGATTAAAGAAAGAGTTAAAAATCTTCCTTATAGATGTTTATCTCACCCAGAAGCTTTTAAAATAGTTCAAGCTGATGCTTTTGATATTGGATATGGTGGAATCCTCTTACAACAAAAAGACTCAAAAGAAGAATTAATAAGATTTAATTATGGATTATGGAATGAAGCACAAAAGATATATTCAACCATCAAAAAGGAAGTTGTTGCCATAGTTATTTGTGTGACGAAATTCCAACATGATTTATTAGACAAAAAATTTCTCATTAGAGTGGATGCTAAAGCAGCAAAAGAAATTCTGGAAAAATATGTCAAAACTCTTGTCTCTAAGCAAATATTTGCTAGATGGCAAGCCATTTTATCAGTTTTTGAATTTAAAATTGAATTTATTAATGGAAATTTTAACTCTCTCCCTGACTTTCTTATTAGAGAATTTCTTCAGGGATGACAAAATGGCAAGTAGCTCTTCCCCCATTCATGCAGAAAAAAGGGATTGAGAAATTGGTAGATCAAGAAGAAAGCCAAAAAGGTTTTACTCCAACAAAAGACCCAAGTCAATCAGAATTGTATCTTTACACTGGTAACAGACTTGTTGTCATTTCAGATTGTCTTATGGAAGAAAGATCTGTTGAAGATAATGTTTATTTTCTCTTTGGCAAGGGGCTTCATTATTATTCCCCTGATAAAAGGAAAACTAGATATTGGTATCTCAACATTTTACATCAGACGAAAAGTGTCCTCATCTTCCACAATAAGAATGCAAATGGTATCATCACTTATTTAAAGTTCACTATTCTCAAAATCCTTACTGAGGAAGATTGGGATGGTCCCTTGTACATGACAAAATCAGTCTAATTATACAATTCGACTGAGTTCTTTAATTATTGGGATTATATTGATGCCTGGAAATTTGCTTTGATGTGGCAAAATCGCCAGTATAATCATTCCTGGTTCATTAGATTCAAAGAAGAAAGCCCTGATGTCACTCTTATTCATCGTAATTTCCCATCCTAGTTTCTCTCAAGTTGAAGAAAAGGTTCCATGTGAAGCCATCAATGGAAGTTTTCCAATGGAAGTTTGAAGTAAAAAAAGACTTATATGGTTTACCATCTCTTTATCAGACTTTTTACCAAAAGTGGTGGTCTAAGATTGAAAATGATACTTATGAGAGAATTCTGAATCAAATCTCTCCTCCTGTTAAAGAAGAAATTCCTATTCCTGAAGAAAAACCTTTTGAGAATGAAATGGTCATGGCCGATCTCTTGGCTAAAAAGATTGCCAAAGAAATTGCTCGAGAAAAATCTCCTGAGCCAATGGACATGTCTGTTGACTCCGTCAATTTTGAAGAAAAGATTAAACAAATTTTAGAAGAGTATCTCCCAAAGAAAAAAGTTGGTGATCATGATTGGGATAGTAATCATGATTTAGAAGAAAATCTTAATGATGAAGTTGTGCCCCTTGAAGATCTCCATCCTTGATGGGACCCTGACTCTCATGTTAATCCTGATGGCTCAGTTACAAAATATCTTTGTGGTGGAAAGTTTTGGTATTGTTCAGCAAAAAACAAAGGAAAAGAAAAAGAAGTTGAAAAGGAATCTCGGTTAGCTGAATTATTTCGTAAAAAATCTGCTAAAGCAAAAGAATTAATGAAAAAGAAGCTTTGAAATTTGAGATGATTCCTGTCATTTTAGATCCTGCTGTTGTTGGTATCAGAGCCAGTGGAATCGTCTTTTTTTTTTTGTGGGGGTTCAATTTGTCCAGTTTGACCTGTTCGTCCACTTTTTCTAATTAGTCTACTTTTGTTCAGTTTGTCCAAGTTTGTATATTTTGTCTTGTGTGTCCAGTTTATATAATTTGTCCAGTTCGTCCTATTTGTCCAGTTCGTCTAATTTGTCCTACTCGTCCAGTTTGTCCAGTTAGTCCACTTTATCCACTTTTTCTAGTTTGTCAATTTTCTATAGTTCGTCAACTTTGTCATGTTTGTCCAGTTTTTCCAATTCGTCGAGTTTGTCCACTTTATCCAGTTCGTCCAGTTAGTCCAGTTTGTCCACTTTGTTCAGTTTGTCCAGTTTCTCTAGTTGTCAAAAATTTCTAGATGGTTTTGTTGGTCCAATTTGTCCAGTTTGGCCAGTTTATCTATTTTGTCCAATTCGTCTAGTTTGTCCAGGTTGTCAAGTTTATTTACTTTGTCGAGTTAGTCGAATTTAACTAATCCGTGCACTCTTTACAGTTAGTCCAATTTGTCCAGTTTGTTCAGTTTATGCAGTTTGTCTTGTTTGTTAACTTCTTTTACTTTACCCAATTTGTCCACTATGTCCAGTTTGGCCAATTCGTACAGTTTGTCCACATTGTCCTGTTTGGCCAATTCGTACAGTTGATCTAGTTTGTCCTTTTTGTCCAGATTGTGTAGTTTTTCCATTTTGTCCACTTTGTATAGTTCGTCATCTTTGTCCTGTTTTTCCAGTTTGACAAATTTGTCCACTTTTTCCAATTCGTTCAGTTTGTCCACTTCGACCTGTACGTCCAGTTTGTCTATTTTGTACAGTTTGTCCACTTTGTCCTATTTGTCCACTTTGACAAATTTGTCCACTTTTTCCAATTTGTTCAGTTGGTCAACTTCTTCCAATTCGTACAGTTTGTCCACTTTCCTTCTTCGTACAATTTAACTAGTTTTTCCAATTTGTCCACTTTGTTGAATCGAGCCAGCTTGTCCTGTTCTTCCAGTTTGAGTAGTTTTCCACTTTGTTCAGTTGGTTCAGATTGTTCTGTTCGTTCAACTTAACTAGTATTTCTAGTTTAGCAACTTTGTTCAATTGGTCCAATTTGTCATGTTCCTCCAGAATAAGTACTTTTTCCATTTTGTCCACTTTGTATAGCTCGTCAACTTTGTCCCATCTGTCCACTTTCACAAATTTGTCCACTTTTTCCAATTCATTCAGTTTGTCAACTTTTTCTTGTTCATCCTGTTTGTCCAGTTTGTCCAGTTGGTCTAGTTTGTCGAATTTGTCCAGTTTGTCCAGTTTATCTAATTTGTCCACTTTGTTCAGTTGGTCTAGTTTGTCGAATTTGTCCAGTTTGTCCAGTTTGATCTGTTTATCTAATTTGTCCAATTCGTCTAGTTTGTGCAGTTGGTAAGTTTGTATACTTTGTCGAGTTAGTCCAACTGAGCTAGTTTGTGCAGTTTGTCCAGTTTGTCTTGTTTGCTCACTTCGTCTACTTTACCCAGTTTGTCCACTTTGTGCGATTCGTACAGTCAGTCCACTTTGTTCAGTTCGTCCAGTTTGTCGAATTTGTCCAGTTTATCTAATTTGTCCACTTTGTTCAGTTGGTCCAGTTTGCCCTGTTCGTCCAACTTGACAAGTTTTTCCAGTTTGTCCAGTTTGTCCTATTTGTCCAGTTTGACAAATTTGTCCACTATTTCTAATTCGTTCAATTTGTTCAGTTTGACCTGTTCGTCCACTTTTTCTAATTTGTCTACTTTGTTCAGTTTTTCCAAGTTTGTATATTTTGTCCAGTGTGTCCAATTTATCTAATTTATCCAGTTCGTCCTGTTTGTCCAGTTTGTCCAATTCATCCTACTCGTCCAGTTTGTCCAGTTAGTCCACTTTATCCACTTTTTACAGTTTGTCAATTTTCTATAGTTTGTCAACTTTGTCATGTTTGTCCAGTTTTCCAATTCGTCAAGTTTGTCCACATTTATCCAGTTCGTCCAGTTAGTCCAGTTTGTCCACTTTGTCGAGTTTTTCTAGTTTGTATAGGAAGAATTGGACCAACTGGACCAACTGCGCGAAGGACACATACTGGGTGAGCAGGAAAAAATGGATAAACTGGAGAAACAGAACGAATTGGAAAATCTGGACGAATTGGAAGAATTGGACGACCTGGACAAACTGGACCAACTAGAGGAACATAACAAAGTAAACGAACTGGACGAACTCAAGAAACTGGTCCAACTGGACAAACTTGTCGAAGTGGACAAAATGCACGAATTGGACCAACTAGAGTAACTGCACAAATTGGACAAACTGGATGAATTGGGCCAACTAGAGTAATGGTTAGAAGAAAAAAAGAAAAGAAGAAAAGAAGAAAAGTGGTCCCATCAATGTTAGATGTTCATAATAATATCTTGATATTATCCTATAGGTGTCTTGCATAGAAGAAATGGTGTCTTCATTCACAACGATGCTTGAGAAGAAATGTTGCTAGTGATCATTGCCTGGGAGAAAAGCTAGCATAATGTCAAGGTTTGATTTGAAGAAATTTGTCCTCTTGCCATCAGAGAATATATTTTGTTGGTAGGGGCTGCCTTTTATGTTGCCACTTGTAAACAAAGATGGTAGGGGCTGCCTTTTGTGTTGCCATTTGTAAAAGTTGGTGTGGGAGTTGGTGCCATATGTCATGTGTTGATAATGTTATGGGGGCTATGTTTATCTTTTGCTTTCCATGTGGCATAAAGATATTCCACCTCATGTACCGTGTCCATCAACTTTTGTACCTAGCCCATCAACTTTTGAAAATGTGTTTTGGTGGCTTGTGTCGGTAGCCATTCTTTTGTTTGTTGCAAGTCCTCTCATGGTCGGATGAGAATGGACTCTTATTGTATGCTCCATCTATATAAGGAGCTGAGGGTTTTCCATTAGGAGATATAGGAAAAAAGATATAGTTCGAGACATATAGTTCAGAACATTGTAAAAAAAAGCATAAGTGTGAGTGTGAGTGTGAGTTTGAAGTTGGAGTGCAGCTAGAGTCTGAAGTCTTGTACAAATCTTCTGTAAGTGATTAAGTTTTTTAAAGTTTAATGTTATATGCTTGTTGTTATCTAATCATGTTGTTTCTTTTGCTAGAATATGTCTATTCGTCTTACTCTACTTAGAAGATACTATGATGATGTTCGGATATTAAGAAAAATTGAATTCTTGTTATCCGTGTTCAAGTGATTAGACGATCTATGTTAGTACGCTTGTATAATCAAGTAAGAGAATATTGTAATAGACTGAATGAAGAATTAGAATTATTATCTCGTATTTAAATTTGTGTTAATTAAAAAAAAAAATGGGATTTAGATGAATTAAATCTATTATTCAGGATCTGAAGCTTTTTAGCCAAATTCTCTTTAGAGTTTTTATTTTCCTTCTTATTCTCCATTTCTGTGCCTCGTTTATGTTTTTAAAAGAGTGTGTGGTCGCGTTGTAAGTCCCGCTTCAGGCCGTGATCAGGTGTTAAGGGCAGTAAATCGTTGGCAAAACTCTTCTTGTTTCTAACGAGTTACAAAAGATGGAAAATTCTAAGGGAAAAACAAAACTTTTTAAGAATTGGTTTAAATCATTTCAGCATCCTTCTAATAGATCTTATTCGTCTTCTTCATCCCATCAGTCTGCTTTAACCAGTTTTACCCGTAATAGTTTAGAAAAGGAAAATTCAGAAAAAACAAAAAATTCAGAAGAAATGATATATGAAAATTTTGACCAAGCAATATCAAATTGGAAGTTGCCAGCTTTGCCTGTAACAGAAATATATAGCAATGGCACATTTGAAGAGCAAAATGATTATCACATAAAAACTGTTGAAAAAATTGTTTCTCTCTCTGGAGGAAAACAGACAATCAAAGTTCTTGATAAAAGAATTATTGAACAAATCAGAACCAAATACAACTACCTGCACATAGGATTAATTCAGGTAGGAATCAAACCATTGTTTCGATTAGGATTAAATGTTGCAGTCTGTGCTTATGTGCGAGATCAGAGAAATGATGAATTTGATGATTCTCTTTATGCTATGATTGAATCAAGTCTCTGTCATGGACCTGTTTATTTTAATTGCTTTCCCAATATCACAATTGATGCTCATGATGAAGATATCCTTGATTGTGCAACTATTGGATTTCAAAGCAAATGATTAAAAATGAGTCCAAGAAGTAAACCTTTTGCTATAGTTTATCATGTGTTCTACAAATCCATGATATCTGTCTTTCCCATGATAGCCTATAGAGATAAGGTTGATAAAGAAAAAACTACAGTTCTCATGGAAACAAACTTTAACAATAACGTGTCCATCCCAAAGGTCATCAGCTGGGAAGAAGTTGTTCTCCCAGGAAATTGGCAAATAGAAGATGTCACCCCAAGAGTAAATGAAATGACAGATGATTTACAAATTATAGTCAAATTACCAAATGGTAATGTTGAAGTCAATTTTAGGAGAAAAATGGAAAAAGCTAGGAGAAGTTTTGCCAGTTATACGGAAGGAAGAAAAAGTTTTAAATTAGAAGAAATAGATGATGACCAAAGGAGTAGTGAAAAGGAAGAAATTGATCAAAAAGTTTTTAGGAATAAAGAAAGTGGAATTGAACACCCTATCTATAAAAGATCATCATCAGCAAAAACCTATAATCCAAGTGAAAGTGATTTTCTCCAAGGAGCCATAAGAATGGTGAGCATTCTAAAGCCAGAAGAAATACCTGTTAAAAAGTTTCAAATTGATAAACCATATCTTAGAGAAAATTTGAAAAATCATCCTTTAAAAGATTGGTTCTTTAAAAAGTTTAACACAGAAGAAAAGGATAAGATGAGAGAATTATGGTATTCCCAAATGGAGGAAGAAGAAAGAAATATACCTTTCTTTGATTGGTTCATGGAATACTTCAAAAAAGGGAAAATCAAAGAAAAAGAAAATCAAAGCCCAGAACAAATAAGAGTTATAGGAAAAACGACAAGAACTTGGAAAGACACTGAAGGAAAAGAAGTTGATAAATCTCACCCACCTTGAAAGAAACTTGATATTTCTGTCCCTAATACGGACACCAAGAATTATGCCATGCCTGTAAAAAATGCATCCATTTATGAATCAAAACCAGACCCAAATGCTAAAGACATAATTGAACAAAACAATTATACCAATCTATGTCTATTAACCATTGGAGAACAAATAGATCGAATAGAAAGAACAATCAAATTAAAATCTGAATTTAGTAAAGATAAAAAAGAAAAATTAGAAGAAAGCTCTGCCAATGCAGTTTATGTTCCCAGACAATTACCTAAAGGGATTACTCTGCAAGAAGGACCATTCATATTGACAGACGAAATGCAAAAAGAATTATCCAATAGGATGGAAAGCCTCAATATGGGAGGAAAAGGATTCAGTATCCTAAGGGTCTCTGCGTCTGAAGATATATTAATAAATCACCTAAAGAAATGGAATCCTCAGGTAAAATTGTCAGAAACAAAGAATTATTATCATAGACCAACCCCTGTTGATCTACAACTTGAAGAAGCTCCATACAGTTATACTTCAGAATTAACCTATTCAGGAAATTCTTTATATGAGTGGAATTTAGATGGATTAACAGAATATCAAATTGTCCAAATGGTTCACAGTATGTTAATATACTGTAATGCCTGTGAAGTTAAAGGAAATACTCCAAGAAATATCTTTCTAATGAAAACCACCTCTTTCAATGGAATATTAAGAGGATGGTGGAATTATGGATTATCTGGAGCTCAAAGACTTGAAATAGAAAATGCTGTCAAAATGGATGAATTTGGAAGAATCCTTTATAGAGACAAAACTACAGGAAATTTAGTTGATCCAAATGTTAAGCTTGAAGCAGGTACTAGTCAAATCCCTGATAATTGGGAAACTCAATCTGATTGTGTTAGTGTCTTGCTTCTATGCATCCTCAATGAATTCACTGGAGGAATTGCTCTAATTAAGGAGAAAAATAGGCAGCAATTACACCGTTTGAGATGTAGAAATTTAGGAGAATTTCGTTGGTACAGAGATGTACTCTTGTCAAAAGTTTACCAACTCAATGATTGTTATATTTGGAAAAAAAGATTCATTTCAGGATTACCACCCTTATTTGCTGAAAAGGTGCGTAATTCCTTGAGAGAAGAAATGCATGGTACTATTAATTATAGTTTGCTGACTTTCGGAGAAATCATACAAAGAATTAACAAAGTTGGCATGAATCTTTGTACTGATTTAAAGATCAGTAAACAAGCTGAAAAAATGAGAAAATATTCCGGAGATAAAGAATTAGAAGATTTTTGTTTCCAGTTTGGTTTAGATCAAACGCCTGAATCAAAGCGAAAACCTTTGCGTCCTAGATTTACTCCTGATAGAAGAAACAAAATGGTAAAAAAGTATAAACCCGGAAGATATAAAAAAGGAAGAAAATCCGATGATCTCATCCCATTCAAAAGAAAATCCAAAAAATATTTCAAAAAGAAATATATAAAAGAAAATGTTCCAACTTGTTATAATTGCGGGAAGAAGGGTCATTATGCAAGTAAATGTTTTAAAAAAGAAAATCCTTCTAAAAAGAAACTTAGAAAAATCAATACCAAAATTGATGATGAAAATACTGAAAAGGAACAATCTGATTCAAGTTCCTCAGAAGAGGAAGAAGAATATGAATCCAATTCATCAACTGACATTGAAGAAGATAGTCCTCAGATTCAGCTCATCAAACAATTCCAATCATGTACATGTCATTCAGATGATGAAGAATCTGAAGGAGAATGGTCGATACCATCTGATGAAGATCTTGGTATCCACATTCGTGTCCTCACTGCCCCTCAAAAATTACTTTTAGAAATGATTGATAACATACCTGATCCAGAGAAAAAAGTTCAATTTTTAAATCAGATTTCAAAATTGGGGGGAGGAGAAGAAGGAGAAAGTTCACAACAAAAAATTTCCTTTGAAGAAAATGAAAATGATAATAAAACACCATATTATCCAAAAAGGATAAAGGAGAAAGAAACATTTCATACACCAACCTATTCCATGATTGACCTCATGAATAGAGCAGAAAAAATTCATAATATAAATAAACCCTTAACTCTCTCAGATTTACAGAGAGAATTAAATGATCAGAAGAGAGAACTTCGTGAATTAAAATTAGAATTAACCAAAAAACAAAATGAGCTTGATGAAAGGTTAACTTGGTTAGAAAGTGATGGTGCTATTGAAAAATATGATGAAGAAAAATTTGTCCAAAGAATTAAAGGAGAAATTAGCAAAATCTCTACTAGTGTAATTCCTACAAAATGTATTTACCAACAGTGGAGAGTTCAAGTAAAAATAAAAATTAAAAACTTCGAGAAGATTGTTAATGCCATAATTGACACTTGTGCTGACTTAAATGTTATCAGACTTGGAATCGTTCCTATTGAATTTACAAGTGAATCAAAACAGTTTGTGTCTGCTGCTAATGGAACGACCATTTCCATAGAAAGAAAAATCCCAAATGTTCATGTTTGCATGAAAGGAGTCTGTGTTACTTCACCCTTTATTATTTCAGAAGATATTGTTAACGATGTACTCCTTGGATCTCCATTTATTCTTCAAATCCAACCATTTCTGTAACAACAAAAGGAATTTCTACAAATATCAAAGGGATTGAAGTAAATCTTGATTTTATAGATGATCCTTGTGAGACGAAAATCCAAAGGATAAATCAAGTTATTGCCACCAGAGAAAATTACATAAATGGATTAAAAAATGAGATTAAATGTGTCCAAATGACAAAAGAATTGGAGAAAGAGGAATTTAAAACAAAACTAGAAGAATTCACCAAACAGATTGAAGAAGAATGCTGTTCTGAATTACCATCAACCTTTTGGAATAGAAAAAGACACATAGTAGGATTACCATATGTAAAAGATTTTAATGAAAAAGATATTCCTACTAAAGCTCGTCCATCTCAAATGGATGCTGCCCATTTGAAGCTTTGCCAAGAAGAAATCAATGATCTTCTAAAGAAAGGATTAATTAGAAAAAGCAAATCCCCTTGGAGCTGTACGGCATTTTATGTTGAAAAGGCCGTTGAAATTGAAAGAGGAGTTCCAAGATTGGTAATCAATTATATACCTTTAAACAAAGTCTTACAATCTATTAGGTATCCTTTACCTAATACTCAGGATTTGCTCAACAGATTGAACAATGCCAAAATATTTTCAAAATTTGATTTAAAATCAGAATTTTGGCAGATTCAGATAAAAGAAGAAGATAGATATAAAACTGCATTCACTGTTCCAATGGGGCATTATGAATGGAATGTTATGCCTTTTGGATTGAAAAATGCTCCGTCTGAATTTCAGAATATTATGAATAATATCTTCTCGTCTTGTACCCAGTTTGCCATTGTTTACATTGATGATATTCTTATCTTTTCAGAATCTGTGATACAACATTGGAAACATTTGAATATCTTCAAAAGAGTCATAAAAGAAAATGGATTGGCTTTATCTAAAAGAAAGATGAATCTCTTTCAGCAGAAAATCAGGTTCTTAGGATTTGAAATCCAAGACAGAAAAATAACTCCGACTAATAGAGTTATTCAATTTGCTGATAAATTTCCAGATGAAATTAAGGATAAAAATATGCTACAAAGATTTCTTGGATGTCTAAATTATGTTGGATTTTTCTATCAAGATTTGGCAAAAGATAGAAAACTTCTCCAAGAAAGATTAAAGAAAAATCCTAAGGAGTGGTCTATCCATCATACTAATGCAATAAAAAAGATTAAAGAAAGAGTTAAAAATCTTCCTTGTAGATGTTTATCTGACCCAGAAGCTTTCAAAATAGTTCAAACTGATGCCTCTGATGTCGGATATGGTGGAATCCTTTTACAACACAAAGATTCACAAGAAGAATTAATAAGATTTAATTCAGGATTATGGAATGAAGCTCAAAAGAAATATTCAACCATCAAAAAGGAAGTTCTTGCCATAGTTATTTGTGTGACGAAATTCCAGCATGATTTATTAAACAAAGAATTCCTAATCAGAGTTGATGCTAAGGCTGCAAAAGAAATTCTGGAAAAAGATTTCAAAAATCTTGTCTCTAAGCAAATATTTGCTAGATGGCAAGCCATTTTATCAGTGTTTGAATTTAAAATTGAATTTATTAATGGAAATTCTAACTCTCTCCCTGACTTTCTTACTAGAGAATTTCTTCAAGGACGACAAAATGGCAAGTAGTTCTTCCCCGTTCATGAAGAAAAAAGGGATTGAGAATTTGGCAGATCAAGAAGAAAGCCAAAAGGGTTTTATTCCAACAAAAGACCCAAGTCAATCAGAATTATATCTTTACACTGGTAACAGAATTCTTGTTACTTCAGATTGTCTTATGGAAGAAAGATCTGTAGAAGATAATGTTTATTTTCTCTTTGGAAAGGGGCTTCATTATTATTCCCCTGATAAAAGGAAAATCAGAGATTGGTATCTCAATATTTTGCATCAGACGAAAAGTGTCCTCATCTTCCACAACAAGAATGCAAATGGTATCATCACCTATTCAAAGTTCACTATTCTCAAAATCCTTACTGAGGAAGATTGGGATGGTCCCTTGTACATGACAAAATCAGTCAAATTATACAATTCGAGTGAGTTCTATAATTATTGGGACTATATTGATGCTTGGAAATTTGCTTTGATGTGGCAACATCGCCAGTATAATCACTCCTGGTTCATCAGATTCAAAGAAGAAAGTCCTGATGTCACTCCTATTCATCGCAATTTTCCATCCTGGTTTCTCTTCACATGGTGGTCATATTATGGTGCTTCTCAGAAAATCCTTCCTGATAATTTTCGTTATTTGTTTATTAAGTTCTCTCAGGTTGAAGAAAAGGTTCCATGTGAAGCCATCAATATGCTTCGCTTCTTTGCTAAATTTAATATCCCTTATATTTTCCAATGGAAGTTTGAAGTAAAAAAGGACTTATATGATTTACCATCTCTTTATCAGACTTTTTATCAAAAGTGGTGGTCTAAAATTGAAAATGATACTTATGAGAGAATTCAGAATCAAATATCTCCTCCTGTTAAAGAAGAAATTCCTCTTCCTGAAGAAAAGCCTTTTGAGAATGAAATGCTCATGGCTGATCTATTAGCCAAAAAGATTGCCAAAGAAATTGCTCGAGAAAAATCTCCTGAGCCGATGGATATGTCTGTTGACTCCGTCAATTTTGAAGAAAAGATCAAGCAAATTTTAGAAGAATATCTCCCAAAGAAAAAAGTTGGTGATCATGATTGGGATAGTAACCATGATCCAGATGAAAATCTTGATGATGAAGTTGTGCCTCTTGAAGATCTCCATCCTCGTTGGGACCCTGACTCTCATGTTAATCCCGATGGCTCAGTTACAGAATATCTTCGTGGTGGAAAGTTTTAGTACTCTTCAGCAAAAAATAAAGGGAAAGAAAAAGAAATCGAAAAGGAATCTCGGTTAGCTGAATTATTCCGGAAGAATTCGGCTAAAGCAAAAGAATTGATGAAAAAGAAGATGTAAAAAAGAGATGATTCCTATCAAATAATTCGTTCCTGGCATAAATTGGTATCAGAGCCAGGTTGACTCATCTCTTTTTGGTGGAGGTATATGGTTAGAAGAAAAGAAGAAAAGAAGAAAAGTGGTCCCATCAATGTTAGATGTTCATAATAATATCTTGATATTATCCTATAGGTGTCTTGCATAGAAGAAATGGTGTCTTCATCCATTGTGTCCAATTGGAAAATCTGGACGAATTGGACGAATTGGACAAACTGGACGAATTAGAGAAACTAGATGAACTAGAGGAACGTAACAAACTAAAAGAACTGGACGAACTCGAAAACTGGAGCAACTGAACAAATTGAAAGAACTAGACAAACTGGACAAACATGACGAACTGAACAAACTACACAAATTCGACAAACTGGATGAATTGCGCCAACTAGAGGAATTGCACAAATTAGACTGGAAAAACTACAAAATCTGGACGAACAGGACAAACTGGATCAACTGAACAAAGTTGCTAAACTGGAAATACTAGTTAAACTGGATGAACAGGACAATGTGGACAAACTGTACGAATTGGCGAAACTGGACAAACTGGACATAGTGGACAAACGGGGTAAAGTAAAGGAACTTAAAAAACAAGACAAACTGCATAAACTGAACAAACTGGACGAATTGGACTAAATGTAAAAAGTGCACAGATTAGCTAAATAAGAGTAACTCGACAAAGTAGATAAACTTGACAACCCGGACAAACTAGACGAATTGGACAAAACAGATAAACTGGCCAAACTGGACAAATTGGACCAACAGAACCATCTAGAAAAATTTGACAAATTAGAAAAACTTGACAAAGTGGACAAACTGAACTAACTGGACGATCCATATTTTCCAACTCGCCCAGTATGGCTTCACATGGAACCTTTTCTTCAACTTGAGAGAACTTAATAAACAAATAACGAAAATTATTAGGAAGGATTTTCTGAGAAGCACCATAATATGACCACCATGTGAAGAGAAACCAGGATGGAAAATTGCGATGAATAGGAGTGACATCAGGACTTTCTTCTTTGAATCTGATGAACCAGGAGTGATTATACTGGCGATTTTGCCACATCAAAGCAAATTTCCAAGCATCAATATAGTCCCAATAATTATAGAACTCACTCGAATTGTATAATTTGACTGATTTTGTCATGTACAAGGGACCATCCCAATCTTCCTCAGTAAGGATTTTGAGAATAGTGAACTTTGAATAGGTGATGATACCATTTGCATTCTTGTTGTGGAAGATGAGGACACTTTTCGTCTGATGCAAAATATTGAGATACCAATCTCTGGTTTTCCTTTTATCAGGGGAATAATAATGAACCCCCTTTCCAAAGAGAAAATAAACATTATCTTCTACAGATCTTTCTTCCATAAGACAATCTGAAGTAACAAGAATTCTGTTACCAGTGTAAAGATATAATTCTGATTGACTTGGGTCTTTTGTTGGAGTAAAACCCTTTTGGCTTTCCTCTTGATCTGCCAAATTCTCAAACCCTTTTTTCTTCATGAACGGGGAAGAACTACTTGCCATTTTGTCGTTCCTGAAGAAATTCTCTAGTAAGAAAGTCAGGGAGAGAGTTAGAATTTCCATTAATAAATTCAATTTTAAATTCAAACACTGATAAAATGGCTTGCCATCTAGCAAATATTTGCTTAGAGACAAGATTTTTGACATCTTTTTCCAGAATTTCTTTTGCAGCCTTAGCATCAACTCTGATCAGGAATTCTTTGTTTAATAAATCATGTTGGAATTTCGTCACACAAATAACTATGGCAAGAACTTCCTTTTTGATGGTTGAATATTTCTTTTGAGCTTCATTCCATAATCCTGAATTAAATCTTATTAATTCTTCTTGTGAATCTTTTTGTTGTAAAAGGATTCCACCATATCCGACATCAGAGGCATCAGTTTGAACTATTTTGAAAGCTTCTGGGTCATATAAACATCTAAAAGGAAGATTTTTAACTCTTTCTTTAATCTTTTTTACTGCATTAGTATGATGGATAGACCACTCCTTAGGATTTTTCTTTAATCTTTCTTGGAGAAGTTTTCTGTCTTTTGCCAAATCTTGATAGAAAAATCCAACATAATTTAGACATCCAAGAAATCTTTGTAGCATGTTTTTATCCTTAATTTCATCTGGAAATTTATCAGCAAATTAAATAACTCTATTAGTCGGAGTTATTTTTCTGTCTTGGATTTCAAATCCTAAGAACCTGATTTTCTGCTGAAAGAGATTCATCTTTCTTTTAGATAAAGCCAATCCATTTTCTTTTATGACTCTTTTGAAGATATTCAAATGTTTCCAATGTTGTATCACAGATTCTGAAAAGATAAGAATATCATCAATATAAACAATGGCAAACTGGGTATAAGACGAGAAGATATTATTCATAATATTCTGAAATTCAGACGGAGCATTTTTCAATCCAAAAGGCATAACATTCCATTCATAATGCCCCATTGGAACAGTGAATGCAGTTTTATATCTATCTTCTTCTTTTATCTGAATCTGCCAAAATCCTGATTTTAAATCAAATTTTGAAAATATTTTGGCATTGTTCAATCTGTTGAGCAAATCCTGAGTATTAGGTAAAGGATACCTAATAGATTGTAAGGCTTTGTTTAAAGGTTTATAATTGATTACCAATCTTGGAACTCCTCTTTCAATTTCAGCGGCCTTTTCAACATAAAATGCCGTACAGCTCCAAGGGGATTTGCTTTTTCTAATTAATCCTTTCTTCAGAAGATCATTGATTTCTTCTTGGCAAAGCTTCAAATGGGCAGCATCCATTTGAGATGGACGAGCTTTAGTAGGAATATCTTTTTCATTAAAATCTTTTACATATGGTAATCCTACTATGTGTCTTTTTCTATTCCAAAAGGCTGATGGTAATTTAGAACAGCATTCTTCTTCAATCTGTTTGGTGAATTCTTCTAGTTTTGTTTTAAATTCCTTTTTCTCCAATTCTTTTGTCATTTGGACACATTTAATCTCATTTTTTAATCCATTTATGTAATTTTCTCTGGTGGCAATAACTTGATTTATCCTTTGGATTTTCGTCTCACAAGGATCATCTATAAAATCAAGATTTACTTCAATCCCTTTGATATTTGTAGAAATTCCTTTTGTTGTTACAGAAAAGGGTTGGATTTGAAGAATAAATGGAGATCGAAGGAGTACATCGTTAACAATATCTTCTAAAATAATAAAGGGTGAAGTAACACAGACTCCTTTCATGCAAACATGAACATTTGGGATTTTTCTTTCTATGGAAATGGTCGTTCCATTAGCAGCAGACACAAACTGTTTTGATTCACTTGTAAATTCAATAGGAACGATTCCAAGTTTGATAACATTTAAGTCAGCACCAGTGTCAATTATGGCATTAACAATCTTCTCGAAGTTTTTAATTTTTATTTTTACTTGAACTCTCCACTGTTGGTAAATACATTTTGTAGGAATTACACCAGTAGAGATTTTGCTAATTTCTCCTTCTTCTCCTCCCCCCAATTTTGAAATCTGATTTAAAAATTGAACTTTTTTCTCTGGATCAGGTATGTTATCAATCATTTCTAAAAGTAATTTTTGAGGGGCAGTGAGGACACGAATGTGGATACCAAGATCTTCATCAGATGGTATCGACCATTCTCCTTCAGATTCTTCATCATCTGAATGACATGTACATGATTGGAATTGTTTGATGAGCTGAATCTGAGGACTATCTTCTTCAATGTCAGTTGATGAATTGGATTCATATTCTTCTTCCTCTTCTGAGGAACTTGAATCAGATTGTTCCTTTTCAGTATTTTCATCATCAATTTTGGTATTGATTTTTCTAAGTTTCTTTTTAGAAGGATTTTCTTTTTTAAAACATTTACTTGCATAATGACCCTTCTTCCCGCAATTATAACAAGTTGGAACATTTTCTTTTATATATTTCTATTTGAAATATTTTTTGGATTTTCTTTTGAATGGGATGAGATCATCGGATTTTCTTCCTTTTTTATATCTTCCGGGTTTATACTTTTTTACCATTTTGTTTCTTCTATCAGGAGTAAATCTAGGAAGCAAAGGTTTTCGCTTTGATTCAGGCGTTTGATCTAAACCAAACTGGAAACAAAAATCTTCTAATTCTTTATCTCCGGAATATTTTCTCATTTTTTCAGCTTGTTTACTGATTTTTAAATCAGTACAAAGATTCATGCCAACTTTGTTAATTCTTTGTATGATTCCTCCGAAAGTCAGCAAACTATAATTAATAGTACCATGCATTTCTTCTCTCAAGGAATTACGCACCTTTTCAGCAAATAAGGGTGGTAATCCTGAAATGAATCTTTTTTTCCAAATATAAGAATTACAATCATTGAGTTGGTAAACTTTTGACAAGAGTACATCTCTGTACCAACGAAATTCTCCTAAATTTCTACATCTCAAACGGTGTAATTGCTGCCTATTTTTCTCCTTAATTAGAGCAATTCCTCCAGTGAATTCATTGAGGATGCATAGAAGCAAGACACTAACACAATCAGATTGAGTTTCCCAATTATCAGGGATTTGACTAGTACCTGCTTCAAGCTTAACATTTGGATCAACTAAATTTCCTGTAGTTTTGTCTCTATAAAGGATTCTTCCAAATTCATCCATTTTGACAGCATTTTCTATTTCAAGTCTTTGAGCTCCAGATAATCCATAATTCCACCATCCTCTTAATATTCCATTGAAAGAGGTGGTTTTCATTAGAAAGATATTTCTTGGAGTATTTCCTTTAACTTCACAGGCATTACAGTATATTAACATACTGTGAACCATTTGGACAATTTGATATTTTGTTAATCAATCTAAATTCCACTCATATAAAGAATTTCATGAATAGGTTAATTCTGAAGTATAACTGTATGGAGCTTCTTCAAGTTGTAGATCAACAGGGTTGGTCTAGGATAATAATTCTTTGTTTCTGGCAATTTTACCTGAGGATTCCATTTCTTTAGGCGATTTATTAATATATCTTCAGACGCAGAGACCCTTAGGATACTGAATCCTTTTCCTCCCATATTGAGGCTTTCCATCCTATTGGATAATTCTTTTGCATTTCGTCTGTCAATATGAATGGTCCTTCTTGCAGAGTAATCCCTTTAGGTAATTGTCTGGGAACATAAACTGCATTGGCAGAGCTTTCTTCTAATTTTTCTTTTTTATCTTTACTAAATTCAGATTTTAATTTGATTGTTCTTTCTATTCGATCTGTTTGTTCTCCAATGGTTAATAGACATAGATTGGTATAATTGTTTTGTTCAATTATATCTCCAATACCTATACTTATGTCTTTAGCATTTGGGTCTGGTTTTGATTCATAAATGGATGCATTTTTTACAGCATGGCATAATTCTTGGTGTCCGTATTAGGGACAGAAATATCAAGTTTCTTCCAAGGGTGAGAGATTTATCAACTTCTTTTCCTTCTTTCCAAGTTCTTGTCATTTTTCCTATAACTCTTATTTGTTCTGGGCTTTGATTTTCTTTTCTTTGATTTTCCCTTTTTTGAAATATTCCATGAACCAATCAAAGAAAGGTATATTTCTTTCTTCTTCCTCCATTTGGAAATACCATAATTCTCTCATCTTATCCTTTTCGTCTATGTTAAACTTTTTAAAGAACCAATCTTTTAAAGGATGATTTTTCAAATTTTCTCTAAGATATGGTTTATCAATTTGAAACTTTTTAACAGGTATTTCTTCTGGCTTTAGAATGCTCACCATTCTTATGGCTCCTTGGAGAAAATCACTTTCACTTGGATTATAGGTTTTTGCTGATGAGGATCTTTTATAGATAGGGTGTTCAATTCCACTTTCTTTATTCCTAAAAATTTTTTGATCCATTTCTTCCTTTTCACTACTCCTTTGGTCATCATCTATTTCTTCTAATTTAAAACTTTTTCTTCCTTCCGTATAACTGGCAAAACTTCTCCTAGCTTTTTCCATTTTTCTCCTAAAATTGACTTCAACATTACCATTTGGTAATTTGACTATACTTTGTAAATCATCTGTCATTTCATTTACTCTTGGGGTGACATCTTCTATTTGCCAATTTCCTGGGAGAACAACTTCTTCCCAGTTGATGACCTTTGGGATGAACACGTTATTGTTAAAGTTTGTTTCCATGAGAACTGTAGCTTTTCTTTATCAACCTTATCTCTATAGGCTATCATGGGAAAGACAGATATCATGGATTTGTAGAACACACGATAAACTATAGCAAAAGGTTTACTTCTTGGACTCATTTTTAATCCTTTGCTTTGAAATCCAATAGTTGCACAATCAAGGATATCTTCATCATGAGCATCAATTGTGATATTGGGAAAGCAATTAAAATAAACAGGTCCATGACAGAGACTTGATTCAATCATAGCATAAAGAGAATCATCAAATTCATCATGTCTCTGATCTCGCACATAAGCACAGACTGCAACATTTAATCCTAATCGAAACAATGGTTTGATTCCTTCCTGAATTAATCCTATGTGCAGGTAGTTGTATTTGGTTCTGATTTGTTCAATAATTCTTTTATCAAGAACTTTGATTGTCTGTTTTCCTCCAGAGAGAGAAACAATTTTTTCAACAGTTTTTATGTGATAATCATTTTGCTCTTCAAATGTGCCATTGCTATATTTTCTGTTACAGGCAAAGCTGGCAACTTCCAATTTGATATTGCTTGGTCAAAATTTTCATATATTTCTTCTGAATTTTTTGTTTTTTCTGAATTTTCCTTTTCTAAACTATTACGGGTAAAACTGGTTAAAGCAGACTGATAGGATGAGGAAGACGAATAAGATCTATTAGAAGGATGCTGAAATAATTTAAACCAATTCTTAAAAAGTTTTGTTTTTCCCTTAGAATTTTCCATCTTTTGTAACTCGTTAGAAACAAGAAGAGTTCTGTCAACGATTTACTGCCCTTAACGCCTGATCACGGCCTGAAGCGGGACTTACAACGCGACCACACACTCTTTTAAAAAGATGAACGAGGCACAGAAGTGGAGAATAAGAAGGAAAATAAAAACTCTAAAGACAATTTGGCTAAAAAGCTTCAGATCCTGGATAATAGATTCAATTCATCTAAATCCCGTTTTTTTTTTTTAATTAACACAAATTTAAATACGAGATAATAATTAATTCATTCAGTCTATTACAATATTCTCTTACTTGATTACACAAGCGTACTAACATAGATCGTCTAATAGCTTGAACACGGATAACAAGATATCCTCCTACAGCTATATTTTCATCAATTTGTCTGATAGCATTTTCTAATATTCTAAGCTGATTTTCACGTCTTCTTAGATCACGCAATAGTTCTTCTCTCCTAATAGAACGAGGTGGCATCACAGAAGGCCATAGCTTGTAGTGTTGATTTAGTTCGGAATTTTTCTAGTTGGAAGACGGCATAAGAACGCATTAAAACAATCCTTCTCCTTTCAAACTCAAGATGGCGAGGATTATTTCTGTGGGTACAGGTTTGCAGATGTCTTCTTATGTTGTCTAACAAGAATTCAATTTTTCTTAATATCCGAACATCATCATAGTATCTTTTAAGCAGAGTAAGACGAATAGAATATTCTAGCAAAAGAAACAACATGATTAGATAATAACAAGCATATAACATTAAACTTAAAAAAAAACTTAATTACTTACAGAAGATTTGTACAAGACTTCAGACTCTAGCAGCACTCCAACTTCAAACTCACACTCACACTCACACTTATGCTCTTTTTTACAATGTTCTGAACTATATGTCTCGAACTATATCTTTTTTCCTATATCCTAATGGAAAACCCTCAGCTCCTTATATAGATGGAGCATACAATAAGAGTCCATTCTCATCCGACCACGAGAGGACTTGCAACAAACAAAAGAATGGCTACCGACACAAGCCACCAAAACACATTTTCAAAAGTTGATGGGCTAGGTACAAAAGTTGATGGACAAGGTACATGAGGTGGAATATCTTTATGGCACATGGAAAGCAAAAGATAAACATACCCCCCATAACATTATTAACACATGACATATGGCACCAACTCCCACACCAACTTTTACAAATGGCAACACAAAAGGCAGCCCCTACCATCTTTGTTTACTAGTGGCAACATAAAAGGCAGCCCCTACCAGAAATATATTCTCTTATGGCTAGAGGACAAATTTTCTTCAAATCAAACCTTGACATTATGCTAGCTTTTCTCCCAGGCAATGATAACTAGCAACATTTCTTCTCAAGCATCGTTGTGAATGAAGACACCTATAGGATAATATCAAGATATTATTATGAACATCTAACATTGATGGGACCACTTTTCTTCTTTTCTTCTAACCGAATTATTTGATGAGAATCATCTCTTTTTACATCTTCTTTTTCTCTTTTTACATCTTCTTTTTCATTAATTCTTTTACTTTAGCCGAATTCTTCCGGAATAATTCAACTAACCGAGATTCCTTTTCGACTTCTTTTTCTTTCCCTTTATTTTTTGCTGAAGAGTACCAAAACTTTCCACCACGAAGATATTCTGTAACTGAGCCATCGGGATTAACATGAGAGTCAGGGTCCCAACGAGGATGGAGATCTTCAAGAGGCACAACTTCATCATCAAGATTTTGGATCATGGTTACTATCCCAATCATGATCACCAACTTTTTTCTTTGGGAGATATTCTTCTAAAATTTGCTTTTTCTTCAAAATTGACGGAGTCAACAGACATATCCATCGGCTCAGGAGATTTTTCTCGAGCAATTTCTTTGGCAATCTTTTTGGCTAATAGATCAGCCATGAGCATTTCATTCTCAAAAGGCTTTTCTTCAGGAAGAGGAATTTCTTCTTTAACAGGAGGAGAGATTTGATTCAGAATTCTCTCATAAGTATCATTTTCAATTTTAGACCACCACTTTTGATAAAAAGTCTGATAAAGAGATGGTAAATCATATAAGTCCTTTTTTACTTCAAACTTCCATTGAAAAATATAAGGGATATGAAATTTAGCAAAGAAGCGAAGCATATTGATGGCTTCACATGGAACCTTTTCTTCAACCTGGGAGAACTTAATAAACAAATAACGAAAATTATCAGGAAGAATTTTCTGAGAAGCACCATAATATGACCACCATGTGAAGAGAAACCAGGATGGAAAATTACGATGAATAGGAGTGACATCAGGACTTTCTTCTTTGAATCTGATGAACCAGGAGTGATTATACTGACGATTTTGCCACATCAAAGCATATTTCCAGGCATCAATGTAATCCCAATAATTATAGAACTCAGTCGAATTATATAATTTGACTGATTTTGTCATGTACAAGGGACCATCCCAATCTTCCTCAGTAAGGATTTTGAGAATAGTGAACTTTGAATAGGTGATGATACCATTTGCATTCTTGTTGTGGAAGATGAGACACTTTTCGTCTGATGCAAAATATTGAGATACCAATCTCTGGTTTTCCTTTTATCAGGGGAATAATAATGAAGCCCCTTTCCAAAGAGAAAATAAACATTATCTTCTACAGATCTTTCTTCCATAAGACAATCTGAAGTAACAAGAATTCTGTTACCAGTGTAAAGATATAATTCTGATTGACTTGGGTCTTTTGATGGAATAAAACCCTTTTGGCTTTCTTATTGATCTGCCAAATTCTCAATCCCTTTTTTCTTCATGAACGGGGAAGAACTACTTGCCATTTTGTCGTCCCTGAAGAAATTCTCTAGTAAGAAAGTCAGAGAGAGAGTTAGAATTTCCATTAATAAATTCAATTTTAAATTCAAACACTGATAAAATGGCTTACCATCTAGCAAATATTTGCTTAGAGAAAAGATTTTTGACATCTTTTTCCAGAATTTCTTTTGCAGCTTTAGCATCAACTCTGATCAGAAATTCTTTGTTTAATAAATCATGCTGGAATTTCGTCACACAAATAACTATGGCAAGAACTTCCTTTTTGATGGTTGAATATTTCTTTTGAGCTTCATTCCATAATCCTGAATTAAATCTTATTAATTCTTCTTATGAATCTTTTCGTTGTAAAAGGATTCCACCATATCCGACATCAGAGGCATCAGTTTGAACTATTTTGAAAGCTTCTGGGTCAGATAAACATCTACAAGGAAGATTTTTAACTCTTTCTTTAATCTTTTTTACTGCATTAGTATGATGGATAGACCACTCCTTAGGATTTTTCTTTATTTTTTTTGGAGAATTTTTCTGGTCTTTTGAATTTGTCTTAGAAAATCATAATTTAGACATCCAAGAAATCTTTGTAGCATGTTTTTATCCTTAATTTCATCTGGAAATTTATCAGCAAATTAAATAACTCTATTAGTCGGAGTTATTTTTCTGTCTTGGATTTCAAATCCTAAGAACCTGATTTTCTGCTGAAAGAGATTCATCTTTCTTTTAGATAAAGCCAATCCATTTTTTTTATGACTCTTTTGAAGATATTCAAATGTTTCCAATGTTGTATCACAGATTCTGAAAAGATAAGAATATCATCAATATAAACAATGGCAAACTGGGTATAAGACGAGAAGATATTATTCATAATATTCTGAAATTCAGACGGAGCATTTTTCAATCCAAAAGGCATAACATTCCATTCATAATGCCCCATTGGAACAGTGAATGCAGTTTTATATCTATCTTCTTCTTTTATCTGAATCTGCCAAAATCCTGATTTTAAATCAAATTTTGAAAATATTTTGGCATTGTTCAATCTGTTGAGCAAATCCTGAGTATTAGGTAAAGGATACCTAATAGATTGTAAGGCTTTGTTTAAAGGTTTATAATTGATTACCAATCTTGGAACTCCTCTTTCAATTTCAGCGGCCTTTTCAACATAAAATGCCGTACAGCTCCAAGGGGATTTGCTTTTTCTAATTAATCCTTTCTTCAGAAGATCATTGATTTCTTCTTGGCAAAGCTTCAAATGGGCAGCATCCATTTGAGATGGACGAGCTTTAGTAGGAATATCTTTTTCATTAAAATCTTTTACATATGGTAATCCTACTATGTGTCTTTTTCTATTCCAAAAGGCTGATGGTAATTTAGAACAGCATTCTTCTTCAATCTGTTTGGTGAATTCTTCTAGTTTTGTTTTAAATTCCTTTTTCTCCAATTCTTTTGTCATTTGGACACATTTAATCTCATTTTTTAATCCATTTATGTAATTTTCTCTGGTGGCAATAACTTGATTTATCCTTTGGATTTTCGTCTCACAAGGATCATTAAAATCAAGATTTACTTCAATCCCTTTGATATTTGTAGAAATTCCTTTTGTTGTTACAGAAAAGGGTTGGATTTGAAGAATAAATGGAGATCGAAGGAGTACATCGTTAACAATATCTTCTAAAATAATAAAGGGTGAAGTAACACAGACTCCTTTCATGCAAACATGAACATTTGGGATTTTTCTTTCTATGGAAATGGTCGTTCCATTAGCAGCAGACACAAACTGTTTTGATTCACTTGTAAATTCAATAGGAACGATTCCAAGTTTGATAACATTTAAGTCAGCACCAGTGTCAATTATGGCATTAACAATCTTCTCGAAGTTTTTAATTTTTATTTTTACTTGAACTCTCCACTGTTGGTAAATACATTTTGTAGGAATTACACCAGTAGAGATTTTGCTAATTTCTCCTTCTTCTCCTCCCCCCAATTTTGAAATCTGATTTAAAAATTGAACTTTTTTCTCTGGATCAGGTATGTTATCAATCATTTCTAAAAGTAATTTTTGAGGGGCAGTGAGGACACGAATGTGGATACCAAGATCTTCATCAGATGGTATCGACCATTCTCCTTCAGATTCTTCATCATCTGAATGACATGTACATGATTGGAATTGTTTGATGAGCTGAATCTGAGGACTATCTTCTTCAATGTCAGTTGATGAATTGGATTCATATTCTTCTTCCTCTTCTGAGGAACTTGAATCAGATTGTTCCTTTTCAGTATTTTCATCATCAATTTTGGTATTGATTTTTCTAAGTTTCTTTTTAGAAGGATTTTCTTTTTTAAAACATTTACTTGCATAATGACCCTTCTTCCCGCAATTATAACAAGTTGGAACATTTTCTTTTATATATTTCTATTTGAAATATTTTTTGGATTTTCTTTTGAATGGGATGAGATCATCGGATTTTCTTCCTTTTTTATATCTTCCGGGTTTATACTTTTTTACCATTTTGTTTCTTCTATCAGGAGTAAATCTAGGAAGCAAAGGTTTTCGCTTTGATTCAGGCGTTTGATCTAAACCAAACTGGAAACAAAAATCTTCTAATTCTTTATCTCCGGAATATTTTCTCATTTTTTCAGCTTGTTTACTGATTTTTAAATCAGTACAAAGATTCATGCCAACTTTGTTAATTCTTTGTATGATTCCTCCGAAAGTCAGCAAACTATAATTAATAGTACCATGCATTTCTTCTCTCAAGGAATTACGCACCTTTTCAGCAAATAAGGGTGGTAATCCTGAAATGAATCTTTTTTTCCAAATATAAGAATTACAATCATTGAGTTGGTAAACTTTTGACAAGAGTACATCTCTGTACCAACGAAATTCTCCTAAATTTCTACATCTCAAACGGTGTAATTGCTGCCTATTTTTCTCCTTAATTAGAGCAATTCCTCCAGTGAATTCATTGAGGATGCATAGAAGCAAGACACTAACACAATCAGATTGAGTTTCCCAATTATCAGGGATTTGACTAGTACCTGCTTCAAGCTTAACATTTGGATCAACTAAATTTCCTGTAGTTTTGTCTCTATAAAGGATTCTTCCAAATTCATCCATTTTGACAGCATTTTCTATTTCAAGTCTTTGAGCTCCAGATAATCCATAATTCCACCATCCTCTTAATATTCCATTGAAAGAGGTGGTTTTCATTAGAAAGATATTTCTTGGAGTATTTCCTTTAACTTCACAGGCATTACAGTATATTAACATACTGTGAACCATTTGGACAATTTGATATTTTGTTAATCAATCTAAATTCCACTCATATAAAGAATTTCATGAATAGGTTAATTCTGAAGTATAACTGTATGGAGCTTCTTCAAGTTGTAGATCAACAGGGGTTGGTCTAGGATAATAATTCTTTGTTTCTGGCAATTTTACCTGAGGATTCCATTTCTTTAGGCGATTTATTAATATATCTTCAGACGCAGAGACCCTTAGGATACTGAATCCTTTTCCTCCCATATTGAGGCTTTCCATCCTATTGGATAATTCTTTTTGCATTTCGTCTGTCAATATGAATGGTCCTTCTTGCAGAGTAATCCCTTTAGGTAATTGTCTGGGAACATAAACTGCATTGGCAGAGCTTTCTTCTAATTTTTCTTTTTTATCTTTACTAAATTCAGATTTTAATTTGATTGTTCTTTCTATTCGATCTGTTTGTTCTCCAATGGTTAATAGACATAGATTGGTATAATTGTTTTGTTCAATTATATCTCCAATACCTATACTTATGTCTTTAGCATTTGGGTCTGGTTTTGATTCATAAATGGATGCATTTTTTACAGGCATGGCATAATTCTTGGTGTCCGTATTAGGGACAGAAATATCAAGTTTCTTCCAAGGTGGGTGAGATTTATCAACTTCTTTTCCTTCAGTGTCTTTCCAAGTTCTTGTCATTTTTCCTATAACTCTTATTTGTTCTGGGCTTTGATTTTCTTTTTCTTTGATTTTCCCTTTTTTGAAATATTCCATGAACCAATCAAAGAAAGGTATATTTCTTTCTTCTTCCTCCATTTGGAAATACCATAATTCTCTCATCTTATCCTTTTCGTCTATGTTAAACTTTTTAAAGAACCAATCTTTTAAAGGATGATTTTTCAAATTTTCTCTAAGATATGGTTTATCAATTTGAAACTTTTTAACAGGTATTTCTTCTGGCTTTAGAATGCTCACCATTCTTATGGCTCCTTGGAGAAAATCACTTTCACTTGGATTATAGGTTTTTGCTGATGAGGATCTTTTATAGATAGGGTGTTCAATTCCACTTTCTTTATTCCTAAAAATTTTTTGATCCATTTCTTCCTTTTCACTACTCCTTTGGTCATCATCTATTTCTTCTAATTTAAAACTTTTTCTTCCTTCCGTATAACTGGCAAAACTTCTCCTAGCTTTTTCCATTTTTCTCCTAAAATTGACTTCAACATTACCATTTGGTAATTTGACTATACTTTGTAAATCATCTGTCATTTCATTTACTCTTGGGGTGACATCTTCTATTTGCCAATTTCCTGGGAGAACAACTTCTTCCCAGTTGATGACCTTTGGGATGAACACGTTATTGTTAAAGTTTGTTTCCATGAGAACTGTAGCTTTTTCTTTATCAACCTTATCTCTATAGGCTATCATGGGAAAGACAGATATCATGGATTTGTAGAACACACGATAAACTATAGCAAAAGGTTTACTTCTTGGACTCATTTTTAATCCTTTGCTTTGAAATCCAATAGTTGCACAATCAAGGATATCTTCATCATGAGCATCAATTGTGATATTGGGAAAGCAATTAAAATAAACAGGTCCATGACAGAGACTTGATTCAATCATAGCATAAAGAGAATCATCAAATTCATCATGTCTCTGATCTCGCACATAAGCACAGACTGCAACATTTAATCCTAATCGAAACAATGGTTTGATTCCTTCCTGAATTAATCCTATGTGCAGGTAGTTGTATTTGGTTCTGATTTGTTCAATAATTCTTTTATCAAGAACTTTGATTGTCTGTTTTCCTCCAGAGAGAGAAACAATTTTTTCAACAGTTTTTATGTGATAATCATTTTGCTCTTCAAATGTGCCATTGCTATATATTTCTGTTACAGGCAAAGCTGGCAACTTCCAATTTGATATTGCTTGGTCAAAATTTTCATATATCATTTCTTCTGAATTTTTTGTTTTTTCTGAATTTTCCTTTTCTAAACTATTACGGGTAAAACTGGTTAAAGCAGACTGATAGGATGAGGAAGACGAATAAGATCTATTAGAAGGATGCTGAAATAATTTAAACCAATTCTTAAAAAGTTTTGTTTTTCCCTTAGAATTTTCCATCTTTTGTAACTCGTTAGAAACAAGAAGAGTTCTGTCAACGATTTACTGCCCTTAACGCCTGATCACGGCCTGAAGCGGGACTTACAACGCGACCACACACTCTTTTAAAAAGATGAACGAGGCACAGAAGTGGAGAATAAGAAGGAAAATAAAAACTCTAAAGACAATTTGGCTAAAAAGCTTCAGATCCTGGATAATAGATTCAATTCATCTAAATCCCGTTTTTTTTTTTTAATTAACACAAATTTAAATACGAGATAATAATTCTAATTCTTCATTCAGTCTATTACAATATTCTCTTACTTGATTACACAAGCGTACTAACATAGATCGTCTAATAGCTTGAACACGGATAACAAGATATCCTCCTACAGCTATATTTTCATCAATTTGTCTGATAGCATTTTCTAATATTCTAAGCTGATTTTCACGTCTTCTTAGATCACGCAATAGTTCTTCTCTCCTAATAGAACGAGGTGGCATCACAGAAGGCCATAGCTTGTAGTGTTGATTTAGTTCGGAATTTTTCTAGTTGGAAGACGGCATAAGAACGCATTAAAACAATCCTTCTCCTTTCAAACTCAAGATGGCGAGGATTATTTCTGTGGGTACAGGTTTGCAGATGTCTTCTTATGTTGTCTAACAAGAATTCAATTTTTCTTAATATCCGAACATCATCATAGTATCTTTTAAGCAGAGTAAGACGAATAGACATATTCTAGCAAAAGAAACAACATGATTAGATAATAACAAGCATATAACATTAAACTTAAAAAAAAACTTAATTACTTACAGAAGATTTGTACAAGACTTCAGACTCTAGCAGCACTCCAACTTCAAACTCACACTCACACTCACACTTATGCTCTTTTTTACAATGTTCTGAACTATATGTCTCGAACTATATCTTTTTTCCTATATCCTAATGGAAAACCCTCAGCTCCTTATATAGATGGAGCATACAATAAGAGTCCATTCTCATCCGACCACGAGAGGACTTGCAACAAACAAAAGAATGGCTACCGACACAAGCCACCAAAACACATTTTCAAAAGTTGATGGGCTAGGTACAAAAGTTGATGGACAAGGTACATGAGGTGGAATATCTTTATGGCACATGGAAAGCAAAAGATAAACATACCCCCCATAACATTATTAACACATGACATATGGCACCAACTCCACACCAACTTTTACAAATGGCAACACAAAAGGCAGCCCCTACCATCTTTGTTTACTAGTGGCAACATAAAAGGCAGCCCCTACCAGAATATATTCTCTTATGGCTAGAGGACAAATTTTCTTCAAATCAAACCTTGACATTATGCTAGCTTTTCTCCCAGGCAATGATAACTAGCAACATTTCTTCTCAAGCATCGTTGTGAATGAAGACACCTATAGGATAATATCAAGATATTATTATGAACATCTAACATTGATGGGACCACTTTTCTTCTTTTCTTCTAACCGAATTATTTGATGAGAATCATCTCTTTTTACATCTTCTTTTTCTCTTTTTACATCTTCTTTTTCATTAATTCTTTTACTTTAGCCGAATTCTTCCGGAATAATTCAACTAACCGAGATTCCTTTTCGACTTCTTTTTCTTTCCCTTTATTTTTTGCTGAAGAGTACCAAAACTTTCCACCACGAAGATATTCTGTAACTGAGCCATCGGGATTAACATGAGAGTCAGGGTCCCAACGAGGATGGAGATCTTCAAGAGGCACAACTTCATCATCAAGATTTTCATCTGGATCATGGTTACTATCCCAATCATGATCACCAACTTTTTTCTTTGGGAGATATTCTTCTAAAATTTGCTTGATCTTTTCTTCAAAATTGACGGAGTCAACAGACATATCCATCGGCTCAGGAGATTTTTCTCGAGCAATTTCTTTGGCAATCTTTTTGGCTAATAGATCAGCCATGAGCATTTCATTCTCAAAAGGCTTTTCTTCAGGAAGAGGAATTTCTTCTTTAACAGGAGGAGATTTGATTCAGAATTCTCTCATAAGTATCATTTTCAATTTTAGACCACCACTTTTGATAAAAAGTCTGATAAAGAGATGGTAAATCATATAAGTCCTTTTTTACTTCAAACTTCCATTGAAAAATATAAGGGATATGAAATTTAGCAAAGAAGCGAAGCATATTGATGGCTTCACATGGAACCTTTTCTTCAACCTGGGAGAACTTAATAAACAAATAACGAAAATTATCAGGAAGAATTTTCTGAGAAGCACCATAATATGACCACCATGTGAAGAGAAACCAGGATGGAAAATTACGATGAATAGGAGTGACATCAGGACTTTCTTCTTTGAATCTGATGAACCAGGAGTGATTATACTGACGATTTTGCCACATCAAAGCATATTTCCAGGCATCAATGTAATCCCAATAATTATAGAACTCAGTCGAATTATATAATTTGACTGATTTTGTCATGTACAAGGGACCATCCCAATCTTCCTCAGTAAGGATTTTGAGAATAGTGAACTTTGAATAGGTGATGATACCATTTGCATTCTTGTTGTGGAAGATGAGGACACTTTTCGTCTGATGCAAAATATTGAGATACCAATCTCTGGTTTTCCTTTTATCAGGGGAATAATAATGAAGCCCCTTTCCAAAGAGAAAATAAACATTATCTTCTACAGATCTTTCTTCCATAAGACAATCTGAAGTAACAAGAATTCTGTTACCAGTGTAAAGATATAATTCTGATTGACTTGGGTCTTTTGATGGAATAAAACCCTTTTGGCTTTCTTATTGATCTGCCAAATTCTCAATCCCTTTTTTCTTCATGAACGGGGAAGAACTACTTGCCATTTTGTCGTCCCTGAAGAAATTCTCTAGTAAGAAAGTCAGAGAGAGAGTTAGAATTTCCATTAATAAATTCAATTTTAAATTCAAACACTGATAAAATGGCTTACCATCTAGCAAATATTTGCTTAGAGAAAAGATTTTTGACATCTTTTTCCAGAATTTCTTTTGCAGCTTTAGCATCAACTCTGATCAGAAATTCTTTGTTTAATAAATCATGCTGGAATTTCGTCACACAAATAACTATGGCAAGAACTTCCTTTTTGATGGTTGAATATTTCTTTTGAGCTTCATTCCATAATCCTGAATTAAATCTTATTAATTCTTCTTATGAATCTTTTCGTTGTAAAAGGATTCCACCATATCCGACATCAGAGGCATCAGTTTGAACTATTTTGAAAGCTTCTGGGTCAGATAAACATCTACAAGGAAGATTTTTAACTCTTTCTTTAATCTTTTTTACTGCATTAGTATGATGGATAGACCACTCCTTAGGATTTTTCTTTAATCTTTCTTGGAGAAGTTTTCTGTCTTTTGCCAAATCTTGATAGAAAAATCCAACATAATTTAGACATCCAAGAAATCTTTGTAGCATGTTTTTATCCTTAATTTCATCTGGAAATTTATCAGCAAATTAAATAACTCTATTAGTCGGAGTTATTTTTCTGTCTTGGATTTCAAATCCTAAGAACCTGATTTTCTGCTGAAAGAGATTCATCTTTCTTTTAGATAAAGCCAATCCATTTTCTTTTATGACTCTTTTGAAGATATTCAAATGTTTCCAATGTTGTATCACAGATTCTGAAAAGATAAGAATATCATCAATATAAACAATGGCAAACTGGGTATAAGACGAGAAGATATTATTCATAATATTCTGAAATTCAGACGGAGCATTTTTCAATCCAAAAGGCATAACATTCCATTCATAATGCCCCATTGGAACAGTGAATGCAGTTTTATATCTATCTTCTTCTTTTATCTGAATCTGCCAAAATCCTGATTTTAAATCAAATTTTGAAAATATTTTGGCATTGTTCAATCTGTTGAGCAAATCCTGAGTATTAGGTAAAGGATACCTAATAGATTGTAAGACTTTGTTTAAAGGTGTATAATTGATTACCAATCTTGGAACTCCTCTTTCAATTTCAATGGCCTTTTCAACATAAAATGCCGTACAGCTCCAAGGGGATTTGCTTTTTCTAATTAATCCTTTCTTCAGAAGATCATTTATTTCTTTTTGGCAAAGCTTCAAATGGGCAGCATCCATTTGAGATGGACGAGCTTTAGTAGGAATATATTTTTCATTAAAATCTTTTACATATAGTAATCCTACTATGTGTCTTTTTCTATTCCAAAAGGCTGATGGTAATTCAGAACAGCATTCTTCTTCAATCTGTTTGGTGAATTCTTCTAGTTTTGTTTTAAATTCTTTTTTCTCCAATTCTTTTGTCATTTGGACACATTTAATCTCATTTTTTAATCCATTTATGTAATTTTCTCTGGTGGCAATAACTTGATTTATCCTTTGGATTTTCGTCTCACAAGGATCATCTATAAAATCAAGATTTACTTCAATCCCTTTGATATTTGTAGAAATTCCTTTTGTTGTTACAGAAAAGGGTTGGATTTGAAGAATAAATGGAGATCCAAGGAGTACATCATTAACAATATCTTCTGAAATAATAAAGGGTGAAGTAACACAGACTCCTTTCATGCAAACATGAACATTTGGGATTTTTCTTTCTATGGAAATGGTCGTTCCATTAGCAGCAGACACAAACTGTTTTGATTCACTTGTAAATTCAATAGGAACGATTCCAAGTCTGATAACATTTAAGTCAGCACCAGCGTCAATTATGGCATTAACAATCTTCTCGAAGTTTTTAATTTTTATTTTTACTTGAACTCTCCACTGTTGGTAAATACATTTTGTAGGAATTACACTAGTAGAGATTTTGCTAATTTCTCCTTTAATTCTTTGGACAAATTTTTCTTCATCATATTTTTCAATAGCACCATCACTTTCTAACCAAGTTAACCTTTCATCAAGCTCATTTTGTTTTTTGGTTAATTCTAATTTTAATTCACGAAGTTCTCTCTTCTGATCATTTAATTCTCTCTGTAAATCTGAGAGAGTTAAGGGTTTATTTATAGTATGAATTTTTTCTGCTCTATTCATGAGGTCAATCATGGAATAGGTTGGTGTATGAAATGTTTCTTTCTCCTTTATCTTTTTTGGATAATATGGTGTTTTATCACCATTTTCATTTTCTTCAAAGGAAATTTTTTGTTTTGAACTTTCTCCTTCTTCTCCTCCCCCCAATTTTGAAATCTGATTTAAAAATTGAACTTTTTTCTCTGGATCAGGTATGTTATCAATCATTTCTAAAAGTAATTTTTGAGGGGCAGTGAGGACACGAATGTGGATACCAAGATCTTCATCAGATGGTATCGACCATTCTCCTTCAGATTCTTCATCATCTGAATGACATGTACATGATTGGAATTGTTTGATGAGCTGAATCTGAGGACTATCTTCTTCAATGTCAGTTGATGAATTGGATTCATATTCTTCTTCCTCTTCTGAGGAACTTGAATCAGATTGTTCCTTTTCAGTATTTTCATCATCAATTTTGGTATTGATTTTTCTAAGTTTCTTTTTAGAAGAATTTTCTTTTTTAAAACATTTACTTGAATAATGACCCTTCTTCCCGCAATTATAACAGGTTGGAACATTTTCTTTTATATATTTCTTTTTGAAATATTTTCTGGATTTTCTTTTTAATGGGATGAGATCATCGGATTTTCTTCCTTTTTTATATCTTCCGGGTTTATACTTTTTTACCATTTTGTTTCTTCTATCAGGAGTAAATCTAGAACGCAAAGGTTTTTTCTTTGATTCAGGCGTTTGATCTAAACCAAACTATAAACAAAAATTTCCTAATTCTTTTTCTCCAGAATATTTTCTCATTTTTTCAGCTTTTTTACTGATCTTTAAATCAGTACAAAGATTCATGCCAACTTTGTTAATTCTTTGTATGATTCCTCCGAAAGTCAGCAAACTATAATTAATAGTACCATGCATTTCTTCTCTCAAGGAATTACGCACCTTTTCAGCAAATAAGGGTGGTAATCCTGAAATGAATCTTTCTTTCCAAATATCAGAATTACAATTATTGAGTTGGTAAACTTTTGACAAGAATACATCTCTGTACCAACGAAATTCTCCTAAATTTCTACATCTTAAACGGTGTAATTGTTGCCTATTTTTTCCTTAATTAGAGCAATTCCTCCAGTGAATTCATTGAGGATGCATAGAAGCAAGACACTAACACAGTCAGATTGAGTTTCCCAATTATCAGGGATTTGACTAGTACCTGCTTCAAGCTTAACATTTGGATCAACTAAATTTCCTGTAGTTTTGTCTCTATAAAGGATTCTTCCAAATTCATCCATTTTGACAGCATTTTCTATTTCAAGTCTTTGAGCTCCAGATAATCCATAATTCCACCATCCTCTTAATATTCCATTGAAAGAGGTGGTTATCATCAGAAAGATATTTCTTGGAGTATTTCCTCTGACTTCACAGGCATTACAGTATATTAACATACTGTGAACCATTTGGACAATTTGATATTCTGTTAATCCATCTAAATTCCACTCATATAAAGAATTTCCTGAATAGGTTAATTCTGAGGTATAACTGTATGGAGCTTCTTCGAGTTGTAGATCAACAGGGGTTGGTCTAGGATAATAATTCTTTGTTTCTGGCAATTTTACCTGAGGATTCCATTTCTTTAGGCGATTTATTAATATATCTTCAGACGTAGAGACCCTTAGGATACTGAATCCTTTTCCTCCCATATTGAGGCTTTCCATCCTATTGGATAATTCTTTTTGCATTTCGTCTGTCAATATGAATGGTCCTTCTTGCAGAGTAATCCCTTTAGGTAATTGTCTGGGAACATAAACTGCATTGGCAGAGCTTTCTTCTAATTTTTCTTTTTTATCTTTACTGAATTCAGATTTTAATTTGATTGTTCTTTCTATTCGATCTGTTTGTTCTCCAATGGTTAATAGACATAGATTGGTATAATTGTTTTGTTCAATTATATCTCCAATACCTATACTTATGTCTTTAGCATTTGGGTCTGGTTTTGATTCATAAATGGATGCATTTTTTACAGGCATGGCATAATTCTTGGTGTCCGTATTAGGGACAGAAATATCAAGTTTCTTCCAAGGTGGGTGAGATTTATCAACTTATTTTCCTTCAGTGTCTTTCCAAGTTCTTGTCGTTTTTCCTATAACTCTTATTTGTTCTGGGCTTTGATTTTCTTTTTCTTTGATTTTCCCTTTTTTGAAATATTCCATGAACCAATCAAAGAAAGATATATTTCTTTCTTCTTCCTCCATTTGGGAATACCATAATTCTCTCATCTTATCCTTTTCTTCTGTGTTAAACTTTTTAAAAAACCAATCTTTTAAAGGATGATTTTTCAAATTTTCTCTGAGATATGGTTTATCAATTTGAAACTTTTTAACAGGTATTTCTTCTGGCTTTTGAATGCTAACCATTCTTATGGCTCCTTGGAGAAAATCACTTTCACTTGGATTATAGGTTTTTGCTGATGAGGATCTTTTGTAGATAGGGTGTTCAATTCCACTTTCTTTATTTCTAAAAACTTTTTGATCCATTTCTTCCTTTTCACTACTCCTTTGGTCATCATCTATTTCTTCTAATTTAAAACTTTTTCTTCCTTCCGTATAACTGGCAAAACTTCTCCTAGATTTTTCCATTTTCCTCCTAAAATTGACTTCAACATTACCATTTGGTAATTTGACTATACTTTGTAAATCATCTGTCATTTCATTTACTCTTGGGGTGACATCTTCTATTTGCCAATTTCCTGGGAGAATAACTTCTTCCCAGCTGATGACCTTTGGGATGAACACGTTATTGTTAAAGTTTGTTTCCATGAGAACTGTAGTTTTTTCTTTATCAACCTTATCTCTATAGGCTATCATGGGAAACACAGATATCATGGATTTGTAGAACACACGATAAACTATAGCAAAAGGTTTACTTCTTGGACTCATTTTTAATCCTTTGCTTTGAAATCCAATAGTTGTACAATCAAGGATATCTTCATCATGAGCATCAATTGTGATATTGGGAAAGCAATTAAAATAAACAGGTCCATGACAGAGACTTGATTCAATCATAGCATAAAGAGAATCATCAAATTCATCATTTCTCTGATCTCGCACATAAGCACAGACTGCAACATTTAATCCTAATCGAAACAATGGTTTGATTCCTACCTGAATTAATCCTATGTGCAGGTAGTTGTATTTGGTTCTGATTTGTTCAATAATTCTTTTAACAAGAACTTTGATTGTCTGTTTTCCTCCAGAGAGAGAAACAGTTTTTTCAACAGTTTTTATGTGATAATCATTTTGCTCTTCAAATGTGTCATTGCTATATATTTCTGTTACAGGCAAAGCTGGCAACTTCCAATTTGATATTGCTTGGTCAAAATTTTCATATATCATTTCTTCTGAATTTTTTATTTTTTCTGAATTTTCCTTTTCTAAACTATTACGGGTAAAACTGGTTAAAGCAGACTGGTAGGATGAAGAAGACGAATAAGATCTATTAGAAGGATACTGAAATGATTTAAACCAATTCTTAAAAAGTTTTGTTTTTCCCTTAGAATTTTCCATCTTTTGTATCTCGTTAGAAACAAGAAGAGTTCTGTCAACGATTTACCGCCCTTGACGCCTGATCACGGCCTGAAGCGGGACTTACAACGCGACCACACACTCTTTTAAAAAGATGAACGAGGCACAGAAGTGGAGAATAAGAAGGAAAATAAAAACTCTAAAGACAATTTGGCTAAAAAGCTTCAGATCCTGGATAATAGATTCAATTCATCTAAATCCCGTTTTTTTTTTTTAATTAACACAAATTTAAATACGAGATAATAATTCTAATTCTTCATTCAGTCTATTACAATATTCTCTTACTTGATTATACAAGCGTACTAACATAGATCGTCTAATAGCTTGAACACGGATAACAAGATATCCTCCTACAGCTATATTTTCATCAATTTGTCTGATAGCATTTTCTAATATTCTAAGCTGATTTTCACGTCTTCTTAGATCACGCAATAGTTCTTCTCTCCTAATAGAACGAGGTGGCATCTCAGAAGGCCATAGCTTGTAGTGTTGATTTAGTTCGGAATTTATCTAGTTGGAAGACGGCATAAGAACGCATTAAAACAATCCTTCTCCTTTCAAACTCAAGATGGCGAGGATTATTTCTGTGAGTACAGGTTTGCAGATGTCTTCTTATGTTGTCTAACAAGAATTCAATTTTTCTTAATATCCGAACATCATCATAGTATCTTTTAAGCAGAGTAAGACGAATAGACATATTCTAGCAAAAGAAACAACATGATTAGATAACAACAAGCATATAACATTAAACTTTTAAAAAACTTAATCACTTACAGAAGATTTGTACAAGACTTCAGACTCTAACAGCACTCCAACTTCAAACTCACACTCACACTCACACTTATGCTTTTTTTTACAATGTTCTGAACTATATGTCTCGAACTATATCTTTTTTCCTATATCCTAATGGAAAACCCTCAGCTCCTTATATAGATGGAGCATACAATAAGAGTCCATTCTTATCCGACCATGAGAGGACTTGCAACAAACAAAAGAATGGCTACCGACACAAGCCACCAAAACACATTTTCAAAAGTTGATGGGCTAGGTACAAAAGTTGATGGACAAGGTACATGAGGTGAAATATCTTTATGCCACATGGAAAGCAAAAGATAAACATACCCCCCATAACATTATCAACACATGACATATGGCACCAACTCCCACACCAACTTTTACAAATGGCAACACAAAAGGCAGCCCCTACCATCTTTGTTTACTAGTGGCAACATAAAAGGCAGCCCCTACCAGAAATATATTCTCTTATGGGTAGAGGACAAATTTTCTTCAAATCAAACCTTGACATTATGCTAGCTTTTCTCCCAGGCAATGATAACTAGCAACATTTCTTCTCAAGCATCGTTGTGAATGAAGACACCTATAGGATAATATCAAGATATTATTATGAACATCTAACATTCATGGGACCACTTTTCTTCTTTTCTTCTAACCGAATTATTTGATGAGAATCATCTCTTTTTACATCTTCTTTTTCATTAATTCTTTTGCTTTAGCCGAATTCTTCCGGAATAATTCAGCTAACCGAGATTCCTTTTCGACTTCTTTTTCTTTTCCTTTATTTTTTGCTGAAGAGTACCAAAACTTTCCACCACGAAGATATTCTGTAACTGAGCCATCAGGATTAACATGAGAGTCAGGGTCCCAACGAGGATGGAGATCTTCAAGAGGCACAACTTCATCATCAAGATTTTCATCTGGATCATGGTTACTATCCCAATCATGATCACCAACTTTTTTCTTTGGGAGATATTCTTCTAAAATTTGCTTGATCTTTTCTTCAAAATTGACGGAGTCAACAGACATATCCATCGGCTCAGGAGATTTTTCTCGAGCAATTTCTTTGGCAATCTTTTTGGCTAATAGATCAGCCATGAGCATTTCATTCTCAAAAGGCTTTTCTTCAGGAAGAGGAATTTCTTCTTTAACAGGAGGAGAGATTTGATTCAGAATTCTCTCATAAGTATCATTTTCAATTTTAGACCACCACTTTTGATAAAAAGTCTGATAAAGAGATGGTAAATCATATAAGTCCTTTTTTACTTCAAACTTCCATTGGAAAATATAAGGGATATGAAATTTAGCAAAGAAACGAAGCATATTGATGGCTTCACATGGAACCTTTTCTTCAACCTGGGAGAACTTAATAAACAAATAACGAAAATTATCAGGAAGAATTTTCTGAGAAGCACCATAATATGACCACCATGTGAAGAGAAACCAGGATGGAAAATTACGATGAATAGGAGTGACATCAGGACTTTCTTCTTTGAATCTGATGAACCAGGAGTGATTATACTGACGATCTTGCCACATCAAAGCATATTTCCAAGCATCAATGTAATCCCAATAATTATAGAACTCAGTCGAATTATATAATTTGACTGATTTTGTCATGTACAAGGGACCATCCCAATCTTCCTCAGTAAGGATTTTGAGAATAGTGAACTTTGAATAGGTGATGATACCATTTGCATTCTTGTTGTGGAAGATGAGGACACTTTTCGTCTGATGCAAAATATTGAGATACCAATCTCTGGTTTTCCTTTTATCAGGGGAATAATAATGAAGCCCCTTTCCAAAGAGAAAATAAACATTATCTTCTACAGATCTTTCTTCCATAAGACAATCTGAAGTAACAAGAATTCTGTTACCAGTGTAAAGATATAATTCTGATTGACTTGGGTCTTTTGTTGGAATAAAACCCTTTTGGCTTTCTTCTTGATCTGCCAAATTCTCAATCCCTTTTTTCTTCATGAACGGGGAAGAACTACTTGCCATTTTGTCGTCCCTGAAGAAATTCTCTAGTAAGAAAGTCAGAGAGAGAGTTAGAATTTCCATTTATAAATTCAATTTTAAATTCAAACACTGATAAAATGGCTTGCCATCTAGCAAATATTTGCTTAGAGACAAGATTTTTGACATCTTTTTCCAGAATTTCTTTTGCAGCCTTAGCATCAACTCTGATCAGAAATTCTTTGTTTAATAAATCATGTTGGAATTTCGTCACACAAATAACTATGGCAAGAACTTCCTTTTTGATGGTTGAATATTTCTTTTGAGCTTCATTCCATAATCCTGAATTAAATCTTATTAATTCTTCTTGTGAATCTTTTTGTTGTAAAAGGATTCCACCATATCCGACATCAGAGGCATCAGTTTGAACTATTTTGAAAGCTTCTGGGTCAGATAAACATCTACAAGGAAGATTTTTAACTCTTTCTTTAATCTTTTTTACTGCATTAGTATGATGGATAGACCACTCCTTAGGATTTTTCTTTAATCTTTCTTGGAGAAGTTTTCTGTCTTTTTCTGACAAATAGGAAAATCTGGAGGAATTGGAAGAACTGGACGACCTGGACAAACTGGATCAACTGGAGGAACATAACAAAGTGAACGACCTAGGCGAACTCGAGAAACTGGACCAACTGGACAAATTGAACGAACTGGACAAACTTGTTGAACTAGACAAAATGGACGGATTGGACCAACTAGAGTAATTGCACAAATTGGACAAACTGGATGAATTGGGCCAACTAGAATAACTACGTAAATTGGACACAATGGATGAATAGGAAGAATTGGACCAACTGGACCAACTGCGCGAAGGACACATACTGGGTGGTAGGCAGGAAAAAAAGGATAAACTGGAGAAACAAAACGAATTGGAAAATCTGGACGAATTGGAAGAATTGGACGACCTGGACAAACTGGACCAACTAGAGAAACATAAGAAAGTAAACGAACTGGACGAACTCAAGAAACTGGTCCAACTGGACAAACTTGTCGAAGTGGACAAAATGCACGAATTGGACCAACTAGAGTAACTGCACAAATTGGACAAACTGGATGAATTGGGCCAACTAGAGTAACTGCACGAATTGGATACAATGGACGAAAAGGAAGAACTGGACCAACTGCACGAAGGAGCCATACTAGGCGAGCAGGAAAAAATGGACAAATAGGAGAAACCGAATGAATTGGAAAAACTAGAGCAATTGGAGGAACGTCAACTGAACGAACTATTTGATTGGAATTATTTGATTGGAATCATCTCAAATTACATCTTCTTTTTCATTAATTCTTTTGCTTTAGCAGAATTTTTCCGGAATAATTCAGCTAACCGAGATTCCTTTTCGACTTCTTTTTCTGTCCCTTTATTTTTTGCTGAAGAGTACCAAAACTTTCCACCACGAAGATGTTCTGTAACTGAGCCATCGGGATTAACATGAGAGTCAGGGTCCCAACGAGGATGGAGATCTTCAAGAGGCACAACTTCATCATCAAGATTTTCATCTGGATCATGGTTACTATCCCAATCATGATCACCAACTTTTTTCCGTGGGAGATATTCTTCTAAAATTTGCTTGATCTTTTCTTCAAAATTGACGGAGTCAACAGACATATCCATTGGTTCAGGAGATTTTTCTCGAGCAATTTCTTTGGCAATCTTTTTGGCTAATAGATCAGCCATGAGCGTTTCATTCTCAAAAGGCTTTCCTTCAGGATGAGGAATTTCTTCTTTAACAGGAGGAGAGATTTGATTCAGAATTCTCTCATAAGTATCATTTTCAATTTTAGACCACCACTTTTGATAAAAAGTCTGATAAAGAGATGGTGAATCATATAAGTCCTTTTTTACTTCAAACTTCCATTGGAAAATATAAGGGATATGAAATTTAGCAAAGAAGCGAAGCATATTGATGGCTTCACATGGAACCTTTTCTTCAACCTGAGAAAACTTAATAAACAAATAACGAAAATTATCAGGAAGGATTTTCTGAGAAGCACCATAATATGACCACCATGTGAAGAGAAACCAGGATGGAAAATTGCGATGAATAGGAGTGACATCAGGACTTTCTTCTTTGAATCTGATGAACCAGGAGTGATTATACTGACGATTTTGCCACATCAAAGCATATTTCCAGGCATCAATATAATCCCAATAATTATAGAACTCAGTCGAATTATATAGTCTGACTGATTTTGTCATGTACAAGGGACCATCCCAATCTTCCTCAGTAAGGATTTTGAGAATAGTGAACTTTGAATAAGTGATGATACCATTTGCATTCTTGTTGTGGAAGATGAGGACACTTTTCGTCTGATGCAAAATATTGAGATACCAATCTCTGGTTTTCTTTTTATCAGGGGAATAATAATGAAGCCCCTTTCCAAAGAGAAAATAAACATTATCTTCTACAGATCTTTCTTCCATAAGACAATCTGAAGTAACAAGAATTCTGTTACCGGTGTAAAGATATAATTCTGATTGACTTGGGTCTTTTGTTGGAATAAAACCCTTTTGGCTTTCTTCTTGATCTGCCAAATTCTCAAACCCTTTCTTCTTTATGAACGGGGAAGAACTACTTGCCATTTTGTCGTCCCTGAAGAAATTCTCTAGTAAGAAAGTCAGGGAGAGAGTTAGAATTTCCATTAATAAATTCAATTTTAAATTCAAACACTGATAAAATGGCTTGCCATCTGGCAAATATTTGCTTAGAGACAAGATTTTTGACATCTTTTTCCAGAATTTCTTTTGCAGCCTTAGCATCAACTCTGATCAGAAATTCTTTGTTTAATAAATCATGCTGGAATTTCGTCACACAAATAACTATGGCAAGAACTTCCTTTTTGATGGTTGAATATTTCTTTTGAGCTTCATTCCATAATCCTGAATTAAATCTTATTAATTCTTCCTGTGAATCTTTTTGTTGTAAAAGGATTCCACCATATCCGACATCAGAGGCATCAGTTTGAACTATTTTCAAAGCTTCTGGGTCAGATAAACATCTACAAGGAAGATTTTTAACTCTTTCCTTAATCTTCTTTACTGCATTAGTATGATGGATAGACCACTCCTTAGGATTTTTCTTTAATCTTTCTTGGAGAAGTTTTCTATCTTTTACCATATCCTGATAGAAAAATCCAACATAATTTAGACATCCAAGAAATCTTTGTAGCATATTTTTATCCTTAATTTCGTCTGGAAATTTATCAGCAAATTGAATAACTCTATTAGTCGGAGTTATTTTTCTATCTTGGATTTCAAATCCCAAGAACCTGATTTTCTGCTGAAAGAGATTCATCTTTCTTTTAGATAAAAGCCAATCCATTTTCTTTTATGACTCTTTTGAATATTCAAATGTTTCCAATGTTGTAACACAGATTCTGAAAAGATAAGAATATCATCAATGTAAACAATATCAAACTGGGTATAAGACGAGAAGATATTATTCATAATATTCTGAAATTCAGATGGAGCATTTTTCAATCCAAAAGGCATAACATTCCATTCATAATGCCCCATTGGAACAGTGAATGCAGTTTTATATCTATCTTCTTCTTTTATCTGAATCTGCCAAAATCCTGATTTTAAATCAAATTTTGAAAATATTTTGGCATTGTTTAATCTGTTTAGCAAATCTTGAGTATTAGGTAAAGGATACCTAATAGATTGTAAGACTTTGTTTAAAGGTTTATAATTGATTACCAATCTTGGAACTCCTCTTTCGATTTCAGCGGCCTTTTCAACATAAAATGCCGTACAGCTCCAAGGGGATTTGCTTTTTCTAATTAATCCTTTCTTCAAAAGATCATTGATTTCTTCTTGGCAAAGCTTCAAATGGGCATCATCCATTTGAGATGGACGAGCTTTAGTAGGAATATCTTTTTCATTAAAATCTTTTACATATGGTAATCCTACTATGTGTCTTTTTCTATTCCAAAAGGCTGATGGTAATTGAGAACAGCATTCTTCTTCAATCTGTTTGGTGAATTCTTCTAATTTTGTTTTAAATTCTTTTTCTCCAATTCTTTTGTCATTTGGACACATTTAATTTCATTTTTTAATCCATTTATGTAATTTTCTCTTGTGGCAATAACCTGATTTATCCTTTGGATTTTCGTCTCACAAGGATCATCTATAAAATCAAGATTTACTTCAATCCCTTTGATATTTGTAGAAATTCCTTTTGTTGTTACAGAAAAGGGTTGGATTTGAAGAATAAATGGAGATCCAAGGAGTACATCGTTAACAATATCTTCTGAAATAATAAAGGGTGAAGTAACACAGACTCCTTTCATGCAAACATGAACATTTGGAATTTTTCTTTCTATGGAAATGGTCGTTCCATTAGCAGCAGACACAAACTGTTTTGATTCACTTGTAAATTCAATAGGAACGATTCCAAGTCTGATAACATTTAAGTCAGCACCAGTGTCAATTATGGCATTAACAATCTTCTCGAAGTTTTTAATTTTTATTTTTACTTGAACTCTCCACTGTTGGTAAATACATTTTGTAGGAATTACACCAGTAGAGATTTTGCTAATTTCTCCTTTAATTCTTTGGACAAATTTTTCTTCATCATATTTTTTCAATAGCACCATCACTTTCTAACCAGGTTAACCTTTCATCAAGCTCATTTTGTTTTTTGGTTAACTCAATCCTTAATTCACGGAGTTCTCTTTTTTGATCATTTAATTCTCTTTGTAAATCTGAGAGAGTTAAGGGTTTATTTATAGTATGAATTTTTTCTGCTCTATTCATGAGGTCAATCATGGAATAGGTTGGTGTATGAAATGTTTCTTTCTCCTTTATCCTTTTTGGATAATATGGTGTTTTATCCAAAAAGGATAAAGGAGAAAGAAACATTTCATACACCAACCTATTCCATGATTGACCTCATGAATAGAGCAGAAAAAATTCATACTATAAATAAACCCTTAACTCTCTCAGATTTACAAAGAGAATTAAATGATCAAAAAAGAACTCCGTGAATTAAGGATTGAGTTAACCAAAAAACAAAATGAGCTTGATGAAAGGTTAACCTGGTTAGAAAGTGATGGTGCTATTGAAAAATATGATGAAGAAAAATTTGTCCAAAGAATTAAAGGAGAAATTAGCAAAATCTCTACTGGTGTAATTCCTACAAAATGTATTTACCAACAGTGGAGAGTTCAAGTAAAAATAAAAATTAAAAACTTCGAGAAGATTGTTAATGCCATAATTGACACTGGTGCTGACTTAAATGTTATCAGACTTGGAATCGTTCCTATTGAATTTACAAGTGAATCAAAACAGTTTGTGTCTGCTGCTAATGGAACGACCATTTCCATAGAAAGAAAAATTCCAAATGTTCATGTTTGCATGAAAGGAGTCTGTGTTACTTCACCCTTTATTATTTCAGAAGATATTGTTAACGATGTACTCCTTGGATCTCCATTTATTCTTCAAATCCAACCCTTTTCTGTAACAACAAAAGGAATTTCTACAAATATCAAAGGGATTGAAGTAAATCTTGATTTTATAGATGATCCTTGTGAGACGAAAATCCAAAGGATAAATCAGGTTATTGCCACAAGAGAAAATTACATAAATGGATTAAAAAATGAAATTAAATGTGTCCAAATGACAAAAGAATTGGAGAAAAAGAATTTAAAACAAAATTAGAAGAATTCACCAAACAGATTGAAGAAGAATGCTGTTCTCAATTACCATCAGCCTTTTGGAATAGAAAAAGACACATAGTAGGATTACCATATGTAAAAGATTTTAATGAAAAAGATATTCCTACTAAAGCTCGTCCATCTCAAATGGATGATGCCCATTTGAAGCTTTGCCAAGAAGAAATCAATGATCTTTTGAAGAAAGGATTAATTAGAAAAAGCAAATCCCCTTGGAGCTGTACGGCATTTTATGTTGAAAAGGCCGCTGAAATCGAAAGAGGAGTTCCAAGATTGGTAATCAATTATAAACCTTTAAACAAAGTCTTACAATCTATTAGGTATCCTTTACCTAATACTCAAGATTTGCTAAACAGATTAAACAATGCCAAAATATTTTCAAAATTTGATTTAAAATCAGGATTTTGGCAGATTCAGATAAAAGAAGAAGATAGATATAAAACTGCATTCACTGTTCCAATGGGGCATTATGAATGGAATGTTATGCCTTTTGGATTGAAAAATGCTCAATCTGAATTTCAGAATATTATGAATAATATCTTCTCGTCTTATACCCAGTTTGCCATTGTTTACATTGATGATATTCTTATCTTTTCAGAATCTGTGTTACAACATTGGAAACATTTGAATATCTTCAAAAGAGTCATAAAAGAAAATGGATTGGCTTTATCTAAAAGAAAGATGAATCTCTTTCAGCAGAAAATCAGGTTCTTGGGATTTGAAATCCAAGATAGAAAAATAACTCCGACTAATAGAGTCATTCAATTTGCTGATAAATTTCCAGACGAAATTAAGGATAAAAATATGCTACAAAGATTTCTTGGATGTCTAAATTATGTTGGATTTTTCTATCAGGATTTGGCAAAAGATAGAAAACTTCTACAAGAAAGATTAAAGAAAAATCCTAAGGAGTGGTCTATCCATCATACTAATGCAGTAAAGAAGATTAAGGAAAGAGTTAAAAATCTTCCTTGTAGATGTTTATCTGACCCAGAAGCTTTGAAAATAGTTCAAACTGATGCCTCTGATGTCGGATATGGTGGAATCCTTTTACAACAAAAAGATTCACAGGAAGAATTAATAAGATTTAATTCAGGATTATGGAATGAAGCTCAAAAGAAATATTCAACCATCAAAAAGGAAGTTCTTGCCATAGTTATTTGTGTGACGAAATTCCAGCATGATTTATTAAACAAAGAATTTCTGATCAGAGTTGATGCTAAGGCTGCAAAAGAAATTCTGGAAAAAGATGTCAAAAATCTTGTCTCTAAGCAAATATTTGCCAGATGGCAAGCCATTTTATCAGTGTTTGAATTTAAAATTGAATTTATTAATGGAAATTCTAACTCTCTCCCTGACTTTCTTACTAGAGAATTTCTTCAGGGACGACAAAATGGCAAGTAGTTCTTCCCCGTTCATAAAGAAGAAAGGGTTTGAGAATTTGGCAGATCAAGAAGAAAGCCAAAAGGGTTTTATTCCAACAAAAGACCCAAGTCAATCAGAATTATATCTTTACACCGGTAACAGAATTCTTGTTACTTCAGATTGTCTTATGGAAGAAAGATCTGTAGAAGATAATGTTTATTTTCTCTTTGGAAAGGGGCTTCATTATTATTCCCCTGATAAAAAGAAAACCAGAGATTGGTATCTCAATATTTTGCATCAGACGAAAAGTGTCCTCATCTTCCACAACAAGAATGCAAATGGTATCATCACTTATTCAAAGTTCACTATTCTCAAAATCCTTACTGAGGAAGATTGGGATGGTCCCTTGTACATGACAAAATCAGTCAGACTATATAATTCGACTGAGTTCTATAATTATTGGGATTATATTGATGCCTGGAAATATGCTTTGATGTGGCAAAATCGTCAGTATAATCACTCCTGGTTCATCAGATTCAAAGAAGAAAGTCCTGATGTCACTCCTATTCATCGCAATTTTCCATCCTGGTTTCTCTTCACATGGTGGTCATATTATGGTGCTTCTCAGAAAATCCTTCCTGATAATTTTCGTTATTTGTTTATTAAGTTTTCTCAGGTTGAAGAAAAGGTTCCATGTGAAGCCATCAATATGCTTCGCTTCTTTGCTAAATTTCATATCCCTTATATTTTCCAATGGAAGTTTGAAGTAAAAAAGGACTTATATGATTCACCATCTCTTTATCAGACTTTTTATCAAAAGTGGTGGTCTAAAATTGAAAATGATACTTATGAGAGAATTCTGAATCAAATCTCTCCTCCTGTTAAAGAAGAAATTCCTCATCCTGAAGGAAAGCCTTTTGAGAATGAAACGCTCATGGCTGATCTATTAGCCAAAAAGATTGCCAAAGAAATTGCTCGAGAAAAATCTCCTGAACCAATGGATATGTCTGTTGACTCCGTCAATTTTGAAGAAAAGATCAAGCAAATTTTAGAAGAATATCTCCCACGGAAAAAAGTTGGTGATCATGATTGGGATAGTAACCATGATCCAGATGAAAATCTTGATGATGAAGTTGTGCCTCTTGAAGATCTCCATCCTCGTTGGGACCCTGACTCTCATGTTAATCCCGATGGCTCAGTTACAGAACATCTTCGTGGTGGAAAGTTTTGGTACTCTTCAGCAAAAAATAAAGGGAAAGAAAAAGAAGTCGAAAAGGAATCTCGGTTAGCTGAATTATTCCGGAAAAATTCTGCTAAAGCAAAAGAATTAATGAAAAAGAAGATGTAATTTGAGATGATTCCAATCAAATAATTCGTTCTTGTCAGTAATTGGTATCAGAGCCAGTGGACTCATCTCTTTTTGGTAGAAGTATATGGTTAGTATGAAGAAAAGAAGAAAAGTGGTCCCATCAATGTTAGATAATAATATCTTGATATGCATTGAAGAAATGGTGCTACTCATCATTGCCTGGATTGTATGTTATGTGTAGGTGTCATACGAAGAAGAATTTTGGAATTGACACATAATGATGCTTGAGAAGAAAAGTTGCTAGCTATCATTGCTTGGAAGAAAAACAAAGGTTTGATTTGAAGAAAAGTTGTCATCTTGCCAACAGAGAATATATTTTGTTGGTAGGGGCTGCCTTTTAAGTTGCCACATGTAAATTAAGTTGGTAGGGGCTGCCTCTTGTGTTGACATTTGTAAATAAAGGTATTGGGTTTGTAAATGTTGTGGGGGTGCTTTATTGCCAAATGTCAAAAGTTGGTGAAGTTGTGGGGGTATGTTTATCTTATGCTTTCCATGTGGCATATAGATATTTCACCTCATGTACCTTGCCCATCAACTTTTGTACCTTGCCCATCAACCTTTGAAAGATGTGTTTGGAAGTTTGTGTGGGGAACCATTCCTTTTTCTGTTGCTTTTGGTGTAAGTCCTCTCATGGTCGGATGAGAGGAGGGATCTTTTGTATGCTCCATCTATATAAGGAGCTGGGGGTTTCCTTTGGGGATCATCTCCAAAAAAATTGTAAAAAAACATAAGTGTGAGTGTGAGTGTGAGTTTAAAATTGGAATACTAGAACTTGAAGTCTAAGTGTGCTAGAGTCTGAAGTCTTGTACAAATCTCCTGTAAGTGATTAAGTTTTTACAAGTTTAATGTTATATGCTTGTTATTATCTAATCATGTTGTTTCTCTTGCTAGAACATGTCTATTCGTCTTACTCTGCTTAAAAGATACTATGATGATGTTCGGATATTAAGAAAAATTGAATTCTTGTTAGACAACATAAGAAGACATCTGCAAACCTGTACCCACAGAAATAATCCTCGCCATCGTGAGTTTGAAAGGAGAAGGATTGTTTTAAAGCGTTCTTATGCCATCTTCCAACTAGATAAATTCCGAACTAAATCAACACTACAAGCTATGGCCCTCTGAGATGCCACCTCGTTCTATTAGGAGAGAAGAACTATTGCGTGATCTAAGAAGACGTGAAAATCAGCTTAGGACATTAGAGAATGCTATCAGACAAATTGATGAAAATATAGCTGCAGGAGGATATCTTGTTATCCGTGTTCAAGCTATTAGACGATCTATGTTAGTACGCTTGTGTAATCAGGTAAGAGAATATTGTAATAGACTGAATGAAGAATTAGAATTATTATCTCGTATCTAAATTAGAGTTAAAAAAAAAAAAAACGGGATTTAGATGAATTAAATCTATTATTCAGGATCTGAAGTTTTTTAGCCAAATTCTCTTTAGAGTTTTTATTTTCCTTCTTATTTACCACTTCTGTGCCTCGTTCATCTTTTTAAAAGAGTGTGTGGTCGCGTTGTAAGTCCCGCTTCAGGCCGTGATCAGGCGTTAAGGGCAGTAAATCGTTGACAGAACTCTTCTTGTTTCTAACGAGTTACAAAAGATGGAAAATTCTAAGGGAAAAACAAAACTTTTCAAGAATTGGTTTAAATCATTTCAGCATCCTTCTAATAGATCTTATTCGTCTTCTTCATCCTACCAGTCTGCTTTAACTAGTTTTACCCGTAATAGCTTACAAAAAGAAAATTCAGAAAAAACAAAAAATTCAGAAGAAATGATATATGAAAATTTTGACCAAGCAATATCAAACTGGAAGTTGCCAACCTTGCCTGTAACAGAAATATATAGCAATGGCACATTTGAAGAGCAAAATGATTATCACATAAAAACTGTTGAAAAAACTGTTTCTCTCTCTGGAGGAAAACAGACAATCAAAGTTCTTGATAGAAGAATTATTGAACAAATCAGAATCAAATACAACTACCTGCACATAGGATTAATTCAGGTAGGAATCAAACCGTTGTTTCGATTAGGATTAAATGTTGCAGTTTGTGCTTATGTGCGAGATCAGAGACATGATGAATTTGATGATTCTCTTTATGCTATGATTGAATCAAGTCTCTGTCATGGACCTGTTTATTTTAATTGCTTTCCCAATATCACAATTGATGCTCATGATGAAGATATCCTTGATTGTGCAACTATTGGATTTCAAAGCAAAGGATTAAAAATGAGTCCAAGAAGTAAACCTTTTGCTATAGTTTATCGTGTGTTCTACAAATCCATGATATCTGTCTTTCCCATGATAGCCTATAGAGATAAGGTTGAGAAAGAGAAAACTACAGTTCTTATGGAAACAAACTTTAACAATAACGTGTTCATCCCAAAGGTCATCAGCTGGGAAGAAGTTGTTCTCCCAGGAAATTGGCAAATAGAAGATGTCACCCCAAGAGTAAATGAAATGACAGATGATTTACAAAGTATAGTCAAATTACCAAATGGTAATGTTGAAGTCAATTTTAGGAGAAAAATGGAAAAAGCTAGGAGGAGTTTTGCCAGTTATACGGAAGGAAGAAAAAGCTTTAAATTAGAAGAAATAGATGATGACCAAAGGAGTAGTGAAAAGGAAGAAATGGATCAAAAAGTTTTTAGAAATAAAGAAAGTGGAATTGAACACCCTATCTATAAAAGATCCTCATCAGCAAAAACCTATAATCCAAGTGAAAGTGATTTTCTCCAAGGAGCCATAAGAATGGTGAGCATTCTAAAGCCAGAAGAAATACCTGTTAAAAAGTTTCAAATTGATAAACCATATCTTAGAGAAAATTTGAAAAATCATCCTTTAAAAGATTGGTTCTTTAAAAAGTTTAACACAGAGGAAAAAGATAAAATGAGAGAATTATGGTATTCCCAAATGGAGGAAGAAGAAAGAAATATACCTTTCTTTGATTGGTTCATGAAATATTTCAAAAAAGGGAAAATCAAAGAAAAGGAAAATCAAAGCCCAGAACAGATAAGAGTTATAGGAAAAACAACAAGAACTTGGAAAGACACTGAAGGAAAAGAAGTAGATAAATCTCATCCACCTTGGAAGAAACTTGATATTTCTGTCCCTAATACGGACACCAAGAATTATGCCATGCCTGTAAAAAATGCATCCATTTATGAATCAAAACCAGACCCAAATGCTAAAGACATAAGTATAGGTATTGGAGATAATTGAACAAAACAATTATACCAATCTATGTCTATTAACCATTGGAGAACAAACAGATCGAATAGAAAGAACAATCAAATTAAAATCTGAATTTAGTAAAGATAAAAAAGAAAAATTAGAAGAAAGCTCTGCCAATGCAGTTTATGTTCCCAGACAATTACCTAAAGGGATTACTCTGCAAGAAGGACCATTCATATTGACAGACGAAATGCAAAAAGAATTATCCAATAGGATGGAAAGCCTCAATATGGGAGGAAAAGGATTCAGTATCCTAAGGGTCTCTGCGTCTGAAGATATATTAATAAATCGCCTAAAGAAATGGAATCCTCAGGTAAAATTGCCAGAAACAAAGAATTATTATCCTAGACCAACCCCTGTTGATCTACAACTTGAAGAAGCTCCATACAGTTACACCTCAGAATTAACCTATTCAAGAAATTCTTTATATGAGTGGAATTTAGATGGATTAACAGAATATCAAATTGTCCAAATGGTTCACAGTATGTTAATATACTGTAATGCCTGTGAAGTCAGAGGAAATACTCCAAGAACTATCTTTCTGATGATAACCACCTCTTTCAATGGAATATTAAGAGGATGGTGGAATTATGGATTATCTGGAGCTCAAAGGCTTGAAATAGAAAATGCTGTCAAAATGGATGAATTTGGAAGAATCCTTTATAGAGACAAAAACACTGGAAATTTAGTTGATCCAAATGTTAAGCTTGAAGCAGGTACTAGTCAAATCCCTGATAATTGGGAAACCCAATCTGATTGTGTTAGTGTCTTGCTTCTATGCATCCTCAATGAATTCACTGGAGGAATTGCTCTAATTAAGGAGAAAAATAGACAGCAATTACACCGTTTGAGATGTAGAAATTTAGGAGAATTTCGTTGGTACAGAGATGTATTCTTGTCAAAAGTTTACCAACTCAATGATTGTAATTCTGATATTTGGAAAGAAAGATTCATTTCAGGATTACCATCCTTATTTGCTGAAAAGGTGCGTAATTCCCTGAGAGAAGAAATGCATGGTACTATTAATTATAGTTTGCTGACTTTCGGAGGAATCATACAGAGAATTAACAAAGTTGGCATGAATCTTTGTACTGATTTAAAGATCAGTAAACAAGCTGAAAAAATGAGAAAATATTCTGGAGATAAAGAATTAGGAGATTTTTGTTTCCAGTTTGGTTTAGATCAAACGCCTGAATCAAAGCGAAAACCTTTGCGTCCTAGATTTACTCCTGATAGAAGAAACAAAATGGTAAAAAAGTATAAACCCGGAAGATATAAAAAAGTAAGGAAATCCAATGATCTCTTCCCATTCAAAAGAAAATCCAGAAAATATTTCAAAAAGAAATATATAAAAGAAAATGTTCCAACTTGTTATAATTGCGGGAAGAAGGGTCATTATGCAAGTAAATGTTTTAAAAAAGAAAATCCCTCTAAAAAGAAACTTCGAAAAATCAATACCAAAAATGATGATGAAAATACTGAAAAGGAACAAACTGATTCAAGTTCCTCAGAAGAAGAAGAAGAATATGAATCTGATTCATCAACTGATACTGAAGAAGATAGTACTCAGATTCAGCTCATCAAACAATTCCAATCATGTACATGTCATTCAGATGATGAAGAATCTGAAGGAGAATGGTCGATACCATCTGATGAAGATCTTGGTATCCACATTCGTGTCCTCACGGCCCCTCAAAAATTACTTTTAGAAATGATTGATAACATACCTGATCTAGAGAAAAAAGTTCAATTTTTAAATCAGATTTCAAAATTGGGGGGAGGAGAAGAAGGAGAAAGTTCACAACAAAAAATTTCCTTTGAAGAAAATGAAAATGATAATAAAACACCATATTATCCAAAAAGGATAAAGGAGAAAGAAACATTTCATACACCAACCTATTCCATGATTGACCTCATGAATAGAGCAGAAAAAATTCATACTATAAATAAACCCTTAACTCTCTCAGATTTACAAAGAGAATTAAATGATCAAAAAAGAGAACTCCGTGAATTAAGGATTGAGTTAACCAAAAAACAAAATGAGCTTGATGAAAGGTTAACCTGGTTAGAAAGTGATGGTGCTATTGAAAAATATGATGAAGAAAAATTTGTCCAAAGAATTAAAGGAGAAATTAGCAAAATCTCTACTGGTGTAATTCCTACAAAATGTATTTACCAACAGTGGAGAGTTCAAGTAAAAATAAAAATTAAAAACTTCGAGAAGATTGTTAATGCCATAATTGACACTGGTGCTGACTTAAATGTTATCAGACTTGGAATCGTTCCTATTGAATTTACAAGTGAATCAAAACAGTTTGTGTCTGCTGCTAATGGAACGACCATTTCCATAGAAAGAAAAATTCCAAATGTTCATGTTTGCATGAAAGGAGTCTGTGTCACTTCACCCTTTATTATTTCAGAAGATATTGTTAATGATGTACTCCTTGGATCTCCATTTATTCTTCAAATCCAACCTTTTTCTGTAACAACAAAAGGAATTTCTACGAATATCAGAGGGATTGAAGTAAATCTTGATTTTATAGATGATCCTTGTGAGACGAAAATCCAAAGGATAAATCAGGTTATTGCCACAAGAGAAAATTACATAAATGGATTAAAAAATGAAATTAAATGTGTCCAAATGACAAAAGAATTGGAGAAAAAAGAATTTAAAACAAAATTAGAAGAATTCACCAAACAGATTGAAGAAGAATGCTGTTCTGAATTACCATCAGCCTTTTGGAATAGAAAAAGACACATAGGAGGATTACCATATGTAAAAGATTTTAATGAAAAGGATATTCCTACTAAAGCTCGTCCATCTCAAATGGATGCTGCCCATTTGAAGCTTTGCCAAGAAGAAATCAATGATCTTTTGAAGAAAGGATTAATTAGAAAAAGCAAATCCCCTTGGAGCTGTACGGCATTTTATTAAGTTTTCTCAGGTTGAAGAAAAGGTTCCATGTGAAGCCATCAATATGCTTCGCTTCTTTGCTAAATTTCATATCCCTTATATTTTCCAATGGAAGTTTGAAGTAAAAAAGGACTTATATGATTCACCATCTCTTTATCAGACTTTTTATCAAAAGTGGTGGTCTAAAATTGAAAATGATACTTATGAGAGAATTCTGAATCAAATCTCTCCTCCTGTTAAAGAAGAAATTCCTCATCCTGAAGGAAAGCCTTTTGAGAATGAAACGCTCATGGCTGATCTATTAGCCAAAAAGATTGCCAAAGAAATTGCTCGAGAAAAATCTCCTGAACCAATGGATATGTCTGTTGACTCCGTCAATTTTGAAGAAAAGATCAAGCAAATTTTAGAAGAATATCTCCCACGGAAAAAAGTTGGTGATCATGATTGGGATAGTAACCATGATCCAGATGAAAATCTTGATGATGAAGTTGTGCCTCTTGAAGATCTCCATCCTCGTTGGGACCCTGACTCTCATGTTAATCCCGATGGCTCAGTTACAGAACATTTTTTATCTTTACTAAATTCAGATTTTAATTTGACTGTTCTTTCTATTCGATCTGTTTGTTCTCCAATGGTTAATAGACATAGATTGGTATAATTGTTTTGTTCAATTATATCTCCAATACCTATACTTATGTCTTTAGCATTTGGGTCTGGTTTTGATTCATAAATGGATGCATTTTTTACAGGCATGGCATAATTCTTGGTGTCCGTATTAGGGACAGAAATATCAAGTTTCTTCCAAGGTGGATGAGATTTATCTACTTCTTTTCCTTCAGTGTCTTTCCAAGTTCTTGTTGTTTTTCCTATAACTCTTATCTGTTCTGGGCTTTGATTTTCCTTTTCTTTGATTTTCCCTTTTTTGAAATATTTCATGAACCAATCAAAGAAAGGTATATTTCTTTCTTCTTCCTCCATTTGGGAATACCATAATTCTCTCATTTTATCTTTTTCCTCTGTGTTAAACTTTTTAAAGAACCAATCTTTTAAAGGATGATTTTTCAAATTTTCTCTAAGATATGGTTTATCAATTTGAAACTTTTTAACAGGTATTTCTTCTGGCTTTAGAATGCTCACCATTCTTATGGCTCCTTGGAGAAAATCACTTTCACTTGGATTATAGGTTTTTGCTGATGAGGATCTTTTATAGATAGGGTGTTCAATTCCACTTTCTTTATTTCTAAAAACTTTTTGATCCATTTCTTCCTTTTCACTACTCCTTTGGTCATCATCTATTTCTTCTAATTTAAAGCTTTTTCTTCCTTCCGTATAACTGGCAAAACTCCTCCTAGCTTTTTCCATTTTTCTCCTAAAATTGACTTCAACATTACCATTTGGTAATTTGACTATACTTTGTAAATCATCTGTCATTTCATTTACTCTTGGAGTGACATCTTCTATTTGCCAATTTCTTGGGAGAACAACTTCTTCCCAGCTGATGACCTTTGGGATGAACACGTTATTGTTAAAGTTTGTTTCCATAAGAACTGTAGTTTTCTCTTTCTCAACCTTATCTCTATAGGCTATCATGGGAAAGACAGATATCATGGATTTGTAGAACACACGATAAACTATAGCAAAAGGTTTACTTCTTGGACTCATTTTTAATCCTTTGCTTTGAAATCCAATAGTTGCACAATCAAGGATATCTTCATCATGAGCATCAATTGTGATATTGGGAAAGCAATTAAAATAAACAGGTCCATGACAGAGACTTGATTCAATCATAGCATAAAGAGAATCAGTAAGTCCTCTCATGGTCGGATGAGAGGAGGGATCTTTTGTATGCTCCATCTATATAAGGAGCTGGGGGTTTCCTTTGGGGATCATCTCCAAAAAAATTGTAAAAAAACATAAGTGTGAGTGTGAGTGTGAGTTTAAAGTTGGAATACTAGAACTTGAAGTCTAAGTGTGCTAGAGTCTGAAGTCTTGTACAAATCTCCTGTAAGTGATTAAGTTTTTACAAGTTTAATGTTATATGCTTGTTATTATCTAATCATGTTGTTTCTCTTGCTAGAACATGTCTATTCGTCTTACTCTGCTTAAAAGATACTATGATGATGTTCGGATATTAAGAAAAATTGAATTCTTGTTAGACAACATAAGAAGACATCTGCAAACCTGTACCCACAGAAATAATCCTCGCCATCGTGAGTTTGAAAGGAGAAGGATTGTTTTAAAGCGTTCTTATGCCATCTTCCAACTAGATAAATTCCGAACTAAATCAACACTACAAGCTATGGCCCTCTGAGATGCCACCTCGTTCTATTAGGAGAGAATAACTATTGCGTGATCTAAGAAGACGTGAAAATCAGCTTAGGACATTAGAGAATGCTATCAGACAAATTGATGAAAATATAGCTGCAGGAGGATATCTTGTTATCCGTGTTCAAGCTATTAGACGATCTATGTTAGTACGCTTGTGTAATCAGGTAAGAGAATATTGTAATAGACTGAATGAAGAATTAGAATTATTATCTCGTATCTAAAAAAAAAAAAAAAAAAACGGGATTTAGATGAATTAAATCTATTATTCAGGATCTGCACAAATTGGACAAATTGGACAAACTGGATGAATTGGGCCAACTAGAGTAACTGCACGAATTGGATACAATGGACGAAAAGGAAGAACTGGACCAACTGCACGAAGGAGCCATACTAGGCGAGCAGGAAAAAATGGACAAATAGGAGAAACCGAATGAATTGGAAAAACTAGAGGAATTGGAGGAACGTCAACTGAACGAACTGGACGAACTCGAAAAACTGGACCAACTGGACAAACTGGACGAACTTGACAAACTTGACGAACTGGACAAATTGAACAAACTGGATGAATTGGACAAACTAGAGGAATTTGACAAATCGGACATAATGGACGAACAGGAAGAACAGGACGAACTAGACGAAGGGGACATACTGGGCGAGTTGGAAAATATGGATCGTCCAGTTTGTCCACTTTGTCGAGTTTTTCTAGTTTGTCAAATTTTTCTAGATGGTTCTGTTGGTCCAATTTGTCCAGTTTGGCCAGTTTATCTGTTTTGTCCAATTCGTCTAGTTTGTCCAGGTTGTCAAGTTTATCTACTTTGTCGAGTTACTCTTATTTAGCTAATCTGTGCACTTTTTACAGTTAGTCCAATTCGTCCAGTTTGTTCAGTTTATGCAGTTTGTCTTGTTTTTTAAGTTCCTTTACATTACCCCGTTTGTCCACTATGTCCAGTTTGTCCAGTTTCGCCAATTCGTACAGTTTGTCCACATTGTCCTAATGGACGAATAGGAAGAACTGGACCAACCGGACAAATGAGACATACTGGGCGAGCAGAAAAAATGGACAAACAGGAGAAACTGAACGAATAGGAAAATCTGGAGAAATTGGAAGAACTGGACGACCTGGACAAACTGGATCAACTGGAGGAACATAACAAAGTGAACGACCTAGGCGAACTCGAGAAACTGGACCAACTGAACAAATTGAACGAACTGGACAAACTTGTTGAACTAGACAAAATGGACGGATTGGACCAACTAGAGTAATTGCACAAATTGGACAAACTGGATGAATTGGGCCAACTAGAATAACTACGCAAATTGGACACAATGGATGAATAGAAAGAATTGGACCAACTGCGTGAAGGACACATACTGGGTGGTGAGCAGGAAAAAATGGATAAACTGGAGAAACAGAACGAATTGGAAAATCTGGACGAATTGGAAGAATTGGACGACCTGGACAAACTGGACCAATTAGAGGAACATAAAAGTAAACTGACGAACTCAAGAAACTGGTCCAACTGGACAAACTTGTCGAAGTGGACAAAATGCACGAATTGGACCAACTAGAGTAACTTCACAAATTGGACAAACTGGATGAATTGGGCCAACTAGAGTAACTGCACGAATTGGACACAATGGACGAAAAGGAAGAACTGGACCAACTGCACGAAGGAGCCATACTGGGCGAGCAGGAAAAAATGGAAAAATAGGAGAAACCGAATGAATTAGAAAAACTAGAGGAATTGGAGGAACGTTAACTGAACGAACTGGACGAACTCGAAAAACTGGACGAACTGGACAAACTGGACGAACTTGACAAACTTGACGAACTGGACAAATTGAACAAACTGGATGAATTGGACAAACTAGAGGAATTTGTTGAAGTCAATTTTAGGAGAAAAATGGAAAAAGCTAGGAGGAGTTTTGCCAGTTATACGGAAGGAAGAAAAAGCTTTAAAATAGAAGAAATAGATGATGACCAAAGGAGTAGTGAAAAGGAAGAAATGGATCAAAAACTTTTTAGAAATAAAGAAAGTGGAATTGAACAAACTACTGCCAGGAACGAATTATTTGATTGGAATCATCTCTTTTTACATCTTCTTTTTCATTAATTCTTTTGCTTTAGCAGAATTTTTCCGGAATAATTCAGCTAACTGAGATTCCTTTTCGACTTCTTTTTCATTCCCTTTATTTTTTGCTGAAGAGTACCAAAACTTTCCACCACGAAGATATTCTGTAACTGAGCCATCGGGATTAACATGAGAGTCAGGGTCCCAACGAGGATGGAGATCTTCAAGAGGCACAACTTCATCATCAAGATTTTCATCTGGATCATGGTTACTATCCCAATCATGATCACCAACTTTTTTCCGTGGGAGATATTCTTCTAAAATTTGCTTGATCTTTTCTTCAAAATTGACGGAGTCAACAGACATATCCATCGGTTCAGGAGATTTTTCTCGAGCAATTTCTTTGGCAATCTTTTTGGCTAATAGATCAGCCATGAGCGTTTCATTCTCAAAAGGCTTTTCTTCAGGATGAGGAATTTCTTCTTTAACAGGAGGAGAGATTTGATTCAGAATTCTCTCATAAGTATCATTTTCAATTTTAGACCACCACTTTTGATAAAAAGTCTGATAAAGAGATGGTGAATCATATAAGTCCTTTTTTACTTCAAACTTCCATTGGAAAATATAAGGGATATGAAATTTAGCAAAGAAGCGAAGCATATTGATGGCTTCACATGGAACATTTTCTTCAACCTGAGAAAACTTAATAAACAAATAACGAAAATTATCAGGAAGGATTTTCTGAGAAGCACCATAATATGACCACCATGAGAAGAGAAACTAGGATGGAAAATTGCGATGAATAGGAGTGACATCAGGACTTTCTTCTTTAAATCTGATGAACCAGGAATGATTATACTGGCGATTTTGCCACATCAAAGCAAATTTCAAGCATCAATATAATCCCAATAATTATAGAACTCAGTCGAATTGTATAATTTGACTGATTTTGTCATATACAAGGGACCATCCCAATCTTCCTCAGTAAGGATTTTGAGAATAGTGAACTTTGAATAAGTGATGATACCATTTGCATTCTTGTTGTGGAAGATGAGGACATTTTTCGTCTGATGCAAAATATTTAGATACCAATCTCTGGTTTTCTTTTTATCAGGGGAATAATAATGAAGCCCCTTTCCAAAGAGAAAATAAACATTATCTTCAACAGATCTTTCTTCCATAAGACAATCTGAAGTAACAAGAATTCTGTTACCAGTGTAAAGATATAATTCTGATTGACTTGGGTCTTTTGTTGGAGTAAAACCCTTTTGGCTTTCTTCTTGATCTGCCAAATTCTCAAACCCTTTCTTCTTCATGAACGGGGAAGAACTACTTGCCATTTTGTCGTCCCTGAAGAAATTCTCTAGTAAGAAAGTCAGGGAGAGAGTTAGAATTTCCATTAATAAATTCAATTTTAAATTCAAACACTGATAAAATGGCTTGCCATCTAGCAAATATTTGCTTAGAGACAAGATTTTTAACATCTTTTTCCAGAATTTCTTTTGCAGCCTTAGCATCAACTCTGATCAGGAATTCTTTGTTTAATAAATCATGTTGGAATTTCGTCACACAAATAACTATGGCAAGAACTTCCTTTTTGATGGTTGAATATTTCTTTTGAGGTTCATTCCATAATCCTGAATTAAATCTTATTAATTCTTCTCGTGAATCTTTTTGTTGTAAAAGGATTCCACCATATCCGACATCAGAGGCATCAGTTTGAACTATTTTCAAAGCTTCTGGGTCAGATAAACATCTACAAGGAAGATTTTTAACTCTTTCCTTAATCTTCTTTACTGCATTAGTATGATGGATAGACCACTCCTTAGGATTTTTCTTTAATCTTTCTTGGAGAAGTTTTCTATCTTTTGCCAAATCCTGATAGAAAAATCCAACATAATTTAGACATCCAAGAAATCTTTGTAGCATATTTTTATCTTTAATTTCGTCTGGAAATTTATCAGCAAATTGAATAACTCTATTAGTCGGAGTTATTTTTCTATCTTGGATTTCAAATCCTAAGAACCTGATTTTCTGCTGAAAGAGATTCATCTTTCTTTTAGATAAAGCCAATCCATTTTCTTTTATGACTCTTTTGAAGATATTCAAATGTTTCCAATGTTGTAACACAGATTCTGAAAAGATAAGAATATCATCAATGTAAACAATGGCAAACTGGGTATAAGACGAGAAGATATTATTCATAATATTCTGAAATTCAGACGGAGCATTTTTCAATCCAAAAGGCATAACATTCCATTCATAATGCCCCATTGGAACAGTGAATGCAGTTTTATATCTATCTTCTTCTTTTATCTGAATCTGCCAAAATCCTGATTTTAAATCAAATTTTGAAAATATTTTGGCATTGTTTAATCTGTTTAGCAAATCTTGAGTATTAGGTAAAGGATACCTAATAGATTGTAAGACTTTGTTTAAAGGTTTATAATTGATTACCAATCTTGGAACTCCTCTTTCAATTTCAGCGGCCTTTTCAACATAAAATGCCGTACAGCTCCAAGGGGATTTGCTTTTTCTAATTAATCCTTTCTTCAAAAGATCATTGATTTCTTCTTGGCAAAGCTTCAAATGGGCAGCATCCATTTGAGATGGACGAGCTTTAGTAGGAATATCTTTTTCATTAAAATCTTTTACATATGGTAATCCTACTATGTGTCTTGTTCTATTCCAAAAGGCTGATGGTAATTGAGAACAACATTCTTCTTCAATCTGTTTGGTGAATTCTTCTAATTTTGTTTTAAATTCTTTTTCTCCAATTCTTTTGTCATTTGGACACATTTAATTTCATTTTTTAATCCATTTATGTAATTTTCTCTTGTGGCAATAACCTGATTTATCCTTTGGATTTTCGTCTCACAAGGATCATCTATAAAATCAAGATTTACTTCAATCCCTTTGATATTTGTAGAAATTCCTTTTGTTGTTACAGAAAAGGGTTGGATTTGAAGAATAAATGGAGATCCAAGGAGTACATCGTTAACAATATCTTCTGAAATAATAAAGGGTGAAGTAACACAGACTCCTTTCATGCAAACATGAACATTTGGAATTTTTCTTTCTATGGAAATGGTCGTTCCATTAGCAGCAGACACAAACTATTTTGATTCACTTGTAAATTCAATAGGAACGATTCCAAGTCTGATAACATTTAAGTCAGCACCAGTGTCAATTATGGCATTAACAATCTTCTCGAAGTTTTTAATTTTTATTTTTACTTGAACTCTCCACTGTTGGTAAATACATTTTGTAGGAATTACACCAGTAGAGATTTTGCTAATTTCTCCCTTAATTCTTTGGACAAATTTTTCTTCATCATATTTTTCAATAGCACCATCATTTTCTAACCAAGTTAACCTTTCATCAAGCTCATTTTGTTTTTTGGTTAATTCTAATTTTAATTCACGAAGTTCTCTCTTCTGATCATTTAATTCTCTTTGTAAATCTGAGAGAGTTAAGGGTTTTATTTATAGTATGAATTTTTTCTACTCTATTCATGAGGTCAATCATGGAATAGGTTGGTGTATGAAATGTTTCTTTCTCCTTTATCCTTTTTGGATAATATGGTGTTTTATTATCATTTTCATTTTCTTCAAAGGAAATTTTTTGTTGTGAACTTTCTCCTTCTTCTCCTTCTTCTCCTCCCCCCAATTTTGAAATCTGATTTAAAAATTGAACTTTTTTCTCTGGATCAGGTATGTTATCAATCATTTCTAAAAGTAATTTTTGAGGGGCAGTGAGGACACGAATGTGGATACCAAGATCTTGATCAGATGGTATCGACCATTCTCCTTCAGATTCTTCATCATCTGAATGACATGTACATGATTGGAATTATTTGATGAGCTGAATCTGAGGACTATCTTCTTCAATGTCAGTTGATGAATCAGATTCATATTCTTCTTCTTCTTCTAAGGAACTTGAATCAGTTTGTTCCTTTTCAGTATTTTCATCATCATTTTTGGTATTGATTTTTCTAAGTTTCTTTTTAGAGGGATTTTCTTTTTTAAAACATTTACTTGCATAATGACCCTTCTTCCCGCAATTATAACAGGTTGGAACATTTTCTTTGATATATTTTTTCTTTTTGAAATATTTTCTGGATTTTCTTTTGAATGGGATGAGATCATCGGATTTTCTTCCTTTTTTATATCTTCCAGGTTTATACTTTTTTACCATTTTGTTTCTTCTGTCCGGAGTAAATCTAGAACGTAAAGGTTTTCTCTTTGATTCAGGCGTTTGATCTAAACCAAACTGGAAACAAAAATCTCCTAATTCTTTATCTCCACAATATTTTCTCATTTTTTCAGCTTGTTTACTAATCTTTAAATCAGTAAAAAGATTCATGCCAACTTTGTTAATTCTTTGTATAAAGGGGGTAATCCTGAAATGAATCTTTCTTTCCAAATATCAGAATTACAATCATTGAGTTGGTAAACTTTTGACAAGAATACATCTCTGTACCAACGAAATTCTCCTAAATTCTACATCTTAAACGGTGTAATTGCTGCCTATTTTTCTCCTTAATTAAAGCAATTCCTCCAGTGAATTCATTGAGGATGCATAGAAGCAAGACACTAACACAATCAGATTGAGTTTCCCAATTATCAGGGATTTGACTAGTACCTACTTCAAGCTTAACATTTGGATCAACTAAATTTCCTGTATTTTTGTCTCTATAAAGGATTCTTCCAAATTCATCCATCTTGACAGCATTTTCTATTTCAAGTCTTTGAGCCCCAGATAATCCATAATTCCACCATCCTCTTAATATTCCATTGAAAGAGGTGGTTATCATCAGAAAGATATTTCTTGGAGTATTTCCTCTGACTTCACAGGCATTACAGTATATTAACATACTGTGAACCATTTGCACAATTTGGTATTCTGTTAATCCATCTAAATTCCACTCATATAAAGAATTTCCTGAATAGGTTAATTCTGAGGTATAACTGTATGGAGCTTCTTCAAGTTGTAGGTCAACAGGGGTTGGTCTAGGATAATAATTCTTTGTTTCTGGCAATTTTACCTGAGGATTCCATTTCTTTAGGCGATTTATTAATATATCTTCAGACGCAGAGACCCTTAGGATACTGAATCCTTTTCCTCCCATATTGAGGCTTTCCATCCTATTGGATAATTCTTTTTGCATTTCGTCTATCAATATGAATGGTCCTTCTTGCAGAGTAATCCCTTTAGGTAATTGTCTAGGAACATAAACTGCATTGGCAGAGCTTTCTTCTAATTTTTCTTTTTTATCTTTACTAAATTCAGATTTTAATTTGATTGTTCTTTCTATTCGATCTGTTTGTTCTCCAATGGTTAATAGACATAGATTGGTATAATTGTTTTGTTCAATTATATCTCCAATACCTATACTTATGTCTTTAGCATTTGGGTCTGGTTTTGATTCATAAATGGATGCATTTTTTACAGGCATGGCATAATTCTTGGTGTCCGTATTAGGGACAGAAATATCAAGTTTCTTCCAAGGTGGATGAGATTTATCTACTTCTTTTCCTTCAGTGTCTTTCCAAGTTCTTGTTGTTTTTCCTATAACTCTTATCTGTTCTGGGCTTTGATTTTCCTTTTCCTTGATTTTCCCTTTTTTGAAGTATTCCATGAACCAATCAAAGAAAGGTATATTTCTTTCTTCTTCCTCCATTTGGGAATACCATAATTCTCTCATTTTGTCTTTTTCCTCTGTGTTAAACTTTTTAAAGAACCAATCTTTTAAAGGATGATTTTTCAGATTTTCTCTAAGATATGGTTTATCAATTTGAAACTTTTTAACAGGTATTTCTTCTGGCTTTAGAATGCTCACCATTCTTATGGCTCCTTGGAGAAAATCACTTTCACTTGGATTATAGGTTTTTGCTGATGAGGATCTTTTATAGATAGGGTGTTCAATTCCACTTTCTTTATTTCTAAAAACTTTTTGATCCATTTCTTCCTTTTCACTACTCCTTTGGTCATCATCTATTTCTTCTAATTTAAAGCTTTTTCTTCCTTCCGTATAACTGGCAAAACTCCTCCTAGCTTTTTCCATTTTTCTCTTAAAATTGACTTCAACATTACCATTTGGTAATTTGACTATACTTTGTAAATCATCTGTCATTTCATTTACTCTTGGGGTGACATCTTCTATTTGCTAATTTCCTGGGAGAACAACTTCTTCCCAGCTGATGACCTTTGGGATGAACACGTTATTGTTAAAGTTTGTTTCCATGAGAACTGTAGTTTTTTCTTTATCAACCTTATCTCTATAGGCTATCATGGGAAAGACAGATATCATGGATTTGTAGAATACACGATAAACTATAGCAAAAGGTTTACTTCTTGGACTCATTTTTAATCCTTTGCTTTGAAATCCAATAGTTGCACAATCAAGGATATCTTCATCATGAGCATCAATTGTGATATTGGGAAAGCAATTAAAATAAACAGGTCCATGACAGAGACTTGATTCAATCATAGCATAAAGAGAATCATCAAATTCATCATGTCTCTGATCTCGCACATAAGCACAAACTGCAACATTTAATCCTAATCGAAACAACGGTTTGATTCCTACCTGAATTAATCCTATGTGCAGGTAATTGTATTTGGTTCTGATTTGTTCAATAATTCTTCTATCAAGAACTTTGATTGTCTGTTTTCCTCCAGAGAGAGAAACAGTTTTTTCAACAGTTTTTATGTGATAATCATTTTGCTCTTCAAATGTGCCATTGCTATATATTTCTGTTACAGGCAAGGCTGGCAACTTCCAGTTTGATATTGCTTGGTCAAAATTTTCATATATCATTTCTTCTGAATTTTTTGTTTTTTCTGAATTTTCTTTTTCTAAGCTATTACGGGTAAAACTAGTTAAAGCAGACTGGTAGGATGAAGAAGACGAATAAGATCTATTAGAAGGATGCTGAAATGATTTAAACCAATTCTTAAAAAGTTTTGTTTTTCCCTTAAAATTTTCCATCTTTTGTAACTCGTTAGAAACAAGAAGAGTTCTGTCAACGATTTATTGCCCTTAACGCCTGATCACGGCCTGAAGCGGGGCTTACAACGCGACCACACACTCTTTTAGAAAGATGAACGAGGCACAGAAGTGGTAAATAAGAAGGAAAATAAAAATTCTAAAGAGAATTTGGCTAAAAAGCTTCAGATCCTGAATAATAGATTTAATTCATCTAAATCCCGTTTTTTTTTTTTTTTTTTTTTTTAATTAACACAAATTTAAATACGAGATAATAATTCTAATTCTTTATTCAGTCTATTACAATATTCTCTTACTTGATTACACAAGCGTACTAACATAGATCGTCTAATAGCTTGAACACGGATAACAAGATATCCTCCTATAACTATATTTTCATCAATTTGTCTGATAGCATTCTCTAATGTTTTAAGTTGATTTTCACGTCTTCTTAGATCACGCAATAGTTCTTCTCTCCTAATAGAACGAGGTGGCATCTCAGTAGGCCATAGCTTGTAGTGTTGATTTAGTTCGGAATTTATCTAGTTGGAAGACGGCATAAGAACGCATTAAAACAATCCTTCTCCTTTCAAACTCAAGATGGCGAGGATTATTTCTGTGGGTACAGGTTTGCAGATGTCTTCTTATGTTGTCTAACAAGAATTCAATTTTTCTTAATATCCGAACATCATCATAGTATCTTTTAAGCAGAGTAAGACGAATAGACATATTCTAGCAAAAGAAACAACATGATTAGATAATAACAAGCATATAACATTAAACTTAAAAAAAAACTTAATCACTTACAGAAGATTTGTACAAGACTTCAGACTCTAGCAGCACTCCAACTTCAAACTCACACTCACACTCACACTTATGCTTTTTTACAATGTTTATTTTTTTTTTATGATTTTCTCCTCTCTTACAAATGGAAACACCAGCTCCTTATATAGATGGAGCAAATACAACCAGGACTTATTCTCTCCCGACCAAGAGAATAAGGCAAACAAGAAAACAATTCTACCGACAAAAAGTTCCAAAATAACTTTACAACAGGAGATTCTCACTTTGGGCACATGTACAAAAGGTGGAGCTTCATTTTGCAACATTTCAAAGGAGCTTGACACATGGCAACACATGTGGCAAACTTTATCTTCTTTTGATGCCATGAGGATAGACCCCCACCATAACTTTAATATTTTTCAACCAAATGAAATGTCCTACGATGCCATGGATATCAACTTTAGACAAGGATGGGACATTTACCAAACCAAGCAAATTGTTTTCAAAGATATCATTTCCTTTTCTTCAAAGTAATGATATCAACTTTATCATTATGTGTCTATTCCAATTCTTCTTCGTATGACACCTACACATATCATACAAGCCAGGCAATGATGAGTAGCAACATTTCTTCTCAAGCATCGATTTGAATGAAGACACCATTTCTTCAATACATATCAAGATATTATTATCTAACATTGATGGGACCACTTTTCTTCTTTTCCCACTTTTCTTTATACTAACCATATACCTCCACCAAAAAGAGATGAGTCTTATGGCTCTGATACCAAACTACTACCAGGAACGAATTATGGATTGGAATCATCTCAAATTACATCTTCTTTTTCATTAATTCTTTTGCTTTAGCAGAATTCTTCCGGAATAATTCTTCTAACCGAGATTCCTTTTCGACTTCTTTTTCTTTCCCTTTGTCTTTTGCTGAAGAGTACCAAATCTTTCCACCACGAAGATATATTCTTTAACTGAGCCATCGGGATTAACATGAGAGTCAGGGTCCCAACGAGGATGGAGATCTTCAAGAGGCACAACTTCATCATCAAGATTTTCATCTGGATCATGGTTACTATCCCAATCATGATCACCAACTTTTTTCCGTGGGAGATATTCTTCTAAAATTTGCTTGATCTTTTCTTCAAAATTGACGGAGTCAACAGACATATCCATCGGTTCAGGAGATTTTTCTCGAGCAATTTCTTTGGCAATCTTTTTGGCTAATAGATCAGCCATGAGCGTTTCATTCTCAAAAGGCTTTTCTTCAGGATGAGGAATTTCTTCTTTAACAGGAGGAGAGATTTGATTCAGAATTCTCTCATAAGTATCATTTTCAATTTTAGACCACCACTTTTGATAAAAAGTCTGATAAAGAGATGGTGAATCATATAAGTCCTTTTTTACTTCAAACTTCCATTGGAAAATATAAGGGATATGAAATTTAGCAAAGAAGCGAAGCATATTGATGGCTTCACATGGAACCTTTTCTTCAACCTGAGAAAACTTAATAAACAAATAACGAAAATTATCAGGAAGGATTTTCTGAGAAGCACCATAATATGACCACCATGTGAAGAGAAACCAGGATGGAAAATTACGATGAATAGGAGTGACATCAGGACTTTCTTCTTTAAATCTGATGAACCAGGAATGATTATACTGGCGATTTTGCCACATCAAAGCAAATTTCCAAGCATCAATATAATCCCAATAATTATAGAACTCAGTCGAATTGTATAATTTGACTGATTTTGTCATATACAAGGGACCATCCCAATCTTCCTCAGTAAGGATTTTGAGAATAGTGAACTTTGAATAAGTGATGATACCATTTGCATTCTTGTTGTGGAAGATGAGGACACTTTTCGTCTGATGCAAAATATTGAGATACCAATCTCTGGTTTTCTTTTTATCAGGGGAATAATAATGAAGCCCCTTTCCAAAGAGAAATAAACATTATCTTCAAAGATCTTTCTTCCATAAGACAATCTGAAGTAACAAGAATTCTGTTACCAGTGTAAAGATATAATTCTGATTGACTTGGTCTTTTGTTGGAGTAAAACCCTTTTGGCTTTCTTCTTGATCTGCCAAATTCTCAAACCCTTTCTTCTTCATGAACGGGGAAGAACTACTTGCCATTTTGTCGTCCCTGAAGAAATTCTCTAGTAAGAAAGTCAGGGAGAGAGTTAGAATTTCCATTAATAAATTCAATTTTAAATTCAAACACTGATAAAATGGCTTGCCATCTAGCAAATATTTGCTTAGAGACAAGATTTTTAACATCTTTTTCCAGAATTTCTTTTGCAGCCTTAGCATCAACTCTGATCAGGAATTCTTTGTTTAATAAATCATGTTGGAATTTCGTCACACAAATAACTATGGCAAGAACTTCCTTTTTGATGGTTGAATATTTCTTTTGAGGTTCATTCCATAATCCTGAATTAAATCTTATTAATTCTTCTTGTGAATCTTTTTGTTGTAAAAGGATTCCACCATATCCGACATCAGAGGCATCAGTTTGAACTATTTTGAAAGCTTCTGGGTCAGATAAACATCTACAAGGAAGATTTTTAACTCTTTCCTTAATCTTCTTTACTGCATTAGTATGATGGATAGACCACTCCTTAGGATTTTTCTTTAATCTTTCTTGGAGAAGTTTTCTATCTTTTGCCAAATCCTGATAGAAAAATCCAACATAATTTAGACATCCAAGAAATCTTTGTAGCATATTTTTATCTTTAATTTCGTCTGGAAATTTATCAGCAAATTGAATAACTCTATTAGTCGGAGTATTTTTCTATCTTGGATTTCAAATCCTAAGAACCTGATTTTTCTGCTGAAAGAGATTCATCTTTCTTTTAGATAAAGCCAATCCATTTTCTTTTATGACTCTTTTGAAGATATTCAAATGTTTCCAATGTTGTAACACAGATTCTGAAAAGATAAGAATATCATCAATGTAAACAATGGCAAACTGGGTATAAGACGAGAAGATATTATTCATAATATTCTGAAATTCAGACGGAGCATTTTTCAATCCAAAAGGCATAACATTCCATTCATAATGCCCCATTGGAACAGTGAATGCAGTTTTATATCTATCTTCTTCTTTTATCTGAATCTGCCAAAATCCTGATTTTAAATCAAATTTTGAAAATATTTTGGCATTGTTTAATCTGTTTAGCAAATCTTGAGTATTAGGTAAAGGATACCTAATAGATTGTAAGACTTTGTTTAAAGGTTTATAATTGATTACCAATCTTGGAACTCCTCTTTCGATTTCAGCGGCCTTTTCAACATAAAATGCCGTACAGCTCCAAGGGGATTTGCTTTTTCTAATTAATCCTTTCTTCAAAAGATCATTGATTTCTTCTTGGCAAAGCTTCAAATGGGCATCATCCATTTGAGATGGACGAGCTTTAGTAGGAATATCTTTTTCATTAAAATCTTTTACATATGGTAATCCTACTATGTGTCTTTTTCTATTCCAAAAGGCTGATGGTAATTGAGAACAGCATTCTTCTTCAATCTGTTTGGTGAATTCTTCTAATTTTGTTTTAAATTCTTTTTCTCCAATTCTTTTGTCATTTGGACACATTTAATTTCATTTTTTAATCCATTTATGTAATTTTCTCTTGTGGCAATAACCTGATTTATCCTTTGGATTTTCGTCTCACAAGGATCATCTATAAAATCAAGATTTACTTCAATCCCTTTGATATTTGTAGAAATTCCTTTTGTTGTTACAGAAAAGGGTTGGATTTGAAGAATAAATGGAGATCCAAGGAGTACATCGTTAACAATATCTTCTGAAATAATAAAGGGTGAAGTAACACAGACTCCTTTCATGCAAACATGAACATTTGGAATTTTTCTTTCTATGGAAATGGTCGTTCCATTAGCAGCAGACACAAACTGTTTTGATTCACTTGTAAATTCAATAGGAACGATTCCAAGTCTGATAACATTTAAGTCAGCACCAGTGTCAATTATGGCATTAACAATCTTCTCGAAGTTTTTAATTTTTATTTTTACTTGAACTCTCCACTGTTGGTAAATACATTTTGTAGGAATTACACCAGTAGAGATTTTGCTAATTTCTCCTTTAATTCTTTGGACAAATTTTTCTTCATCATATTTTTCAATAGCACCATCATTTTCTAACCAAGTTAACCTTTCATCAAGCTCATTTTGTTTTTTGGTTAATTCTAATTTTAATTCACGAAGTTCTCTCTTCTGATAATTTAATTCTCTTTGTAAATCTGAGAGAGTTAAGGGTTTATTTATAGTATGAATTTTTTCTGCTCTATTCATGAGGTCAATCATGGAATAGGTTGGTGTATGAAATGTTTCTTTCTCCTTTATCCTTTTTGGATAATATGGTGTTTTATTATCATTTTCATTTTCTTCAAAGGAAATTTTTTGTTGTGAACTTTCTCCTTTTTCTCCTCCCCCCAATTTTGAAATCTGATTTAAAAATTGAACTTTTTTCTCTGGATCAGGTATGTTATCAATCATTTCTAAAAGTAATTTTTGAGGGGCAGTGAGGACACGAATGTGGATACCAAGATCTTCATCAGATGGTATCGACCATTCTCCTTCAGATTCTTCATCATCTGAATGACATGTACATGATTGGAATTGTTTGATGAGCTGAATCTGAGGACTATCTTCTTCAATGTCAGTTGATGAATCAAATTCATATTCTTCTTCTTCTTCTGAGGAACTTGAATCAGTTTGTTCCTTTTCAGTATTTTCATCATCATTTTTGGTATTGATTTTTCTAAGTTTCTTTTTATAGGGATTTTCTTTTTTAAAACATTTACTTGCATAATGACCCTTCTTCCCGCAATTATAACAGGTTGGAACATTTTCTTTGATATATTTCTTTTTGAAATATTTTCTGGATTTTCTTTTGAATGGGATGAGATCATCGGATTTTCTTCCTTTTTTATATCTTCCGGGTTTATACTTTTTTACCATTTTGTTTCTTCTATCCGGAGTAAATCTAGAACGCAAAGGTTTTCTCTTTGATTCAGGCGTTTGATCTAAACCAAACTGGAAACAAAAATCTCCTAATTCTTTATCTCCAGAATATTTTCTCATTTTTTTAGCTTGTTTACTGATCTTTAAATCAGTACAAAGATTCATGCCAACTTTGTTAATTCTTTGTATAATTCCTCCGAAGGTCAGCAAACTATAATTAATAGTACCATGCATTTCTTCTCTCAAGGAATTACGCACCTTTTCAGCAAATAAAGGGGGTAATCCTGAAATGAATCTTTCTTTCCAAATATCAGAATTACAATCATTGAGTTGGTAAACTTTTGACAAGAATACATCTCTGTACCAACGAAATTCTCCTAAATTTCTACATCTTAAACGGTGTAATTGCTGCCTATTTTTCTCCTTAATTAGAGCAATTCCTCCAGTGAATTCATTGAGGATGCATAGAAGCAAGACACTAACACAATCAGATTGAGTTTCCCAATTATCAGGGATTTGACTAGTACCTGCTTCAAGCTTAACATTTGGATCAACTAAATTTCCTGTATTTTTGTCTCTATAAAGGATTCTTCCAAATTCATCCATCTTGACAGCATTTTCTATTTCAAGTCTTTGAGCCCCAGATAATCCATAATTCCACCATCCTCTTAATATTCCATTGAAAGAGGTGATTATCATCAGAAAGATATTTCTTGGAGTATTTCCTCTGACTTCACAGGCATTACAGTATATTAACATACTGTGAACCATTTGGACAATTTGGTATTCTGTTAATCCATCTAAATTCCACTCATATAAAGAATTTCCTGAATAAGTTAATTCTGAGGTATAACTGTATGGAGCTTCTTCAAGTTGTAGGTCAACAGGGGTTGGTCTAGGATAATAATTCTTTGTTTCTGACAATTTTACCTGAGGATTCCATTTCTTTAGGCGATTTATTAATATATCTTCAGACGCAGAGACCCTTAGGATACTGAATCCTTTTCCTCCCATATTGAGGCTTTCCATCCTATTGGATAATTCTTTTTGCATTTCGTCTGTCAATATGAATGGTCCTTCTTGCAGAGTAATCCCTTTAGGTAATTGTCTAGGAACATAAACTGCATTGGCAGAGCTTTCTTCTAATTTTTCTTTTTTATCTTTACTAAATTCAGATTTTAATTTGATTGTTCTTTCTATTCGATCTGTTTGTTCTCCAATGGTTAATAGACATAGATTGGTATAATTGTTTTGTTCAATTATATCTCCAATACCTATACTTATGTCTTTAGCATTTGGGTCTGGTTTTGATTCATAAATGGATGCATTTTTTACAGGCATGGCATAATTCTTGGTGTCCGTATTAGGGACAGAAATATCAAGTTTCTTCCAAGGTGGATGAGATTTATCTACTTCTTTTCCTTCAGTGTCTTTCCAAGTTCTTGTTGTTTTTCCTATAACTCTTATCTGTTCTGGGCTTTGATTTTCCTTTTCTTTGATTTTCCCTTTTTTGAAGTATTCCATGAACCAATCAAAGAAAGGTATATTTCTTTCTTCTTTTTGGTGGAGGTGTATGGTTAGTATGAAGAAAAGAAGAATAGTGGTCCCATCAATGTTAGATAATAATATCTTGATATGTATTGAAGAAATGGTGTCTTCATTCAAATCGATGCTTGAGAAGAAATGTTGCTACTCATCATTGCCTGGCTTGTATGATATGTGTAGGTGTCATACAAAGAAGAATTGGAATAGACACATAATGATAAAGTTGATATCATTACTTTGAAGAAAATGAAATGATATCTTTGAAAACAATTTGCTTGGTTTGGTAAATGTCCCATCCTTGTCTAAAGTTGATATCCATGGCATCGTAGGACATTTCATTTGGTTGAAAAATATTAAAGTTATGGTGGGGGTCTATCCTCATGGCATCAAAAGAAGATAAAGTTTGCCACATGTGTTGCCATGTGTCAAGCTCCTTTGAAATGTTGCAAAATGAAGCTCCACCTTTTGTACATGTGCCCAAAGTGAGAATCTCCTGTTGTAAAGTTATTTTGGAAGTATGTGTCGGTAGATTTGTTTTCTTGTTGGCCTTATTCTCTTGGTCGGGAGAGAATAAGTCCTGGTTGTATTTGCTCCATCTATATAAGGAGCTGGTGTTTCCATTTGTGAGGAATCAGAAAATCATAAAAAAAAAGAACATTGTAAAAAAGCATAAGTGTGAGTGTGAGTGTGAGTTTGAAGTTGGAGTGCTGCTAGAGTCTGAAGTCTTGTACAAATCTTCTGTAAGTGATTAAGTTTTTTTTAAGTTTAATGTTATATGCTTGTTATTATCTAATCATGTTGTTTCTTTTGCTAGAATATGTCTATTCGTCTTACTCTGCTTAAAAGATACTATGATGATGTTCGGATATTAAGAAAAATTGAATTCTTGTTAGACAACATAAGAAGACATCTGAAAACCTGTACCCACAGAAATAATCCTCGCCATCTTGAGTTTGAAAGGAGAAGGATTGTTTTAATGCGTTCTTATGCCGTCTTCCAACTAGATAAATTCCGAACTAAATCAACACTACAAGCTATGGCCTACTGAGATGCCACCTCGTTCTATTAGGAGAGAAGATCTATTGCGTGATAAGACGTGAAAATCAGCTTAGAACATTAGAGAATGCTATCAGACAAATTGATGAAAATATAGCTATAGGAGGATATCTTGTTATCCGTGTTCAAGCTATTAGACGATCTATGTTAGTACGCTTGTGTAATCAAGTAAGAGAATATTGTAATAGACTGAATGAAGAATTAGAATTATTATCTCGTATTTAAATTTGTGTTAATTAAAAAAAAAAAAAAAACGGGATTTAGATGAATTAAATCTATTATTCAGGATCTGAAGCTTTTTAGCCAAATTCTCTTTAGAGTTTTTATTTTCCTTCTTATTCTCCACTTCTGTGCCTCGTTGATCTTTTTAAAAGAGTGTGTGGTCGCGTTGTAAGTCCCGCTTCAGGCCGTGATCAGGCGTTAAGGGCAGTAAATCGTTGACAGAACTCTTCTTGTTTCTAACGAGTTACAAAAGATGGAAAATTCTAAGGGAAAAACAAAACTTTTTAAGAATTGGTTTAAATCATTTCAGCATCCTTCTAATAGATCTTATTCGTCTTCTTCATCCTACCAGTCTGCTTTAACTAGTTTTACCCGTAATAGCTTAGAAAAAGAAAATTCAGAAAAAACAAAAAATTCAGAAGAAATGATATATGAAAATTTTGACCAAGCAATATCAAACTGGAAGTTGCCAGCCTTGCCTGTAACAGAAATATATAGCAATGGCACATTTGAAGAGCAAAATGATCATCACATAAAAACTGTTGAAAAAAACTGTTTCTCTCTCTGGAGGAAACAGACAATCAAAGTTCTTGATAGAAGAATTATTGAACAAATCAGAACCAAATACAACTACCTGCACATAGGATTAATTCAGGTAGGAATCAAACCGTTGTTTCGATTAGGATTAAATGTTGCAGTTTGTGCTTATGTGCGAGATCAGAGACATGATGAATTTGATGATTCTCTTTATGCTATGATTGAATCAAGTCTCTGTCATGGACCTGTTTATTTTAATTGCTTTCCCAATATCACAATTGATGCTCATGATGAAGATATCCTTGATTGTGCAACTATTGGATTTCAAAGCAAAGGATTAAAAATGAGTCCAAGAAGTAAACCTTTTGCTATAATTTATCGTGTATTCTACAAATCCATGATATCTGTCTTTCCCATGATAGCCTATAGAGAGAGATAAGGTTGATAAAGAAAAACTACAGTTCTCATGGAAACAAACTTTAACAATAACGTGTTCATCCCAAAGGTCATCAGCTGGGAAGAAGTTGTTCTCCCAGGAAATTGGCAAATAGAAGATGTCACCCCAAGAGTAAATGAAATGACAGATGATTTACAAAGTATAGTCAAATTACCAAATGGTAATGTTGAAGTCAATTTTAAGAGAAAAATGGAAAAAGCTAGGAGGAGTTTTGCCAGTTATACGGAAGGAAGAAAAAGCTTTAAATTAGAAGAAATAGATGATGACCAAAGGAGTAGTGAAAAGGAAGAAATGGATCAAAAAGTTTTTAGAAATAAAGAAAGTGGAATTGAACACCCTATCTATAAAAGATCCTCATCAGCAAAAACCTATAATCCAAGTGAAAGTGATTTTCTCCAAGGAGCCATAAGAATGGTGAGCATTCTAAAGCCAGAAGAAATACCTGTTAAAAAGTTTCAAATTGATAAACCATATCTTAGAGAAAATCTGAAAAATCATCCTTTAAAAGATTGGTTCTTTAAAAAGTTTAATACAGAGGAAAAAGACAAAATGAGAGAATTATGGTATTCCCAAATGGAGGAAGAAGAAAGAAATATACCTTTCTTTGATTGGTTCATGGAATACTTCGAAAAAGGGAAAATCAAAGAAAAGGAAAATCAAAGCCCAGAACAGATAAGAGTTATAGGAAAAACAACAAGAACTTGGAAAGACACTGAAGGAAAAGAAGTAGATAAATCTCATCCACCTTGGAAGAAACTTGATATTTCTGTCCCTAATACGGACACCAAGAATTATGCCATGCCTGTAAAAAATGCATCCATTTATGAATCAAAACCAGACCCAAATGCTAAAGACATAAGTATAGGTATTGGAGATATAATTGAACAAAACAATTATACCAATCTATGTCTATTAACCATTGGAGAACAAACAATCGAATAGAAAGAACAATCAAATTAAAATCTGAATTTAGTAAAGATAAAAAAGAAAAATTAGAAGAAAGCTCTGCAATGCAGTTTATGTTCCTAGACAATTACCTAAAGGGATTACTCTGCAAGAAGGACCATTCATATTGACAGACGAAATGCAAAAAGAATTATCCAATAGGATGGAAAGCCTCAATATGGGAGGAAAAGGATTCAGTATCCTAAGGGTCTCTGCGTCTGAAGATATATTATAAATCGCCTAAAGAATGGAATCCTCAGGTAAAATTGTCAGAAACAAAGAATATTATCCATAACCAACCCCTGTTGACCTACAACTTGAAGAAGCTCCATACAATACCTCAGAATTAACCTATTCAGGAAATTCTTTATATGAGTGGAATTTAGATGGATTAACAGAATACCAAATTGTCCAAATGGTTCACAGTATGTTAATATACTGTAATGCCTGTGAAGTCAGAGGAAATACTCCAAGAAAATCTTTCTATGATAAACCACCTCTTTCAATGGAATATTAAGAGGATGGTGGAATTATGGATTATCTGGGGTTCAAAGACTTGAAATAGAAAATGCTGTCAAGATGGATGAATTTGGAAGAATCCTTTATAGAGACAAAAATACAGGAAATTTAGTTGATCCAAATGTTAAGCTTGAAGCAGGTACTAGTCAAATCCCTGATAATTGGGAAACTCAATCTGATTGTGTTAGTGTCTTGCTTCTATGCATCCTCAATGAATTCACTGAAGGAATTGCTCTAATTAAGGAGAAAAATAGGCAGCAATTACACCGTTTAAGATGTAGAAATTTAGGAGAATTTCGTTGGTACAGAGATGTATTCTTGTCAAAAGTTTACCCAACTCAATGATTGTAATTCTGATATTTGGAAAGAAAGATCATTTCAGGATTACCCCTTTATTTGCTGAAAAGGTGCGTAATTCCTTGAGAGAAGAAATGCATGGTACTATTAATTATAGTTTGCTGACCTTCGGAGGAATTATACAAAGAATTAACAAAGTTGGCATGAATCTTTGTACTGATTTAAAGATCAGTAAACAAGCTAAAAAAATGAGAAAATATTCTGGAGATAAAGAATTAGGAGATTTTTATTTCTAGTTTGGTTTAGATCAAATGCCTGAATCAAAGAGAAAACCTTTGCGTTCTAGATTTACTCCGGATAGAAGAAACAAAATGGTAAAAAAGTATAAACCCGGAAGATATAAAAAAGGAAGAAAATCCGATGATCTCATCCCATTCAAAAGAAAATCCAGAAAATATTTCAAAAAGAAATATATCAAAGAAAATGTTCCAACCTGTTATAATTGCGGGAAGAAGGGTCATTATGCAAGTAAATGTTTTAAAAAAGAAAATCCCTCTAAAAAGAAACTTAGAAAAATCAATACCAAAAATGATGATGAAAATACTGAAAAGGAACAAACTGATTCAAGTTCCTCAGAAGAAGAAGAAGAATATGAATCTGATTCATCAACTGACATTGAAGAAGATAGTCCTCAGATTCAGCTCATCAAACAATTCCAATCATGTACATGTCATTCAGATGATGAAGAATCTGAAGGAGAATGGTCGATACCATCTGATGAAGATCTTGGTATCCACATTCGTGTCCTCACTGCCCCTCAAAAATTACTTTTAGAAATGATTGATAACATACCTGATCCAGAGAAAAAAGTTCAATTTTTAAATCAGATTTCAAAATTGGGGAGGAAAGAAGGAGAAGAAGGAAAAGTTCACAATAAAAAATTTCCTTTGAAGAAAATGAAAATGATAATAAACACCATATTATCCAAAAAGGATAAAGGAGAAAGAAACATTTCATACACCAACCTATTCCATGATTGACCTCATGAATAGAGCAGAAAAAATTCATACTATAAATAAACCTTAACTCTCTCAGATTTACAAAGAGAATTAAATGATCAGAAGAGAGAACTTCGTGAATTAAAAATTAGAATTAACCAAAAAACAAAATGAGCTTTATGAAAGGTTAACTTGGTTAGAAAATGATGGTGCTATTGAAAAATATGATGAAGAAAAATTTGTCCAAAGAATTAAGGGAGAAATTAGCAAAATCTCTACTGTGTAATTCCTACAAAATGTATTTACCAACAGTGGAGAGTTCAAGTAAAAAAAAATTAAAAACTTCGAGAAGATTGTTAATGCCATAATTGACACTGGTGCTGACTTAAATGTTATCAGACTTGGAATCGTTCCTATTGAATTTACAAGTGAATCAAAATAGTTTGTGTCTGCTGCTAATGGAACGACCATTTCCATAGAAAGAAAAATTCCAAATGTTCATGTTTGCATGAAAGGAGTCTGTGTTACTTCACCCTTTATATTTCAGAAGATATTGTTAACGATGTACTCCTTGGATCTCCATTTATTCTTCAAATCCAACCCTTTTCTGTAACAACAAAAGGAATTTCTACAAATATCAAAGAGATTGAAGTAAATCTTGATTTTATAGATGATCCTTGTGAGACGAAAATCCAAAGGATAAATCAGGTTATTGCCACAAGAGAAAATTACATAAATGGATTAAAAAATGAAATTAAATGTGTCCAAATGACAAAAAATTGGAGAAAAAAGAATTTAAACAAAATTAGAAGAATTTACCAAACAGATTGAAGAAGAATGTTGTTCTGATTTACCATCAGCCTTTTGGCAGAAAAAGACACATAGTAGAATTACCATATGTAAAAGATTTTAATGAAAAAGATATTCCTACTAAAGCTCGTCCACTCAAATGGATGCTGCCCATTTGAAGCTTGCCAAGAAGAAATCAATAATCTTTTGAAGAAAGGATTAATTAGAAAAAGCAAATCCCCTTGGAGCTGTACGCATTATGTGAAAAGGCCGCTGAAATCGAAAGAGGAGTTCCAAGATTGGTAATCAATTATAAACCTTTAAAACAAAGTCTTACAATCTATTAGGTATCCTTTACCTAATACTCAGGATTTGCTAAACAATTAAACAATGCCAAAATATTTCAAAATTTGATTTAAAATCAGGATTTTGGCAGATTCAGATAAAAGAAGAAGATAGATATAAAACTGCATTCACTGTTCCAATGGGGCATTATGAATGGAATGTTATGCCTTTTGGATTGAAAAATGCTCCGTCTGAATTTCAGAATATTATGAATAATATCTTCTCGTCTTACCCAGTTTTCATTTTTTACATTGATGATTCTTTCTTTCAGAATCTGTGTTACAACATTGGAAACATTTGAATATCTTCAAAAGAGTCATAAAAGAAAATGGATTGACTTTATCTAAAAGAAAGATGAATCTCTTCAGCAGAAATCAGGTTCTTAGGATTTGAAATCCAAGATAGAAAAATAACTCCGACTAATAGAGTTATTCAATTTGCTGATAAATTTCCAGACGAAATTAAGGATAAAAATATGCTACAAAGATTTCTTGGATGTCTAAATTATGTTGGATTTTTCTATCAGATTTGGCAAAAGATAGAAAACTTCTCCAAGAAAGATTAAAGAAAAATCCTAAGGAGTGGTCTATCCATCATACTAATGCAGTAAAGAAGATTAAGGAAAGAGTTAAAAATCTTCCTTGTAGATTTATCTGACCCAGAAGCTTTCAAAATAGTTCAAACTGATGCCTCTGTCGAATATGGTGGAATCCTTTTTACAACAAAAAGATTCACAAGAAGAATTAATAAGATTTAATTCAGGATTATGGAATGAACCTCAAAAGAAATATTCAACCATCAAAAAGGAAGTTCTTGCCATAGTTATTTGTGTGACGAAATTCAACATGATTTATTAAACAAAGAATTCCTATCAGAGTTGATGCTAAGGCTGCAAAGAAATTCTGGAAAAAGATGTTAAAAATCTTGTCTCTAAGCAAATATTTGCTAGATGGCAAGCCATTTTATCAGTGTTTGAATTTAAAATTGAATTTATTAATGGAAATTCTAACTCTCTCCCTGACTTTCTTACTAGAGAATTTCTTCAGGGACGACAAAATGGCAAGTAGTTCTTCCCCGTTCATGAAGAAGAAAGGGTTTGAGAATTTGGCAGATCAAGAAGAAAGCCAAAAGGTTTTACTCCAACAAAAGACCCAATCAATCAGATTATATCTTTACACTGGTAACAGAATTCTTGTTACTTCAGATTGTCTTATGGAAGAAAGATCTGTTGAAGATAATGTTTATTTTCTCTTTGGAAAGGGCTTCATTATTATTCCCCTGATAAAAAGAAAACCAGATTGTACCTCAATATTTTGCATCAGACGAAAAGTCCTCATCTTCCACAACAAGAATGCAAATGGTATCATCACTTATTCAAATTCACTATTCTTAAAATCCTTACTGAGGAAGATTGGGATGGTCCCTTGTATAGACAAAATCAGTCAATTATACAATTCGACTGAGTTCATAATTATTGGGATTATATTGATGCTTGAAATTTGCTTTTGATGTGGCAAAATCGCCAGTATAATCATTCCTGGTTCATCAGATTAAAGAAGAAAGTCCTGATGTCACTCCTATTCATCGCAATTTTCCATCCTGGTTTCTCTTCACATGGTCATATTATGGTGCTTCTCAGAAAATCCTTCCTGATAATTTCGTTATTTGTTTATTAAGTTTTCTCAGGTTGAAGAAAAGGTTCCATGTGAAGCCATCAATATGCTTCGCTTCTTTGCTAAATTTCATATCCCTTATATTTTCCAATGGAAGTTTGAAGTAAAAAAGGACTTATATGATTCACCATCTCTTTATCAGACTTTTTATCAAAAGTGTGGTCTAAAATTGAAATGATACTTATGAGAGAATTCTGAATCAAATCTCTCCTCCTGTTAAAGAAGAAATTCCTCATCCTGAAGAAAAGCCTTTTGAGAATGAAACGCTCATGGCTGATCTATTAGCCAAAAAGATGCCAAAGAAATTGCTCGAGAAAAATCTCCTGAACCGATGTATATGTCTGTTGACTCCGTCAATTTTGAAGAAAAGATCAAGCAAATTTTAGAAGAATATCTCCCACGGAAAAAAGTGTTCATGATTGGGATAGTAACCATGATCCAGATGAAAATCTTGATGATGAAGTTGTGCCTCTTGAAGATCCCATCCTCGTTGGACCCTGACTCTCATGTTAATCCCGATGGCTCAGTTACAGAATATCTTCGTGGTGGAAAGTTTGGTACTCTCAGCAAAAAATAAAGGAAAGAAAAAGAAGTCGAAAAGGAATCTCAGTTAGCTGAATTATTCCGGAAAAATTCTACTAAAGCAAATGAATTAATGAAAAAGAAGATGTAAAAAGAGATGATTCCAATCAAATAATTCGTTCCTGGCAGTAGTTTGGTATCAGAGCCAGTGGACTCATCTCTTTTTGGTGAGGTATATGGTTAGTATGAAGAAAAGAAGAAAAGTGGTCCCATCAATGTTAGATAATAATATCTTGATATGTATTGAAGAAATGGTGTCTTCTTTCAAATCGATGCTTGAGAAGAAATGTTGCTACTCATCATTGCCTGGCTTGTATGATATGTGTAGGTGTCATACGAAGAAGAATTGGAATAGACACATAATGATAAAGTTGATATCATTACTTTGAAGAAAGGAAATGATATCTTTGAAAACAATTTGCTTGGTTTGGTAAATGTCCCATCCTTGTCTAAAGTTGATATCCATGGCATCGTAGGACATTTCATTTGGTTGAAAAATATTAAAGGATTATTTTTCAGATTTTCTCTAAGATATGGTTTATCAATTTGAAACTTTTTAACAGGTATTTCTTCTGGCTTTAGAATGCTCACCATTCTTATGGCTCCTTGGAGAAAATCACTTTCACTTGGATTATAGTTTTGCTGATGAGATCTTTTATAGATAGGGTGTTCAATTCCACTTTCTTTATTTCTAAAAACTTTTGATCCATTTCTTCCTTTTCACTACTCCTTTGGTCATCATCTATTTCTTCTAATTTAAAGCTTTTTCTTCCTTCCGTATAACTGGCAAAACTCCTCCTACTTTTTCCATTTTTCTCCTAAAATTGACTTCAACATTACCATTTGGTAATTTGACTATACTTTGTAAATCATCTGTCATTTTCATTTACTCTTGGGGTGACATCTTCTATTTGCCAATTTCCTGGGAGAACAACTTCTTCCCAGCTATGACCTTTGGGATGAACACGTTATTGTTAAAGTTTGTTTCCATGAGAACTGTAGTTTTTTCTTTATCAACCTTATCTCTATAGGCTATCATGGGAAAGACAGATATCATGGATTTGTAGAATACACGATAAACTATAGCAAAAGGTTTACTTCTTGGACTCATTTTTAATCCTTTGCTTTGAAATCCAATAGTTGCACAATCAAGGATATCTTCATCATGAGCATCAATTGTGATATTGGGAAAGCAATTAAAATAAACAGGTCCATGACAGAGACTTGATTCAATGCATATCAAGATATTATTATCTAACATTGATGGGACCACTTTTCTTCTTTTCCCCATACTAACCATATACCTCCACCAAAAATAGATGAGTCCACTGGCTCTGATACCAAACTACTGCCAGGAATGAATTATTTGATTGGAATCATCTCTTTTTACATCTTCTTTTTCATTAATTCTTTCGCTTTAGCAGAATTTTTCCGGAATAATTCAGCTAACTGAGATTCATTTTCGACTTCTTTTTCTTTCCCTTTATTTTTTGCTGAAGAGTACCAAAACTTTCCACCACGAAGATATTCTGTAACTGAGCCATCGGGATTAACATGAGAGTCAGGGTCCCAACGAGGATGGAGATCTTCAAGAGGCACAACTTCATCATCAAGATTTTCATCTGGATCATGGTTACTATCCCAATCATGATCACCAACATTTTTCCGTGGGAGATATTCTTCTAAAATTTGCTTGATCTTTTCTTCAAAATTGACGGAGTCAACAGACATATCCATCGTTCAGGAGATTTTCTCGAGCAATTTCTTTGGCAATCTTTTTGGCTAATAGATCAGCCCATGAGCGTTTCATTCTCAAAAGGCTTTTCTTCAGATGAGGAATTTCTTCTTTAACAGGAGGAGAGATTTGATTCAGAATTCTCTCATAAGTATCATTTTCAATTTTAGACCACCACTTTTGATAAAAAGTCTGATAAAGAGATGGTGAATCATATAAGTCCTTTTTTACTTCAAACTTCCATTGGAAAATATAAGGGATATGAAATTTAGCAAAGAAGCGAAGCATATTGATGGCTTCACATGGAACCTTTTCTTCAACCTGAGAAAACTTAATAAACAAATAACGAAAATTATCAGGAAGGATTTTCTGAGAAGCACCATAATATGACCACCATGTGAAGAGAAACCAGGATGGAAAATTGCGATGAATAGGAGTGACATCAGGACTTTCTTCTTTAAATCTGATGAACCAGGAATGATTATACTGGCGATTTTGCCACATCAAAGCAAATTTCCAAGCATCAATATAATCCCAATAATTATAGAACTCAGTCGAATTGTATAATTTGACTGATTTTGTCATATACAAGGGACCATCCCAATCTTCCTCAGTAAGGATTTTGAGAATAATGAACTTTGAATAAGTGATGATACCATTTGCATTCTTGTTGTGGAAGATGAGGACACTTTTCGTCTGATGCAAAATATTGAGATACCAATATCTGGTTTTCTTTTTATCAGGGGAATAATGAAGCCCCTTTCCAAAGAGAAAATAAACATTATCTTCAACAGATCTTTCTTCCATAAGACAATCTGAAGTAACAAGAATTCTGTTACCAGTGTAAAGATATAATTCTGATTGACTTGGGTCTTTTGTTGGAGTAAAACCCTTTTGGCTTTCTTCTTGATCTGCCAAATTCTCAAACCCTTTCTTCTTCATGAACGAGGAAGAACTACTTGCCATTTTGTCGTCCCTGAAGAAATTCTCTAGTAAGAAAGTCAGGGAGAGAGTTAGAATTTCCATTAATAAATTCAATTTTAAATTCAAACACTGATAAAATGGCTTGCCATCTAGCAAATATTTGCTTAGAGACAAGATTTTTAACATCTTTTTCCAGAATTTCTTTGCAGCCTTAGCATCAACTCTGATCAGGAATTCTTTGTTTAATAAATCATGTTGGAATTTCGTCACACAAATAACTATGGCAAGAACTTCCTTTTTGATGGTTGAATATTTCTTTTGAGGTTCATTCCATAATCCTGAATTAATCTTATTAATTCTTCTTGTGAATCTTTTTGTTGTAAAAGGATTCCACCATATCCGACATCAGAGGCATCAGTTTGAACTATTTTAAAGCTTCTGGGTCAGATAAACATCTACAAGGAAGATTTTTAACTCTTTCCTTAATCTTCTTTACTGCATTAGTATGATGGATAGACCACTCCTTAGATTTTTCTTTAATCTTTCTTGGAGAAGTTTTCTATCTTTTGCCAAATCCTGATAGAAAAATCCAACATAATTTAGACATCCAAGAAATCTTTGTAGCATATTTTTATCCTTAATTTCGTCTGGAAATTTATCAGCAAATTGAATAACTCTATTAGTCGGAGTTATTTTCTATCTTGGATTTCAAATCCTAAGAACCTGATTTTTTGCTAAAAGAGATTCATCTTTCTTTTAGATAAAGCCAATCCATTTTCTTTTATGATCTTTTGAAGATATTCAAATGTTTCCAATGTTGTAACACAATTCTGAAAAGATAAGAATATCATCAATGTAAACAATGGCAAACTGGGTATAAGAACGAGAAATATTATTCATAATATTCTGAAATTCAGACTGAGCATTTTTCAATCCAAAAGGCATAACATTCCATTCATAATGCCCCATTGGAACAGTGAATGCAGTTTTATATCTATCTTCTTCTTTTATCTGAATCTGCCAAAATCCTGATTTTAAATCAAATTTTGAAAATATTTTGGCATTGTTTAATCTGTTTAGCAAATCCTGAGTATTAGGCAAAGGATACCTAATAGATTGTAAGACTTTGTTTAAAGGTTTATAATTGATTACCAATCTTGGAACTCCTCTTTCAATTTCAACGGCCTTTTCAACATAAAATGCCGTACAGCTCCAAGGGGATTTGCTTTTTCTAATTAATCCTTTCTTCAAAAGATCATTGATTTCTTCTTGGCAAAGCTTCAAATGGCAGCATCCATTTGAGATGGACGAGCTTTAGTAGGAATATCCTTTTCATTAAAATCTTTTACATATGGTAATCCTACTATGTGTCTTTTTCTATTCCAAAAGGCTGATGGTAATTCAGAACAGCATTCTTCTTCAATCTGTTTGGTGAATTCTTCTAATTTTGTTTTAAATTCTTTTTTCTCCAATTCTTTTGTCATTTGGACACATTTAATTTCATTTTTTAATCCGTTTATGTAATTTTCTCTTGTGGCAATAACCTGATTTATCCTTTGGATTTTCGTCTCACAAGGATCATCTATAAAATCAAGATTTACTTCAATCCCTCTGATATTCGTAGAAATTCCTTTTGTTGTTACAGAAAAAGGTTGGATTTGAAGAATAAATGGAGATCCAAGGAGTACATCATTAACAATATCTTCTGAAATAATAAAGGGTGAAGTGACACAGACTCCTTTCATGCAAACATGAACATTTGGAATTTTTCTTTCTATGGAAATGGTCGTTCCATTAGCAGCAACACAAACTGTTTTGATTCACTTGTAAATTCAATAGGAACGATTCCAAGTCTGATAACATTTAAGTCAGCACCAGTGTCAATTATGGCATTAACAATCTTCTCGAAGTTTTTAATTTTTATTTTTACTTGAACTCTCCACTGTTGGTAAATACATTTTGTAGGAATTACACCAGTAGAGATTTTGCTAATTTCTCCTTTAATTCTTTGGACAAATTTTTCTTCATCATATTTTTCAATAGCACCATCACTTCTAACCAAGTTAACCTTTCATCAAGCTCATTTTGTTTTTTGGTTAATTCTAATTTTAATTCACGAAGTTCTCTCTTTTGATCATTAATTCTCTTTGTAAATCTGAGAGAGTTAAGGGTTTATTTATAGTATGAATTTTTTCTGCTCTATTCATGAGGTCAATCATGAATAGGTTGGTGTATGAAATGTTTCTTTCTCCTTTATCCTTTTTGGATAATATGGTGTTTTATTATCATTTTCATTTTCTTCAAAGGAAATTTTTTGTTGTGAACTTTCTCCTTCTTCTCCTCCCCCCAATTTTGAAATCTGATTTAAAAATTGAACTTTTTTCTCTGGATCAGGTATGTTATCAATCATTTCTAAAAGTAATTTTTGAGGGGCCGTGAGGACACGAATGTGGATACCAAGATCTTCATCAGATGGTATCGACCATTCTCCTTCAGATTCTTCATCATCTGAATGACATGTACATGATTGGAATTGTTTGATGAGCTGAATCTGAGGACTATCTTCTTCAGTATCAGTTGATGAATCAGATTCATATTCTTCTTCTTCTTCTGAGGAACTTGAATCAGTTCCTTTTCAGTATTTTCATCATCATTTTTGGTATTGATTTTTCGAAGTTTCTTTTTAGAAGGATTTTCTTTTTTAAAACATTTACTTGCATAATGACCCTTCTTCCCGCAATTATAACAAGTTGGAACATTTTCTTTTACATATTTCTTTTTGAAATATTTTCTGGATTTTCTTTTGAATGGGAAGAGATCATTGGATTTCCTTTCTTTTTTATATCTTCCGGGTTTATACTTTTTTACCATTTTGTTTCTTCTATCAGGAGTAAATCTAGAACGCAAAGGTTTTCTCTTTGATTCGGGCGTTTGATCTAAACCAAACTGGAAACAAAAATCTCCTAATTCTTTATCTCCAGAATATTTTCTCATTTTTTCAGCTTGTTTACTGATCTTTAAATCAGTACAAAGATTCATGCCAACTTTGTTAATTCTTTGAATAATTCCTCCGAAAGTCAGCAAACTATAATTAATAGTACCATGCATTTCTTCTCTCAAGGAATTACGCACCTTTTCAGCAAATAAGGGTGGTAATCCTGAAATGAATCTTTCTTTCCAAATATCGGAATTACAATCATTGAGTTGGTAAACTTTTGACAAGAATACATCTCTGTACCAACGAAATTCTCCTAAATTTCTACATCTCAAACGGTGTAATTGCTGTCTATTTTTCTCCTTAATTAGAGCAATTCCTCCAGTGAATGCATTGAGGATGCATAGAAGCAAGACACTAACACAATCAGATTGAGTTTCCCAATTATCAGGGATTTGACTAGTACCTGCTTCAAGCTTAACATTTGGATCAACTAAATTTCCTGTGTTTTTGTCTCTATAAAGGATTCTTCCAAATTCATCCATCTTGACAGCATTTTCTATTTCAAGTCTTTGAACCCCAGATAATCCATAATTCCACCATCCTCTTAATATTCCATTGAAAGAGGTGGTTATCATCAGAAAGATATTTCTTGGAGTATTTCCTCTGACTTCACAGGCATTACAGTATATTAACATACTGTGAACCATTTGGACAATTTGGTATTCTGTTAATCCATCTAAATTCCACTCATATAAAGAATTTCCTGAATAGGTTAATTCTGAGGTATAACTGTATGGAGCTTCTTCAAGTTGTAGGTCAACAGGGGTTGGTATAGGATAATAATTCTTTGTTTCTGACAATTTTACCTGAGGATTCCATTTCTTTAGGCGATTTATTAATATATCTTCAGACGCAGAGACCCTTAGGATACTGAATCCTTTTCCTCCCATATTGAGGCTTTCCATCCTATTAGATAATTCTTTTTGCATTTCGTCTGTCAATATGAATGGTCCTTCTTGCAGAGTAATCCCTTTAGGTAATTGTCTAGGAACATAAACTGCATTGGCAGAGCTTTCTTCTAATTTTTCTTTTTTATCTTTACTAAATTCAGATTTTAATTTGATTGTTCTTTCTATTCGATCTGTTTGTTCTCCAATGGTTAATAGACATAGATTGGTATAATTGTTTTGTTCAATTATATCTCCAATACCTACTATTATGTCTTTAGCATTTGGGTTTTGATTCATAAATGGATGCATTTTTTACAGCATGGCATAATTCTTGGTGTCCGTATTAGGGACAGAAATATCAAGTTTCTTCCAAGGTGGGTGAGATTTATCAACTTCTTTTCCTTCATGTCTTTCCAATTCTTGTTTTTCCTAAACTCTTATCTGTTCTGGGCTTTGATTTTCCTTTTCTTTGATTTTCCCTTTTTTGAAATATTCCATGAACCAATCAAAGAAAGGTATATTTCTTTCTTCTTCTTCCTCCATTTGGGAATACCATAATTCTCTCATTTTATCTTTTTCCTCTGTGTTAAACTTTTTAAAGAACCAATCTTTTAAAGGATGATTTTTCAAATTTTCTCTAAGATATGGTTTATCAATTTGAAACTTTTTAACAGGTATTTCTTCTGGCTTTAGAATGCTCACCATTCTTATGGCTCCTTGAGAAAATCACTTTCACTTGGATTATAGGTTTTTGCTGATGAGGATCTTTATAGATAGGGTGTTCAATTCCACTTTCTTTATTTCTAAAAACTTTTTGATCCATTTCTTCCTTTTCACTACTCCTTTGGTCATCATCTATTTCTTCTAATTTAAAGTTTTTTCTTCCTTCCGTATAACTGGCAAAACTTCTCCTAGCTTTTTCCATTTTTCTCCTAAAATTGACTTCAACATTACCATTTGGTATTTGACTATACTTTGTAAATCATCTGTTATTTCATTTACTCTTGGGGTGACATCTTCTATTGCCAATTTCCTGGGAAACAACTTCTTCCCAGCTGATGACCTTTGGGATGAACACGTTATTGTTAAAGTTTGTTTCCATAAGAACTGTAGTTTTTTCTTTCTCAACCTTATCTCTATAGGCTATCATGGGAAAGACAGATATCATGGATTTGTAGAACACACGATAAACTATAGCAAAAGGTTTACTTCTTGGACTCATTTTAATCCTTTGCTTTGAAATCCAATAGTTGCACAATCAAGGATATCTTCATCATGAGCATCAATTGTGATATTGGGAAAGCAATTAAAATAAACAGGTCCATGACAGAGACTTGATTCAATCATAGCATAAAGAGAATCATCAAATTCATCATGTCTGATCTCGCACATAAGCACAAACTGCAACATTTAATCCTAATCGAAACAACGGTTTGATTCCTACCTGAATTAATCCTATGTGCAGGTAGTTGTATTTGATTCTGATTTGTTCAATAATTCTTCTATCAAGAACTTTGATTGTCTTTTTTCCTCCAGAGAGAGAAAACAATTTTTTCAACAGTTTTATGTGATAATCATTTTGCTCTTCAAATGTGCCATTGCTATATATTTCTGTTACAGGCAAGGTTGGCAACTTCCAGTTTGATATTGCTTGGTCAAAATTTTCATCATTTCTTCTGAATTTTTTTTCTGAATTTTCTTTTTGTAAGCTATTACGGGTAAAACTAGTTAAAGCAGACTGGTAGGATAAGAAGACGAATAAGATCTATTAGAAGGATGCTGAAATGATTTAAACCAATTCTTGAAAAGTTTTGTTTTTCCCTTAGAATTTTCCATCTTTTGTAACTCGTTAGAAACAAGAAGAGTTCTGTCAACGATTACTGCCCTTAACGCCTGATCACGGCCTGAAGCGGGACTTACAACGCGACCACACACTCTTAAAAAGATGAACGAGGCACAGAAGTGGTAAATAAAGAAAAAAAAACTCTAAAGAATTTGGCTAAAAAGCTTCAGATCCTGAATAATAGATTTAATTCATCTAAATCCCATTTTTTTTTTTTTTAACACAATTTAGATACGAGATAATAATTCTAATTCTTCATTCAGTCTATTACAAATATTCTCTTACCTGATTACACAAGCGTACTAACATAGATCGTCTAATAGCTTGAACACGGATAACAAGATATCCTCCTGCAGCTATATTTTCATCAATTTGTCTGATAGCATTCTCTAATGTCCTAAGCTGATTTTCACGTCTTCTTAGATCACGTAATAGTTCTTCTCTCCTAATAGAACGAGGTGGCATCTCAGAGGCCATAGCTTGTAGTGTTGATTTAGTTCGGAATTTATCTAGTTGGAAGATGGCATAAGAACGCTTTAAAACAATCCTTCTCCTTTCAAACTCACGATGGCGAGGATTATTTCTGTGGTACAGGTTTGCAGATGTCTTCTTAGTTGTCTAACAAGAATTCAATTTTTCTTAATATCCGAACATCATCATAGTATCTTTTAAGCAGAGTAAGACGAATAGACATGTTCTAGCAAAAGAAACAACATGATTTGATAATAACAAGCATATAACATTAAACTTGTAAAAACTTAATCACTTACAGGAGAGATTTGTACAAGACTTCAGACTCTAGCACACTTAGACTTCAAGTTCTAGTATTCCAACTTCAAACTCACACTCACACTCACACTGATGTTTTTTTTTTACAATTTTTTCGGAGATGATCCCCAAAGGAAACCCCCAGCTCCTTATATAGATGGAGTATACAAAAGATCCCTTCTCTCATCCGACCATGAGAGGACTTACACCAAAAGCAACAGAAAAAGGAATGGTTCCCCACACAAGCTTCCAACCACATCTTTCAAAGGTTGATGGGCAAGGTACAAAAGTTGATGGGGCAAGGTACATGAGGTGAAATATCTATATGCCACATGGAAAGCATAAGATAAACATACCCCCACAACTTCACCAACTTTTGACATTTGGCAATAAAGCACCCCCACAACATTTACAAACCCAATACCTTTATTTACAAATGTCAACACAAGAGGCAGCCCCTACCAACTTAATTTACATGTGGCAACTTAAAAGGCAGCCCCTACCAACAAAATATATTCTCTGTTGGCAAGATGACAACTTTTCTTCAAATCAAACTTTTGGAATAGAAAAAGACACATAGTAGGATTACCATATGTAAAAGATTTTAATGAAAAGGATATTCCTACTAAAGCTCGTCCATCTCATGGTCGGATGAGAGAAAGGAGAGTAATCCCTTTAGGTAATTGTCTGGGAACATAAACTGCATTGGCAGAGCTTTCTTCTAATTTTTCTTTTTTATCTTTACTAAATTTAGATTTTAATTTGATTGTTCTTTCTATTCGATCTGTTTGTTCTCCAATGGTTAATAGACATAGATTGGTATAATTGTTTTGTTCAATTATATCTCCAATACCTATACTTATGTCTTTAGCATTTGGGTCTGGTTTTGATTCATAAATGGATGCATTTTTTACAGGCATGGCATAATTCTTGGTGTCCGTATAGGGACAGAATATCAAGTTTCTTCCAAGGTGGTGAGATTTATCAACTTCTTTTCCTTCAGTGTCTTTCCAAGTTCTTGTTGTTTTTCCTATAACTCTTATCTGTTCTGGGCTTTGATTTTCCTTTTCTTTGATTTTCCCTTTTTGAAATATTCCATGAACCAATCAAAGAAAGGTATATTTCTTCTTCTTCCTCCATTTGGGAATACCATAATTCTCTCATTTTATCTTTTCCTCTGTGTTAAACTTTTAAAGAACCAATCTTTTAAAGGATGATTTTTCAAATTTTCTCTAAGATATGGTTTATCAATTTGAAACTTTTATATCTTCTGGCTTTAGAATGCTCACCATTCTTATGGCTCCTTGGAGAAAATCACTTTCACTTGGATTATAGGTTTTTGCTGATGAGGATCTTTTATAGATAGGGTGTTCAATTCCACTTTCTTATTTCTAAAAACTTTTTGATCCATTTCTTCCTTTTCACTACTCCTTTGGTCATCATCTATTTCTTCTAATTTAAAGCTTTTCTTCCTTCCGTATAACTGGCAAAACTTCTCCTAGCTTTTTCCATTTTCTCCTAAAATTGACTTCAACATTACCATTTGGTAATTTGACTATACTTTGTAAATCATCTGTTATTTCATTTACTCTTGGGTGACATCTTCTATTTGCCAATTTCCTGGGAGAACAACTTCTTCCCAACTGATGACCTTTGGGATGAACACGTTATTGTTAAAGTTTGTTTCCATAAGAACTGTAGTTTTTTTCTTTCTCAACCTTATCTCTATAGGCTATCATGGGAAAGACAGATATCATGGATTTGTAGAACACACGATAAACTATAGCAAAAGGTTTACTTCTTGGACTCATTTTAATCCTTTGCTTTGAAATCCAATAGTTGCACAATCAAGGATATCTTCATCATGAGCATCAATTGTGATATTGGGAAAGCAATTAAAATAAACAGGTCCATGACAGAGACTTGATTCAATCATAGCATAAAGAGAATCATCAAATTCATCATGTCTCTGATCTCGCACATAAGCACAAACTGCAACATTTAATCCTAATCGAAACAACGGTTTGATTCCTACCTGAATTAATCCTATGTGCAGGTAGTTGTATTTGATTCTGATTTGTTCAATAATTCTTCTATCAAGAACTTTGATTGTCTGTTTTCCTCCAGAGAGAGAAACAATTTTTTCAACAGTTTTTTATATCATTTTGCTCTTCAAATGTGCCATTGCTATATATTTCTGTTACAGGCAAGGTTGGCAACTTCCAGTTTGATATTGCTTGGTCAAAATTTTCATATATCATTCTTCTGAATTTTTTGTTTTTCTGAATTTTCTTTTTGTAAGCTATTACGGGTAAAACTAGTTAAAGCAGACTGGTAGGATGAAAAGACGAATAAGATCTATTAGAAGGATGCTGAAATGATTTAAACCAATTCTTGAAAAGTTTTGTTTTCCCTTAGAATTTTCCATCTTTGTAACTCGTTAGAAACAAGAAGAGTTCTGTCAACGATTTACTGCCCTTAACGCCTGATCACGGCCTGAAGCGGGACTTACAACGCGACCACACACTCTTTTAAAAAGATGAACGAGGCACAGAATGGTAATAAGAAGGAAAATAAAAACTCTAAAGAGAATTTGGCTAAAAAGCTTCAGATCCTGAATAATAGATTAATTCATCTAAATCCCATTTTTTTTTTTTTTAACACAAATTTAGATACGAGATAATAATTCTAATTCTTCATTCAGTCTATTACAATATCTCTTACCTGATTACACAAGCGTACTAACATAGATCGTCTAATAGCTTGAACACGGATAACAAGATATCCTCCTGCAGCTATATTTTCATCAATTTGTCTGATAGCATTCTCTAATGTCCTAAGCTGATTTTCACGTCTTCTTAGATCACGCAATAGTTCTTCTCTCCTAATAGAACGAGGTGGCATCTCAGAGGGCCATAGCTTGTAGTGTTGATTTAGTTCGGAATTTATCTAGTTGGAAGATGGCATAAGAACGCTTTAAAACAAATCCTTCTCCTTTCAAACTCACGATGGCGAGGATTATTTCTGTGGGTACAGGTTTGCAGATGTCTTCTTATGTTGTCTAACAAGAATTCAATTTTCTTAATATCCGAACATCATCATAGTATCTTTTAAGCAGAGTAAGACGAATAGACATGTTCTAGCAAAAGAAACAACATGATTGATAATAACAAGCATATAACATTAAACTTGTAAAAACTTAATCACTTACAGGAGATTTGTACAAGACTTCAGACTCTAGCACACTTAACTTCAAGTTCTAGTATTCCAACTTCAAACTCACACTCACACTCACACTGATGTTTTTTTTTTTTTTTTACAATTTTTTCGGAGATGATCCCCAAAGGAAACCCCCAGCTCCTTATATAGATGGAGTATACAAAAGATCCCTTCTCTCATCCGACCATGAAGGACTTACACCAAAAGCAACAGAAAAGGAATGGTTCCCCACACAAGCTTCCAACCACATCTTTCAAAGGTTGATGGGCAAGGTACAAAAGTTGATGGGCAAGGTACATGAGGTGAAATATCTATATGCCACATGGAAAGCATAAGATAAACATACCCCCACAACTTCACCAACTTTTGACATTTGGCAATAAAGCACCCCCACAACATTTACAAACCAATACCTTTATTTACAAATGTCAACACAAGAGGCAGCCCCTACCAACTTAATTTACATGTGGCAACTTAAAAGGCAGCCCCTACCAACAAAATATATTCTCTGTTGGTAAGATGACAACTTTTCTTCAAATCAAACTTTTGTTTTTCTTCCAAGCAATGATAGCTAGCAACTTTTCTTCTCAAGCATCATTATGTGTCTATTCCAAAATTCTTCTTCGTATGACACCTACACATATCATACACCAGGCAATGATAGTAGCAACATTTCTTCTCAAGCATCGATTTGAATGAAGACACCATTTCTTCTATGCAAGACACCTATCATCATTTCTCCTATAGGATAATATCAAGATAATATTGATGGGACCACTTTTCACTTTTCTTCTTCATACTAACCATAACAAGTTGGAACATTTTCTTTTACATATTTCTTTTTGAAATATTTTCTGGATTTTCTTTTGAATGGGAAGAGATCATTGGATTTCCTTCCTTTTTTAATTATATCTCCAATACCTATACTTATGTCTTTTGCATTTGGGTCTGGTTTTGATTCATAAATGGATGCATTTTTTACAGGCATGGCATAATTCTTGGTGTCCGTATTAGGGACAGAAATATCAAGTTTCTTCCAAGGTGGGTGAGATTTATCAACTTCTTTTCCTTCAGTCTCTTTCCAAGTTCTTGTGTAGTTTTTCCAGTCTAATTTGTGCAATTCCTCTAGTTGGCGCAATTCATCCAGTTTGTCGAATTTGTGTAGTTTGTTCAGTTCGTCATGTTTGTCCAGTTTGTCTAGTTCTTTCAATTTGTTCAGTTGCTCCATTTTCGAGTTCGTCCAGTTCTTTTAGTTTGTTACGTTCCTCTAGTTCATCTAGTTTCTCCAATTCGTCCAGTTTGTCCAATTCGTCCAGATTTTCCAATTGGACACAATGGAATCGGAAGAACTGGACCAACTGGTCGAACTGCACGAAGGACACATACCGGGTGAGCAGGAAAAAATGGACAAGCTGGAGAAACTGAACGAATTGGAAAATCTAGACGAATTGGAAGAATTGGACGACTTGGACAAACTGGACCAACTAGAGGAACATAACAAAGTAAACAAACTGGACGAATTCAAGAAACTGGTCCAACTGGACAAATTGAACGAACTGGACAAACTTGTCGCACTGGACAAAATGCACGAATTGGACCAACTAGAGTAACTGCACAAATTGGAGAAACTAGATGAATTGGGCCAACTAGAGGAATTGCACAAATTGGATACAATGGACGAATAGGAAGAACTGGACCAACCGGACAAATGAGACATACTGGGCGAGCAGAAAAAATGGACAAACAGGAGAAACTGAACGAATAGGAAAATCTGGAGGAATTGGAAGAACTGGACGACCTGGACAAACTGGATCAACTGGAGGAACATAACAAAGTGAACGACCTAGGCGAACTCGAGAAACTGGACCAACTGGACAAATTGAACGAACTGGACAAACTTGTTGAACTAGACAAAATGGACGGATTGGACCAACTAGAGTAATTGCACAAATTGGACAAACTGGATGAATTGGGCCAACTAGAATAACTACGCAAATTGGACACAATGGATGAATAGAAAGAATTGGACAAACTGGACCAACTGCGTGAAGGACACATACTGGGTGGTGAGCAGGAAAAAATGGATAAACTGGAGAACAGAACGAATTAAAATCTGGACGAATTGGAAGAATTGGACGACCTGGACAACTGGACCAACTAGAGGAACATAACAAAGTAAACGAACTGGACGAACTCAAGAAACTGGTCCAACTGGACAAACTTGTCGAAGTGGACAAAATGCACGAATTGGACCAACTAGAGTAACTTCACAAATTGGACAAACTGGATGAATTGGGCCAACTAGAGTAACTGCACGAATTGGACACAAAACGAAAAGGAAGAACTGGACCAACTGCACGAAGCCATACTGGGCGAGCAGGAAAAAATGGAAAAATAGGAGAAACCGAATGAATTGGAAAAACTAGAGGAATTGGAGGAACGTTAACTGAACGAACTGGACGAACTCGAAAAACTGGACGAACTGGACAAACTGGACGAACTTGACAAACTTGACGAACTGGACAAATTGAACAAACTGGATGAATTGGACAAACTAGGAATTTGACAAATTGGACATAATGGACGAACAGGAAGAACAGGACGAACTAGACGACGGGGACATACTGGGCGAGCTGAAAATATGGATCGTCCAGTTTTCCACTTTGTCGAGTTCTAGTTTGTCAAATTTTTCTAGATGGTTCTGTTGGTCCAATTTGTCCAGTTTGGCCAGTTTATCTGTTTTGTCCAATTCGTCTAGTTTGTCCAGGTTGTCAAGTTTATCTACTTTGTCGAGTTACTCTTATTTAGCTAATCTGTGCACTTTTTACAGTGAGTCCAATTCGTCCAGTTTGTTCAGTTTATGCAATTTGTCTTGTTTTTTAAGTTCCTTTACATTACCCCGTTTGTCCAGTTGGATCAGTTTCTTGAGTTCGTCCAGTTCGTTTACTTTGTTATGTTCCTCTAGTTGGTCCAGTTTGTCCAGGTCGTCCAATTCTTCCAATTCGTCCAGATTTTCCAATTCGTTCTGTTTCTCCAGTTTATCCATTTTTTCCTGCTCACCACCCAGTATGTGTCCTTCACGCAGTTGGTCCAGTTGGTCCAATTCTTTCTATTCATCCATTGTGTCCAATTTGCGTAGTTATTCTAGTTGGCCCAATTCATCCAGTTTGTCCAATTTGTGCAATTACTCTAGTTGGTCCAATCCGTCCATTTTGTCTAGTTCAACAAGTTTGTCCAGTTCGTTCAATTTGTCTAGTTGGTCCAGTTTCTCGAGTTCGCCTAGGTCGTTCACTTTGTTATGTTCCTCCAGTTGATCCAGTTTGTCCAGGTCGTCCAGTTCTTCCAATTCCTCCAGATTTTCCTATTCGTTCAGTTTCTCCTGTTTGTCCATTTTTTCTGCTCGCCCAGTATGTCTCATTTGTCCGGTTGGTCCAGTTCTTCCTATTCGTCCATTGTGTCCAATTTGTGCAATTCCTCTAGTTGGCCCAATTCATCCAGTTTGTCCAATTTGTACAGTTACTCTAGTTGGTCCAATTCGTGCATTATGTCCAATTCGACAAGTTTGTCTAGTTTCGTTCAATTTGTCCAGTTGGACCAGTTTCTTGAGTTCGTCCAGTTTGTTTACTTTTTTATGTTCCTCTAGCTGGTTCAGTTTGTCCAGGTCATCCAAGTCATCCAATTCATCCAGATTTTCCAATTCGTTTAGTTTTCTCCGGTTTGTCCATTTTTCCTGCTCGCCCGGTATGTGTCCTTCGTGCAGTTTGTCCAGTTGGTCCAGTTCTTCTATTATTCATCCATTGTGCCAATTTGTGTAGTTAATCTAGTTGGCCCAATTCATCCAGTTTGTCCAATTTGTTCAGTTACTCTAGTTGGTCCAATTCGTCCATTTTGTCCAATTCGACAAGTTTGTCTAGTTCGTTTAATTTTTCTAGTTGGTCCAGTTTCTCGAGTTCGCCTAGGTCGTTTACTTTGTTATGTTCCTCCAGTTGGTCCGTTTGTCCAGGTCATCCAGTTCTTCCAACTCGTCCAGAGTTTCCAATTCCTTCAGTTTCTATTGTTTGTCCATTTTATCCTGCTCGCGCAGTATGTCACCTTTGTCCAGTTGGTCCTGTTCTTCCTATTCATCCATTGTGTCCAATTTGTGCAATTCCTCTAGTTGGCCCAATTCATCTAGTTTGTCCAATTTGTGCAGTTACTCTAGTTGGTCCAATTCGTGCATTTTGTCCAGTGCGACAAGTTTGTCCAGTTCTTTCAATTTGTCCAGTTGGACCAGTTTCTTGAATTCGTCCAGTTTGTTTACTTTGTTATGTTCCTCTAGTTGGTCCAGTTTGTCCAGGTCGTCCAATTCTTCCAATTCGTCCAGATTTTCCAATTCGTTCTGTTTCTCCAGTTTATCCATTTTTTCCTGCTCACCACCCAGTATGTGTCCTTCACGCGGTTGGTCCAGTTGGTCCAATTCTTTCTATTCATCCATTGTGTCCAATTTGCGTAGTTATTCTAGTTGGCCCAATTCATCCAGTTTGTCCAATTTGTGCAATTACTCTAGTTGGTCCAATCCGTCCATTTTGTCTAGTTCATCAAGTTTGTCCAGTTCGTTCAATTTGTCCAGTTGGTCCAGTTTCTCGAGTTAGCCTAGGTCGTTCACTTTGTTATGTTCCCCCAGTTGATCCAGTTTGTCCAGGTCGTCCAGTTCTTCCAATTCCTCCAGATTTTCCTATTCGTTCAGTTTCTCCTGTTTGTCCATTTTTTCTGCTCGCCCAGTATGTCTCATTTGTCCGGTTGGTCCAGTTCTTCCTATTCGTCCATTGTGTCCAATTTGTGCAATTCCTCTAGTTGGCCCAATTCATCCAGTTTGTACAATTTGTACAGTTACTCTAGTTGGTCCAATTCGTGCATTATGTCCATTCGACAAGTTTGTCTAGTTCGTTCAATTTGTCCAGTTGGACCAGTTTCTTGAGTTCGTCCAGTTTGTTTACTTTTTTATGTTCCTCTAGCTGGTTCAGTTTGTCCAGGTCATCCAAGTCATCCAATTCATCCAGATTTTCCAATTCGTTTAGTTTCTCCGGTTTGTCCATTTTTTCCTGCTCGCCCGGTATGTGTCCTTCGTGCAGTTTGTCCAGTTGGTCCAGTTCTTCCTATTCATCCATTGTGTCCAATTTGTGTAGTTAATCTAGTTGGCCCAATTCATCCAGTTTGTCCAATTTGTTCAGTTACTCTAGTTGGTCCAATTCGTCCATTTTGTCCAATTCGACAAGTTTGTCTAGTTCGTTTAATTTTTCTAGTCGGTCCAGTTTCTCGAGTTCGCCTAGGTCGTTTACTTTGTTATGTTCCTCCAGTTGGTCCAGTTTGTCCAGGTCATCCAGTTCTTCCAACTCGTCCAGAGTTTCCAATTCCTTCAGTTTCTATTGTTTGTCCATTTTATCCTGCTCGCCCAGTATGTCACCTTTGTCCAGTTGGTCCTGTTCTTCCTATTCATCCATTGTGTCCAATTTGTGCAATTCCTCCAGTTGGCCCAATTCATCTAGTTGTCCAATTTGTGCAGTTACTCTAGTTGGTCCAATTCGTGCATTTTGTCCAGTGCGACAATTTTGTCCAGTTCGTTCAATTTGTCCAGTTGGACCAGTTTCTTGAATTCGTCCAGTTTTGTTTACTTTGTTATGTTCCTCTAGTTGGTCCAGTTTGTCCAGGTCGTCCAATTCTTCCAATTCGTCCAGATTTTTCCAATTCGTTCTGTTTCTCCATTTATCCATTTTTTTCCTTCTCACCACCCAGTATGTGTCCTTCACGCGGTTGGTCCAGTTGGTCCAATTCTTCTATTCATCCATTGTGTCCAATTTGCGTAGTTATTCTAGTTGGCCCAATTCATCCAGTTTGTCCAATTTGTGCAATTACTCTAGTTGGTCAATCCGTCCATTTTGTCTAGTTCAACAAGTTTGTCCAGTTTGTTCAATTTGTCCATTGGTCCAGTTTTCTCGAGTTCGCCTAGGTCGTTCACTTTGTTATGTTCCTCCATTGATCCAGTTTGTCCAGGTCGTCCAGTTCTTCCAATTCCTCCAGATTTTCCTATTCGTTCAGTTTCTCCTGTTTGTCCATTTTTTCTGCTCGCCCAGTATGTCTCATTTGTCCGGTTGGTCCAGTTCTTCCTATTCGTCCATTGTGTCCAATTTGTGCAATTCCTCTAGTTGGCCCAATTCATCCAGTTTGTCCAATTTGTACAGTTACTCTAGTTGGTCCAATTCGTGCATTATGTCCAATTCGACAAGTTTGTCTAGTTCGTTCAATTTGTCCAGTTGGACCAGTTTCTTGAGTTCGTCCAGTTTGTTTACTTTTTTATGTTCCTCTAGTTGGTTCAGTTTGTCCAGGTCATCCAAGTCACCAATTCATCCAGATTTTCCAATTCGTTTAGTTTCTCCGGTTTGTCCATTTTTTCCTGCTCGCCGGTATGTGTCCTTCGTGCAGTTTGTCCAGTTGGTCCAGTTTTTCCTATTCATCCATTGTGTCCAATTTGTGTAGTTAATCTAGTTGGCCCAATTCATCCAGTTTGTCCAATTTGTTCAGTTACTCTAGTTGGTCCAATTCGTCCATTTTGTCCAATTCTACTTTGTCTAGTTCGTTTAATTTTTCTAGTTGGTCCAGTTTCTCGAGTTCGCCTAGGTCGTTTACTTTGTTATGTTCCTCCAGTTGGTCCAGTTTGTCCAGGTCATCCAGTTCTTCCAACTCGTCCAGAGTTTCCAATTCCTTCAGTTTCTATTGTTTGTCCATTTTATCCTGCTCGCCCAGTATGTCACCTTTGTCCAGTTGGTCCTGTTCTTCCTATTCATCCATTGTGTCCAATTTGTGCAATTCCTCTAGTTGGCCCAATTCATCTAGTTTGTCCAATTTGTGCAGTTACTCTAGTTGGTCCAATTCGTGCATTTTGTCCAGTGCGACAAGTTTGTCCAGTTCGTTCAATTTGTCCAGTTGGACCAGTTTCTTGAATTCGTCCAGTTTGTTTACTTTGTTATGTTCCTCTAGTTGGTCTAGTTTGTCCAGGTCGTCCAATTCTTCCAATTCGTCCAGATTTTCCAATTCGTTCTGTTTCTCCAGTTTATCCATTTTTTCCTTCTCACCACCCAGTATGTGTCCTTCACGCGGTTGGTCCAGTTGGTCCAATTCTTTCTATTCATCCATTGTGTCCAATTTGCGTACTAGTTCCCAATTCATCCAGTTTGTCCAATTTGTGCAATTACTAGTTGGTCCAATCCGTCCATTTTGTCTAGTTCAACAAGTTTGTCCAGTTCGTTCAATTTGTCCAGTTGGTCCAGTTTCTCGAGTTCGCCTAGGTCGTTCACTTTGTTATGTTCCTCCAGTTGATCCAGTTTGTCCAGGTCGTCCAGTTCTTCCAATTCCTCCAGATTTTCCTATTCGTTCAGTTTCTCCTGTTTGTCCATTTTTTCTGCTCGCACAGTATGTCTCATTTGTCCGGTTGGTCCAGTTCTTCCTATTCGTCCATTGTGTCCAATTTGTGCAATTCCTCTAGTTGGCCCAATTCATCCAGTTTGTCCAATTTGTACAGTTACTCTAGTTGGTCCAATTCGTGCATTATGTCCAATTCGACAAGTTTGTCTAGTTCGTTCAATTTGTCCAGTTGGACCAGTTTCTTGAGTTCGTCCAGTTTGTTTACTTTTTTATGTTCCTCTAGCTGGTTCAGTTTGTCCAGGTCATCCAAGTCATCCAATTCATCCAGATTTTCCAATTCGTTTAGTTTCTCCGGTTTGTCCATTTTTTCCTGCTGGCCCGGTATGTGTCCTTCGTGCAGTTTCCAGTTGGTCCAGTTCTTCCTATTCATCCATTGTGTCCAATTTGTGTAGTTAATCTAGTTGGCCCAATTCATCCAGTTTGTCCAATTTGTTCAGTTACTCTAGTTGGTCCAATTCGTCCATTTTGTCCAATTCGACAAGTTTGTCTAGTTCGTTTAATTTTTCTAGTTGGTCCAGTTTCTCGAGTTCGCCTAGGTCGTTTACTTTGTTATGTTCCTCCAGTTGGTCCAGTTTGTCCAGGTCATCCAGTTCTTCCAACTCGTCCAGAGTTTCCAATTCCTTCAGTTTCTATTGTTTGTCCATTTTATCCTGCTCGCCCAGTATGTCACCTTTGTCCAGTTGGTCCTGTTCTTCCTATTCATCCATTGTGTCCAATTTGTGCAATTCCTCTAGTTGGCCCAATTCATCTAGTTTGTCCAATTTGTGCAGTTACTCTAGTTGGTCCAATTCGTGCATTTTGTCCAGTGCGACAAGTTTGTCCAGTTCTTTTCAATTTGTCCAGTTGGACCAGTTTCTTGAATTCGTCCAGTTTGTTTACTTTGTTATGTTCCTCTAGTTGGTCCAATTTGTCCAGGTCGTACAATTCTTCCAATTCGTCCAGATTTTCCAATTCGTTCTGTTTCTCCAGTTTATCCATTTTTTCCTGCTCACCACCCAGTATGTGTCCTTCACGCGGTTGGTCCAGTTGGTCCAATTCTTTCTATTCATCCATTGTGTCCAATTTGCGTAGTTATTCTAGTTGGCCCAATTCATCCAGTTTGTCCAATTTGTGCAATTACTCTAGTTGGTCCAATCCGTCCATTTTGTCTAGTTCAACAAGTTTGTCCAGTTCGTTCAATTTGTCCAGTTGGTCCAGTTTCTCGAGTTCGCCTAGGTCGTTCACTTTGTTATGTTCCTCCAGTTGATCCAGTTTGTCCAGGTCGTCCAGTTCTTCCAATTCCTCCAGATTTTCCTATTCGTTCAGTTTCTCCTGTTTTCCATTTTTTCTGCTCGCCCAGTATGTCTCATTTGTCCGGTTGGTCCAGTTCTTCCTATTCGTCCATTGTGTCCAATTTGTGCAATTCCTCTAGTTGGCCCAATTCATCCAGTTTGTACAATTTGTACAGTTACTCTAGTTGGTCCAATTCGTGCATTATGTCCAATTCGACAAGTTTGTCTAGTTCGTTCAATTTGTCCAGTTGGACCAGTTTCTTGAGTTCGTCCAGTTTGTTTACTTTTTTATGTTCCTTTAGCTGGTTCAGTTTGTCCAGGTCATCCAAGTCATCCAATTCATCCAGATTTTCCAATTCGTTTAGTTTCTCCGGTTTGTCCATTTTTTCCTGCTCGCCCGGTATGTGTCCTTCGTGCAGTTTGTCCAGTTGGTCCAGTTCTTCCTATTCATCCATTGTGTCAAATTTGTGTAGTTAATCTAGTTGGCCCAATTCATCCAGTTTGTCCAATTTGTTCAGTTACTCTAGTTGGTCCAATTCGTCCATTTTGTCCAATTCGACAAGTTTGTCTAGTTCGTTTAATTTTTCTAGTCGGTCCAGTTTCTCGAGTTCGCCTAGGTCGTTTACTTTGTTATGTTCCTCCAGTTGGTCCAGTTTGTCCAGGTCATCCAGTTCTTCCAACTCGTCCAGAGTTTCCAATTCCTTCAGTTTCTATTGTTTGTCCATTTTATCCTGCTCGCGCAGTATGTCACCTCTGTCCAGTTGGTCCTGTTCTTCCTATTCATCCATTGTGTCCAATTTGTGCAATTCCTCTAGTTGGCCCAATTCATCTAGTTTGTCCAATTTGTGCAGTTACTCTAGTTGGTCCAATTCGTGCATTTTGTCCAGTGCGACAAGTTTGTCCAGTTCGTTCAATTTGTCCAGTTGGACCAGTTTCTTGAATTCGTCCAGTTTGTTTACTTTGTTATGTTCCTCTAGTTGGTCCAGTTTGTCCAGGTCGTCCAATTCTTCCAATTCGTCCAGATTTTCCAATTCGTTCTGTTTCTCCTGTTTATCCATTTTTTCCTTCTCACCACCCAGTATGTGTCCTTCACGCGGTTGGTCCAGTTGGTCCAATTCTTTCTATTCATCCATTGTGTCCAATTTGCGTAGTTATTCTAGTTGGCCCAATTCATCCAGTTTGTCCAATTTGTGCAATTACTCTAGTTGGTCCAATCCGTCCATTTTGTCTAGTTCAACAAGTTTGTCCAGTTCGTTCAATTTGTCCAGTTGGTCCAGTTTCTCGAGTTCGCCTAGGTCGTTCACTTTGTTATGTTCCTCCAGTTGATCCAGTTTGTCCAGGTCGTCCAGTTCTTCCAATTCCTCCAGATGTTCCTATTCGTTCAGTTTTCTCCTGTTTGTCCATTTTTTCTCTCGCCCAGTATGTCTCATTTGTCCGGTTGGTCCAGTTCTTCCTATTCGTCCATTGTGTCCAATTTGTGCAATTCCTCTAGTTGACCCAATTCATCCAGTTTGTCCAATTTGTACAGTTACTCTAGTTGGTCCAATTCGTGCATTATGTCCAATTCGACAAGTTTGTCTAGTTCGTTCAATTTGTCCAGTTGGACCAGTTTCTTGAGTTCGTCCAGTTTGTTTACTTTTTTATGTTCCTCTAGCTGGTTCAGTCCAGGTCATCCAAGTCATCCAATTCATCCAGATTTCCAATTCGTTTAGTTTCTCCGGTTTGTCCATTTTTTCCTGCTCGCCCGGTATGTGTCCTTCGTGCAGTTTGTCCAGTTGGTCCAGTTCTTCCTATTCATCCATTGTCCAATTTGTGTAGTTAATCTAGTTGGCCCAATTCATCCAGTTTGTCCAATTTGTTCAGTTACTCTAGTTGGTCCAATTCGTCCATTTTGTCCAATTCGACAAGTTTGTCTAGTTCGTTTAATTTTCTAGTTGGTCCAGTTTCTCGAGTTCGCCTAGGTCGTTTACTTTGTTATGTTCCTCCAGTTGGTCCAGTTTGTCCAGGTCATCCAGTTCTTCCAACTCGTCCAGAGTTTCCAATTCCTTCAGTTTCTATTTGTCCATTTTATCCTGCTCGTCCAGTATGTCACCTTTGTCCAGTTGGTCCTGTTTCCTATTCATCCATTGTGTCCAATTTGTGCAATTCCTCTAGTTGGCCCAATTCATCTAGTTTGTCCAATTTGTGCAGTTACTCTAGTTGGTCCAATTCGTGCATTTTGTCCAGTGCGACAAGTTTGTCCAGTTCGTTCAATTTGTCCAGTTGGACCAGTTTCTTGAATTCGTCCAGTTTGTTTACTTTGTTATGTTCCTCTAGTTGGTCCAGTTTGTGCACTTTGTACTAACCATATACCTCCACCAAAAAGAGATGAGTCCACTGGCTCTGATACCAATTACTGACAGGAACGAATTATTGGATTGGAATCATCTCTTTTTACATCTTCTTTTTCATTAATTCTTTTGCTTTAGCAGAATTTTTCCGGAATAATTCAGCTAACCGAGATTCCTTTTCGACTTCTTTTTCTTTCCCTTTATTTTTTGCTGAAGAGTACCAAAACTTTCCACCACGAAGATGTTCTGTAACTGAGCCATCGGGATTAACATGAGAGTCAGGGTCCCAACGAGGATGGAGATCTTCAAGAGGCACAACTTCATCATCAAGATTTTCATCTGGATCATGGTTACTATCCCAATCATGATCACCAACTTTTTTCCGTGGGAGATATTCTTCTAAAATTTGCTTGATCTTTTCTTCAAAATTGACGGAGTCAACAGACATATCCATCGGTTCAGGAGATTTTTCTCGAGCAATTTCTTTGGCAATCTTTTTGGCTAATAGATCAGCCATGAGCGTTTCATTCTCAAAAGGTTTTTCTTCAGGATGAGGAATTTCTTCTTTAACAGGAGGAGAGATTTGATTCAGAATTCGCTCATAAGTATCATTTTCAATTTTAGACCACCACTTTTGATAAAAAGTCTGATAAAGAGATGGTGAATCATATAAGTCCTTTTTTACTTCAAACTTCCATTGGAAAATATAAGGGATATGAAATTTAGCAAAGAAGCGAAGCATATTGATGGCTTCACATGGAACCTTTTCTTCAACCTGAGAAAACTTAATAAACAAATAACGAAAATTATCAGGAAGGATTTTCTGAGAAGCACCATAATATGACCACCATGTGAAGAGAAACCAGGATGGAAAATTGCGATGAATAGGAGTGACATCAGGACTTTCTTCTTTGAATCTGATGAACCAGGAGTGATTATACTGACGATTTTGCCACATCAAAGCATATTTCCAGGCATCAATATAATCCCAATAATTATAGAACTCAGTCGAATTATATAGTCTGACTGATTTTGTCATGTACAAGGGACCATCCCAATCTTCCTCAGTAAGGATTTTGAGAATAGTGAACTTTGAATAAGTGATGATACCATTTGCATTCTTGTTGTGGAAGATGAGGACACTTTTCGTCTGATGCAAAATATTGAGATACCAATCTCTGGTTTTCTTTTTATCAGGGGAATAATAATGAAGCCCCTTTCCAAAGAGAAAAAAACATTATCTTCCACAGATCTTTCTTCCATAAGACAATCTGAAGTAACAAGAATTCTGTTACCGGTGTAAAGATATAATTCTGATTGACTTGGGTCTTTTGTTGGAATAAAACCCTTTTGGCTTTCTTCTTGATCTGCCAAATTCTCAAACCCTTTCTTCTTTATGAACGGGAAGAACTACTTGCCATTTTGTCGTCCCTGAAGAAACTCTAGTAAGAAAGTCAGGGAGAGAGTTAGAATTTCCATTAATAAATTCAATTTTAAATTCAAACACTGATAAAATGGCTTGCCATCTAGCAAATATTTGCTTAGAGACAAGATTTTTGACATCTTTTTCCAGAATTTCTTTTGCAGCCTTAGCATCAACTCTGATCAGAAATTCTTTGTTTAATAAATCATGCTGGAATTTCGTCACACAAATAACTATGGCAAGAACTTCTTTTTTGATGGTTGAATATTTCTTTTGAGCTTCATTCCATAATCCTGAATTAAATCTTATTAATTCTTCTTGTGAATCTTTTTGTTGTAAAAGGATTCCACCATATCCGACATCAGAGGCATCAGTTTGAACTATTTTGAAAGCTTCTGGGTCAGATAAACATCTACAAGGAAGATTTTTAACTCTTTCCTTAATCTTCTTTACAGCATTAGTATGATGGATAGACCACTCCTTAGGATTTTTCTTTAATCTTTCTTGGAGAAGTTTTCTATCTTTTACCAAATCCTGATAGAAAAATCCAACATAATTTAGACATCCAAGAAATCTTTGTAGCATTTTTTATCCTTAATTTCGTCTGGAAATTTATCAGCAAATTGAATAACTCTATTAGTCGATTTTTCTATCTTGGATTTCAAATCCCAAGAACCTGATTTTCTGCTGAAAGAGATTCATCTTTCTTTTAGATAAAGCCAATCCATTTTCTTTTATGACTCTTTTGAAGATATTCAAATGTTCCAATGTTGTAACACAGATTCTGAAAAGATAAGAATATCATCAATGTAAACAATGGCAAACTGGGTATAAGACGAGAAGATATTATTCATAATATTCTGAAATTCAGACGAGCATTTTTCAATCCAAAAGGCATAACATTCCATTCATAATGCCCCATTGGAACAGTGAATGCAGTTTTATATCTATCTTCTTCTTTTATCTGAATCTGCCAAAATCCTGATTTTAAATCAAATTTTGAAAATATTTTGGCATTGTTTAATCTGTTTAGCAAATCTTGAGTATTAGGTAAAGGATACCTAATAGATTGTAAGACTTTGTTTAAAGGTTTATAATTGATTACCAATCTTGGAACTCCTCTTTCAATTTCAGCGGCCTTTTCAACATAAAATGCCGTACAGCTCCAAGGGATTTGCTTTTTCTAATTAATCCTTTCTTCAAAAGATCATTGATTTCTTCTTGGCAAAGCTTCAAATGGGCAGCATCCATTTGAGATGGACGAGCTTTAGTAGGAATATCCTTTTCATTAAAATCTTTTACATATGGTAATCCTACTATGTGTCTTTTTCTATTCCAAAAGGCTGATGGTAATTCAGAACAGCATTTCTTCAATCTGTTTGGTGAATTCTTCTAATTTTGGTTTAAATTCTTTTTTCTCCAATTCTTTTGTCATTTGGACACATTTAATTTCATTTTTTAATCCGTTTATGTAATTTTCTCTTGTGGCAATAACCTGATTTATCCTTTGGATTTTCGTCTCACAAGGATCATCTATAAAATCAAGATTTACTTCAATCCCTTTGATATTTGTAGAAATTCCTTTTGTTGTTACAGAAAAGGGTTGGATTTGAAGAATAAATGGAGATCCAAGGAGTACATCATTAACAATATCTTCTGAAATAATAAAGGGTGAAGTGACACAGACTCCTTTCATGCAAACATGAACATTTGGAATTTTTCTTTCTATGGAAATGGTCGTTCCATTAGCAGCAGACACAAACTGTTTTGATTCACTTGTAAATTCAATAGGAACGATTCCAAGTCTGATAACATTTAAGTCAGCACCAGTGTCAATTATGGCATTAACAATCTTCTCGAAGTTTTTAATTTTTATTTTTACTTGAACTCTCCATGTTGGTAAATACATTTTGTAGGAATTACACCAGTAGAGATTTTGCTAATTTCTCCTTTAATTCTTTGGACAAATTTTTTTTCATCATTTTTCAATAGCACCATCACTTTCTAACCAAGTTAACCTTTCATCAAGCTCATTTTGTTTTTTGGTTAACTCAATCCTTAATTCACGGAGTTCTCTTTTTTGGTCATTTAATTCTCTTTGTAAATCTGAGAGAGTTAAGGGTTTATTTATAGTATGAATTTTTTCTGCTCTATTCATGAGGTCAATCATGGAATAGGTTGGTGTATGAAATGTTTCTTTCTCCTTTATCCTTTTTGGATAATATGGTGTTTTATTATCATTTTCATTTTCTTCAAAGGAAATTTTTTGTTGTGAACTTTCTCCTTCTTCTCCTCCCCCCAATTTTGAAATCTGATTTAAAAATTGAACTTTTTTCTCTGGATCAGGTATGTTATCTATCATTTCTAAAAGTAATTTTTGAGGGGCCGTGAGGACACGAATGTGGATACCAAGATCTTCATCAGATGGTATCGACCATTCTCCTTCAGATTCTTCATCATCTGAATGACATGTACATGATTGGAATTGTTTGATGAGCTGAATTTGAGGACTATCTTCTTCAGTATCAGTTGATGAATCAGATTCATATTCTTCTTCTTCTTCTGAGGAACTTGAATCAGTTTGTTCCTTTTCAGTATTTTCATCATCATTTTTATTGATTTTTCGAAGTTTCTTTTTAGAGGGATTTTCTTTTTTAAAACATTTACTTGCATAATGACCCTTCTTCCCGCAATTATAACAAGTTGGAACATTTTCTTTTATATATTTCTTTTTGAAATATTTTCTGGATTTTCTTTTGAATGGGATGAGATCATTGGATTTCCTTCCTTTTTTATATCTTCCGGGTTTATACTTTTTTACCATTTTGTTTCTTCTATCAGGAGTAAATCTAGGACGCAAAGGTTTTCGCTTTGATTCAGGCGTTTGATCTAAACCAAACTGGAAACAAAAATCTCCTAATTCTTTATCTCCAGAATATTTTCTCATTTTTTCAGCTTGTTTACTAATCTTTAAATCAGTACAAAGATTAATGCCAACTTTGTTAATTCTCTGTATGATTCCTCCGAAAGTCAGCAAACTATAATTAATAGTACCATGCATTTCTTCTCTCAGGGAATTACGCACCTTTTCAGCAAATAAGGGTGGTAATCCTGAAATGAATCTTTCTTTCCAAATATCAGAATTACAATCATTGAGTTGGTAAACTTTTGACAAGAATACATCTCTGTACCAACGAAATTCTCCTAAATTTCTACATCTCAAACGGTGTAATTGCTGTCTATTTTTCTCCTTAATTAGAGCAATTCCTCCAGTGAATTCATTGAGGATGCATAGAAGCAAGACACTAACACAATCAGATTGGGTTTCCCAATTATCAGGAATTTGACTAGTACCTGCTTCAAGCTTAACATTTGGATCAACTAAATTTCCTGTGTTTTTGTCTCTATAAAGGATTCTTCCAAATTCATCCATTTTGACAGCATTTTCTATTTCAAGTCTTTGAGCTCCAGATAATCCATAATTCCACCATCCTCTTAATATTCCATTGAAAGAGGTGGTTATCATCAGAAAGATATTTCTTGGAGTATTTCCTCTGACTTCACAGGCATTACAGTATATTAACATACTGTGAACCATTTGGACAATTTGATATTCTGTTAATCCATCTAAATTCCACTCATATAAAGAATTTCCTGAATAGGTTAATTCTGGCAATTTTACCTGAGGATTCCATTTCTTTAGGCGATTTATTAATATATCTTCAGACGCAGAGACCCTTAGGATACTGAATCCTTTTCCTCCCATATTGAGGCTTTCCATCCTATTGGATAATTCTTTTTGCATTTCGTCTGTCAATATGAATGGTCCTTCTTGCAGAGTAATCCCTTTAGGTAATTGTCTGGGAACATAAACTGCATTGGCAGAGCTTTCTTCTAATTTTTCTTTTTTATCTTTACTGAATTCAGATTTTAATTTGATTGTTCTTTCTATTCGATCTGTTTGTTCTCCAATGGTTAATAGACATAGATTGGTATAATTGTTTTGTTCAATTATATCCCAATACCTATACTTATGTCTTTAGCATTTGGGTGGTTTTGATTCATAAATGGATGCATTTTTTACAGGCATGGCATAATTCTTGGTGTCCGTATTAGGGACAGAAATATCAAGTTTCTTCCAAGGTGGATGAGATTTATCTACTTCTTTTCCTTCAGTGTCTTTCCAAGTTCTTGTTGTTTTTCCTATAACTCTTATCTGTTCTGGGCTTTGATTTTCCTTTTCTTTGATTTTTTTTTGAAGTATTCCATGAACCAATCAAAGAAAGGTATATTTCTTTCTTCTTCCTCCATTTGGGCATACCATAATTCTCTCATCTTATCCTTTTCTTCTGTTAAACTTTTTAAAGAACCAATCTTTTAAAGGATGATTTTTCAAATTTTCTCTAAGATATGGTTTATCAATTTGAAACTTTTTAACAGGTATTTCTTCTGGCTTTAGAATGCTCACCATTCTTATGGCTCCTTGGAGAAAATCACTTTCACTTGGATTATAGGTTTTTGCTGATGAGGATCTTTTATAGATAGGGTGTTCAATTCCACTTTCTTTATTTCTAAAAACTTTTGATCCATTTCTTCCTTTTCACTACTCCTTTGGTCATCATCTATTTCTTCTAATTTAAAACTTTCTTCCTTCCGTATAACTGGCAAAACTCCTCCTAGCTTTTTCCATTTTTCTCCTAAAATTGACTTCAACATTACCATTTGGTAATTTGACTATACTTTGTAAATCATCTGTCATTTCATTTACTCTTGGGGTGACATCTTCTATTTGCCAATTTCCTGGGAGAACAACTTCTTCCCAGCTGATGACCTTTGGGATGAACACGTTATTGTTAAAGTTTGTTTCCATAAGAATGTAGTTTTCTCTTTCTCAACCTTATCTCTATAGGCTATCATGGGAAAGACAGATATCATGGATTTGTAGAACACACGATAAACTATAGCAAAAGGTTTACTTCTTGGACTCATTTTTAATCCTTTGCTTTGAAATCCAATAGTTGCACAATCAAGGATCTTCATCATGAGCATCAATTGTGATATTGGGAAAGCAATTAAAATAAACAGGTCCATGACAGAGACTTGATTCAATCATAGCATAAAGAGAATCATCAAATTCATCATGTCTCTGATCTCGCACATAAGCACAGACTGCAACATTTAATCCTAATCGAAACAACGGTTTGATTCCTACCTGAATTAATCCTATGTGCAGGTAGTTGTATTTGATTCTGATTTGTTCAATAATTCTTCTATCAAGAACTTTGATTGTCTGTTTTTCCTCCAGAGAGAAACAGTTTTTCAACAGTTTTATGTGATAATCATTGCTCTTCAAATGTGCCATTGCTATATATTTCTGTTACAGGCAAGGTTGGCAACTTCCAGTTTGATATTGCTTGGTCAAAATTTTCATATATCATTTCTTCTGAATTTTTTGTTTTTTCTGAATTTTCTTTTTGTAAGCTATTACGGGTAAAACTAGTTAAAGCAGACTGGTAGGATGAAGAAGACGAATAAGATCTATTAGAAGGATGCTGAAATGATTTAAACCAATTCTTAAAAAGTTTTGTTTTTCCCTTAGAATTTTCCATCTTTTGTAACTCGTTAGAAACAAGAAGAGTTCTGTCAACGATTTACTGCCCTTAACGCCTGATCACGGCCTGAAGCGGGACTTACAACGCGACCACACACTCTTTTAAAAAGATGAACGAGGCACAGAAGTGGTAAATGAGAAGGAAAATAAAAACTCTAAAGAGAATTTGGTTAAAAAGCTTCAGATCCTGAATAATAGATTTAATTCATCTAAATCCCGTTTTTTTTTTTTTAACACAAATTTAGATACGAGATAATAATTCTAATTCTTCATTCAGTCTATTACAATATTCTCTTACCTGATTACACAAGCGTACTAACATAGATCGTCTAATAGCTTGAACACGGATAACAAGATATCCTCCTGCAGCTATATTTTCATCAATTTGTCTGATAGCATTCTCTAATGTCCTAAGCTGATTTTCACGTCTTCTTAGATCACGCAATAGTTCTTCTTTCCTAATAGAACGAGGTGGCATCTCAGAGGGCCATAGCTTGTAGTGTTGATTTAGTTCGGAATTTATCTAGTTGGAAGATGGCATAAAAACGCTTTAAAACAATCCTTCTCCTTTCAAACTCACGATGGCGAGGATTATTTCTGTGGGTAAAGGTTTGCAGATGTCTTCTTATGTTGTCTAACAAGAATTCAATTTTTCTTAATATCCGAACATCATCGTAGTATCTTTTAAGCAGAGTAAGACGAATAGACATGTTCTAGCAAAAGAAACAACATGATTAGATAATAACAAGCATATAACATTAAACTTGTAAAAACTTAATCACTTACAGGAGATTTGTACAAGACTTCAGACTCTAGCACACTTAGACTTCAAATTCTAGTACTCCAACTTCAAACTCACACTCACACTCACACTTATGTTTTTTTTTTTTTTTTACAATTTTTTGGAGATGATCTCCAAAGGAAACCCCCAGCTCCTTATATAGATGGAGCATACAAAAGATCCCTCCTCTCATCCGACCATGAGAGGACTTACACCAAAAACAACAGAAAAAGGAATGGTTCCCCACACAAACTTCCAAACACATCTTTCAAAGGTTGATGGGCAAGGTACAAAAGTTCATGGGCAAGGTACATGAGGTGAAATATCTATATGCCACATGGGAAGCATAAGATAAACATACCCCCACAACTTCACCAACTTTTGACATTTGGCAATAAAGCACCCCCACAACATTTACAAACCCAATACCTTTATTTACAAATGTCAACACAAGAGGCAGCCCCTACCAACTTAATTTACATGTGGCAACTTAAAAGGCAGCCCCTACCAACAAAATATATTCTCTGTTGGCAAGATGACAACTTTTCTTCAAATCAAACCTTTGTTTTTCTTCCAAGCAATGATAGCTAGCAACTTTTCTTCTCAAGCATCATTATGTGTCTATTCTAAAATTCTTCTTCGTATGACACCAAGCCAGGCAATGATGAGTAGCAACATTTCTTCTCAAGCATTGATTTGAATGAAGACACCATTTCTTCAATGCAAATCAAGATATTATTATCTAAGATATGGTTTATCAATTTGAAACCTTTTAACAGGTATTTCTTCTTGCTTTAGAATGCTCACCATTCTTATGGCTCCTTGGAGAAAATCACTTTCACTTGGATTATAGGTTTTTGCTGATGAGGATCTTTTATAGATAGGGTGTTCAATTCCACTTTCTTTATTTCTAAAAACTTTTTGATCCATTTCTTCCTTTTCACTACTCCTTTGGTCATCATCTATTTCTTCTAATTTAAAACTTTTTCTTCCTTCCGTATAACTGGCAAAACTCCTCCTAGCTTTTTCCATTTTTCTCCTAAAATTGACTTCAACATTACCATTTGGTAATTTGACTATACTTTGTAAATCATCTGTTATTTCATTTACTCTTGGGGTGACATCTTCTATTTGCCAATTTCCTGGGAGAACAACTTCTTCCCAGCTGATGACCTTTGGGATGAACACGTTATTGTTAAAGTTTGTTTCCATAAGAACTGTAGTTTTCTCTTTCTCAACCTTATCTCTATAGGCTATCATGGGAAAGACAGATATCATGGATTTGTAGAACACACGATAAACTATAGCAAAAGGTTTACTTCTTGGACTCATTTTTAATCCTTTGCTTTGAAATCCAATAGTTGCACAATCAAGGATATCTTCATCATGAGCATCAATTGTGATATTGGGAAAGCAATTAAAATAAACAGGTCCATGACAGAGACTTGATTTAATCATAGCATAAAGAGAATCATCAAATTCATCATGTCTCTGATCTCGCACATAAGCACAGACTGCAACATTTAATCCTAATCGAAACAACGGTTTGATTCCTACCTGAATTAATCCTATGTGCAGGTAGTTGTATTTGATTCTGATTTCAATAATTCTTCTATCAAGAACTTTGATTGTCTGTTTTCCTCCAGAGAGAGAAACAGTTTTTTCAACAGTTTTTATGTGATAATCATTTTGCTCTTCAAATGTGCCATTGCTATATATTTCTGTTACAGGCAAGGTTGGCAACTTCCAGTTTGATATTGCTTGGTCAAAATTTTCATATATCATTTCTTCTGAATTTTTTGTTTTTTCTGAATTTTCTTTTTGTAAGATATTACGGGTAAAACTAGTTAAAGCAGACTGGTAGGATGAAGAAGACGAATAAGATCTATTAGAAGGATGCTGAAATGATTTAAACCAATTCTTAAAAAGTTTTGTTTTCCCTTAGAATTTTCCATCTTTTGTAACTCGTTAGAAACAAGAAGAGTTCTGTCAACGATTTACTGCCCTTAACGCCTGATCACGGCCTGAAGCGGGACTTACAACGCGACCACACACTCTTTTAAAAAGATGAACGAGGCACAGAAGTGGAGAATAAGAAGGAAAATAAAAACTCTAAAGAGAATTTGGCTAAAAAGCTTCAGATCCTGAATAATAGATTTAATTCATCTAAATCCCTTTTTTTTTTTTTTTTTTTAATTAACACAAATTTAAATACGAGATAATAATTCTAATTCTTCATTCAGTCTATTACAATATTCTCTTACTTGATTACACAAGCGTACTAACATAGATCGTCTAATAGCTTGAACACGGATAACAAGATATCCTCCTGCAGCTATATTTTCATCAATTTGTCTGATAGCATTCTCAAATGTCCTAAGCTGATTTTCACGTCTTCTTAGATCACGCAATAGTTCTTCTCTCCTAATAGAACGAGGTGGCATCTCAGAGGGCCATAGCTTGTAGTGTTGATTTAGTTCGGAATTTATCTAGTTGGAAGATGGCATAAGAACGCTTTAAAACAATCCTTCTCCTTTCAAACTCACGATGGCGAGGATTATTTCTGTGGGTACAGGTTTGCAGATGTGTTCTTATGTTGTCTAACAAGAATTCAATTTTTCTTAATATCCGAACATCATCATAGTATCTTTTAAGCAGAGTAAGACGAATAGACATGTTCTAGCAAAAGAAACAACATGATTAGATAATAACAAGCATATAACATTAAACTTGTATAAACTTAATCACTTACAGGAGATTTGTACAAGACTTCAGACTCTAGCACACTTAGACTTCAAGTTCTAGTACTCCAACTTCAAACTCACACTCACACTCACACTTATGTTTTTTTTTTTTTTTACAATTTTTTGGAGATGATCTCCAAAGGAAACCCCCAGCTCCTTATATAGATGGAGCATACAAAAGATCCCTCCTCTCATCCGACCATGAGAGGACTTACACCAAAAGCAACAGAAAAAGGAATGGTTCCCCACACAAACTTCCAAACACATCTTTCAAAGGTTTGATTTGAAGAAAAGTTGTCATCTTGCCAATAGAGAATATATTTTGTTGGTAGGGGCTGCCTTTTAAGTTGCCACATGTAAATTAAGTTGGTAGGGGCTGCCTCTTGTGTTGACATTTGTAAATAAAGGTATTGGGTTTGTAAATGTTGTGGGGGTGCTTTATTGCCAAATGGCAAAAGTTGGTGAAGTTGTGGGGGTATGTTTATCTTATGCTTCCCATGTGGCATATAGATATTTCACCTCATGTACCTTGCCCATCAAAAGGAATTGGGCCAACTAGAGGAATTGCACAAATTGGACACAATGGACGAATAGGAAGAACTGGACCAACCGGACAAATGAGACATACTGGGCGAGCAGAAAAAATGGACAAACAGGAGAAACTGAACGAATAGGAAAATCTGGAGGAATTGGAAGAACTGGACGACCTGGACAAACTGGATCAACTGGAGGAACATAACAAAGTGAACGACCTAGGCGAACTCGAGAAACTGGACCAACTGGACAAATTGAACGAACTGGACAAACTTGTTGAACTAGACAAAATGGACGGATTGGACCAACTAGAGTAATTGCACAAATTGGACAAACTGGATGAATTGGGCCAACTAGAATAACTACGCAAATTGGACACAATGGATGAATAGAAAGAATTGGACCAACTGGACCAACCGCGTGAAGGACACATACTGGGTGGTGAGCAGGAAAAAATGGATAAACTGGAGAAACAGAACGAATTGCAAAATCTGGACGAATTGGAAGAATTGGACGACCTGGACAAACTGGACCAACTAGAGGAACATAACAAAGTAAACAAACTGGATGAATTCAAGAAACTGGTCCAGCTGGACAAATTGAAAGAACTGGACAAACTTGTCGCACTGGACAAAATGCACGAATTGGACCAACTAGAGTAACTGCACAAATTGGACAAACTAGATGAATTGGGCCAACTAGAGGAATTGCACAAATTGGACACAATGGATGAATAGGAAGAACAGGACCAACTGGACAAAGGTGACATACTGCGCGAGCAGGATAAAATGGACAAACAATAGAAACTGAAGGAATTGGAAACTCTGGACGAGTTGGAAGAACTGGATGACCTGGACAAACTGGACCAACTGGAGGAACATAACAAAGTAAACGACCTAGGCGAACTCGAGAAACTGGACCAACTAGAAAAATTAAACGAACTAGACAAACTTGTCGAATTGGACAAAATGGACGAATTGGACCAACTAGAGTAACTGAACAAATTGGACAAACTGGATGAATTGGGCCAACTAGATTAACTACACAAATTGAACACAATGGATGAATAGGAAGAACTGGACCAACTGGACAAACTGCACGAAGGACACATACCGGGCGAGCAGGAAAAAATGGACAAACCGGAGAAACTAAACGAATTGGAAAATCTGGATGAATTGGATGACTTGGATGACCTGGACAAACTGAACCAGCTAGAGGAACATAAAAAAGTAAACAAACTGGACGAACTCAAGAAACTGGTCCAACTGGACAAATTGAACGAACTAGACAAACTTGTCGAATTGGACATAATGCACGTATTGGACCAACTAGAGTAACTGTACAAATTGGACAAACTGGATGAATTGGGCCAACTAGAGGAATTGCACAAATTGGACAAATAGGAAGAACTGGACCAACCGGACAAATGAGACATACTGGGCGAGCAGAAAAAATGGACAAACAGAAGAAACTGAACGAATAGGAAAATCTGGAGGAATTGGAAGAACTGGACGACCTGGACAAACTGGATCAACTGGAGGAACATAACAAAGTGAACGACCTAGGCGAACTCGAGAAACTGGACCAACTGGACAAATTGAACGAACTGGACAAACTTGTTGAACTAGACAAAATGGACGGATTGGACCAACTAGAGGTAATTGCACAAATTGGACAAACTGGATGAATTGGGCCAACTAGAATAACTACGCAAATTGGACACAATGGATGAATAGAAAGAATTGGACCAACTGCGTGAAGGACACATACTGGGTGGTGAGCAGGAAAAAATGGAGAAACTGGAGAAACAGAACGAATTGGAAAATCTGGACGAATTGGAAGAATTGGACGACCTGGACAAACTGGACCAACTAGAGGAACATAACAAAGTAAACGAACTGGACGAACTCAAGAAACTGGTCCAACTGGACAAACTTGTCGAAGTGGACAAAATGCACGAATTGGACCAACTAGAGTAACTTCACAAATTGGACAAACTGGATGAATTGGGCCAACTAGAGTAACTGCACGAATTGGACACAATGGACGAAAAGGAAGAACTGGACCAACTGCACGAAGGAGCCATACTGGGCGAGCAGGAAAAATGGAAAAATAGGAGAAACCGAATTTGGAAAAACTAGAGGAATTGGAGGAACGTTAACTGAACGAACTGGACGAACTCGAAAAACTGGACGAACTGGACAAACTGGACGAACTTGACAAACTTGACGAACTGGACAAATTGAACAAACTGGATGAATTGGACAAACTAGAGGAATTTGACAAATTGGACATAATGGACGAACAGGAAGAACAGGACGAACTAGACGAAGGGGACATACTGGGCGAGTTGGAAAATATGGATCGTCCAGTTTGTCCACTTTGTCGAGTTTTTCTAGTTTGTCAAATTTTTCTAGATGGTTCTGTTGGTCCAATTTGTCCAGTTTGGCCAGTTTATCTGTTTTGTCCAATTCGTCTAGTTTGTCCAGGTTGTCAAGTTTATCTACTTTGTCGAGTTACTCTTATTTAGCTAATCTGTGCACTTTTTACAGTGAGTCCAATTCGTCCAGTTTGTTCAGTTTATGCAGTTTGTCTTGTTTTTTAAGTTCCTTTACATTACCCCGTTTGTCCACTATGTCCAGTTTCGCCAATTCGTACAGTTTCCACATTGTCCTGTTCATCCAGTTTAACTAGTATTTCCAGTTTAGCAACTTTGTTCAGTTGATCCAGTTAGTCCTGTTCGTCCAGATTGTGTAGTTTTTCCAGTCTAATTTGTGCAATTCCTCTAGTTGGCGCAATTCATCCAGTTTGTCGAATTTGTGTAGTTTGTTCAGTTCGTCATGTTTGTCCAGTTTGTCTAGTTCTTTCAATTTGTTCAGTTGCTCCAGTTTTCGAGTTCGTCCAGTTCTTTTAGTTTGTTACGTTCCTCTAGTTCATCTAGTTTCTCCAATTCGTCCAGTTTGTCCAATTCGTCCAGATTTTCCAATTGGACACAATGGATGAATCGGAAGAACTGGACCAACTGGTCGAACTGCACGAAGGACACATACCGGGTGAGTAGGAAAAAATGGACAAGCTGGAGAAACTGAACGAATTGGAAAATCTAGACGAATTGGAAGAATTGGACGACCTGGACAAACTGGACCAACTAGAGGAACATAACAAAGTAAACAAACTGGACGAATTCAAGAAACTGGTCCAACTGGACAAATTGAACGAACTGGACAAACTTGTCGCACTGGACAAAATGCACGAATTGGACGAACTAGAGTAACTGCACAAATTGGACAAACTAGATGAATTGGGCCAACTAGAGGAATTGCACAAATTGGACACAATGGATGAATAGGAAGAACAGGACCAACTGGACAAAGGTGACATACTGGGCGAGCAGGATAAAATGGACAAACAATAGAAACTGAAGGAATTGGAAACTCTGGACGAGTTGGAAGAACTGGATGACCTGGACAAACTGGACCAACTGGAGGAACATAACAAAGTAAACGACCTAGGCGAACTCGAGAAACTGGACCAACTAGAAAAATTAAACGAACTAGACAAACTTGTCGAATTGGACAAAATGGACGAATTGGACCAACTAGAGTAACTGAACAAATTGGACAAACTGGATGAATTGGGCCAACTAGATTAACTACACAAATTGGACACAATGGATGAATAGGAAGAACTGGACCAACTGGACAAACTGCACGAAGGACACATACCGGGCGAGCAGGAAAAAATGGACAAACCGGAGAAACTAAACGAATTGGAAAATCTGGATGAATTGGATGACTTGGATGACCTGCACAAACTGAACCAGCTAGAGGAACATAAAAAAGTAAACAAACTGGACGAACACAAGAAACTGGTCCAACTGGACAAATTGAACGAACTAGACAAACTTGTCGAATTGGACATAATGCACGAATTGGACCAACTAGAGTAACTGTACAAATTGGACAAACTGGATGAATTGGGCCAACTAGAGGAATTGCACGAATTGGACACAATGGACGAATAGGAAGAACTGGACCAACCGGACAAATGAGACATACTGGGCGAGCAGAAAAAATGGACAAACAGGAGAAACTGAACGAATAGGAAAATCTAGAGGAATTGGAAGAACTGGACGACCTGGACAAACTGGATCAACTGGAGGAACATAACAAAGTGAACGACCTAGGCGAACTCGAGAAACTGGACCAACTGGACAAATTGAACGAACTGGACAAACTTGTTGAACTAGACAAAATGGACGGATTGGACCAACTAGAGGTAATTGCACAAATTGGACAAACTGGATGAATTGGGCCAACTAGAATAACTACGCAAATTGGACACAATGGATGAATAGAAAGAATTGGACCAACTGGACCAACTGCGTGAAGGACACATACTGGGTGGTGAGCAGGAAAAAAGGAGGGAGAAACAGAACGAATTGGAAAATCTGGACGAATTGGAAGAATTGGACGACCTGGACAAACTGGACCAACTAGAGGAACATAACAAAGTAAACGAACTGGACGAACTCAAGAAACTGGTCCAACTGGACAAACTTGTCGAAGTGGACAAAATGCACGAATGGACCAACTAGAGTACTTCACAAATTGGACAAACTGGATGAATTGGGCCAACTAGAGTAACTGCACGAATTGGACACAATGGACGAAAAGGAAGAACTGGACCAACTGCACGAAGGAGCCATACTGGGCGAGCAGAAAAAATGGAAAAATAGGAGAAACCGAATGAATTGGAAAAACTAGGAATTGGAGGAACGTTAACTGAACGACTGGACGAACTCGAAAAACTGGACGAACTGGACAAACTGGACGAACTTGACAAACTTGACGAACTGGACAAATTGAAAAACTGGATGAATTGGAAACTAGAGGAATTTGACAAATTGGACATAATGGACGACACAGGAAGAACAGGACGAACTAGACGAAGGGGACATACACTGGGGAGTTGGAAAATATGGATCGTCCAGTTTGTCCACTTTGTCGAGTTTTTCTAGTTTGTCAAATTTTTTTTCTAGATGGTTCTGTTGGTCCAATTTGTCCAGTTTGGCCAGTTTATATCTGTTTTGTCCAATTCTAGTTTGTCCAGGTTGTCAAGTTTAATCTACTTTGTCGAGTTACTCTTATTTAGCTAATCTGTGCACTTTTTACAGTGAGTCCAATTCGTCCAGTTTGTTCATTTATGCAGTTTGTCTTGTTTTTTAAGTTCCTTTACATTACCCCCTTTGTCCACTATGTCCAGTTTCGCCAATTCGTACAGTTTGTCCACATTGTCCTGTTCATCCAGTTTAACTAGTATTTCCAGTTTAGCAACTTTGTTCAGTTGATCCAGTTAGTCCTGTTCGTCCAGATTGTGTAGTTTTTCCAGTCTAATTTGTGCAATTCTCTAGTTGGCGCAATTCATCCAGTTTGTCGAATTTGTGTAGTTTGTTCAGTTCGTCATGTTGTCCAGTTTTGTCTAGTTCTTTCAATTTGTTCAGTTGCTCCAGTTTTCGAGTTCGTCCAGTTCTTTTAGTTTGTTACGTTCCTCTAGTTCATCTAGTTTCTCCAATTCGTCCAGTTTGTCCAATTCGTCCAGATTTTCCAATTGGACACAATGGATGAATCGGAAGAACTGGACCAACTGGTCGAACTGCACGAAGGACACATACCGGGGTGAGCAAAAAAATGGACAAGCTGAGAAACTGAACGAATTGGAAAATCTAGACGAATTGGAAGAATTGGACGACCTGGACAAACTGGACCAACTAGAGAACATAACAAAGTAAACAAACTGGACGAATTCAAGAAAAACTGGTCCAACTGGACAAATTGAACGAACTGGACAAACTTGTCGCACTGGACAAATGCACGAATTGGACGAACTAGAGTAACTGCACAAATTGGACAAACTAGATGAATTGGGCCAACTAGAGGAATTGCACAAATTGGACACAATGGATGAATAGGAAGAACAGGACCAACTGGACAAAGGTGACATACTGGCGAGCAGGATAAAATGGACAAACAATAGAAACTGAAGGAATTGGAAAACTCTGGACGAGTTGGAAGAACTGGATGACCTGGACAAACTGGACCAACTGGAGGAACATAACAAAGTAAACGACCTAGGCGAACTCGAGAAACTGGACCAACTAGAAAAATTAAACGAACTAGACAAACTTGTCGAATTGGACAAAATGACGAATTGGACCAACTAGAGTAACTGAACAAATTGGACAAACTGGATGAATTGGGCCAACTAGATTAACTACACAAATTGGACACAATGGATGAATAGGAAGAACTGGACCAACTGGACAAACTGCACGAAGGACACATACGGGCGAGCAGGAAAAAATGGACAAACCGGAGAAACTAAACGAATTGGAAAATCTGGATGAATTGGATGACTTGGATGACCTGCACAAACTGAACCAGCTAGAGGAACATAAAAAGTAACAAACTCGACGAACTCAAGAAACTGGTCCAACTGGACAAATTGAACGAACTAGACAAACTTGTCGAATTGGACATAATGCACGAATTGGACCAACTAGAGTAAACTGTACAAATGGACAAACTGGATGAATGGGCCAACTAGAGGAATTGCACGAATTGGACACAATGGACGAATAGGAAGAACTGGACCAACCGGACAAATGAAGACATAGGGCGAGCAGAAAAAATGGACAACAGGAGAAACTGAACGAATAGGAAAATCTGGAGGAATTGGAAGAACTGGACGACCTGGACAAACTGGATCAACTGGAGGAACATAACAAAGTGAACGACCTAGGCGAACTCGAGAAACTGGACCAACTGGACAAATTGAACGAACTGGACAAACTTGTTGAACTAGACAAAATGGACGGATTGGACCAACTAGAGGTAATTGCACAAATTGGACAAACTGGATGAATTGGGCCAACTAGAATAACTACGCAAATTGGACACAAATGATGAATAGAAAGAATTGGACCACTGGACCAACTGCGTGAAGGACACATACTGGGTGTGAGCAGGAAAAATGGATAAACTGAGAAACAGAACGAATTGGAAAAACTGGACTAATTGGAAGAATTGGACGACCTGGACAAACTGGACCAACTAGAGAACATAACAAAGTAAACGAACTGGACGAACTCAAGAAACTGGTCCAACTGGACAAACTTGTCGAAGTGGACAAAATGCACGAATTGGACCAACTAGAGTAACTTCACAAATTGGACAAACTGGATGAATTGGGCCAACTAGAGTAACTGCACGAATTGGACACAATGGACGAAAAGGAAGAACTGGACCAACTGCACGAAGGAGCCATACTGGGCGAGCAGGAAAAATGGAAAAATAGGAGAAACCGAATGAATTGGAAAAACTAGAGGAATTGGAGGAACGTTAACTGAACGAACTGGACGAATTCGAAAAACTGGACGAACTGGACAAACTGGACGAACTTGACAAACTTGACGACAGGACAAATTGAACAAACTGGATGAATTGGACAAACTAGAGGAATTTGACAAATTGGACATAATGGACGAACAGGAAGAACATGACGAACTAGACGAAGGGGACATACTGGGCGAGTTGGAAATATGGATCGTCCAGTTTGTCCACTTTGTCGAGTTTTTCTAGTTTGTCAAATTTTCTAGATGGTTCTGTTGGTCCAATTTGTCCAGTTTGGCCAGTTTTATCTGTTTTGGTCCAATTCGTCTAGTTTGTCCAGGTTGTCAAGTTTATCTACTTTGTCGAGTTACTCTTATTTAGCTAATCTGTGCACTTTTTACAGTGAGTCCAATTCGTCCAGTTTGTTCAGTTTATGCAGTTTGTCTTGTTTTTTAAGTTCCTTTACATACCCCCGTTTGTCCACTATGTCCAGTTCGCCAATTCGTACAGTTTTGTCCACATTTGTCCTGTTCAGTTTAACTAGTATTTCCAGTTTAGCAACTTTGTTCAGTTGATCCAGTTAGTCCTGTTCGTCCAGATTGTGTAGTTTTTCCAGTCTAATTTGTGCAATTCCTCTAGTTGGCGCAATTCATCCAGTTTGTCGAATTTGTGTAGTTTGTTCAGTTCGTCATGTTTGTCCAGTTTGTCTAGTTCTTTCAATTTGTTCAGTTGCTCCAGTTTTCGAGTTCGTCCAGTTCTTTTAGTTTGTTACGTTCCTCTAGTTCATCTAGTTTCTCCAATTCGTCCAGTTTGTGCAATTCGTCCAGATTTTCCAATTGGACACAATGGATGAATCGGAAGAACTGGACCAACTGGTCGAACTGCACGAAGGACACATACCGGGTGAGCAGGAAAAAATGGACAAGCTGGAGAAACTGAACGAATTGGAAAATCTAGACGAATTGGAAGAATTGGACGACTTGGACAAACTGACCAACAGAGGAACATAACAAAGTAAACAAACTGGACGAATTCAAGAAACTGGTCCAACTGGACAAATTGAACGAACTGGACAAACTTGTCGCACTGGACAAAATGCACGAATTGGACGAACTAGAGTAACTGCACAAATTGGACAAACTAGATGAATTGGGCCAACTAAGGAATTGCACAAATTGGACACAATGGATGAATAGGAAGAACAGGGACCAACTGGACAAAGGTGACATACTGGGCGAGCAGGATAAAATGGACAAACAATAGAAACTGAAGGAATTGGAAACTCTGGACGAGTTGGAAGAACTGGATGACCTGGACAAACTGGACCAAACTGGAGGAACATAACAAAGTAAACGACCTAGGCGAACTCGAGAAACTGGACCAACTAGAAAAATTAAACGAACTAGACAAACTTGTCGAATTGGACAAAATGGACGAATTGGACCAACTAGAGTAACTGAACAAATTGGACAAACTGGATGAATTGGGCCAACTAGATTAACTACACAAATTGGACACAATGGATGAATAGGAAGAACTGGACCAACTGGACAAAACTGACGAAGGACACATACCGGGCGAGCAGGAAAAAATGGACAAACCGGAGAAACTAAACGAATTGGAAAATCTGGATGAATTGGATGACTTGGATGACCTGCACAAACTGAACCAGCTAGAGGAACATAAAAAAGTAAACAAACTCGACGAACTCAAGAAACTGGTCCAACTGGACAAATTGAACGAACTAGACAAACTTGTAGAATTGGACATAATGCACGAATTGGACCAACTAGAGTAACTGTACAAATTGGACAAACTGGATGAATTGGGCCAACTAGAGAATTGCACGAATTGGACACAATGGACGAATAGGAAGAACTGGACCAACCGGACAAATGAGACATACTGGCGAGCAGAAAAAATGGACAAACAGGAGAAACTGAACGAATAGGAAAATCTGGAGGAATTGGAAGAACGACCTGGACAAACTGGATCAACTGAGGAACATAACAAAGTGAACGACCTAGGCGAACTCGAGAAACTGGACCAACTGGACAAATTGAACGAACTGGACAAACTTGTTGAACTAGACAAAATGGACGGATTGGACCAACTAGAGGTAATTGCACAAATTGGACAAACTGGATGAATTGGGCCAACTAGAATAACTACGCAAATTGGACACAATGGATGAATAGAAAGAATTGGACCAACTGGACCAACTGCGTGAAGGACACATACTGGGTGGTGAGCAGGAAAAAATGGATAAACTGAGAAAACAGAACGAATTGGAAAATCTGGACGAATTGGAAGAATTGGACGACCTGGACAAACTGGACCAACTAGAGGAACATAACAAAGTAAACGAACTGGACGAACTCAAGAAACTGGTCCAACTGGACAAACTTGTCGAAGTGGACAAAATGCACGAATTGGACCAACTAGAGTAACTTCAAAATTGGACAAACTGGATGAATTGGGCCAACTAGAGTAACTGCACGAATTGGACACAATGGACGAAAAGGAAGAACTGGACCAACTGCACGAAGGAGCCATACTGGGCGAGCAGGAAAAAATGGAAAAATAGGAAAACCGAATGAATTGGAAAAACTAGAGGAATTGGAGGAACGTTAACTGAACGAACTGGACGAACTCGAAAAACTGGACGAACTGGACAAACTGGACGAATGACAAACTTGACGAACTGGACAAATTGAACAAACTGGATGAATTGGACAAACTAGGAATTTGACAAATTGGACATAATGGACGAACAGGAAGAACAGGACGAACTAGACGAAGGGACATACTGGGCGAGTTGGAAAATATGGATCGTCCAGTTTGTCCACTTTGTCGAGTTTTTTAGTTTGTCAAATTTTTCTAGATGGTTCTGTTGGTCCAATTTGTCCAGTTTGGCCCTTTATCTGTTTTGTCCAATTCGCTAGTTTGTCCAGGTTGTCAAGTTTATCTACTTTGTCGAGTTACTCTATTTAGCTAATTGCACTTTTTAAAGTGAGTCCAATTCGTCCAGTTTGTTCAGTTTATGCAGTTTGTCTTGTTTTTAAGTTCCTTACCTACCCCGTTTGTCCACTATGTCCAGTTTCGCCAATTCGTACAGTTTGTCCACATTGTCCTGTTCATCCAGTTTTAACTAGTATTTCCAGTTTAGCACTTTGTTCAGTGATCCAGTTAGTCCTGTTCGTCCAGATTGTGTAGTTTTTCCAGTCTAATTTGTGCAATTCCTCTAGTTGGCGCAATTCATCCAGTTGTCGAATTTGTGTAGTTTGTTCAGTTCGTCATGTTGTCCAGTTTGTCTAGTTCTTTCAATTTGTTCAGTTGCTCCAGTTTTCGAGTTCGTCCAGTTCTTTTAGTTTGTTACGTTCCTCTAGTTCATCTAGTTCTCCAATTCGTCCAGTTTGTGCAATTCGTCCAGATTTTCCAATTGGACACAATGGATGAATCGGAAGAACTGGACCAACTGTCGAACTGCACGAAGGACACATACCGGGTGAGCAGGAAAAAATGGACAAGCTGAGAAACTGAACGAATTGGAAAATCTAGACGAATTGGAAGAATTGGACGACTTGGACAAACTGGACCAACTAGAGGAACATAACAAAGTAAACAAAACTGGACGAATTCAAGAAACTGGTCCAACTGGACAAATTGAACGAACTGGACAAACTTGTCGCACTGGACAAAATGCACGAATTGGAACGAACTAGAGTAACTGCACAAATTGGACAAACTAGATGAATTGGGCCAACTAGAGGAATTGCACAAATTGGACACAATGGATGAATAGGAAGAACAGGACCAACTGACAAAGGTGACATACTGGGCGAGCAGGATAAAATGGACAAACAATAGAACTGAAGGAATTGGAAACTCTGGACGAGTTGGAAGAACTGGATGACCTGGACAAACTGGACCAACTGGAGGAACATAACAAAGTAAACGACCTAGGCGAACTCGAGAAACTGGACCAACTAGAAAAATTAAACGAACTAGACAAACTTGTCGAATTGGACAAAATGGACGAATTGGACCAACTAGAGTAACTGAACAAATTGGACAAACTGGATGAATTGGGCCAACTAGATTAACTACACAAATTGGACACAATGGATGAATAGGAAGAACTGGACCAACTGGACAAACTGCACGAAGGACACATACCGGGCGAGCAGGAAAAAATGGACAAACCGGAGAAACTAAAGGAATTGGAAAATCTGGATGAATTGGATGACTTGGATGACCTGCACAAACTGAACCAGCTAGAGGAACATAAAAAAGTAAACAAACTCGACGAACTCAAGAAACTGGTCCAACTGGACAAATTGAACGAACTAGACAAACTTGTCGAATTGGACATAATGCACGAATTGGACCAACTAGAGTAACTGTACAAATTGGACAAACTGGATGAATTGGGCGAACTAGAGAATTGCACGAATTGGACACAATGGACGAATAGAAGAACTGGACCAACCGACAAATGAGACATACTGGGCGAGCAGAAAAAATGGACAAACAGAGAAACTGAACGAATAGGAAAATCTGGAGGAATTGGAAGAACTGGACGACCTGGACAAACTGGATCAACTGGAGGAACATAACAAAGTGAACGACCTAGGCGAACTCGAGAAACTGGACCAACTGGACAAATTGAACGAACTGGACAAACTTGTTGAACTAGACAAAATGGACGGATTGGACCAACTAGAGGTAATTGCACAAATTGGACAAACTGGATGAATTGGGCCAACTAGAATAACTACGCAAATTGGACACAATGGATGAATAGAAAGAATTGGACCAACTGGACCAACTGCGTGAAGGACACATACTGGGTGGTGAGCAGGAAAAAATGGATAAACTGGAGAAACAGAACGAATTGGAAAATCTGGACGAATTGGAAGAATTGACGACCTGGACAAACTGGACCAACTAGAGAACATACAAAGTAAACGAACTGGACGAACTCAAGAAACTGGTCCAACTGGACAAACTTGTCGAAGTGGACAAAATGCACGAATTGGACCAACTAGAGTAACTTCACAAATTGGACAAACTGGATGAATTGGGCCAACTAGAGTAACTGCACGAATTGGACACAATGGACGAAAAGGAAGAACTGGACCAACTTCACGAAGGAGCCATACTGGGCGAGCAGGAAAAAATGGAAAAATAGAGAAACCGAATGAATTGGAAAAACTAGAGGAATTGGAGGAACGTTAACTGAACGAACTGGACGAACTCGAAAAACTGGACGAACTGGACAAACTGGACGAACTTGACAAACTTGACGAACTGGACAAATTGAACAAACTGGATGAATTGGACAAACTAGAGGAATTTGACAAATTGGACATAATGGACGAACAGGAAGAACAGGACGAACTAGACGAAGGGGACATACTGGGCGAGTTGGAAAATATGGATCGTCCATTTGTCCACTTTGTCAGTTTTCTAGTTTGTCAAATTTTTCTAGATGGTTCTGTTGGTCCAATTTGTCCAGTTTGGCCAGTTTATCTGTTTTGTCCAATTCGTCTAGTTTGTCCAGGTTGTCAAGTTTATCTACTTTGTCGAGTTACTCTTATTTAGCTAATCTGTGCACTTTTTACAGTGAGTCCAATTCGTCCAGTTTGTTCAGTTTATGCAGTTTGTCTTGTTTTTTAAGTTCCTTTACATTACCCCGTTTGTCCACTATGTCCAGTTTCGCCAATTCGTACAGTTTGTCCACATTGTCCTGTTCATCCAGTTTAACTAGTATTTTCCAGTTTAGCTACTTTGTTCAGTTGATCCATTAGTCCTGTTCGTCCAGATTGTGTAGTTTTTCCAGTCTAATTTGTGCAATTCCTCTAGTTGGCGCAATTCATCCAGTTTGTCGAATTTGTGTAGTTTGTTCAGTTCGTCATTTGTCCAGTTTGTCTAGTTCTTCAATTTGTTCAGTTGCTCCATTTTTCGAGTTCGTCCAGTTCTTTTAGTTTTGTTACGTTCCTCTAGTTCATCTAGTTTCTCCAATTCGACCAGTTTGTGCAATTCGTCCAGATTTTCCAATTGGACACAATGGATGAATCGAAGAACTGGACCAACTGGTCGAACTGCACGAAGGACACATACGGAGTGAGCAGGAAAAAATGGACAAGCTGGAGAAACTGAACGAATTGGAAAATCTAGACGAATTGGAAGAATTGGACGACTTGGACAAACTGGACCAACTAGAGGAACAAACAAAGTAAACAAACTGGACGAATTCAAGAAACTGGTCCAACTGGACAAATTGAACGAACTGGACAAACTTGTCCGCACTGGACAAAATGCACGAATTGGACGAACTAGAGTAACTGCACAAATTGGACAAACTAGATGAATTGGGCCAACTAAGAGGAATTGCACAAATGGACACAATGGATGAATAGGAAGAACAGGACCAACTGACAAAGGTGACATACTGGGCGAGCATGATAAAATGGACAAACAATAGAAACTGAAGGAATTGGAAACTCTGGACGAGTTGGAAGAATTGGATGACCTGGACAAACTGGACCAACTGGAGGAACATAACAAAGTAAACGACCTAGGCGAACTCGAGAAACTGGACCAACTAGAAAAATTAAACGAACTAGACAAACTTGTCGAATTGGACAAAATGGACGAATTGGACCAACAGAGTAACTGAACAAATTGGACAACTGGATGAATTGGCCAACTAGATTAACTACACAAATTGGACACAATGGAGAATAGGAAGAACTGGACCAATGGACAAACTGCACGAAGGACACACACCGGGCGAGCAGGAAAAAATGGACAAACCGGAGAAACTAAACGAATTGGAAAATCTGGATGAATTGGATGACTTGGATGACCTGCACAAACTGAACCAGCTAGAGGAACATAAAAAAGTAAACAAACTGGACGAACTCAAGAAACTGGTCCAACTGGACAAATTGAACGAACTAACAAACTTGTCGAATTGGACATAATGCACGAATTGGACCAACTAGAGTAACTGTACAATTGGACAAACTGGATGAATTGGGCCAACTAGAGGAATTGCACAAATTGGACACAATGGACGAATAGGAAGAACTGGACCAACCGGACAAATGAGACATACTGGGCGAGCAGAAAAATGGACAAACAGGAGAAACTGAACGAATAGGAAAATCTGGAGAATTGGAAGAACTGGACGACCTGGACAAAACTGGATCAACTGGAGGAACATAACAAAGTGAACGACCTAGGCGAACTCGAGAAAACTGGACCAACTGGACAAATTGAACGAACTGGACAAACTTGTTGAACTAGACAAAATGGACGGATTGGACCAACTAGAGTAATTGCACAAATTGGACAAACTGGATGAATTGGGCCAACTAGAATAACTACGCAAATTGGACACAATGGATGAATAGAAAGAATTGGACCAACTGGACCAACTGCGTGAAGGACACATACTGGGTGGTGAGCAGGAAAAAATGGATAAACTGGAGAAACAGAACGAATTGGAAAATCTGACGAATTGGAAGAATTGGACGACCTGGACAAACTGGACCAACTAGGAAACATAAACAAAGTAAACGAACTGGACGAACTCAAGAAACTGGTCCAACTGGACAAACTTGTCGAAGTGGACAAAATGCACGAATTGGACCAACTAGAGTAACTTCACAAATTGGACAAACGGATGAATTGGGCCAACTAGAGTAACTGCACGAATTGGACACAATGGACGAAAAGGAAGAACTGGACCAACTGCACGAAGGAGCCATACTGGGCGAGCAGGAAAAAATGGAAAAATAGGAGAAACCGAATGAATTGGAAAAACTAGAGGAATTGGAGGAACGTTAACTGAACGAACTGGACGAACTCGAAAAACTGGACGAACTGGACAAACTGGAACTTGACAAACTTGACGAACTGGACAAATTGAACAAACTGGATGAATTGGACAAACTAGAGGAATTTGACAAATTGGACATAATGGACGAACAGAAGAACAGGACGAACTAGACGAAGGGGACATACTGGGCGAGTTGGAAATATGGATCGTCCAGTTTGTCCACTTTGTCGAGTTTTTCTATTTTGTCAAATTTTTCTAGATGGTTCTGTTGGTCCAATTTGTCCAGTTTGGCCAGTTATCTGTTTTGTCCAATCGTTAGTTTGTCCAGGTTGTCAAGTTTATCTACTTTGTCGAGTTACTCTTATTTATCTAATCTGTGCACTTTTTACAGTGAGTCCAATTCGTCCATTTGTTCAGTTTATGCAGTTTGTCTTGTTTTTTAAGTTCCTTTACATTACCCGTTGTCCACTTCCAGTTTCGCCAATTCGTACAGTTTTGTCCACATTGTCCTGTTCATCCAGTTTAACTAGTATTTCCAGTTTAGCAACTTTGTTCAGTTGATCCAGTAGTCCTGTTCGTCCAGATTGTGTAGTTTTTCCAGTCTAATTTGTGCAATTCCTCTAGTTGGCGCAATTCATCCAGTTTGTCGAATTTGTGTAGTTTGTTCAGTTCGTCATGTTTGTCCAGTTTGTCTAGTTCTTTCAATTTGTTCATTCTCCAGTTTTCGAGTTCGTCCAGTTCTTTTAGTTTGTTACGTTCCTCTAGTTCATCTAGTTTCTCCAATTCGTCCAGTTTGTGCAATTCGTCCAGATTTTCCAATTGGACACAAGGATGAATCGGAAGAACTGGACCAACTGGTCGAACTGCACGAAGGACACATACCGGGTGAGCAGGAAAAAATGGACAAGCTGAGAAACTGAACGAATTGAAAATCTAGACGAATTGGAAGAATTGGACGACTTGGACAAACTGACCAACTAGAGGAACATAACAAAGTAAACAAACTGGACGAATTCAAGAAACTGGTCCAACTGGACAAATTGAACGAACTGGACAAACTTGTCGCACTGGACAAAATGCACGAATTGGACGAACTAGAGTAACTGCACAAATTGGACAAACTAGATGAATTGGGCCAACTAGAGGAATTGCACAAATTGGACACAATGGATGAATAGGAAGAACAGGACCAACTGGACAAAGGTGACATACTGGGCGAGCAGGATAAAATGGACAAACAATAGAAACTGAAGGAATTGGAAACTCTGGACGAGTTGGAAGAACTGGATGACCTGGACAAACTGGACCAACTGGAGGAACATAACAAAGTAACGACCTAGGCGAACTCGAGAAACTGACCAACTAGAAAAATTAAAACGAACTAGACAAACTTGTCGAATTGGACAAAATGGACGAATTGGACCAACTAGAGTAACTGAACAAATTGGACAAACTGGATGAATTGGGCCAACTAGATTAACTACACAAATTGGACACAATGGATGAATAAAGAACTGGACCAACTGGACAAACTGCACGAAGGACACATACCGGGCGAGCAGGAAAAAATGGACAAAACCGGAGAAACTAAAGGAATTGGAAATCTGGATGAATTGGATGACTTGGATGACCTGCACAAACTGAACCAGCTAGAGGAACATAAAAAAGTAAACAAACTCGACGAACCAAGAAAACTGGTCCAACTGGACAAATTGAACGAACTAGACAAACTTGTCGAATTGGACATAATGCACGAATTGGACCACTAGAGTAACTGTACAAATTGGACAAACTGGATGAATTGGGCGAACTAGAGGAATTGCACGAATTGGACACAATGGACGAATAGGAAGAACTGGACCAACCGGACAAATGAGACATACTGGGCGAGCAGAAAAAATGGACAAACAGGAGAAACTGAACGAATAGGAAAATCTGGAGGAATTGGAAGAACTGGACGACCTGGACAACTGGATCAACTGGAGGAACATAACAAAGTGAACGACCTAGGCGAACTCGAGAAACTGGACCAACTGGACAAATTGAACGAACTGGACAAACTTGTTGAACTAGACAAAATGGACGGATTGGACCAACTAGAGGTAATTGCACAAATTGGACAAACTGGATGAATTGGGCCAACTAGAATAACTACGCAAATTGGACACAATGGATGAATAGAAAGAATTGGACCAACTGGACCAACTGCGTGAAGGACACATACTGGGTGGTGAGCAGGAAAAAATGGATAAACTGGAGAAACAGAACGAATTGGAAAATCTGGACGAATTGGAAGAATTGGACGACCTGGACAAACTGGACCAACTAGAGGAACATAACAAAGTAAACGAACTGGACGAACTCAAGAAACTGGTCCAACTGACAAACTTGTCGAAGTGGACAAAATCACGAATTGGACCAACTAGAGTAACTTCACAAATTGGACAAACTGGATGAATTGGGCCAACTAGAGTAACTGCACGATTGGACACAATGGACGAAAAGGAAGAACTGACCAACTTCACGAAGGAGCCATACTGGGCGAGCAGGAAAAAATGGAAAAATAGGAGAAACCGAATGAATTGGAAAAACTAGAGGAATTGGAGGAACGTTAACTGAACGAACTGGACGAACTCGAAAAACTGGACGAACTGGACAAACTGGACGAACTTGACAAACTTGACGAACTGGACAAATTGAACAAACTGGATGAATTGGACAAACTAGAGGAATTTGACAAATGGACATAATGGACGAACAGGAAGAACAGGACGAACTAGACGAAGGGGACATACTGGGCGAGTTGGAAAATATGGATCGTCCAGTTTGTCCACTTTGTCGAGTTTTTCTAGTTGTCAAATTTTTCTAGATGGTTCTGTTGGTCCAATTTGTCCAGTTTGCCAGTTTATCTGTTTTGTCCAATTCGTCTAGTTTGTCCAGGTTGTCAAGTTTATCTACTTTGTCGAGTTACTCTTATTTAGCTAATCTGTGCACTTTTACAGTGAGTCCAATTCGTCCAGTTTGTTCAGTTTATGCAGTTTGTCTTGTTTTTTAAGTTCCTTTACATTACCCCGTTTGTCCACTATGTCCAGTTTCGCCAATTCGTACAGTTTGTCCACATTGTCCTGTTCATCCAGTTTAACTAGTATTTCCAGTTTAGCAACTTTGTTCAGTTGATCCAGTTAGTCCTGTTCGTCCAGATTGTGTAGTTTTTCCAGTCTAATTTGTGCAATTCCTCTAGTTGGCGCAATTCATCCATTTGTCGAATTTGTGTATTTTGTTCAGTTCGTCATGTTTGTCCAGTTTGTCTAGTTCTTTCAATTTGTTCAGTTGCTCCAGTTTTCGAGTTCGTCCAGTTCTTTTAGTTTGTTACGTTCCTCTAGTTCATCTAGTTTCTCCAATTCGTCCAGTTTGTGCAATTCGTCCAGATTTTCCAATTGGACACAATGGATGAATCGGAAGAACTGGACCAACTGGTCGAACTGCACGAAGGACACATACCGGGTGAGCAGGAAAAAATGGACAAGCTGGAGAAACTGAACGAATTGGAAAATCTAGACGAATTGGAAGAATTGGACGACTTGGACAAACTGGACCAACTAGAGGAACATAACAAAGTAAACAAACTGGACGAATTCAAGAAACTGGTCCAACTGGACAAATTGAACGAACTGGACAAACTTGTCGCACTGGACAAAATGCACGAATTGGACGAACTAGAGTAACTGCACAAATTGGACAAACTAGATGAATTGGGCCAACTAGAGGAATTGCACAAATTGGACACAATGGATGAATAGGAAGAACAGGACCAACTGGACAAAGGTGACATACTGGGCGAGCAGGATAAAATGGACAAACAATAGAAACTGAAGGAATTTGGAAACTCTGACGAGTTGGAAGAATTGGATGACCTGGACAAACTGGACCAACTGGAGGAACAAAACAAAGTAAACGACCTAGGCAACTCGAGAAACTGGACCAACTAGAAAAATTAAACGAACTAGACAAACTTGTCGAATTGGACAAAATGGACGAATTGGACCAACTAGAGTAACTGAACAAATTGGACAAACTGGATGAATTGGCCAACTAGATTAACTACACAAATTGGACACAATGGATGAATAGGAAGAACTGGACCAACTGGACAAACTGCACGAAGGACACACACCGGGCGAGCAGGAAAAAATGGACAAACCGGAGAAACTAAACGAATTGGAAAATCTGGATGAATTGGATGACTTGGATGACCTGCACAAACTGAACCAGCTAGAGGAACATAAAAAAGTAAACAAACTGGACGAACTCAAGAAACTGGTCCAACTGGACAAATTGAACGAACTAGACAAACTTGTCGAATTGGACATAATGCACGAATTGGACCAACTAGAGTAACTGTACAAATTGGACAAACTGGATGAATTGGGCCAACTAGAGGAATTGCACAAATTGGACACAATGGACGAATAGAAGAACTGGACCAACCGGACAAATGAGACACTGGGCGAGCAGAAAAAATGGACAAACAGGAGAAACTGAACGAATAGGAAAATCTGGAGAATTGGAAGAACTGGACGACCTGGACAAACTGGATCAACTGGAGGAACATAACAAAGTGAACGACCTAGGCGAACTCGAGAAACTGGACCAACTGGACAAATTGAACGAACTGGACAAACTTGTTAAACTAGACAAAATGGACGGATTGGACCAACTAGAGTAATTGCACAAATTGGACAAACTGGATGAATTGGGCCAACTAGAATAACTACGCAAATTGGACACAATGGATGAAGAAAGAATTGACCAACTGCGTGAAGGACACATACTGGGTGGTGAGCAGAAAAAATGGATAAACTGGAGAAACAGAACGAATTGGAAAATCTGGACGAATTGAAGAATTGGACGACCTGGACAAAATGGACCAACTAAGGAACATAACAAAGTAAACGAACTGGACGAACTCAAGAAAATGGTCCAACTGGACAAACTTGTCGAAGTGGACAAAATGCACGAATTGGACCAACTAGAGTAACTTCACAAATTGGACAAACTGGATGAATTGGGCCAACTAGAGTAACTGCACGAATTGGACACAATGGACGAAAAGAAGAAGAACTGGACCAACTGCAACGAAGGAGCCATACTGGGCGAGCAGGAAAAAATGAAAAAAAGAGAAAACCGAATGAATTGGAAAACTAGAGGAATTGGAGGAACGTTAACTGAACGAACTGGACGAACTCGAAAAACTGGACGAAGGACAAACTGGACGAACTTGACAAACTTGACGAACTGGACAAATTGAACAAACTGGATGAATTGGACAAACTAGAGGAATTTGACAAATTGGACATAATGACGAACAGAAGAACAGGACGAACTAGACGAAGGGGACATACTGGCGAGTTGGAAAATATGATCGTCCAGTTTGTCCAATTGTCGAGTTTTTCTAGTTTGTCAAATTTTTCTAGATGGTTCTGTTGGTCCAATTTGTCCAGTTGGCCAGTTTATCTGTTTTGTCCAATTCGTCTAGTTTGTCCTGGTTGTCAAGTTTATCTACTTTGTCGAGTTACTCTTATTTAGCTAATCTGTGCACTTTTTACAGTGAGTCCAATTCGTCCAGTTTGTTCATTTATGCAGTTTTGTCTTGTTTTTTAAGTTCCTTTACATTACCCCGTTTGTCCACTATGTCCAGTTTGTCCAGTTTCGCCAATTCGTACAGTTTGTCCACATGTCCTGTTCATCCAGTTTAACTAGTATTTCCAGTTTAGCAACTTTGTTCAGTGATCCATTAGTCCTGTTCGTCCAGATTGTGTAGTTTTTTCCAGTCTAATTTGTACAATTCCTCTAGTTGGCGCAATTCATCCAGTTTGTCGAATTTGTGTAGTTTGTTCAGTTCTCATGTTTGTCCAGTTTGTCTAGTTCTTTCAATTTGTTCAGTTGCTCCAGTTTTCGAGTTCGTCCAGTTCTTTTTTGTTTTACGTTCCTCTAGTTCATCTAGTTTCTCCAATTCGTCCAGTTTGTCCAATTCGTCCAGATTTTCCAATTGGACACAATGGATGAATCGAAGAACTGGACCAACTGGTCGAACTGCACGAAGGACACTATCGAGTTTTTCTAGTTTGTCAAATTTTTCTAGATGGTTCTGTTGTCCAATTTGTCCAGTTTGGCCAGTTTATCTGTTTTGTCCAATTCGTCTAGTTTGTCCAGGTTGTCAAGTTTATCTACTTTGTCGAGTTATCTTATTTAGCTAATCTGTGCACTTTTTACAGTGAGTCCAATTCGTCCAGTTTGTTCAGTTTATGCAATTTGTCTTGTTTTTAAGTTCCTTTACATTACCCCCCGTTGTCCACTATGTCCAGTTTGTCCAGTTTCGCCAATTCGTACAGTTTGTCCACATTGTCCTGTTCATCCAGTTTAACTAGTATTTCCAGTTTAGCAACTTTGTTCAGTTGATCCAGTTTAGTCCTGTTCGTCCAGATTGTGTAGTTTTTCCAGTCTAATTTGTGCAATTCCTCTAGTTGCGCAATTCATCCAGTTTGTCGAATTTGTGTAGTTTGTTCAGTTCGTCATGTTTGTCCAGTTTGTCTAGTTCTTCATTTGTTCAGTTGCTCAGTTTTCGAGTTCGTCCAGTTCTTTTAGTTTGTTACGTTCCTCTAGTTCATCTAGTTTCTCCAATTCGCCAGTTTGTCCAATTCGTCCAGATTTTCCAATTGGACACAATGGATGAATCGAAGAACTGGACCAACTGGTCGAACTGCACGAAGGACACATATCGAGTTTTTCTAGTTTGTCAAATTTTTCTAGATGGTTCTGTTGGTCCAATTTGTCCAGTTTGGCCAGTTTATCTGTTTTGTCCAATTCGTCTAGTTTGTCCAGGTTGTCAAGTTTATCTACTTGTCGAGTTACTCTTATTTAGCTAATCTGTGCACTTTTTACAGTGAGTCCAATTCGTCCAGTTTGTCAGTTTATGCAGTTTGTCTTGTTTTTTAAGTTCCTTTACATTACCCCGTTTGTCCACTATGTCCAGTTTCGCCAATTCGTACAGTTTGTCCACATTGTCCTGTTCATCCAGTTTAACTAGTATTTCCAGTTTAGCAACTTTGTTCATTGATCCAGTTAGTCCTGTTCGTCCAGATTGTGCAGTTTTTTCCAGTCTAATTTGTGCAATTCCTCTAGTTGGCGCAATTCATCCAGTTTGTCGAATTTGTGTAGTTTGTTCAGTTCGTCATGTTTGTCCAGTTTGTCTAGTTCTTTCAATTTGTTCAGTTGCTCCAGTTTTCGAGTTTGTCCAGTCTTTTAGTTTGTTACATTCCTCTAGTTCATCTAGTTTCTCCAATTCGTCCAGTTTGTCCAATTCGTCAGATTTTCCAATTGGACACAATGGATGAATCGGAAGAACTGGACCAACTGGTCGAACTGCACGAAGGACACATACGGGTGAGCAGAAAAAAATGGACAAGCTTGGAGAAACTGAACGAATTGAAAATCTAGACGAATTGGAAGAATTGGACGACTTGGACAAACTGGACCAACTAGAGGAACATAACAAAGTAAACAAACTGGACGAATTCAAGAAACTGGTCCCAACTGACAAATTGAACGAACTGGACAAACTTGTCGCACTGGACAAAATGCACGAATTGGACGAACTAGAGTAACTGCACAAATTGGACAAACTAGATGAATTGGGCCAACTAGAGGAATTGCACAAATTGGACACAATGGATGAATAGGAAGAACAGGACCAACTGGACAAAGGTGACATACTGGGCGAGCAGGATAAAATGGACAAACAATAGAAACTGAAGGAATTGGAAACTCTGGACGAGTTGGAAGAATTGGATGACCTGGAGAAACTGGACCAACTGGAGGAACATAACAAAGTAAACGACCTAGGCGAACTCGAGAAACTGGACCAACTAGAAAAATTAAACGAACTAGACAAACTTGTCGAATTGGACAAAATGGACGAATTGGACCAACTAGAGTAACTGAACAAATTGGACAACTGGAGAATTGGGCCAACTAGATTAACTACACAAATTGGACACAATGGATGAATAGGAAGAACTGGACCAACTGGACAAACTGCACGAAGGACACCACCGGGCGAGCAGGAAAAAATGGACAAACCGGAGAAACTAAACGAATTGGAAAATCTGGATGAATTGGATGACTTGGATGACCTGCACAAACTGAACCAGCTAGGAACATTAAAAAGTAAACAAACTGGAACGAACTCAAGAAACTGGTCCAACTGGACAAATTGAACGAACTAGACAAACTTGTCGAATTGGACATAATGCACGAATTGGACAACTAGAGTAACTGTACAAATTGGACAAACTGGATGAATTGGGCCAACTAGAGGAATTGCACAAATTGGACACAATGACGAATAGGAAGAACTGACCAACGGACAAATGAGACATACTGGGCGAGCAGAAAAAATGGACAAACAGGAGAAACTGAACGAATAGGAAAATCTGGAGGAATTGGAAGAACTGGACGACCTGGACAAACTGGATCAACTGGAGGAACATAACAAAGTGAACGACCTAGGCGAACTCGAGAAACTGGACCAACTGGACAAATTGAACGAACTGGACAAACTTGTTGAACTAGACAAAATGGACGGATTGGACCAACTAGAGTAATTGCACAAATTGGACAAACTGGATGAATTGGGCCAACTAGAATAACTACGCAAATTGGACACAATGGATGAATAGAAAGAATTGGACCAACTGCGTGAAGGACACATACTGGGTGGTGAGCAGGAAAAAATGGATAAACTGGAGAAACAGAACGAATTGGAAAATCTGGACGAATTGGAAGAATTGGACGACCTGGACAAAATGGACCAACTAGAGGAACATAACAAAGTAAACGAACTGGACGAACTCAAGAAAATGGTCCAACTGGACAAACTTGTCGAAGTGGACAAAATGCACGAATTGGACCAACTAGAGTAACTTCACAAATTGGACAAACTGGATGAATTGGGCCAACTAGAGTAACTGCACGAATTGGACACAATGGACGAAAAGGAAGAACTGGACCAACTGCACGAAGGAGCCATACTGGGCGAGCAGGAAAAAATGGAAAAATAGGAGAAACCGAATGAATTGGAAAAACTAGAGGAATTGGAGGAACGTTAACTGAACGAACTGGACGAACTCGAAAAACTGGACGAAGTGGACAAACTGGACGAACTTGACAAACTTGACGAACTGGACAAATTGAACAAACTGGATGAATTGGACAAACTAGAGGAATTTGACAAATTGGACATAATGGACGAACAGGAAGAACAGACGAACTAGACGAAGGGGACATACTGGGCGAGTTGGAAAATATGGATCGTCCAGTTTGTCCAATTTGTCGAGTTTTTCTAGTTTGTCAAATTTTTCTAGATGGTTTGTTGGTCCAATTTGTCCAGTTTGGCCAGTTTATCTGTTTTGTCCAATTCGTCTAGTTTGTCCAGGTTGTCAGTTTATCTACTTTGTCGAGTTACTCTTATTTAGCTAATCTGTGCACTTTTTACAGTGAGTCCATTCGTCCAGTTTGTTCAGTTTATGCAGTTTGTCTTGTTTTTTAAGTTCCTTTACATTACCCCGTTTGTCCACTATGTCCAGTTTGTCCAGTTTCGCCAATTCGTACAGTTTGTCCACATTGTCCTGTTCATCCAGTTTAACTAGTATTTCCAGTTTAGCAACTTTGTTCAGTTGATCCAGTTAGTCCTGTTCGTCCAGATTGTGTAGTTTTTCCAGTCTAATTTGTACAATTCCTCTAGTTGGCGCAATTCATCCAGTTTGTCGAATTTGTAGTTTGTTCAGTTCGTCATGTTTGTCCAGTTGTCTAGTTCTTTCAATTTGTTCAGTTGCTCCAGTTTTCGAGTTTGTCCAGTTCTTTTAGTTTGTTACGTTCCTCTAGTTCATCTAGTTTCTCCAATTCGTCCAGTTTGTCCAATTCGTCCAGATTTTCCAATTGGACACAATGGATGAATCGGAAGAACTGGACCAACTGGTCGAACTGCACGAAGGACACATATCGAGTTTTTCTAGTTTGTCAAATTTTTCTAGATGGTTCTGTTGTCCAATTGTCCAGTTTGGCCAGTTTATCTGTTTTGTCCAATTCGTCTAGTTTGTCCAGGTGTCAAGTTTATCTACTTTGTCGAGTTACTCTTATTAGCTAATCTGTGCACTTTTTACAGTGAGTCCAATTCGTCCAGTTTGTTCAGTTTATGCAATTTGTCTTGTTTTTTTTAAGTTCCTTTACATTACCCGTTTGTCCACTATGTCCAGTTTGTCCAGTTTCGCCAATTCGTACATTGTCCACATGTCCTGTTCATCAGTTAACTAGTATTTCCAGTTTAGCAACTTTGTTCAGTTGATCCAGTTAGTCCTGTTCGTCCAGATTGTGTAGTTTTTCCAGTCTAATTTGTGCAATTCCTCTAGTTGGCGCAATTCATCCAGTTTGTCGAATTTGTGTAGTTTGTTCAGTTCGTCATGTTTGTCCAGTTTGTCTAGTTCTTTCAATTTGTTCAGTTGCTCCAGTTTTCGAGTTCGTCCAGTTCTTTTAGTTTGTTACGTTCCTCTAGTTCATCTAGTTTCTCCAATTCGTCCAGTTTGTCCAATTCGTCCAGATTTTCCAATTGGACACAATGGATGAATCGGAAGAACTGGACCAACTGGTCGAACTGCACGAAGGACACATATCGAGTTTTTCTAGTTTGTCAAATTTTTCTAGATGGTTCTGTTGGTCCAATTTGTCCAGTTTGGCCAGTTTATCTGTTTTGTCCAATTCGTCTAGTTTGTCCAGGTTGTCAAGTTTATCTACTTTGTCGAGTTACTCTTATTTAGCTAATCTGTGCACTTTTTACAGTGAGTCCAATTCGTCCAGTTTGTTCAGTTTATGCAGTTTGTCTTGTTTTTTAAGTTCCTTTACATTACCCCGTTTGTCCACTATGTCCAGTTTCGCCAATTCGTACAGTTGTCCACATTGTCCTGTTCATCCAGTTTAACTAGTATTTCCAGTTTAGCAACTTTGTTCAGTTGATCCAGTTAGTCCTGTTCGTCCAGATTGTGCAGTTTTTCCAGTCTAATTTGTGCAATTCCTCTAGTTGGCGCAATTCATCCAGTTTGTCGAATTTGTGTAGTTTGTTCAGTTCGTCATGTTTGTCCAGTTTGTCTAGTTCTTTCAATTTGTTCAGTTGCTCCAGTTTTCGAGTTTGTCCAGTTCTTTAGTTTGTTACATTCCCTCTAGTTCATCTAGTTTCTCCAATTCGTCCAGTTTGTCCAATTCGTCCAGATTTTCCAATTGGACACAATGGATGAATCGGAAGAACTGGACCAACTGGTCGAACTGCACGAAGGACATACCGGGTGAGCAGGAAAAAATGGACAAGCTGGAGAAACTGAACGAATTGGAAAATCTAGACGAATTGGAAGAATTGGACGACTTGGACAAACTGACCAACTAGAGGAACATAACAAAGTAAACAAACTGGACGAATTCAAGAAACTGGTCCAACTGGACAAATTGAACGAACTGGACAAACTTGTCGCACTGGACAAAATGCACGAATTGGACGAACTAGAGTAACTGCACAAATTGGACAAACTAGATAATTGGGCCAACTAGAGGAATAGCACAAATTGGACTCAATGGATGAATAGGAAGAACAGGACCAACTGGACAAAGGTGACATACTGGGCGAGCAGGATAAATGGACAAACAATAGAAACTGAAGGAATTGGAAACTCTGGACGAGTTGGAAGAATTGGATGACCTGGACAAACTGGACCAACTGGAGGAACATAACAAAGTAAACGACCTAGGCGAACTCGAGAAACTGGGACCAACTAGAAAAATTAAACGAACTAGACAAACTTGTCGAATTGGACAAAATGGACGAATTGGACCACCTAGAGTAACTGAACAAATTGGACAAACTGGATGAATTGGGCCAAGATTAACTACACAAATTGGACACAATGGATGAATAGGAAGAACTGACCAACTGGACAAACTGCACGAAGGACACACACCGGGCGAGCAGGAAAAAATGGACAAACCGGAGAAACTAACGAATTGGAAAATCTGGATGAATTGGATGACTTGGATGACTGCACAAACTGAACCAGCTAGAGGAACATAAAAAAGTAAACAAACTGGACGAACTCAAGAAACTGGTCCAACTGGACAAATTGAACGAACTAGACAAACTTGTCGAATTGGACATAATGCACGAATTGGACCAACTAGAGTAACTGTACAAATTGGACAAACTGGATGAATTGGGCCAACTAGAGGAATTGCACAAATTGGACACAATGGACGAATAGAAGAACTGGACCAAACCGGACAAATGAGACATACTGGGCGAGCAGAAAAAATGGACAAACAGAAACTGAACGAATAGGAAAATCTGGAGGAATTGGAAGAACTGGACGACCTGGACAAACTGGATCAACTGGAGGAACATAACAAAGTGAACGACCTAGGCGAACTCGAGAAACTGGACCAACTGGACAAATTGAACGAACTGGACAAACTTGTTGAACTAGACAAAAGGACGGATTGGACCAACTAGAGTAATTGCACAAATTGGACAAACTGGATGAATGGGGCCCAACTAGAATAACTACGCAAATTGGACACAATGGATGAATAGAAAGAATTGGACCAACTGCGTGAAGGACACATACTGGGTGGTGAGCAGGAAAAAATGGATAAACTGGAGAAACAGAACGAATTGGAAAATCTGGACGAATTGGAAGAATTGGACGACCTGGACAAAATGGACCAACTAGAGGAACATAACAAAGTAAACGAATGGACGAACTCAAGAAAATGGTCCAACTGGACAAAACTTGTCGAAGTGGACAAAATGCACGAATTGGACCAACTAGAGTAACTTCACAAATTGGACAAACTGGATGAATTGGGCCAACTAGAGTAACTGCACGAATTGACACAATGGACGAAAAGGAAGAACTGGACCAACTGCACGAAGGAGCCATACTGGGCGAGCAGGAAAAAATGGAAAAATAGGAGAAACCGAATGAATTGGAAAAACTAGAGGAATTGGAGGAACGTTAACTGAACGAACTGGACGAACTCGAAAAACTGGACGAAGTGGACAACTGGACGAACTTGACAAACTTGACGAACTGGACAAATTGAACAAACTGGATGAATTGGACAAACTAGAGAATTTGACAAATTGGACATAATGGACGAACAGGAAGAACAGACGAACTAGACGAAGGGGACATACTGGGCGAGTTGGAAAATATGGATCGTCCAGTTTGTCCAATTTGTCGAGTTTTTCTAGTTTGTCAAATTTTTCTAGATGGTTCTGTTGGTCCAATTTGTCCAGTTTGGCCAGTTTTATCTGTTTTGTCCAATTCGTCTAGTTTGTCCAGGTTGTCAAGTTTATCTACTTTGTGAGTTACTCTTATTTAGCTAATCTGTGCACTTTTTACAGTGAGTCCAATTCGTCCAGTTTGTTCAGTTTAAGCAGTTTGTCTTGTTTTTTAAGTTCCTTTACATTACCCGTTTGTCCACGATGTCCAGTTTGTCCAGTTTCGCCAATTCGTACAGTTTGTCCACATTGTCCTGTTCATCCAGTTTAACTAGTATTCCAGTTTAGCAACTTTGTTCAGTTGATCCAGTTAGTCCTGTTCGTCCAGATTGTGTAGTTTTTCCAGTCTAATTTGTGCAATTCCTCTAGTTGGCGCAATTCATCCAGTTTGTCGAATTTGTGTAGTTGTTCAGTTCGTCATGTTTGTCCAGTTTGTCTAGTTCTTTCAATTTGTTCAGTTGCTCCAGTTTTCGAGTTCGTCCAGTTTTTTAGTTTGTTACGTTCCTCTAGTCATCTAGTTTCTCCAATTCGTCCAGTTTGCCCAATTCGTCCAGATTTTCCAATTGGACACAATGGATGAATCGGAAGAAACTGGACCAACTGGTCGAACTGCACGAAGGACACATATCGAGTTTTTCTAGTTGTCAAATTGTCTAGATGGTTCTGTTGGTCCAATTTGTCCAGTTTGGCCAGTTTATCTGTTTTGTCCAATTCGTCTAGTTGTCCAGGTTGTCAAGTTTTATCTACTTTGTCGAGTTACTCTTTTTTAGCTAATCTGTGCACTTTTTACAAGTGAGTCCAATTCGTCCAGTTTGTTCAGTTTATGCAGTTTGTCTTGTTTTTTAAGTTCCTTTACATTACCCCGTTTGTCCACTATGTCCAGTTTGTCCAGTTTCGCCAATTCGTACAGTTTGTCCACATTGTCCTGTTCATCCAGTTTAACTAGTATTCCAGTTTAGCAACTTTGTTCAGTTGATCCAGTTAGTCCTGTTCGTCCAGAGTGTAGTTTTTCCAGTCTAATTTGTGCAATTCCTCTAGTTGGCGCAATTCATCCAGTTTGTCGAATTTGTGTAGTTTGTCAGTTCGTCATGTTTGTCCAGTTTGTCTAGTTCTTTCAATTTGTTCAGTTGCTCCAGTTTTCGAGTTCGTCCAGTTCTTTTAGTTTGTTACGTTCCTCTAGTTCATCTAGTTTCTTGATCCAGTTAGTCATGTTCGTCCAGATTGTGTAGTTTTTCCAGTCTAATTTGTGCAATTCCTCTAGTTGGCGCAATTCATCCAGTTTGTCGAATTTGTAGTTTGTTCAGTTCATCATGTTTGTCCAGTTTGTCTAGTTCTTTCAATTTGTTCAGTTGCTCCAGTTTTCGAGTTCGTCCAGTTCTTTTAGTTTGTTACTTTCCTCTAGTTCATCTAGTTTCTCCAATTCGTCCAGTTTGTCCAATTCGTCCAGATTTCCAATTGGACACAATGGATGAATCGGAAGAACTGGACCAACTGGTCGAACTGCACGAAGGACACATACCGGTGAGCAGGAAAAAATGGACAAGCTGGAGAAACTGAACAATTGGAAAATCTAGCCGAATTGGAAGAATTGACGACTTGGACAAACTGGACCAACTAGAGGAACATAACAAAGTAAACAAACTGGACGAATTCAAGAAACTGGTCCAACTGGACAAATTGAACGAACTGGACAAACTTGTCGCACTGGACAAAATGCACGAATTGGACCAACTAGAGTAACTGCACAAATTGGACAAACTAGATGAATTGGGCCAACTAGAGGAATTGCACAAATTGGACAAACTAGATGAATTGGGCCAACTAGAGGAATTGCACAAATTGGACACAATGGATGAATAGGAAGAACAGGACCAACTGGACAAAGGTGACATACTGGGCGAGCAGGATAAAATGGACAAACAATAGAAACTGAAGGAATTGGAAACTCTGGACGAGTTGGAAGAACTGGATGACCTGGACAAACTGGACCAACTGGAGGAACATAACAAAGTAAACGACCTAGGCGAACTCGAGAAACTGGACCAACTAGAAAAATTAAACGAACTAGACAAACTTGTCGAATTGGACAAAATGGACGAATTGGACCAACTGTAACTGAACAAATTGGACAAACTGGATGAATTGGGCCAACTAGATTAACTACACAAATTGGACACAATGGATGAATAGGAAGAATGGACCAACTGGACAAACTGCACGAAGGACACATACCGGGCGAGCAGGAAAAAATGGACAAACCGGAGAAACTAAACGAATTGGAAAATCTGGATGAATTGGATGACTTGGATGACCTGGACAAACTGAACCAGCTAGAGGAACATAAAAAAGTAAACAAACTGGACGAACTCAAGAAACTGGTCCCTGGACAAATTGAACGAACTAGACAAACTTGTCGAATTGGACATAATGCACGAATTGGACCAACTAGAGTAACTGTACAAATTGGACAAACTGGATGAATTGGGCCAACTAGAGGAATTGCACAAATTGGACACAATGGACGAATAGGAAGAACTGGACCAACCGGACAAATGAGACATACTGGGCGAGCAGAAAAAATGGACAAACAGGAGAAACTGAACGAATAGGAAAATCTGGAGGAATTGGAAGAACTGGACGACCTGGACAAACTGGATCAACTGGAGGAACATAACAAAGTGAACGACCTAGGCGAACTCGAGAAACTGGACCAACTGGACAAATTGAACGAACTTGACAAACTTGTCGAATTGGACAAAATGGACGAATTGGACCAACTAGAGTAACTGAACAAATTGGACAAACTGGATGAATTGGGCCAACTAGAATAACTACGCAAATTGGACACAATGGATGAATAGAAAGAATTGGACCAACTGGACCAACTGCGTGAAGGACACATACTGGGTGGTGAGCAGGAAAAAATGGATAAACTGGAGAAACAGAACGAATTGGAAAATCTGGACGAATTGGAAGAATTGGACGACCTGGACAAACTGGACCAACTAGAGGAACATAACAAAGTAAACGAACTGGACGAACTCAAGAAACTGGTCCAACTGGACAAACTTGTCGAAGTGGACAAAATGCACGAATTGGACCAACTAGAGTAACTTCACAAATTGGACAAACTGGATGAATTGGGCCAACTAGAGTAACTGCACGAATTGGACACAATGGACGAAAAGGAAGAACTGGACCAACTGCACGAAGGAGCCATACTGGGCGAGCAGGAAAAAATGGAAAAATAGGAGAAACCGAATGAATTGAAAAACTAGAGGAATTGGAGGAACGTTAACTGAACGAACTGGACGAACTCGAAAAAACTGGACGAACTGGACAAACTGGACGAACTTGACAAACTTGACGAACTGGACAAATTGAACAAACTGGATGAATTGGACAAACTAGAGGAATTTGACAAATTGGACATAATGGACGAACAGGAAGAACAGGACGAACTAGACGAAGGGGACATACTGGGCGAGTTGGAAAATATGGATCGTCCAGTTTGTCCACTTTGTCGAGTTTTTCTAGTTTGTCAAATTTTTCTAGATGGTTCTGTTGGTCCAATTTGTCCAGTTTGGCCAGTTTATCTGTTTTGTCCAATTCGTCTAGTTTGTCCAGGTTGTAAGTTTATCTACTTTGTCGAGTTACTCTTATTTAGCTAATCTGTGCACTTTTTACAGTGAGTCCAATTCGTCCAGTTTGTTCAGTTTATGCAGTTTGTCTTGTTTTTTAAGTTCCTTTACATTACCCCGTTTGTCCACTATGTCCAGTTTCGCCAATTCGTACAGTTTGTCCACATTGTCCTGTTCATCCAGTTTAACTAGTATTTCCAGTTTAGCAACTTTGTTCAGTTGATCCAGTTTAGTCCTGTTCGTCCAGATTGTGCAGTTTTTTCCAGTCTAATTTGTGCAATTCCTCTAGTTGGCGCAATTCATCCAGTTTGTCGAATTTGTGTAGTTTGTTCAGTTCGTCATGTTTGTCCAGTTTGTCTAGTTCAAATTTGTTCAGTTGCTCCAGTTTTCGAGTTTGTCCAGTTCTTTTAGTTTGTTACATTCCTCTAGTTCATCTAGTTTCTCCAATTCGTCCAGTTTGTCCAATTCGTCCAGATTTTCCAATTGGACACAATGGATGAATCGGAAGAACTGGACCAACTGGTCGAACTGCACGAAGGACACATACCGGGTGAGTAGGAAAAAATGGACAAGCTGGAGAAACTGAACGAATTGGAAAATCTAGACGAATTGGAAGAATTGGACGACCTGGACAAACTGGACCAACTAGAGGAACATAACAAAGTAAACAAACTGGACGAATTCAAGAAACTGGTCCAACTGGACAAATTGAACGAACTGGACAAACTTGTCGCACTGGACAAAATGCACGAATTGGACCAAAGAGTAACTGCACAAATTGGACAAACTAGATGAATTGGGCCAACTAGAGGAATTGCACAAATTGGACACAATGGATGAATAGGAAGAACAGGACCAACTGGACAAAGGTGACATACTGGGCGAGCAGGATAAAATGGACAAACAATAGAAACTGAAGGAATTGGAAACTCTGGACGAGTTGGAAGAACTGGATGACCTGGACAAACTGGACCAACTGGAGGAACATAACAAAGTAAAACGACCTAGGCGAACTCGAGAAACTGGACCAACTAGAAAAATTAAACGAACTAGACAAACTTGTCGAATTGGACAAAATGGACGAATTGGACCAACTAGAGTAACTGAACAAATTGGACAAACTGGATGAATTGGGCCAACTAGATTAACTACACAAATTGGACACAATGGATGAATAGGAAGAACTGGACCAACTGGACAAACTGCACGAAGGACACATACCGGGCGAGCAGGAAAAAATGGACAAACCGGAGAAACTAAACGAATTGGAAAATCTGGATGAATTGGATGACTTGGATGACCTGGACAAACTGAACCAGTAGAGGAACATAAAAGTAAACAAACTGGACGAACTCAAGAAACTGGTCCAACTGGACAAATTGAACGAACTAGACAAACTTGTCGAATTGGACATAATGCACGAATTGGACCAACTAGAGTAACTGTACAAATTGGACAAACTGGATGAATTGGGCCAACTAGAGGAATTGCACAAATTGGACACAATGGACGAATAGGAAGAACTGGACCAACCGGAACAAATGAGACATACTGGGCGAGCAGAAAAAATGGACAAACAGGAGAAACTGAACGAATAGGAAAATCTGGAGGAATTGGAAACTGGACGACCTGGACAAACTGGATCAACTGGAGGAACATAACAAAGTGAACGACCTAGGCGAACTCGAGAAACTGGACCAACTGGACAAATTGAACGAACTGGATAAACTTGTTGAACTAGACAAAATGGACGGATTGGACCAACTAGAGTAATTGCACAAATTGGACAAAACTGGATGAATTGGGCCAACTAGAATAACTACGCAAATTGGACACAATGGATGAATAGAAAGAATTGGACCAACTGGACCAACTGCGTGAAGGACACATACTGGGTGGTGAGCAGGAAAAAATGGATAAACTGGAGAAACAGAACGAATTGGAAAATCTGGACGAATTGGAAGAATTGGACGACCTGGACAAACTGGACCAACTAGAGGAACATAACAAAGTAAACGAAACTGGACGAACTCAAGAAACTGGTCCAACTGGACAAACTTGTCGAAGTGGACAAAATGCACGAATTGGACCAACTAGAGTAACTTCACAAATTGGACAAACTGGATGAATTGGGCCAACTAGAGTAACTGCACGAATTGGACACAATGGACGAAAGGAAGAACTGGACCAACTGCACGAAGGAGCCACTGGGCGAGCAGGAAAAAATGGAAAAATAGGAGAAACCGAATGAATTGGAAAAACTAGAGGAATTGGAGGAACGTTAACTGAACGAACTGGACGAACTCGAAAAACTGGACGAACTGGACAAACTGGACGAACTTGACAAACTTGACGAACTGGACAAATTGAACAAACTGGATGAATTGGACAAACTAGAGGAATTTGACAAATTGGACATAATGGACGAACAGGAAGAACAGGACGAACTAGACGAAGGGGACATACTGGGCGAGTTGGAAAATATGGATCGTCCAGTTTGTCCACTTTGTCGAGTTTTTCTAGTTTGTCAAATTTTTCTAGATGGTTCTGTTGGTCCAATTTGTCCAGTTTGGCCAGTTTATCTGTTTTGTCCAATTCGTCTAGTTTGTCCAGGTTGTCAAGTTTATCTACTTTGTCGAGTTACTCTTATTTAGCTAATCTGTGCACTTTTTACAGTGAGTCCAATTCGTCCAGTTTGTTCAGTTTATGCAGTTTGTCTTGTTTTTTAAGTTCCTTTACATTACCCCGTTTGTCCACTATGTCCAGTTTGTCCAGTTTCGCCAATTCGTACAGTTTGTCCACATTGTCCTGTTCATCCAGTTTAACTAGTATTTCCAGTTTAGCAACTTTGTTCAGTTGATCCAGTTAGTCCTGTTCGTCCAGATTGTGTAGTTTTTCCAGTCTAATTTGTGCAATTCCTCTAGTTGGCGCAATTCATCCAGTTTGTCGAATTTGTGTAGTTTGTTCAGTTCGTCATGTTTGTCCAGTTTGTCTAGTTCTTTCAATTTGTTCAGTTGCTCCAGTTTTCGAGTTCGTCCAGTTCTTTTAGTTTGTTACGTTCTCTAGTTCATCTAGTTTCTCCAATTCGTCCAGTTTGTCCAATTCGTCCCGATTTTCCAATTGGACACAATGGATGAATCGGAAGAACTGGACCAACTGGTCGAACTGCACGAAGGACACATACCGGGTGAGCAGGAAAAAATGGACAAGCTGGAGAAACTGAACGAATTGGAAAATCTAGACGAATTGGAAGAATTGGACGACTTGGACAAACTGGACAAACTAGAGGAACATAACAAAGTAAACAAACTGGACGAATTCAAGAAACTGGTCCAACTGGACAAATTGAACGAACTGGACAAACTTGTCGCACTGGACAAAATGCACGAATTGGACCAACTAGAGTAACTGCACAAATTGGACAAACTAGATGAATTGGGCCAACTAGAGGAATTGCACAAATTGGACACAATGGATGAATAGGAAGAACAGGACCAACTGGACAAAGGTGACATACTGGGCGAGCAGGATAAAATGGACAAACAATAGAAACTGAAGGAATTGGAAACTCTGGACGAGTTCGAAGAACTGGATGACCTGGACAAACTGGACCAACTGGAGGAACATAACAAAGTAAACGACCTAGGCGAACTCGAGAAACTGGACCAACTAGAAAAATTAAACGAACTAGACAAACTTGTCGAATTGGACAAAATGGACGAATTGGACCAACTAGAGTAACTGAACAAATTGGACAAACTGGATGAATTGGGCCAACTAGATTAACTACACAAATTGGACACAATGGATGAATAGGAAGAACTGGACCAACTGGACAAACTGCACGAAGGACACATACCGGGCGAGCAGGAAAAAATGGACAAACCGGAGAAACTAAACGAATTGGAAAATCTGGATGAATTGGATGACTTGGATGACCTGGACAAACTGAACCAGCTAGAGGAACATAAAAAAGTAAACAAACTGGACGAACTCAAGAAACTGGTCCAACTGGACAAATTGAACGAACTAGACAAACTTGTCGAATTGGACATAATGCACGAATTGGACCAACTAGAGTAACTGTACAAATTGGACAAACTGGATGAATTGGGCCAACTAGAGGAATTGCACAAATTGGACACAATGGACGAATAGGAAGAACTGGACCAACCGGACAAATGAGACATACTGGGCGAGCAGAAAAAATGGACAAACAGGAGAAATTGAACGAATAGGAAAATCTGGAGGAATTGGAAGAACTGGACGACCTGGACAAACTGGATCAACTGGAGGAACATAACAAAGTGAACGACCTAGGCGAACTCGAGAAACTGGACCAACTGGACAAATTGAACGAACTTGACAAACTTGTCGAATTGGACAAAATGGACGGATTGGACCAACTAGAGTAATTGCACAAATTGGACAAACTGGATGAATTGGGCCAACTAGAATAACTACGCAAATTGGACACAATGGATGAATAGAAAGAATTGGACCAACTGGACCAACTGCGTGAAGGACACATACTGGGTGGTGAGCAGGAAAAAATGGATAAACTGGAGAAACAGAACGAATTGGAAAATCTGGACGAATTGGAAGAATTGGACGACCTGGACAAACTGGACCAACTAGAGGAACATAACAAAGTAAACGAACTGGACGAACTCAAGAAACTGGTCCAACTGGACAAACTTGTCGAAGTGGACAAAATGCACGAATTGGACCAACTAGAGTAACTTCACAAATTGGACAAACTGGATGAATTGGGCCAACTAGAGTAACTGCACGAATTGGACACAATGGACGAAAAGGAAGAACTGGACCAACTGCACGAAGGAGCCATACTGGGCGAGCAGGAAAAAATGGAAAAATAGGAGAAACCGAATGAATTGGAAAAACTAGAGGAATTGAAGGAACGTTAACTGAACGAACTGGACGAACTCGAAAAACTGGACGAACTGGACAAACTGGACGAACTTGACAAACTTGACGAACTGGACAAATTGAACAAACTGGATGAATTGGACAAACTAGAGGAATTTGACAAATTGGACATAATGGACGAACAGGAAGAACAGGACGAACTAGACGAAGGGGACATACTGGGCGAGTTGGAAAATATGGATCGTCCAGTTTGTCCACTTTGTCGAGTTTTTCTAGTTTGTCAAATTTTTCTAGATGGTTCTGTTGGTCCAATTTGTCCAGTTTGGCCAGTTTATCTGTTTTGTCCAATTCGTCTAGTTTGTCCAGGTTGTCAAGTTTATCTACTTTGTCGAGTTACTCTTATTTAGCTAATCTGTGCACTTTTTACAGTGAGTCCAATTCGTCCAGTTTGTTCAGTTTATGCAGTTTGTCTTGTTTTTTAAGTTCCTTTACATTACCCCGTTTGTCACTATGTCCAGTTTCGCCAATTCGTACAGTTTGTCCACATTGTCCTGTTCATCTAGTTTAACTAGTATTTCCAGTTTAGCAACTTTGTTCAGTTGATCCAGTTAGTCCTGTTCGTCCAGATTGTGCAGTTTTTCCAGTCTAATTTGTGCAATTCCTCTAGTTGGCGCAATTCATCCAGTTTGTCGAATTTGTGTAGTTTGTTCAGTTCGTCATGTTTGTCCAGTTTGTCTAGTTCTTTCAATTTGTTCAGTTGCTCCAGTTTTCGAGTTTGTCCAGTTCTTTTAGTTTGTTACATTCCTCTAGTTCATCTAGTTTCTCCAATTCGTCCAGTTTGTCCAATTCGTCCAGATTTTCCAATTGGACACAATGGATGAATCGGAAGAACTGGACCAACTGGTCGAACTGCACGAAGGACACATACCGGGTGAGTAGGAAAAAATGGACAAGCTGGAGAAACTGAACGAATTGGAAAATCTAGACGAATGGAAGAATTGGACGACCTGGACAAACTGGACCAACTAGAGGAACATAACAAAGTAAACAAACTGGACGAATTCAAGAAACTGGTCCAACTGGACAAATTGAACGAACTGGACAAACTTGTCGCACTGGACAAAATGCACGAATTGGACCAACTAGAGTAACTGCACAAATTGGACAAACTAGATGAATTGGGCCAACTAGAGGAATTGCACAAATTGGACACAATGGATGAATAGGAAGAACAGGACCAACTGGACAAAGGTGACATACTGGGCGAGCAGGATAAAATGGACAAACAATAGAAACTGAAGGAATTGGAAACTCTGGACGAGTTGGAAGAACTGGATGACCTGGACAAAACTGGACCAACTGGAGGAACATAACAAAGTAAACGACCTAGGCGAACTCGAGAAACTGGACCAACTAAAAATTAAACGAACTAGACAAACTTGTCGAATTGGACAAAATGGACGAATTGGACCAACTAGAGTAACTGAACAAATTGGACAAACTGGATGAATTGGGCCAACTAGATTAACTACACAAATTGGACACAATGGATGAATAGGAAGAACTGGACCAACTGGACAAACTGCACGAAGGACACATACCGGGCGAGCAGGAAAAAATGGACAAACCGGAGAAACTAAACGAATTGGAAAATCTGGATGAATTGGATGACTTGGATGACCTGGACAAACTGAACCAGCTAGAGGAACATAAAAAAGTAAACAAACTGGACGAACTCAAGAAACTGGTCCAACTGGACAAATTGAACGAACTAGACAAACTTGTCGAATTGGACATAATGCACGAATTGGACCAACTAGAGTAACTGTACAAATTGGACAAACTGGATGAATTGGGCCAACTAGAGGAATTGCACAAATTGGACACAATGGACGAATAGGAAGAACTGGACCAACCGGACAAATGAGACATACTGGGCAAGCAGAAAAAATGGACAAACAGGAGAAACTGAACGAATAGGAAAATCTGGAGGAATTGGAAGAACTGGACGACCTGGACAAACTGGATCAACTGGAGGAACATAACAAAGTGAACGACCTAGGCGAACTCGAGAAACTGGACCAACTGGACAAATTGAACGAACTGGATAAACTTGTTGAACTAGACAAAATGGACGGATTGGACCAACTAGAGTAATTGCACAAATTGGACAAACTGGATGAATTGGGCCAACTAGAATAACTACGCAAATTGGACACAATGGATGAATTGAAAGAATTGGACCAACTGGACCAACTGCGTGAAGGACACATACTGGGTGGTGAGCAGGAAAAAATGGATAAACTGGAGAAACAGAACGAATTGGAAAATCTGGACGAATTGGAAGAATTGGACGACCTGGACAAACTGGACCAACTAGAGGAACATAACAAAGTAAACGAACTGGACGAACTCAAGAAACTGGTCCAACTGGACAAACTTGTCGAAGTGGACAAAATGCACGAATTGGACCAACTAGAGTAACTTCACAAATTGGACAAACTGGATGAATTGGGCCAACTAGAGTAACTGCACAAATTGGACACAATGGACGAAAAGGAAGAACTGGACCAACTGCACGAAGGAGCCATACTGGGCGAGCAGGAAAAAATGGAAAAATAGGAGAAACCGAATGAATTGGAAAAACTAGAGGAATTGGAGGAACGTTAACTGAACGAACTGGACGAACTCGAAAAACTGGACGAACTGGACAAACTGGACGAACTTGACAAACTTGACGAACTGGACAAATTGAACAAACTGGATGAATTGGACAAACTAGAGGAATTTGACAAATTGGACATAATGGACGAACAGGAAGAACAGGACGAACTAGACGAAGGGGACATACTGGGCGAGTTGGAAAATATGGATCGTCCAGTTTGTCCACTTTGTCGAGTTTTTCTAGTTTGTCAAATTTTTCTAGATGGTTCTGTTGGTCCAATTTGTCCAGTTTGGCCAGTTTATCTGTTTTGTCCAATTCGTCTAGTTTGTCCAGGTTGTCAAGTTTATCTACTTTGTCGAGTTACTCTTATTTAGCTAATCTGTGCACTTTTTACAGTGAGTCCAATTCGTCCAGTTTGTTCAGTTTATGCAGTTTGTCTTGTTTTTTAAGTTCCTTTACATTACCCCGTTTGTCCACTATGTCCAGTTTGTCCAGTTTCGCCAATTCGTACAGTTTGTCCACATTGTCCTGTTCATCCAGTTTAACTAGTATTTCCAGTTTAGCAACTTTGTTCAGTTGATCCAGTTAGTCCTGTTCGTCCAGATTGTGTAGTTTTTCCAGTCTAATTTGTGCAATTCCTCTAGTTGGCGCAATTCATCCAGTTTGTCGAATTTGTGTAGTTTGTTCAGTTCGTCATGTTTGTCCAGTTTGTCTAGTTCTTTCAATTTGTTCAGTTGCTCCAGTTTTCGAGTTCGTCCAGTTCTTTTAGTTTGTTACGTTCCTCTAGTTCATCTAGTTTCTCCAATTCGTCCAGTTTGTCCAATTCGTCCCGATTTTCCAATTGGACACAATGGATGAATCGGAAGAACTGGACCAACTGGTCGAACTGCACGAAGGACACATACCGGGTGAGCAGGAAAAAATGGACAAGCTGGAGAAACTGAACGAATTGGAAAATCTAGACGAATTGGAAGAATTGGACGACTTGGACAAACTGGACCAACTAGAGGAACATAACAAAGTAAACAAACTGGACGAATTCAAGAAACTGGTCCAACTGGACAAATTGAACGAACTGGACAAACTTGTCGCACTGGACAAAATGCACGAATTGGACGAACTAGAGTAACTGCACAAATTGGACAAACTAGATGAATTGGGCCAACTAGAGGAATTGCACAAATTGGACACAATGGATGAATAGGAAGAACAGGACCAACTGGACAAAGGTGACATACTGGGCGAGCAGGATAAAATGGACAAACAATAGAAACTGAAGGAATTGGAAACTCTGGACGAGTTGGAAGAACTGGATGACCTGGACAAACTGGACCAACTGGAGGAACATAACAAAGTAAACGACCTAGGCGAACTCGAGAAACTGGACCAACTAGAAAAAATTAAACGAACTAGACAAACTTGTCGAATTGGACAAAATGGACGAATTGGACCAACTAGAGTAACTGAACAAATTGGACAAACTGGATGAATTGGGCCAACTAGATTAACTACACAAATTGGACACAATGGATGAATAGGAAGAACTGGACCAACTGGACAAACTGCACGAAGGACACATACCGGCGAGCAGGAAAAAATGGACAAACCGGAGAAACTAAACGAATTGGAAAATCTAGATGAATTGGATGACTTGGATGACCTGGACAAACTGAACCAGCTAGAGGAACATAAAAAAGTAAACAAACTGGACGAACTCAAGAAACTGGTCCAACTGGACAAATTGAACGAACTAGACAAACTTGTCGAATTGGACATAATGCACGAATTGGACCAACTAGAGTAACTGTACAAATTGGACAAACTGGATGAATTGGGCCAACTAGAGGAATTGCACAAATTGGACACAATGGACGAATAGGAAGAACTGGACCAACCGGACAAATGAGACATACTGGGCGAGCAGAAAAAATGGACAAACAGGAGAAACTGAACGAATAGGAAAATCTGGAGGAATTGGAAGAACTGGACGACCTGGACAAACTGGATCAACTGGAGGAACATAACAAAGTGAACGACCTAGGCGAACTTGAGAAACTGGACCAACTGGACAAATTGAACGAACTGGACAAACTTGTTGAACTAGACAAAATGGACGGATTGGACCAACTAGAGTAATTGCACAAATTGGACAAACTGGATGAATTGGGCCAACTAGAATAACTACGCAAATTGGACACAATGGATGAATAGAAAGAATTGGACCAACTGGACCAACTGCGTGAAGGACACATACTGGGTGGTGAGCAGGAAAAAATGGATAAACTGGAGAAACAGAACGAATTGGAAAATCTGGACGAATTGGAAGAATTGGACGACCTGGACAAACTGGACCAACTAGAGGAACATAACAAAGTAAACGAACTGGACGAACTCAAGAAACTGGTCCAACTGGACAAACTTGTCGAAGTGGACAAAATGCACGAATTGGACCAACTAGAGTAACTTCACAAATTGGACAAACTGGATGAATTGGGCCAACTAGAGTAACTGCACGAATTGGACACAATGGACGAAAAGGAAGAACTGGACCAACTGCACGAAGGAGCCATACTGGGCGAGCAGGAAAAAATGGAAAAATAGGAGAAACCGAATGAATTGGAAAAACTAGAGGAATTGAAGGAACGTTAACTGAACGAACTGGACGAACTCGAAAAACTGGACGAACTGGACAAACTGGACGAACTTGACAAACTTGACGAACTGGACAAATTGAACAAACTGGATGAATTGGACAAACTAGAGGAATTTGACAAATTGGACATAATGGACGAACAGGAAGAACAGGACGAACTAGACGAAGGGGACATACTGGGCGAGTTGGAAAATATGGATCGTCCAGTTTGTCCACTTTGTCGAGTTTTTCTAGTTTGTCAAATTTTTCTAGATGGTTCTGTTGGTCCAATTTGTCCAGTTTGGCCAGTTTATCTGTTTTGTCCAATTCGTCTAGTTTGTCCAGGTTGTCAAGTTTATCTACTTTGTCGAGTTACTCTTATTTAGCTAATCTGTGCACTTTTTACAGTGAGTCCAATTCGTCCAGTTTGTTCAGTTTATGCAGTTTGTCTTGTTTTTTAAGTTCCTTTACATTACCCCGTTTGTCCACTATGTCCAGTTTCGCCAATTCGTACAGTTTGTCCACATTGTCCTGTTCATCCAGTTTAACTAGTATTTCCAGTTTAGCAACTTTGTTCAGTTGATCCAGTTAGTCCTGTTCGTCCAGATTGTGCAGTTTTTCCAGTCTAATTTGTGCAATTCCTCTAGTTGGCGCAATTCATCCAGTTTGTCGAATTTGTGTAGTTTGTTCAGTTCGTCATGTTTGTCCAGTTTGTCTAGTTCTTTCAATTTGTTCAGTTGCTCCAGTTTTCGAGTTTGTCCAGTTCTTTTAGTTTGTTACATTCCTCTAGTTCATCTAGTTTCTCCAATTCGTCCAGTTTGTCCAATTCGTCCAGATTTTCCAATTGGACACAATGGATGAATCGGAAGAACTGGACCAACTGGTCGAACTGCACGAAGGACACATACCGGGTGAGTAGGAAAAAATGGACAAGCTGGAGAAACTGAACGAATTGGAAAATCTAGACGAATTGGAAGAATTGGACGACCTGGACAAACTGGACCAACTAGAGGAACATAACAAAGTAAACAAACTGGACGAATTCAAGAAACTGGTCCAACTGGACAAATTGAACGAACTGGACAAACTTGTCGCACTGGACAACATGCACGAATTGGACCAACTAGAGTAACTGCACAAATTGGACAAACTAGATGAATTGGGCCAACTAGGAATTGCACAAATTGGACACAATGGATGAATAGGAAGAACAGGACCAACTGGACAAAGGTGACATACTGGGCGAGCAGGATAAAATGGACAAACAATAGAAACTGAAGGAATTGGAAACTCTGGACGAGTTGGAAGAACTGGATGACCTGGACAAACTGGACCAACTGGAGGAACATAACAAAGTAAACGACCTAGGCGAACTCGAGAAACTGGACCAACTAGAAAAATTAAACGAACTAGACAAACTTGTCGAATTGGACAAAATGGACGAATTGGACCAACTAGAGTAACTGAACAAATTGGACAAACTGGATGAATTGGGCCAACTAGATTAACTACACAAATTGGACACAATGGATGAATAGGAAGAATTGGACCAACTGGACAAACTGCACGAAGGACACATACCGGGCGAGCAGGAAAAAATGGACAAACCGGAGAAACTAAACGAATTGGAAAATCTGGATGAATTGGATGACTTGGATGACCTGGACAAACTGAACCAGCTAGAGGAACATAAAAAAGTAAACAAACTGGACGAACTCAAGAAACTGGTCCAACTGGACAAATTGAACGAACTAGACAAACTTGTCGAATTGGACATAATGCACGAATTGGACCAACTAGAGTAACTGTACAAATTGGACAAACTGGATGAATTGGGCCAACTAGAGGAATTGCACAAATTGGACACAATGGACGAATAGGAAGAACTGGACCAACCGGACAAATGAGACATACTGGGCGAGCAGAAAAAATGGACAAACAGGAGAAACTGAACGAATAGGAAAATCTGGAGGAATTGGAAGAACTGGACGACCTGGACAAACTGGATCAACTGGAGGAACATAACAAAGTGAACGACCTAGGCGAACTCGAGAAACTGGACCAACTGGACAAATTGAACGAACTGGATAAACTTGTTGAACTAGACAAAATGGACGGATTGGACCAACTAGAGTAATTGCACAAATTGGACAAACTGGATGAATTGGGCCAACTAGAATAACTACGCAAATTGGACACAATGGATGAATAGAAAGAATTGGACCAACTGGACCAACTGCGTGAAGGACACATACTGGGTGGTGAGCAGGAAAAAATGGATAAACTGGAGAAACAGAACGAATTGGAAAATCTGGACGAATTGGAAGAATTGGACGACCTGGACAAACTGGACCAACTAGAGGAACATAACAAAGTAAACGAACTGGACGAACACAAGAAACTGGTCCAACTGGACAAACTTGTCGAAGTGGACAAAATGCACGAATTGGACCAACTAGAGTAACTTCACAAATTGGACAAACTGGATGAATTGGGCCAACTAGAGTAACTGCACAAATTGGACACAATGGACGAAAAGGAAGAACTGGACCAACTGCACGAAGGAGCCATACTGGGCGAGCAGGAAAAAATGGAAAAATAGGAGAAACCGAATGAATTGGAAAAACTAGAGGAATTGGAGGAACGTTAACTGAACGAACTGGACGAACTCGAAAAACTGGACGAACTGGACAAACTGGACGAACTTGACAAACTTGACGAACTGGACAAATTGAACAAACTGGATGAATTGGACAAACTAGAGGAATTTGACAAATTGGACATAATGGACGAACAGGAAGAACAGGACGAACTAGACGAAGGGGACATACTGGGCGAGTTGGAAAATATGGATCGTCCAGTTTGTCCACTTTGTCGAGTTTTTCTAGTTTGTCAAATTTTTCTAGATGGTTCTGTTGGTCCAATTTGTCCAGTTTGGCCAGTTTATCTGTTTTGTCCAATTCGTCTAGTTTGTCCAGGTTGTCAAGTTTATCTACTTTGTCGAGTTACTCTTATTTAGCTAATCTGTGCACTTTTTACAGTGAGTCCAATTCGTCCAGTTTGTTCAGTTTATGCAGATTGTCTTGTTTTTTAAGTTCCTTGACATTACCCCGTTTGTCCACTATGTCCAGTTTGTCCAGTTTCGCCAATTCGTACAGTTTGTCCACATTGTCCTGTTCATCCAGTTTAACTAGTATTTCCAGTTTAGCAACTTTGTTCAGTTGATCCAGTTAGTCCTGTTCGTCCAGATTGTGTAGTTTTTCCAGTCTAATTTGTGCAATTCCTCTAGTTGGCGCAATTCATCCAGTTTGTCGAATTTGTGTAGTTTGTTCAGTTCGTCATGTTTGTCCAGTTTGTCTAGTTCTTTCAATTTGTTCAGTTGCTCCAGTTTTCGAGTTCGTCCAGTTCTTTTAGTTTGTTACGTTCCTCTAGTTCATCTAGTTTCTCCAATTCGTCCAGTTTGTCCAATTCGTCCCGATTTTCCAATTGGACACAATGGATGAATCGGAAGAACTGGACCAACTGGTCGAACTGCACGAAGGACACATACCGGGTGAGCAGGAAAAAATGGACAAGCTGGAGAAACTGAACGAATTGGAAAATCTAGACGAATTGGAAGAATTGGACGACCTGGACAAACTGGACCAACTAGAGGAACATAACAAAGTAAACAAACTGGACGAATTCAAGAAACTGGTCCAACTGGACAAATTGAACGAACTGGACAAACTTGTCGCACTGGACAAAATGCACGAATTGGACCAACTAGAGTAACTGCACAAATTGGACAAACTAGATGAATTGGGCCAACTAGAGGAATTGCACAAATTGGACACAATGGATGAATAGGAAGAACAGGACCAACTGGACAAAGGTGACATACTGGGCGAGCAGGATAAAATGGACAAACAATAGAAACTGAAGGAATTGGAAACTCTGGACGAGTTGGAAGAACTGGATGACCTGGACAAACTGGACCAACTGGAGGAACATAACAAAGTAAACGACCTAGGCGAACTCGAGAAACTGGACCAACTAGAAAAATTAAACGAACTAGACAAACTTGTCGAATTGGACAAAATGGACGAATTGGACCAACTAGAGTAACTGAACAAATTGGACAAACTGGATGAATTGGGCCAACTAGATTAACTACACAAATTGGACACAATGGATGAATAGGAAGAACTGGACCAACTGGACAAACTGCACGAAGGACACATACCGGGCGAGCAGGAAAAAATGGACAAACCGGAGAAACTAAACGAATTGGAAAATCTGGATGAATTGGATGACTTGGATGACCTGGACAAACTGAACCAGCTAGAGGAACATATAAAAGTAAACAAACTGGACGAACTCAAGAAACTGGTCCAACTGGACAAATTGAACGAACTAGACAAACTTGTCGAATTGGACATAATGCACGAATTGGACCAACTAGAGTAACTGTACAAATTGGACAAACTGGATGAATTGGGCCAACTAGAGGAATTGCACAAATTGGACACAATGGACGAATAGGAAGAACTGGACCAACCGGACAAATGAGACATACTGGGCGAGCAGAAAAAATGGACAAACAGGAGAAACTGAACGAATAGGAAAATCTGGAGGAATTGGAAGAACTGGACGACCTGGACAAACTGGATCAACTGGAGGAACATAACAAAGTGAACGACCTAGGCGAACTCGAGAAACTGGACCAACTGGACAAATTGAACGAACTGGACAAACTTGTTGAACTAGACAAAATGGACGGATTGGACCAACTAGAGTAATTGCACAAATTGGACAAACTGGATGAATTGGGCCAACTAGAATAACTACGCAAATTGGACACAATGGATGAATAGAAAGAATTGGACCAACTGGACCAACTGCGTGAAGGACACATACTGGGTGGTGAGCAGGAAAAAATGGATAAACTGGAGAAACAGAACGAATTGGAAAATCTGGACGAATTGGAAGAATTGGACGACCTGGACAAACTGGACCAACTAGAGGAACATAACAAAGTAAACGAACTGGACGAACTCAAGAAACTGGTCCAACTGGACAAACTTGTCGAAGTGGACAAAATGCACGAATTGGACCAACTAGAGTAACTTCACAAATTGGACAAACTGGATGAATTGGGCCAACTAGAGTAACTGCACAAATTGGACACAATGGACGAAAAGGAAGAACTGGACCAACTGCACGAAGGAGCCATACTGGGCGAGCAGGAAAAAATGGAAAAATAGGAGAAACCGAATGAATTGGAAAAACTAGAGGAATTGGAGGAACGTTAACTGAACGAACTGGACGAACTCGAAAAACTGGACGAACTGGACAAACTGGACGAACTTGACAAACTTGACGAACTGGACAAATTGAACAAACTGGATGAATTGGACAAACTAGAGGAATTTGACAAATTGGACATAATGGACGAACAGGAAGAACAGGACGAACTAGACGAAGGGGACATACTGGGCGAGTTGGAAAATATGGATCGTCCAGTTTGTCCACTTTGTCGAGTTTTTCTAGTTTGTCAAATTTTTCTAGATGGTTCTGTTGGTCCAATTTGTCCAGTTTGGCCAGTTTATCTGTTTTGTCCAATTCGTCTAGTTTGTCCAGGTTGTCAAGTTTATCTACTTTGTCGAGTTACTCTTATTTAGCTAATCTGTGCACTTTTTACAGTGAGTCCAATTCGTCCAGTTTGTTCAGTTTATGCAGTTTGTCTTGTTTTTTAAGTTCCTTTACATTACCCCGTTTGTCCACTATGTCCAGTTTCGCCAATTCGTACAGTTTGTCCACATTGTCCTGTTCATCCAGTTTAACTAGTATTTCCAGTTTAGCAACTTTGTTCAGTTGATCCAGTTAGTCCTGTTCGTCCAGATTGTGCAGTTTTTCCAGTCTAATTTGTGCAATTCCTCTAGTTGGCGCAATTCATCCAGTTTGTCGAATTTGTGTAGTTTGTTCAGTTCGTCATGTTTGTCCAGTTTGTCTAGTTCTTTCAATTTGTTCAGTTGCTCCAGTTTTCGAGTTCGTCCAGTTCTTTTAGTTTGTTACGTTCCTCTAGTTCATCTAGTTTCTCCAATTCGTCCAGTTTGTCCAATTCGTCCCGATTTTCCAATTGGACACAATGGATGAATCGGAAGAACTGGACCAACTGGTCGAACTGCACGAAGGACACATACCGGGTGAGCAGGAAAAAATGGACAAGCTGGAGAAACTGAACGAATTTGAAAATCTAGACGAATTGGAAGAATTGGACGACTTGGACAAACTGGACCAACTAGAGGAACATAACAAAGTAAACAAACTGGACGAATTCAAGAAACTGGTCCAACTGGACAAATTGAACGAACTGGACAAACTTGTCGCACTGGACAAAATGCACGAATTGGACCAACTAGAGTAACTGCACAAATTGGACAAACTAGATGAATTGGGCCAACTAGAGGAATTGCACAAATTGGACACAATGGATGAATAGGAAGAACAGGACCAACTGGACAAAGGTGACATACTGGGCGAGCAGGATAAAATGGACAAACAATAGAAACTGAAGGAATTGGAAACTCTGGACGAGTTGGAAGAACTGGATGACCTGGACAAACTGGACCAACTGGAGGAACATAACAAAGTAAACGACCTAGGCGAACTCGAGAAACTGGACCAACTAGAAAAATTAAACGAACTAGACAAACTTGTCGAATTGGACAAAATGGACGAATTGGACCAACTAGAGTAACTGAACAAATTGGACAAACTGGATGAATTGGGCCAACTAGATTAACTACACAAATTGGACACAATGGATGAATAGGAAGAACTGGACCAACTGGACAAACTGCACGAAGGACACATACCGGGCGAGCAGGAAAAAATGGACAAACCGGAGAAACTAAACGAATTGGAAAATCTGGATGAATTGGATGACTTGGATGACCTGGACAAACTGAACCAGCTAGAGGAACATAAAAAAGTAAACAAACTGGACGAACTCAAGAAACTGGTCCAACAGGACAAATTGAACGAACTAGACAAACTTGTCGAATTGGACATAATGCACGAATTGGACCAACTAGAGTAACTGTACAAATTGGACAAACTGGATGAATTGGGCCAACTAGAGGAATTGCACAAATTGGACACAATGGACGAATAGGAAGAACTGGACCAACCGGACAAATGAGACATACTGGGCGAGCAGAAAAAATGGACAAACAGGAGAAACTGAACGAATAGGAAAATCTGGAGGAATTGGAAGAACTGGACGACCTGGACAAACTGGATCAACTGGAGGAACATAACAAAGTGAACGACCTAGGCGAACTCGAGAAACTGGACCAACTGGACAAACTTGTCGAAGTGGACAAAATGCACGAATTGGACCAACTAGAGTAACTTCACAAATTGGACAAACTGGATGAATTGGGCCAACTAGAGTAACTGCACGAATTGGAACTGGACCAACTGCACGAAGGAGCCATACTGGGCGAGCAGGAAAAAATGGAAAAATAGGAGAAACCGAATGAATTGGAAAAACTAGAGGAATTGGAGGAACGTTAACTGAACGAACTGGACGAACTCGAAAAACTGGACGAACTGGACAAACTGGACGAACTTGACAAACTTGACGAACTGGACAAATTGAACAAACTGGATGAATTGGACAAACTAGAGGAATTTGACAAATTGGACATAATGGACGAACAGGAAGAACAGGACGAACTAGACGAAGGGGACATACTGGGCGAGTTGGAAAATATGGATCGTCCAGTTTGTCCACTTTGTCGAGTTTTTCTAGTTTGTCAAATTTTTCTAGATGGTTCTGTTGGTCCAATTTGTCCAGTTTCGCCAGTTTATCTGTTTTGTCCAATTCGTCTAGTTTGTCCAGGTTGTCAAGTTTATCTACTTTGTCGAGTTACTCTTATTTAGCTAATCTGTGCACTTTTTACAGTGAGTCCAATTCGTCCAGTTTGTTCAGTTTATGCAATTTGTCTTGTTTTTTAAGTTCCTTTACATTACCCCGTTTGTCCACTATGTCCAGTTTGTCCAGTTTCGCCAATTCGTACAGTTTGTCCACATTGTCCTGTTCATCCAGTTTAACTAGTATTTCCAGTTTAGCAACTTTGTTCAGTTGATCCAGTTAGTCCTGTTCGTCCAGATTGTGTAGTTTTTCCAGTCTAATTTGTGCAATTCCTCTAGTTGGCGCAATTCATCCAGTTTGTCGAATTTGTGTAGTTTGTTCAGTTCGTCATGTTTGTCCAGTTTGTCTAGTTCTTTCAATTTGTTCAGTTGCTCCAGTTTTCGAGTTCGTCCAGTTCTTTAGTTTGTTACGTTCCTCTAGTTCATCTAGTTTCTCCAATTCGTCCAGTTTGTCCAATTCGTCCCGATTTTCCAATTGGACACAATGGATGAATCGGAAGAACTGGACCAACTGGTCGAACTGCACGAAGGACACATACCGGGTGAGCAGGAAAAAATGGACAAGCTGGAGAAACTGAACGAATTTGAAAATCTAGACGAATTGGAAGAATTGGACGACTTGGACAAACTGGACCAACTAGAGGAACATAACAAAGTAAACAAACTGGACGAATTCAAGAAACTGGTCCAACTGGACAAATTGAACGAACTGGACAAACTTGTCGCACTGGACAAAATGCACGAATTGGACCAACTAGAGTAACTGCACAAATTGGACAAACTAGATGAATTGGGCCAACTAGAGGAATTGCACAAATTGGACACAATGGATGAATAGGAAGAACAGGACCAACTGGACAAAGGTGACATACTGGGCGAGCAGGATAAAATGGACAAACAATAGAAACTGAAGGAATTGGAAACTCTGGACGAGTTGGAAGAACTGGATGACCTGGACAAACTGGACCAACTGGAGGAACATAACAAAGTAAACGACCTAGGCGAACTCGAGAAACTGGACCAACTAGAAAAATTAAACGAACTAGACAAACTTGTCGAATTGGACAAAATGGACGAATTGGACCAACTAGAGTAACTGAACAAATTGGACAAACTGGATGAATTGGGCCAACTAGATTAACTACACAAATTGGACACAATGGATGAATAGGAAGAACTGGACCAACTGGACAAACTGCACGAAGGACACATACCGGGCGAGCAGGAAAAAATGGACAAACCGGAGAAACTAAACGAATTGGAAAATCTGGATGAATTGGATGACTTGGATGACCTGGACAAACTGAACCAGCTAGAGGAACATAAAAAAGTAAACAAACTGGACGAACTCAAGAAACTGGTCCAACTGGACAAATTGAACGAACTAGACAAACTTGTCGAATTGGACATAATGCACGAATTGGACCAACTAGAGTAACTGTACAAATTGGACAAACTGGATGAATTGGGCCAACTAGAGGAATTGCACAAATTGGACACAATGGACGAATAGGAAGAACTGGACCAACCGGACAAATGAGACATACTGGGCGAGCAGAAAAAATGGACAAACAGGAGAAACTGAACGAATAGGAAAATCTGGAGGAATTGGAAGAACTGGACGACCTGGACAAACTGGATCAACTGGAGGAACATAACAAAGTGAACGACCTAGGCGAACTCGAGAAACTGGACCAACTGGACAAATTGAACGAACTGGACAAACTTGTTGAACTAGACAAAATGGACGAATTGGACCAACTAGAGTAATTGCACAAATTGGACAAACTGGATGAATTGGGCCAACTAGAATAACTACGCAAATTGGACACAATGGATGAATAGAAAGAATTGGACCAACTGGACCAACTGCGTGAAGGACACATACTGGGTGGTGAGCAGGAAAAAATGGATAAACTGGAGAAACAGAACGAATTGGAAAATCTGGACGAATTGGAAGAATTGGACGACCTGGACAAACTGGACCAACTAGAGGAACATAACAAAGTAAACGAACTGGACGAACTCAAGAAACTGGTCCAACTGGACAAACTTGTCGAAGTGGACAAAATGCACGAATTGGACCAACTAGAGTAACTTCACAAATTGGACAAACTGGATGAATTGGGCCAACTAGAGTAACTGCACGAATTGGACACAATGGACGAAAAGGAAGAACTGGACCAACTGCACGAAGGAGCCATACTGGGCGAGCAGGAAAAAATGGAAAAATAGGAGAAACCGAATGAATTGGAAAAACTAGAGGAATTGGAGGAACGTTAACTGAACGAACTGGACGAACTCGAAAAACTGGACGAACTGGACAAACTGGACGAACTTGACAAACTTGACGAACTGGACAAATTGAACAAACTGGATGAATTGGACAAACTAGAGGAATTTGACAAATTGGACATAATGGACGAACAGGAAGAACAGGACGAACTAGACGAAGGGGACATACTGGGCGAGTTGGAAAATATGGATCGTCCAGTTTGTCCACTTTGTCGAGTTTTTCTAGTTTGTCAAATTTTTCTAGATGGTTCTGTTGGTCCAATTTGTCCAGTTTGACCAGTTTATCTGTTTTGTCCAATTCGTCTAGTTTGTCCAGGTTGTCAAGTTTATCTACTTTGTCGAGTTACTCTTATTTAGCTAATCTGTGCACTTTTTACAGTGAGTCCAATTCGTCCAGTTTGTTCAGTTTATGCAATTTGTCTTGTTTTTTAAGTTCCTTTACATTACCCCGTTTGTCCACTATGTCCAGTTTGTCCAGTTTCGCCAATTCGTACAGTTTGTCCACATTGTCCTATTCATACACCAACCTATTCCATGATTGACCTCATGAATAGAGCAGAAAAAATTCATACTATAAATAAACCCTTAACTCTCTCAGATTTACAAAGAGAATTAAATGATCAGAAGAGAGAACTTCGTGAATTAAAATTAGAATTAACCAAAAAACAAAATGAGCTTGATGAAAGGTTAACTTGGTTAGAAAATGATGGTGCTATTGAAAAATATGATGAAGAAAAATTTGTCCAAAGAATTAAAGGAGAAATTAGCAAAATCTCTACTGGTGTAATTCCTACAAAATGTATTTACCAACAGTGGAGAGTTCAAGTAAAAATAAAAATTAAAAACTTCGAGAAGATTGTTAATGCCATAATTGACACTGGTGCTGACTTAAATGTTATCAGGCTTGGAATCGTTCCTATTGAATTTACAAGTGAATCAAAACAATTTGTGTCTGCTGCTAATGGAACGACCATTTCCATAGAAAGAAAAATTCCAAATGTTCATGTTTGCATGAAAGGAGTCTGTGTTACTTCACCCTTTATTATTTCAGAAGATATTGTTAATGATGTACTCCTTGGATCTCCATTTATTCTTCAAATCCAACCCTTTTCTGTAACAACAAAAGGAATTTCTACAAATATCAAAGGGATTGAAGTAAATCTTGATTTTATAGATGATCCTTGTGAGACGAAAATCCAAAGGATAAATCAGGTTATTGCCACAAGAGAAAATTACATAAATGGATTAAAAAATGAAATTAAATGTGTCCAAATGACAAAAGAATTGGAGAAAAAAGAATTTAAAACAAAATTAGAAGAATTCACCAAACAGATTGAAGAAGAATGCTGTTCTGAATTACCATCAGCCTTTTGGAATAGAAAAAGACACATAGTAGGATTACCATATGTAAAAGATTTTAATGAAAAGGATATTCCTACTAAAGCTCGTCCATCTCAAATGGATGCTGCCCATTTGAAGCTTTGCCAAGAAGAAATCAATGATCTTTTGAAGAAAGGATTAATTAGAAAAAGCAAATCCCCTTGGAGCTGTACGGCATTTTATGTTGAAAAGGCCGCTGAAATCGAAAGAGGAGTTCCAAGATTGGTAATCAATTATAAACCTTTAAACAAAGTCTTACAATCTATTAGGTATCCTTTACCTAATTCTCAGGATTTGCTAAACAGATTAAACAATGCCAAAATATTTTCAAAGTTTGATTTAAAATCAGGATTTTGGCAGATTCAGATAAAAGAAGAAGATAGATATAAAACTGCATTCACTGTTCCAATGGGGCATTATGAATGGAATGTTATGCCTTTTGGATTTAAAAATGCTCCGTCTGAATTTCAGAATATTATGAATAATATCTTCTCATCTTATACCCAGTTTGCCATTGTTTACATTGATGATATTCTTATCTTTTCAGAATCTGTGTTACAACATTGGAAACATTTGAATATCTTCAAAAGAGTCATAAAAGAAAATGGATTGGCTTTATTTAAAAGAAAGATGAATCTCTTTCAGCAGAAAATCAGGTTCTTAGGATTTGAAATCCAAGATAGAAAAATAACTCCGACTAATAGAGTTATTCAATTTGCTGATAAATTTCCAGACGAAATTAAGGATAAAAATATGCTACAAAGATTTCTTGGATGTCTAAATTATGTTGGATTTTTCTATCAGGATTTGGCAAAAGATAGAAAACTTCTCCAAGAAAGATTAAAGAAAAATCCTAAGGAGTGGTCTATCCATCATACTAATGCAGTAAAGAAGATTAAGGAAAGAGTTAAAAATCTTCCTTGTAGATGTTTATCTGACCCAGAAGCTTTCAAAATAGTTCAAACTGATGCCTCTGATGTCGGATATGGTGGAATCCTTTTACAACAAAAAGATTCACAAGAAGAATTAATAAGATTTAATTCAGGATTATGGAATGAAGCTCAAAAGAAATATTCAACCATCAAAAAGGAAGTTCTTGCCATAGTTATTTGTGTGACGAAATTCCAGCATGATTTATTAAACAAAGAATTTCTTATCAGAGTTGATGCTAAGGCTGCAAAAGAAATTCTGGAAAAGGATGTCAAAAATCTTGTCTCTAAGCAAATATTTGCTAGATGGCAAGCCATTTTATCAGTGTTTGAATTTAAAATTGAATTTATTAATGGAAATTCTAACTCTCTCCCTGACTTTCTTACTAGAATTTCTTCAGGGACGACAAAATGGCAAGTAGTTCTTCCCCGTTCATAAAGAAGAAAGGGTTTGAGAATTTGGCAGATCAAGAAGAAAGCCAAAAGGGTTTTACTCCAACAAAAGACCCAAGTCAATCAGAATTATATCTTTACACTGGTAACAGAATTCTTGTTACTTCAGATTGTCTTATGGAAGAAAGATCTGTAGAAGATAATGTTTATTTTCTCTTTGGAAAGGGGCTTCATTATTATTCCCCTGATAAAAAGAAAACCAGAGATTGGTATCTCAATATTTTGCATCAGACGAAAAGTGTCCTCATCTTCCACAACAAGAATGCAAATGGTATCATCACTTATTCAAAGTTCACTATTCTCAAAATCCTTAGTGAGGAAGATTGGGATGGTCCCTTGTACATGACAAAATCAGTCAGACTATATAATTCGACTGAGTTCTATAATTATTGGGATTATATTGATGCCTGGAAATATGCTTTGATGTGGCAAAATCGTCACTTGAATTCCTTTGATATTTGTAGAAATTCCTTTTGTTGTTACAGAAAAGGGTTGGATTTGAAGAATAAATGGAGATCCAAGGAGTACATCATTAACAATATCTTCTGAAATAATAAAGGGTGAAGTGACACAGACTCCTTTCATACAAACATGAACATTTGGAATTTTTCTTTCTATGGAAATGGTCGTTCCATTAGCAGCAGACACAAACTGTTTTGATTCACTTGTAAATTCAATAGGAACGATTCCAAGTCTGATAACATTTAAGTCAGCACCAGTGTCAATTATGGCATTAACAATCTTCTCGAAGTTTTTAATTTTTATTTTTACTTGAACTCTCCACTGTTGGTAAATACATTTTGTAGGAATTACACCAGTAGAGATTTTGCTAATTTCTCCTTTAATTCTTTGGACAAAATTTTCTTCATCATATTTTTCAATAGCACCATCACTTTCTAACCAAGTTAACCTTTCATCAAGCTCATTTTGTTTTTTGGTTAACTCAATCCTTAATTCACGGAGTTCTCTCTTTTGATCATTTAATTCTCTTTGTAAATCTGAGAGAGTTAAGGGTTTATTTATAGTATGAATTTTTTCTGCTCTATTCATGAGGTCAATCATGGAATAGGTTGGTGTATGAAATGTTTCTTTCTCCTTTATCCTTTTTGGATAATATGGTGTTTTATTATCATTTTCATTTTCTTCAAAGGAAATTTTTTGTTGTGAACTTTCTCCTTCTTCTCCTCCCCCCAATTTTGAAATCTGATTTAAAAATTGAACTTTTTTCTCTGGATCAGGTATGTTATCAATCATTTCTAAAAGTAATTTTTGAGGGGCCGTGAGGACACGAATGTGGATACCAAGATCTTCATCAGATGGTATCGACCATTCTCCTTCAGATTCTTCATCATCTGAATGACATGTACATGATTGGAATTGTTTGATGAGCTGAATCTGAAGACTATCTTCTTCAATGTCAGTTGATGAATCAGATTCATATTCTTCTTCTTCTTCTGAGGAACTTGAATCAGTTTGTTCCTTTTCAGTATTTTCATCATTTTTTGGTATTGATTTTCTAAGTTTCTTTTTAGAAGGATTTTCTTTTTTAAAACATTTACTTGCATAATGACCCTTCTTCCCGCAATTATAACAAGTTGGAATATTTTTTTTATATATTTCTTTTTGAAATATTTTCTGGATTTTCTTTTGAATGGGATGAGATCATCAGATTTTCTTCCTTTTTTATATCTTCCGGGTTTATACTTAATTAGAGCAATTCCTCCAGTGAATTCATTGAGGATGCATAGAAGCAAGACACTAACACAATCAGATTGAGTTTCCCAATTATCAGGGATTTGACTAGTACCTGCTTCAAGCTTAACATTTGGATCAACTAAATTTCCTGTGTTTTTGTCTCTATAAAGGATTCTTCCAAATTCATCCATCTTGACAGCATTTTCTATTTCAAGTCTTTGAGCTCCAGATAATCCATAATTCCACCATCCTCTTAATATTCCATTGAAAGAGGTGGTTATCATCAGAAAGATATTTCTTGGAGTATTTCCTCTGACTTCACAGGCATTACAGTATATTAACATACTGTGAACCATTTGGACAATTTGATATTCTGTTAATCCATCTAAATTCCACTCATATAAAGAATTTCCTGAATAGGTTAATTCTGAGGTATAACTGTATGGAGCTTCTTCAAGTTGTAGATCAACAGGGGTTGGTCTAGGATAATAATTCTTTGTTTCTGGCAATTTTACCTGAGGATTCCATTTCTTTAGGCGATTTATTAATATATCTTCAGACGCAGAGACCCTTAGGATACTGAATCCTTTTCCTCCCATATTGAGGCTTTCCATCCTATTGGATAATTCTTTTTGCATTTCGTCTGTCAATATGAATGGTCCTTCTTGCAGAGTAATCCCTTTAGGTAATTGTCTGGGAACATAAACTGCATTGGCAGAGCTTTCTTCTAATTTTTCTTTTTTATCTTTACTAAATTCAGATTTTAATTTGATTGTTCTTTCTATTCGATCTGTTTGTTCTCCAATGGTTAGTAGACATAGATTGGTATAATTGTTTTGTTCAATTATATCTCCAATACCTATACTTATGTCTTTAGCATTTGGGTCTGGTTTTGATTCATAAATGGATGCATTTTTTACAGGCATGGCATAATTCTTGGTGTCCGTATTAGGTACAGAAATATCAAGTTTCTTCCAAGGTGGGTGAGATTTATCAACTTCTTTTCCTTCAGTGTCTTTCCAATTTCTTGTTGTTTTTCCTATAACTCTTATTTGTTCTGAGCTTTGATTTTCCTTTTCTTTGATTTTCCCTTTTCTAAAATATTCCATGAACCAATCAAAGAAAGGTATATTTCTTTCTTCTTCCTCCATTTGGGAATACCATAATTCTCTCATCTTATCCTTTTCTTCTGTGTTAAACTTTTTAAAGAACCAATCTTTTAAAGGAAATTTTCTCTAAGATATGGTTTATCAATTTGAAACTTTTTAACAGGTATTTCTTCTGGCTTTAGAATGCTCACCATTCTTATGGCTCCTTGGAGAAAATCACTTTCACTTGGATTATAGGTTTTTGCTGATGAGGATCTTTTATAGATAGGGTGTTCAATTCCACTTTCTTTATTTCTAAAAACTTTTTGATCCATTTCTTCCTTTTCACTACTCCTTTGGTCATCATCTATTTCTTCTAATTTAAAGCTTTTTCTTCCTTCCGTATAACTGGCAAAACTCCTCCTAGCTTTTTCCATTTTTCTCCTAAAATTGACTTCAACATTACCATTTGGTAATTTGACTATACTTTGTAAATCATCTGTCATTTCATTTACTCTTGGGGTGACATCTTCTATTTGCCAATTTCCTGGGAGAACAACTTCTTCCCAGCTGATGACCTTTGGGATAAACACGTTATTGTTAAAGTTTGTTTCCATGAGAACTGTAGTTTTTTCTTTATCAACCTTATCTCTATAGGCTATCATGGGAAAGACAGATTTCATGGATTTGTAGAACACACGATAAACTATAGCAAAAGGTTTACTTCTTGGACTCATTTTTAATCCTTTGCTTTGAAATCCAATAGTTGCACAATCAAGGATATCTTCATCATGAGCATCAATTGTGATATTGGGAAAGCAATTAAAATAAACAGGTCCATGACAGAGACTTGATTCAATCATAGCATAAAGAGAATCATAGAATTCATCATGTCTCTGATCTCGCACATAAGCACAGACTGCAACTTTTAATCCTAACCGAAACAACGGTTTGATTCCTACCTGAATTAATCCTATGTGCAGGTAGTTGTATTTGGTTCTGATTTGTTCAATAATTCTTCTATCAAGAACTTTGATTGTCTGTTTTCCTCCAGAGAGAGAAACAGTTTTTTCAACAGTTTTTATGTGATAATCATTTTGCTCTTCAAATGTGCCATTGCTATATATTTCTGTTATAGGCAAGGCTGGCAACTTCCAATTTGATATTGCTTGGTCAAAATTTTCATATATCATTTCTTCTGAATTTTTTGTTTTTTCTGAATTTTCCTTTTTTAAACTATTACGGGTAAAACTAGTTAAAGCAGACTGATAGGATGAGGAAGACGAATAAGATCTATTAGAAGGATGCTGAAATGATTTAAACCAATTCTTAAAAAGTTTTGTTTTTCCCTTAGAATTTTCCATCTTTTGTAACTCGTTAGAAACAAGAAGAGTTCTGTCAACAATTTACTGCCCTTAACGCCTGATCACGGCCTGAAGCGGGACTTACAACGCGACCACACACTCTTTTAAAAAGATGAACGAGGCACAGAAGTGGTAAATAAGAAGGAAAATAAAAACTCTAAAGAGAATTTGGCTAAAAAGCTTCAGATCCTGAATAATAGATTTAATTCATCTAAATCCCGTTTTTTTTTTTTTTTAACACAAATTTAGATACGAGATAATAATTCTAATTCTTCATTCAGTCTATTACAATATTCTCTTACCTGATTACACAAGCGTACTAACATAGATCGTCTAATAGCTTGAACACGGATAACAAGATATCCTCCTGCAGCTATATTTTCATCAATTTGTCTGATAGCATTCTCTAATGTCCTAAGCTGATTTTCACGTCTTCTTATATCACGCAATAGTTCTTCTCTCCTAATAGAACGAGGTGGCATCTCAGAGGGCCATAGCTTGTAGTGTTGATTTAGTTCGGAATTTATCTAGTTGGAAGATGGCATAAGAACGCTTTAAAACAATCCTTCTCCTTTCAAACTCACGATGGCGAGGATTATTTCTGTGGGTACAGGTTTGCAGATGTCTTCTTATGTTGTCTAACAAGAATTCAATTTTTCTTAATATCCGAACATCATCATAGTATCTTTTAAGCAGAGTAAGACGAATAGACATGTTCTAGCAAAAGAAACAACATGATTAGATAATAACAAGCATATAACATTAAACTTGTAAAAACTTAATCACTTACAGGAGATTTGTACAAGACTTCAGACTCTAGCACACTTAGACTTCAAGTTCTAGTACTCCAACTTCAAACTCACACTCACACTCACACTCACACTTATGTTTTTTTTTTTTACAATTTTTTGGAGATGATCCCCAAAGGAAACCCCCAGCTCCTTATATAGATGGAGCATACAAAAGATCCCTCCTCTCATCCGACCATGAGAGGACTTACACCAAAAGCAATAGAAAAAGGAATGGTTCCCCACACAAACTTCCAAACACATTTTTCAAAGGTTGATGGGCAAGGTACAAAAGTTGATGGGCAAGGTACATGAGGTGAAATATCTATATGCCACATGGAAAGCATAAGATAAAACATACCCCCACAACTTCATCAACTTTTGACATTTGGCAATAAAGCACCCCCACAACATTTACAAACCCAATACCTTTATTTACAAATGTCAACACAAGAGGCAGCCCCTACCAACTTAATTTACATGTGGCAACATAAAAGGCAGCCCCTACCAACAAAATATATTCTCTGTTGGCAAGATGACAACTTTTCTTCAAATCAAACCTTTGTTTTTCTTCCAAGCAATGATAGCTAGCAACTTTTCTTCTCAAGCATCATTATGTGTCTATTCCAAAATTCTTCTTCGTATGACACCTACACATATCATACAAGCCAGGCAATGATGAGTAGCAACATTTCTTCTCAAGCATCGATTTGAATGAAGACACCATTTCTTCAATGCATATCAAGATATTATTATCTAACATTGATGGGACCACTTTTCTTCTTTTCTTCATACTAACCATATACCTCCACCAAAAAGAGATGAGTCAACCTGGCTCTGATACCAATTACTGACAGGAACGAATTATTTGATTGGAATCATCTCTTTTTACATCTTCTTTTTCATTAATTCTTTTGCTTTAGCAGAATTTTTCCGGAATAATTCAGGTAACCGAGATTCCTTTTCGACTTCTTTTTCTTTTCCTTTATTTTTTGCTGAAGAGTACCAAAACTTTCCACCACGAAGATATTCTGTAACTGAGCCATCGGGATTAACATGAGAGTCAGGGTCCCAACGAGGATGGAGATCTTCAAGAGGCACAACTTCATCATCAAGATTTTCATCTGGATCATGGTTACTATCCCAATCATGATCACCAACTTTTTTCCGTGGGAGATATTCTTCTAAAATTTGCTTGATCTTTTCTTCAAAATTGACGGAGTCAACAGACATATCCATCGGTTCAGGAGATTTTTCTCGAGCAATTTCTTTGGCAATCTTTTTGGCTAATAGATCAGCCATGAGCGTTTCATTCTCAAAAGGCTTTTCTTCAGGATGAGGAATTTCTTCTTTAACAGGAGGAGAGATTTGATTCAGAATTCTCTCATATGTATCATTTTCAATTTTAGACCACCACTTTTGATAAAAAGTCTGATAAAGAGATGGTGAATCATATAAGTCCTTTTTTACTTCAAACTTCCATTGGAAAATATAAGGGATATGAAATTTAGCAAAGAAGCGAAGCATATTGATGGCTTCACATGGAACCTTTTCTTCAACCTGAGAAAACTTAATAAACAAATAACGAAAATTATCAGGAAGGATTTTCTGAGAAGCACCATAATATGACCACCATGTGAAGAGAAACCAAGATGGAAGATTGCGATGAATAGGAGTGACATCAGGACTTTCTTATTTGAATCTGATGAACCAGGAGTGATTATACTGACGATTTTGCCACATCAAAGCATATTTCCAAGCATCAATATAATACCAATAATTATAGAACTCAGTCGAATTATATAGTCTGACTGATTTTGTCATGTACAAGGGACCATCCCAATCTTCCTCAGTAAGGATTTTGAGAATAGTGAACTTTGAATAAGTGATGATACGATTTGCATTCTTGTTGTGGAAGATGAGGACACTTTTCGTCTGATGCAAAATATTGAGATACCAATCTCTGGTTTTCTTTTTATCAGGGGAATAATAATGAAGCCCCTTTCCAAAGAGAAAATAAACATTATCTTCTACAGATCTTTCTTCCATAAGACAATCTAAAGTAACAAGAATTCTGTTACCAGTGTAAAGATATAATTCTAATTGACTTGGGTCTTTTGTTGGAATAAAACCCTTTTGGCTTTCTTCTTGATCTGCCAAATTCTCAAACCCTTTCTTCTTTATGAACGGGGAAGAACTACTTGCCATTTTGTCGTCCCTGAAGAAATTCTCTAGTAAGAAAGTCAGGGAGAGAGTTAGAATTTCCATTAATAAATTCAATTTTAAATTCAAACACTGATAAAATGGCTTGCCATCTAGCAAATATTTGCTTAGAGACAAGATTTTTGACATCCTTTTCCAGAATTTCTTTTGCAGCCTTAGCATCAACTCTGATAAGAAATTCTTTGTTTAATAAATCATGCTGGAATTTCGCCACACAAATAACTATGGCAAGAACTTCCTTTTTGATGGTTGAATATTTCTTTTGAGCTTCATTCCATAATCCTGAATTAAATCTTATTAATTCTTCTTGTGAATCTTTTTGTTGTAAAAGGATTCCACCATATCCGACATCAAACGCATCAGTTTGAACTATTTTGAAAGCTTCTGGGTCAGATAAACATCTACAAGGAAGATTTTTAACTCTTTCCTTAATCTTCTTTATTGCATTAGTATGATGGATAGACCACTCCTTAGGATTTTTCTTTAATTTTTCTTGGAGAAGTTTTCTATCTTTTGCCAAATCCTGATAGAAAAATCCAACATAATTTAGACATCCAAGAAATCTTTGTAGCATATTTTTATCCTTAATTTCGTCTGGAAATTTATCAGCAAATTGAATAACTCTATTAGTCGGAGTTATTTTTCTATCTTGGATTTCAAATCCTAAGAACCTGATTTTCTGCTGAAAGAGATTCATCTTTCTTTTAGATAAAGCCAATCCATTTTCTTTTATGACTCTTTTGAAGATATTCAAATGTTTCCAATGTTGTAACACAGATTCTGAAAAGATAAGAATATCATCAATGTAAACAATGGCAAACTGGATATAAGATGAGAAGATATTATTCATAATATTCTGAAATTCAGACGGAGCATTTTTCAATCCAAAAGGCATAACATTCCATTCATAATGCCTCATTGGAACAGTGAATGCAGTTTTATATCTATCTTCTTCTTTTATCTGAATCTGCCAAAATCCTGATTTTAAATCAAACTTTGAAAATATTTTGGCATTGTTTAATCTGTTTAGCAAATCCTGAGAATTAGGTAAAGGATACCTAATAGATTGTAAGACTTTGTTTAAAGGTTTATAATTGATTACCAATCTTGGAACTCCTCTTTCGATTTCAGCGGCCTTTTCAACATAAAATGCCGTACAGCTCCAAGGGGATTTGTTTTTTCTAATTAATCATTTCTTCAAAAGATCATTGATTTCTTCTTGGCAAAGCTTCAAATGGGCAGCATCCATTTGAGATGGACGAGCTTTAGTAGGAATATCCTTTTCATTAAAATCTTTTACATATGGTAATCCTACTATATGTTTTTTTCTATTCCAAAAGGCTGATGGTAATTCAGAACAGCATTCTTCTTCAATCTGTTTGGTGAATTCTTCTAATTTTGTTTTAAATTCTTTTTTCTCCAATTCTTTTGTCATTTGGACACATTTAATTTCATTTTTTAATCCATTTATGTAATTTTCTCTTGTGGCAATAACCTGATTTATCCTTTGGATTTTCGTCTCACAAGGATCATCTATAAAATCAAGATTTACTTCAATTCCTTTGATATTTGTAGAAATTCCTTTTGTTGTTACAGAAAGGGTTGGATTTGAAGAATAAATGGAGATCCAAGGAGTACATCATTAACAATATCTTCTGAAATAATAAAGGGTGAAGTGACACAGACTCCTTTCATACAAACATGAACATTTGGAATTTTTCTTTCTATAGAAATGGTCGTTCCATTAGCAGCAGACACAAACTGTTTTGATTCACTTGTAAATTCAATAGGAACGATTCCAAGTCTGATAACATTTAAGTCAGCACCAGTGTCAATTATGGCATTAACAATCTTCTCGAAGTTTTTAATTTTTATTTTTACTTGAACTCTCCACTGTTGGTAAATACATTTTGTAGGAATTACACCAGTAGAGATTTTGCTAATTTCTCCTTTAATTCTTTGGACAAATTTTTCTTCATCATATTTTTCAATAGCACCATCACTTTCTAACCAAGTTAACCTTTCATCAAGCTCATTTTGTTTTTTGGTTAACTCAATCCTTAATTCACGGAGTTCTCTCTTTTGATCATTTAATTCTCTTTGTAAATCTGAGAGAGTTAAGGGTTTATTTATAGTATGAATTTTTTCTGCTCTATTCATGAGGTCAATCATGGAATAGGTTGGTGTATGAAATGTTTCTTTCTCCTTTATCCTTTTTGGATAATATGGTGTTTTATTATCATTTTCATTTTCTTCAAAGGAAATTTTTTGTTGTGAACTTTCTCCTTCTTCTCCTCCCCCCAATTTTGAAATCTGATTTAAAAATTGAACTTTTTTCTCTGGATCAGGTATGTTATCAATCATTTCTAAAAGTAATTTTTGAGGGGCCGTGAGGACACGAATGTGGATACCAAGATCTTCATCAGATGGTATCGACCATTCTCCTTCAGATTCTTCATCATCTGAATGACATGTACATGATTGGAATTGTTTGATGAGCTGAATCTGAAGACTATCTTCTTCAATGTCAGTTGATGAATCAGATTCATATTCTTCTTCTTCTTCTGAGGAACTTGAATCAGTTTGTTCCTTTTCAGTATTTTCATCATCATTTTTGGTATTGATTTTTCTAAGTTTCTTTTTAGAAGGATTTTCTTTTTTAAAACATTTACTTGCATAATGACCCTTCTTCCCGCAATTATAACAAGTTGGAATATTTTCTTTTATATATTTCTTTTTGAAATATTTTCTGGATTTTCTTTTGAATGGGATGAGATCATCGGATTTTCTTCCTTTTTTATATCTTTCGGGTTTATACTTAATTAGAGCAATTCCTCCAGTGAATTCATTGAGGATGCATAGAAGCAAGACACTAACACAATCAGATTGAGTTTCCCAATTATCAGGGATTTGACTAGTACCTGCTTCAAGCTTAACATTTGGATCAACTAAATTTCCTGTGTTTTTGTCTCTATAAAGGATTCTTCCAAATTCATCCATCTTGACAGCATTTTCTATTTCAAGTCTTTGAGCTCCAGATAATCCATAATTCCACCATCCTCTTAATATTCCATTGAAAGAGGTGGTTATCATCAGAAAGATATTTCTTGGAGTATTTCCTCTGACTTCACAGGCATTACAGTATATTAACATACTGTGAACCATTTGGACAATTTGATATTCTGTTAATCCATCTAAATTCCACTCATATAAAGAATTTCCTGAATAGGTTAATTTTGAGGTATAACTGTATGGAGCTTCTTCAAGTTGTAGATCAACAGGGGTTGGTGTAGGATAATAATTCTTTGTTTCTGGCAATTTTACCTGAGGATTCCATTTCTTTAGGCGATTTATTAATATATCTTCAGACGCAGAGACCCTTAGGATACTGAATCCTTTTCCTCCCATATTGAGGCTTTCCATCCTATTGGATAATTCTTTTTGCATTTCGTCTGTCAATATGAATGGTCCTTCTTGCAGAGTAATCCCTTTAGGTAATTGTCTGGGAACATAAACTGCATTGGCAGAGCTTTCTTCTAATTTTTCTTTTTTATCTTTACTAAATTCAGATTTTAATTTGATTGTTCTTTCTATTCGATCTGTTTGTTCTCCAATGGTTAGTAGACATAGATTGGTATAATTGTTTTGTTCAATTATATCTCCAATACCTATACTTATGTCTTTAGCATTTGGGTCTGGTTTTGATTCATAAATGGATGCATTTTTTACAGGCATGGCATAATTCTTGGTGTCCGTATTAGGTACAGAAATATCAAGTTTCTTCCAAGGTGGGTGAGATTTATCAACTTCTTTTCCTTCAGTGTCTTTCCAATTTCTTGTTGTTTTTCCTATAACTCTTATTTGTTCTGAGCTTTGATTTTCCTTTTCTTTGATTTTCCCTTTTCTAAAATATTCCATGAACCAATCAAAGAAAGGTATATTTCTTTCTTCTTCCTCCATTTGGGAATACCATAATTCTCTCATCTTATCCTTTTCTTCTGTGTTAAACTTTTTAAAGAACCAATCTTTTAAAGGATGATTTTTCAAATTTTCTCTAAGATATGGTTTATCAATTTGAAACTTTTTAACAGGTATTTCTTCTGGCTTTAGAATGCTCACCATTCTTATGGCTCCTTGGAGAAAATCACTTTCACTTGGATTATAGGTTTTTGCTGATGAGGATCTTTTATAGATAGGGTGTTCAATTCCACTTTCTTTATTTCTAAAAACTTTTTGATCCATTTCTTCCTTTTCACTACTCCTTTGGTCATCATCTATTTCTTCTAATTTAAAGCTTTTTCTTCCTTCCGTATAACTGGCAAAACTCCTCCTAGCTTTTTCCATTTTTCTCCTAAAATTGACTTCAACATTACCATTTGGTAATTTGACTATACTTTGTAAATCATCTGTCATTTCATTTACTCTTGGGGTGACATCTTCTATTTGCCAATTTCCTGGGAGAACAACTTCTTCCCAGCTGATGACCTTTGGGATAAACACGTTATTGTTAAAGTTTGTTTCCATGAGAACTGTAGTTTTTTCTTTATCAACCTTATCTCTATAGGCTATCATGGGAAAGACAGATTTCATGGATTTGTAGAACACACGATAAACTATAGCAAAAGGTTTACTTCTTGGACTCATTTTTAATCCTTTGCTTTGAAATCCAATAGTTGCACAATCAAGGATATCTTCATCATGAGCATCAATTGTGATATTGGGAAAGCAATTAAAATAAACAGGTCCATGACAGAGACTTGATTCAATCATAGCATAAAGAGAATCATAGAATTCATCATGTCTCTGATCTCGCACATAAGCACAGACTGCAACTTTTAATCCTAACCGAAACAACGGTTTGATTCCTACCTGAATTAATCCTATGTGCAGGTAGTTGTATTTGGTTCTGATTTGTTCAATAATTCTTCTATCAAGAACTTTGATTGTCTGTTTTCCTCCAGAGAGAGAAACAGTTTTTTCAACAGTTTTTATGTGATAATCATTTTGCTCTTCAAATGTGCCATTGCTATATATTTCTGTTATAGGCAAGGCTGGCAACTTCCAATTTGATATTGCTTGGTCAAAATTTTCATATATCATTTCTTCTGAATTTTTTGTTTTTTCTGAATTTTCCTTTTCTAAACTATTACGGGTAAAACTAGTTAAAGCAGACTGATAGGATGAGGAAGACGAATAAGATCTATTAGAAGGATGCTGAAATGATTTAAACCAATTCTTAAAAAGTTTTGTTTTTCCCTTAGAATTTTCCATTTTTTGTAACTCGTTAGAAACAAGAAGAGTTCTGTCAACAATTTACTGCCCTTAACGCCTGATCACGGCCTGAAGCGGGACTTACAACGCGACCACACACTCTTTTAAAAAGATGAACGAGGCACAGAAGTGGTAAATAAGAAGGAAAATAAAAACTCTAAAGAGAATTTGGCTAAAAAGCTTCAGATCCTGAATAATAGATTTAATTCATCTAAATCCCGTTTTTTTTTTTTTTTTAACACAAATTTAGATACGAGATAATAATTCTAATTCTTCATTCAGTCTATTACAATATTCTCTTACCTGATTACACAAGCGTACTAACATAGATCGTCTAATAGCTTGAACACGGATAACAAGATATCCTCCTGCAGCTATATTTTCATCAATTTGTCTGATAGCATTCTCTAATGTCCTAAGCTGATTTTCACGTCTTCTTATATCACGCAATAGTTCTTCTCTCCTAATAGAACGAGGTGGCATCTCAGAGGGCCATAGCTTGTAGTGTTGATTTAGTTCGGAATTTATCTAGTTGGAAGATGGCATAAGAACGCTTTAAAACAATCCTTCTCCTTTCAAACTCACGATGGCGAGGATTATTTCTGTGGGTACAGGTTTGCAGATGTCTTCTTATGTTGTCTAACAAGAATTCAATTTTTCTTAATATCCGAACATCATCATAGTATCTTTTAAGCAGAGTAAGACGAATAGACATGTTCTAGCAAAAGAAACAACATGATTAGATAATAACAAGCATATAACATTAAACTTGTAAAAACTTAATCACTTACAGGAGATTTGTACAGACTTCAGACTCTAGCACACTTAGACTTCAAGTTCTAGTACTCCAACTTCAAACTCACACTCACACTCACACTCACACTTATGTTTTTTTTTTTTACAATTTTTTGGAGATGATCCCCAAAGGAAACCCCCAGCTCCTTATATAGATGGAGCATACAAAAGATCCCTCCTCTCATCCGACCATGAGAGGACTTACACCAAAAGCAATAGAAAAAGGAATGGTTCCCCACACAAACTTCCAAACACATTTTTCAAAGGTTGATGGGCAAGGTACAAAAGTTGATGGGCAAGGTACATGAGGTGAAATATCTATATGCCACATGGAAAGCATAAGATAAAACATACCCCCACAACTTCATCAACTTTTGACATTTGGCAATAAAGCACCCCCACAACATTTACAAACCCAATACCTTTATTTACAAATGTCAACACAAGAGGCAGCCCCTACCAACTTAATTTACATGTGGGCAACATAAAAAGGCAGCCCCTACCAACAAAATATATTCTCTGTTGGCAAGATGACAACTTTTCTTCAAATCAAACCTTTGTTTTTCTTCCAAGCAATGATAGCTAGCAACTTTTCTTCTCAAGCATCATTATGTGTCTATTCCAAAATTCTTCTTCGTATGACACCTACACATATCATACAAGCCAGGCAATGATGAGTAGCAACATTTCTTCTCAAGCATCGATTTGAATGAAGACACCATTTCTTCAATGCATATCAAGATATTATTATCTAACATTGATGGGACCACTTTTCTTCTTTTCTTCATACTAACCATATCCTCCACCAAAAAGAGATGAGTCAACCTGGCTCTGATACCAATTACTGACAGGAACGAATTATTTGATTGGAATCATCTCTTTTTACATCTTCTTTTTCATTAATTCTTTTGCTTTAGCAGAATTTTTCCGGAATAATTCAGGTAACCGAGATTCCTTTTCGACTTCTTTTTCTTTTCCTTTATTTTTTGCTGAAGAGTACCAAAACTTTCCACCACGAAGATATTGTAACTGAGCCATCGGGATTAACATGAGAGTCAGGGTCCCAACGAGGATGGAGATCTTCAAGAGGCACAACTTCATCATCAAGATTTTCATCTGGATCATGGTTACTATCCCAATCATGATCACCAACTTTTTCCGTGGGAGATATTCTTCTAAAATTTGCTTGATCTTTTCTTCAAAATTGACGGAGTCAACAGACATATCCATCGGTTCAGGAGATTTTTCTCGAGCAATTTCTTTGGCAATCTTTTTGGCTAATAGATCAGCCATGAGCGTTTCATTCTCAAAGGCTTTTCTTCAGGATGAGGAATTTCTTCTTTAACAGGAGGAGAGATTTGATTCAGAATTCTCTCATATGTATCATTTTCAATTTTAGACCACCACTTTTGATAAAAAGTCTGATAAAGAGATGGTGAATCATATAAGTCCTTTTTTACTTCAAACTTCCATTGGAAAATATAAGGGATATGAAATTTAGCAAAGAAGCGAAGCATATTGATGGCTTCACATGGAACCTTTTCTTCAACCTGAGAAAACTTAATAAACAAATAACGAAAATTATCAGGAAGGATTCTGAGAAGCACCATAATATGACCACCATGTGAAGAGAAACCAGGATGGAAGATTGCGATGAATAGGAGTGACATCAGGACTTTCTTATTTGAATCTGATGAACCAGGAGTGATTATACTGACGATTTTGCCACATCAAAGCATATTTCCAAGCATCAATATAATCCCAATAATTATAGAACTCAGTCGAATTATATAGTCTGACTGATTTTGTCATGTACAAGGGACCATCCCAATCTTCCTCAGTAAGGATTTTGAGAATAGTGAACTTTGAATAAGTGATGATACCATTTGCATTCTTGTTGTGGAAGATGAGACACTTTTCGTCTGATGCAAAATATTGAGATGCCAATCTCTGGTTTTCTTTTATCAGGGGAATAATAATGAAGCCCCTTTCCAAAGAGAAAATAAACATTATTCTACAGATCTTTCTTCCATAAGACAATCTAAAGTAACAAGAATTCTGTTACCAGTGTAAAGATATAATTCTGATTGACTTGGGTCTTTTGTTGGAATAAAACCCTTTTGGCTTTCTTCTTGATCTGCCAAATTCTCAAACCCTTTCTTCTTTATGAACGGGGAAGAACTACTTGCCATTTTGTCGTCCCTGAAGAAATTCTCTAGTAAGAAAGTCAGGGAGAGAGTTAGAATTTCCATTAATAAATTCAATTTTAAATTCAAACACTGATAAAATGGCTTGCCATCTAGCAAATATTTGCTTAGAGACAAGATTTTTGACATCCTTTTCCAGAATTTCTTTTGCAGCCTTAGCATCAACTCTGATAAGAAATTCTTTGTTTAATAAATCATGCTGGAATTTCGCCACACAATAACTATGGCAAGAACTTCCTTTTTGATGGTTGAATATTTCTTTTGAGCTTCATTCCATAATCCTGAATTAAATCTTATTAATTCTTCTTGTGAATCTTTTTGTTGTAAAAGGATTCCACCATATCCGACATCAAACGCATCAGTTTGAACTATTTGAAAGCTTCTGGGTCAGATAAACATCTACAAGGAAGATTTTTAACTCTTTCCTTAATCTTCTTTATTGCATTAGTATGATGGATAGACCACTCCTTAGGATTTTTCTTTAATCTTTCTTGGAGAAGTTTTCTATCTTTTGCCAAATCCTGATAGAAAAATCCAACATAATTTAGACATCCAAGAAATCTTTGTAGCATATTTTTATCCTTAATTTCGTCTGGAAATTTATCAGCAAATTGAATAACTCTATTAGTCGGAGTTATTTTCTATCTTGGATTTCAAATCCTAAGAACCTGATTTTCTGCTGAAAGAGATTCATCTTTCTTTTAGATAAAGCCAATCCATTTTCTTTTATGACTCTTTTGAAGATATTCAAATGTTTCCAATGTTGTAACACAGATTCTGAAAAGATAAGAATATCATCAATGTAAACAATGGCAAACTGGGTATAAGATGAGAAGATATTATTCATAATATTCTGAAATTCAGACGGAGCATTTTTCAATCCAAAAGGCATAACATTCCATTCATAATGCCTCATTGGAACAGTGAATGCAGTTTTATATCTATCTTCTTCTTTTATCTGAATCTGCCAAAATCCTGATTTTAAATCAAACTTTGAAAATATTGGCATTGTTTAATCTGTTTAGCAAATCCTGAGAATTAGGTAAAGGATACCTAATAGATTGTAAGACTTTGTTTAAAGGTTTATAATTGATTACCAATCTTGGAACTCCTCTTTCGATTTCAGCGGCCTTTTCAACATAAAATGTCGTACAGCTCCAAGGGGATTTGTTTTTTCTAATTAATCATTTCTTCAAAAGATCATTGATTTCTTCTTGGCAAAGCTTCAAATGGGCAGCATCCATTTGTGATGGACGAGCTTTAGTAGGAATATCCTTTTCATTAAAATCTTTTACATATGGTAATCCTACTATGTGTCTTTTTCTATTCCAAAAGGCTGATGGTAATTCAGAACAGCATTCTTCTTCAATCTGTTTGGTGAATTCTTCTAATTTTGTTTTAAATTCTTTTTTCTCCAATTCTTTTGTCATTTGGACACATTTAATTTCATTTTTTAATCCATTTATGTAATTTTCTCTTGTGGCAATAACCTGATTTATCCTTTGGATTTTCGTCTCACAAGGATCATCTATAAAATCAAGATTTACTTCAATTCCTTTGATATTTGTAGAAATTCCTTTTGTTGTTACAGAAAAGGGTTGGATTTGAAGAATAAATGGAGATCCAAGGAGTACATCATTAACAATATCTTCTGAAATAATAAAGGGTGAAGTGACACAGACTCCTTTCATACAAACATGAACATTGGAATTTTTCTTTCTATAGAAATGGTCGTTCCATTAGCAGCAGACACAAACTGTTTGATTCACTTGTAAATTCAATAGGAACGATTCCAAGTCTGATAACATTTAAGTCAGCACCAGTGTCAATTATGGCATTAACAATCTTCTCGAAGTTTTTAATTTTTATTTTTACTTGAACTCTCCACTGTTGGTAAATACATTTTGTAGGAATTACACCAGTAGAGATTTTGCTAATTTCTCCTTAATTCTTTGGACAAATTTTTCTTCATCATATTTTTCAATAGCACCATCACTTTCTAACCAAGTTAACCTTTCATCAAGCTCATTTTGTTTTTTGGTTAACTCAATCCTTAATTCACGGAGTTGTCTCTTTTGATCATTTAATTCTCTTTGTAAATCTGAGAGAGTTAAGGGTTTATTTATAGTATGAATTTTTTCTGCTCTATTCATGAGGTCAATCATGGAATAGGTTGGTGTATGAAATGTTTCTTTCTCCTTTATCCTTTTTGGATAATATGGTGTTTTATTATCATTTTCATTTTCTTCAAAGGAAATTTTTTGTTGTGAACTTTCTCCTTCTTCTCCTCCCCCCAATTTTGAAATCTGATTTAAAAATTGAACTTTTTTCTCTGGATCAGGTATGTTATCAATCATTTCTAAAAGTAATTTTTGAGGGGCCGTGAGGACACGAATGTGGATACCAAGATCTTCATCAGATGGTATCGACCATTCTCCTTCAGATTCTTCATCATCTGAATGACATGTACATGATTGGAATTGTTTGATGAGCTGAATCTGAAGACTATCTTCTTCAATGTCAGTTGATGAATCAGATTCATATTCTTCTTCTTCTTCTGAGGAACTTGAATCAGTTTGTTCCTTTTCAGTATTTTCATCATCATTTTTGGTATTGATTTTTCTAAGTTTCTTTTTAGAAGGATTTTCTTTTTTAAAACATTTACTTGCATAATGACCCTTCTTCCCGCAATTATAACAAGTTGGAATATTTTCTTTTATATATTTCTTTTTGAAATATTTTCTGGATTTTCTTTTGAATGGGATGAGATCATCGGATTTTCTTCCTTTTTTATATCTTCCGGGTTTATACTTTTTTACCATTTTGTTTCTTCGATCAGGAGTAAATCTAGAACGCAAAGGTTTTCTCTTTGATTCAGGCGTTTGATCTAAACCAAATTGGAAACAAAAATCTCCTAATTATTTATCTCCAGAATATTTTCTCATTTTTTCAGCTTGTTTACTGATCTTTAAATCAGTACAAAGATTCATGCCAACTTTGTTAATTCTCTGTATGATTCCTCCGAAAGTCAGCAAACTATAATTAATAGTACCATGCATTTCTTCTCTCAGGGAATTACGCACCTTTTCAGCAAATAAGGGTGGTAATCCTGAAATGAATCTTTCTTTCCAAATATCAGAATTACAATCATTGAGTTGGTAAACTTTTGACAAGAATACATCCCTGTACCAACGAAATTCTCCTAAATTTCTACATCTTAAACGGTGTAATTGCTGCCTATTTTTCTCCTTAATTAGAGCACGAAGGACACATACCGGGCGAGCAGGAAAAAATGGACAAACTGGAGAAACTAAACGAATTGGAAAATCTGGATGAATTGGATGACTTGGATGACCTGGACAAACTGAACCAGCTAGAGGAACATAAAAAAGTAAACAAACTGGACGAACTCAAGAAACTGGTCCAACTGGACAAATTGAACGAACTAGACAAACTTGTCGAATTGGACATAATGCACGAATTGGACCAACTAGAGTAACTGTACAAATTGGACAAACTGGATGAATTGGGCCAACTAGAGGAATTGCACAAATTGGACACAATGGACGAATAGGAAGAACTGGACCAACCGGACAAATGAGACATACTGGGCGAGCAGAAAAATGGACAAACAGGAGAAACTGAACGAATAGGAAAATCTGGAGGAATTGGAAGAACTGGACGACCTGGACAAACTGGATCAACTGGAGGAACATAACAAAGTGAACGACCTAGGCGAACTCGAGAAACTGGACCAACTGGACAAATTGAACGAACTGGACAAACTTGTTGAACTAGACAAAATGGACGAATTGGACCAACTAGAGTAATTGCACAAATTGGACAAACTGGATGAATTGGGCCAACTAGAATAACTACGCAAATTGGACACAATGGATGAATAGAAAGAATTGGACCAACTGGACCAACTGCGTGAAGGACACATACTGGGTGGTGAGCAGGAAAAAATGGATAAACTGGAGAAACAGAACGAATTGGAAAATCTGGACGAATTGGAAGAATTGGACGACCTGGACAAACTGGACCAACTAGAGGAACATAACAAAGTAAACGAACTGGACGAACTCAAGAAACTGGTCCAACTGGACAAACTTGTCGAAGTGGACAAAATGCACGAATTGGACCAACTAGAGTAACTTCACAAATTGGACAAACTGGATGAATTGGGCCAACTAGAGTAACTGCACGAATTGGACACAATGGACGAAAAGGAAGAACTGGACCAACTGCACGAAGGACCCATACTGGGCGAGCAGGAAAAAATGGAAAAATAGGAGAAACCAAATGAATTGGAAAAACTAGAGGAATTGGAGGAACGTTAACTGAACGAACTGGACGAACTCGAAAAACTGGACGAACTGGACAAACTGGACGAACTTGACAAACTTGACGAACTGGACAAATTGAACAAACTGGATGAATTGGACAAACTAGAGGAATTTGACAAATTGGACATTGTGCAATTCCTCTAGTTGGCGCAATTCATCCAGTTTGTCGAATTTGTGTAGTTTGTTCAGTTCGTCATGTTTGTCCAGTTTGTCTAGTTCTTTCAATTTGTTCAGTTGCTCCAGTTTTCGAGTTCGTCCAGTTCTTTTAGTTTGTTACGTTCCTCTAGTTCATCTAGTTTCTCCAATTCGTCCAGTTTGTCCAATTCGTCCAGATTTTCCAATTGGACACAATGGATGAATCGGAAGAACTGGACCAACTGGTCGAACTGCACGAAGGACACATACCGGGTGAGCAGGAAAAAATGGACAAGCTGGAGAAGCTGAACGAATTGGAAAATCTAGACGAATTGGAAGAATTGGACGACTTGGACAAACTGGACCCACTAGAGGAACATAACAAAGTAAACAAACTGGACGAATTCAAGAAACTGGTCCAACTGGACAAATTGAACGAACTGGACAAACTTGTCGCACTGGACAAAATGCACGAATTGGACCAACTAGAGTAACTGCACAAATTGGACAAACTAGATGAATTGGGCCAACTAGAGGAATTGCACAAATTGGACACAATGGATGAATAGGAAGAACAGGACCAACTGGACAAAGGTGACATACTGGGCGAGCAGGATAAAATGGACAAACAATAGAAACTGAAGGAATTGGAAACTCTGGACGAGTTGGAAGAACTGGATGACCTGGACAAACTGGACCAACTGGAGGAACATAACAAAGTAAACGACCTAGGCGAACTCGAGAAACTGGACCAAGTAGAAAAATTAAACGAACTAGACAAACTTGTCGAATTGGACAAAATGGACGAATTGGACCAACTAGAGTAACTGAACAAATTGGACAAACTGGATGAATTGGGCCAACTAGATTAACTACACAAATTGGACACAATGGATGAATAGGAAGAACTGGACCAACTGGACAAACTGCACGAAGGACACATACCGGGCGAGCAGGAAAAAATGGACAAACCGGAGAAACTAAACGAATTGGAAAATCTGGATGAATTGGATGACTTGGATGACCTGGACAAACTGAACCAGCTAGAGGAACATAAAAAAGTAAACAAACTGGACGAACTCAAGAAACTGGTCCAACTGGACAAATTGAACGAACTAGACAAACTTGTCGAATTGGACATAATGCACGAATTGGACCAACTAGAGTAACTGTACAAATTGGACAAACTGGATGAATTGGGCCAAGAAAAGTGGTCCCATCAATGTTAAATGTACAATTAATATTTTGTAGGTGTCTTGCTTAGAAGAAATGGTGTCTTCATTCAAAATAATGCTTGAGAAGAAAAGTTGCTAGCTATCATTGCTTGGAAGAAAAACAAAGGTTTGATTTGAAAAAAAGTTGTCACCTTGCCAACAGAGAATATATTTTGTTGGTAGGGGCTGCCTTTTATGTTGCCACATGTAAATTAAGTTGGTAGGGGCTGCCTCTTGTGTTGACATTTGTATATAAAGGTATTGGGTTTGTAAATGTTGTCGGGGTGCTTTATTGCCAAATGTCAAAAGTTGATAAAGTTGTGGGGATATGTTTATCTTATGCTTTCCATGTGGCATATAGATATTTCACCTCATGTACCTTGCCCATCAACTTTTGTACCTTGCCCATCAACCTTTGAAAAATGTGTTTGGAAGTTTGTGTGGGGAACCATTCCTTTTTCTGTTGCTTTTGGTGTAAGTCCTCTCATGGTCGGATGGGAGGAGGGATCTTTTGTATGCTCCATCTATATAAGGAGCTGGGGGTTTCCTTTGGGGATCATCTCCAAAAAATTGTAAAAAAAAAAAAAAAAGAGCATAAGTGTGAGTGTGAGTTTGAAGTTAGAGTGCTCCTAGAGTCTGAAGTCTTGTACAAATCTCCTGTAAGTGATTAAGTTTTTAAAAGTTTAATGTTATATGCTTGTTATTATCTAATCATGTTGTTTCTTTTGCTAGAATATGTCTATTCGTCTTACTCTGCTTAAAAGATACTATGATGATGTTCGGATATTAAGAAAAATTGAATTCTTGTTAGACAACATAAGAAGACATCTGCAAACCTGTACCCACAGAAATAATCCTCGCCATCTTGAGTTTGAAAGGAGAAGGATTGCTTTAATGCGTTCTTATGCCGTCTTCCAACTAGATAAATTCCGAACTAAATCAACACTACAAGCTATGGCCTTCTGAGACGCCACCTCGTTCTATTAGGAGAAAAGAACTATTGCGTGATCTAAGAAGACGTGAAAATCAGCTTAGGACATTAGAGAATGCTATCAGACAAATTGATGAAAATATAGCTGTAGGAGGATATCTTGTTATCCGTGTTCAAGCTATTAGACGATCTATGTTAGTACGCTTGTGTAATCAAGTAAGAGAATATTGTAATAGACTGAATGAAGAATTAGAATTATTATCTCGTATTTAAATTTGTGTTAATTAAAAAAAAAAAAAAAAAAGGGATTTAGATGAATTAAATCTATTATTCAGGATCTGAAGCTTTTTAGCCAAATTCTCTTTAGAGTTTTTATTTTCCTTCTTATTCTCCACTTCTGTGCCTCGTTCATCTTTTTAAAAGAGTGTGTGGTCGCGTTGTAAGTCCCGCTTCAGGCCGTGATCAGGCGTTAAGGGCAGTAAATCGTTGACAGAACTCTTCTTGTTTCTAACGAGTTACAAAAGATGGAAAATTCTAAGGGAAAAACAAAACTTTTTAAGAATTGGTTTAAATCATTTCAGCATCCTTCTAATAGATCTTATTCGTCTTCCTCATCCTATCAGTCTGCTTTAACTAGTTTTACCCGTAATAGTTTAGAAAAGGAAAATTCAGAAAAAACAAAAAATTCAGAAGAAATGATATATGAAAATTTTGACCAAGCAATATCAAACTGGAAGTTGCCAGCCTTGCCTGTAACAGAAATATATAGCAATGGCACATTTGAAGAGCAAAATGATTATCACATAAAAACTGTTGAAAAAACTGTTTCTCTCTCTGGAGGAAAACAGACAATCAAAGTTCTTGATAGAAGAATTATTGAACAAATCAGAACCAAATACAACTACCTGCACATAGGATTAATTCAGGTAGGAATCAAACCATTGTTTCGATTAGGATTAAATGTTGCAGTCTGTGCTTATGTGCGAGATCAGAGACATGATGAATTTGATGATTCTCTTTATGCTATGATTGAATCAAGTCTCTGTCATGGACCTGTTTATTTTAATTGCTTTCCCAATATCACAATTGATGCTCATGATGAAGATATCCTTGATTGTGCAACTATTGGATTTCAAAGCAAAGGATTAAAAATGAGTCCAAGAAGTAAACCTTTTGCTATAGTTTATCGTGTGTTCTACAAATCCATGATATCTGTCTTTCCCATGATAGCCTATAGAGATAAGGTTGATAAAGAAAAAACTACAGTTCTCATGGAAACAAACTTTAACAATAACGTGTTCATCCCAAAGGTCATCAGCTGGGAAGAAGTTGTTCTCCCAGGAAATTGGCAAATAGAAGATGTCACCCCAAGAGTAAATGAAATGACAGATGATTTACAAAGTATAGTCAAATTACCAAATGGTAATGTTGAAGTCAATTTTAGGAGAAAAATGGAAAAAGCTAGGAGGAGTTTTGCGAGTTATACGGAAGGAAGAAAAAGCTTTAAATTAGAAGAAATAGATGATGATCAAAGGAGTAGTGAAAAGGAAGAAATGGATTAAAAAAGTTTTTAGAAATAAAGAAAGTGGAATTGAACACCCTATCTATAAAAGATCCTCATCAGCAAAAACTTATAATCCAAGTGAAAGTGATTTTCTCCAAGGAGCCATAAGAATGGTGAGCATTCTAAAGCCAGAAGAAATACCTGTTAAAAAGTTTCAAATTGATAAACCATATCTTAGAGAAAATTTGAAAAATCATCCTTTAAAAGATTGGTTCTTTAAAAAGTTTAACACAGAGGAAAAAGATAAAATGAGAGAATTATGGTATTCCCAAATGGAGGAAGAAGAAAGAAATATACCTTTCTTTGATTGGTTCATGGAATATTTCAAAAAAGGGAAAATCAAAGCCCAGAACAGATAAGAGTTATAGGAAAAACAACAAGAACTTGGAAAGACACTGAAGGAAAAAAAGTTGATAAATCTCACCCACCTTGGAAGAAACTTGATATTTCTGTCCCTAATACGGACACCAAGAATTATGTCATGCCTGTAAAAAATGCATCCATTTATGAATCAAAACCAGACCCAAATGCTAAAGACATAAGTATAGGTATTGGAGATATAATTGAACAAAACAATTATACCAATCTATGTCTATTAACCATTGGAGAATAAACAGATCGAATAGAAAGAACAATCAAATTAAAATCTGAATTTAGTAAAGATAAAAAAGAAAAATTAGAAGAAAGCTCTGCCAATGCAGTTTATGTTCCCAGGCAATTACCTAAAGGGATTACTCTGCAAGAAGGACCATTCATATTGACAGACGAAATGCAAAAAGAATTATCCAATAGGATGGAAAGCCTCAATATGGGAGGAAAAGGATTCAGTATCCTAAGGGTCTCTGCGTCTGAAGATATATTAATAAATCGCCTAAAGAAATGGAATCCTCAGGTAAAATTACCAGAAACAAAGAATTATTATCCTCGACCAACCCCTGTTGATCTACAACTTGAAGAAGCTCCATACAGTTATACCTCAGAATTAACCTATTCAGGAAATTCTTTATATGAGTGGAATTTAGATGGATTAACAGAATATCAAATTGTCCAAATGGTTCACAGTATGTTAATATACTGTAATGCCTGTGAAGTCAGAGGAAATACTCCAAGAAATATATTTCTGATGATAACCACCTCTTTCAATGGAATATTAAGAGGATGGTGGAATTATGGATTATCTGGAGCTCAAAGACTTGAAATAGAAAATGCTGTCAAGATGGATGAATTTGGAAGAATCCTTTATAGAGACAAAAACACAGGAAATTTAGTTGATCCAAATGTTAAGCTTGAAGCAGGTACTAGTCAAATCCCTGATAATTGGGAAACTCAATCTGATTGTGTCAGTGTCTTGCTTCTATGCATCCTCAATGAATTCACTGGAGGAGTTGCTCTAATTAAGGAGAAAAATAGGCAGCAATTACACCGTTTAAGATGTAGAAATTTAGGAGAATTTCGTTGGTACAGAGATGTATTCTTGTCAAAAGTTTACCAACTCAATGATTGTAATTCTGATATTTGGAAATAAAGATTCATTTCAGGATTACCACCCTTATTTGCTGAAAAGGTGCGTAATTCCCTGAGAGAAGAAATGCATGGTACTATTAATTATAGTTTGCTGACTTTCGGAGGAATCATACAGAGAATTAACAAAGTTGGCATGAATCTTTGTACTGATTTAAAGATCAGTAAACAAGCTGAAAAAATGAGAAAATATTCTGGAGATAAAGAATTAGGAGATTTTTGTTTCCAGTTTGGTTTAGATCAAACGCCTGAATCAAAGAGAAAACCTTTGCGTTCTAGATTTACTCCTGATAGAAGAAACAAAATGGTAAAAAAGTATAAACCCGGAAGATATAAAAAAGGAAGAAAATCCGATGATCTCATCCAATTCAAAAGAAAATCCAGAAAATATTTCAAAAAGAAATATATAAAAGAAAATGTTCCAACTTGTTATAATTGTGGGAAGAAGGGTCACTATGCAAGTAAATGTTTTAAAAAAGAAAATTCTTTTAAAAAGAAACTTAGAAAAATCAATACAAAAAATGATGATGAAAATACTGAAAATGAACAAACTGATCCAAGTTCCTCAGAAGAAGAAGAAGAATATGAATCTGATTCATCAACTGATATTGAAGAAGATAGTCCTCAGATTCAGCTCATCAAACAATTCCAATCATGTACATGTCATTCAGATGATGAAGAATCTGAAGGAGAATGGTCGATACCATCTGATGAAGATCTTGGTATCCACATTCGTGTCCTCACTGCCCCTCAAAAATTACTTTTAGAAATGATTGATAACATACCTGATCCAGATAAAAAAGTTCAATTTTTAAATCAGATTTCAAAATTGGGGGGGAGGAGAAGAAGGAGAACAAAAAATTTCTTTTGAAGAAAATGAAAATGGCGATAAAACACCATATTATCCAAAAAGAATAAAGGAAAAGAAACATTTCATACACCAACCTATTCCATGATTGACCTCATGAATAGAGCAGAAAAAATTCATACTATAAATAAACCCTTAACTCTCTCAGATTTACAAAGAGAATTAAATGATCAGAAGAGAGAACTTCGTGAATTAAAATTAGAATTAACCAAAAAACAAAATGAGCTTGATGAAAGGTTAACTTGGTTAGAAAATGATGGTGCTATTGAAAAATATGATGAAGAAAAATTTGTCCAAAGAATTAAAGGAGAAATTAGCAAAATCTCTACTGGTGTAATTCCTACAAAATGTATTTACCAACAGTGGAGAGTTCAAGTAAAAATAAAAATTAAAAACTTCGAGAAGATTGTTAATGCCATAATTGACACTGGTGCTGACTTAAATGTTATCAGGCTTGGAATCGTTCCTATTGAATTTACAAGTGAATCAAAACAATTTGTGTCTGCTGCTAATGGAACGACCATTTCCATAGAAAGAAAAATTCCAAATGTTCATGTTTGCATGAAAGGAGTCTGTGTTACTTCACCCTTTATTATTTCAGAAGATATTGTTAATGATGTACTCCTTGGATCTCCATTTATTCTTCAAATCCAACCCTTTTCTGTAACAACAAAAGGAATTTCTACAAATATCAAAGGGATTGAAGTAAATCTTGATTTTATAGATGATCCTTGTGAGACGAAAATCCAAAGGATAAATCAGGTTATTGCCACAAGAGAAAATTACATAAATGGATTAAAAAATGAAATTAAATGTGTCCAAATGACAAAAGAATTGGAGAAAAAAGAATTTAAAACAAAATTAGAAGAATTCACCAAACAGATTGAAGAAGAATGCTGTTCTGAATTACCATCAGCCTTTTGGAATAGAAAAAGACACATAGTAGGATTACCATATGTAAAAGATTTTAATGAAAAGGATATTCCTACTAAAGCTCGTCCATCTCAAATGGATGCTGCCCATTTGAAGCTTTGCCAAGAAGAAATCAATGATCTTTTGAAGAAAGGATTAATTAGAAAAAGCAAATCCCCTTGGAGCTGTACGGCATTTTATGTTGAAAAGGCTGCTGAAATTGAAAGAGGAGTTCCAAGATTGGTAATCAATTATAAATCTTTAAACAAAGTCTTACAATCTATTAGGTATCCTTTACCTAATACTCAGGATTTGCTAAACAGATTAAACAATGCCAAAATATTTTCGAAATTTGATTTAAAATCAGGATTTTGGCAGATTCAGATAAAAGAAGAAGATAGATATAAAACTGCATTCACTGTTCCAATGGGGCATTATGAATGGAATGTTATGCCTTTTGGATTGAAAAATGCTCCATCTGAATTTCAGAATATTATGAATAATATCTTCTCGTCTTATACCCAGTTTGCCATTGTTTACATTGATGATATTCTTATCTTTTCAGAATCTGTGTTACAACATTGGAAACATTTGAATATCTTCAAAAGAGTCATAAAAGAAAATGGATTGGCTTTATCTAAAAGAAAGATGAATCTCTTTCAGCAGAAAATCAGGTTCTTAGGATTTGAAATCCAAGACAGAAAAATAACTCCGACTAATAGAGTTATTCAATTTGCTGATAAATTTCCAGATGAAATTAAGGATAAAAATATGCTACAAAGATTTCTTGGATATCTAAATTATGTTGGATTTTTCTATCAGGATTTGGCAAAAGATAGAAAACTTCTCCAAGAAAGATTAAAGAAAAATCCTAAGGAGTGGTCTATCCATCATACTAATGCAGTAAAAAAGATTAAAGAAAGAGTTAAAAATCTTCCTTGTAGATGTTTATCTGACCCAGAAGCTTTCAAAATAGTTCAAACTGATGCCTCTGATGTCGGATATGGTGGAATCCTTTTACAACAAAAAGATTCACAAGAAGAATTAATAAGATTTAATTCAGGATTATGGAATGAAGCTCAAAAGAAATATTCAACCATAAAAAAAGAAGTTCTTGCCATAGTTATTTGTGTGACGAAATTCCAGCATGATTTATTAAACAAAGAATTCCTGATCAGAGTTGATGCTAAGGCTGCAAAAGAATTCTGGAAAAAGATGTCAAAAATCTTGTCTAAGCAAATATTTGCTAGATGGCAAGCCATTTTATCAGTGTTTGAATTTAAAATTGAATTTATTAATGGAAATTCTAACTCTCTCCCTGACATTCTTACTAGAGAATTTCTTCAGGGACGACAAAATGGCAAGTAGTTCTTCCCCGTTCATGAAGAAGAAAGGGTTTGAGAATTTGGCAGATCAAGAAGAAAGCCAAAAGGGTTTTATTCCAACAAAAGACCCAAGTCAATCAAAATTATATCTTTACACTGGTAACAGAATTCTTGTTACTTCAGATTGTCTTATGGAAGAAAGATCTGTTGAAGATAATGTTATATTTTCTCTTTGGAAAGGGGCTTCATTATTATTCCCCTGATAAAAAGAAAACCAGAGATTGGTATCTCAATATTTTGCATCAGACGAAAAGTGTCCTCATCTTCCACAACAAGAATGCAAATGGTATCATCACTTATTCAAAGTTCACTATTCTCAAAATCCTTACTGAGGAAGATTGGGATGGTCCCTTGTACATGACAAAATCAGTCAAATTATACAATTCGACTGAGTTCTATAATTATTGGGACTATATTGATGCCTGAAAATTTGCTTTGATGTGGCAAAATCGCCAGTATAATCACTCCTGGTTCATCAGATTTAAAGAAGAAAGTCCTGATGTCACTCCTATTCATCGCAATTTTCCATCCTGGTTTCTCTTCACATGGTGGTCATATTATGGTGCTTCTCAGAAAATCCTTCCTGTTAATTTTCGTTATTTGTTTATTAAGTTTTCTCAGGTTGAAGAAAAGGTTCCATGTGAAGCCATCAATATGCTTCGCTTCTTTGCTAAATTTCATATCCCTTATATTTTCCAATGGAAGTTTGAAGTAAAAAAGGACTTATATGATTCACCATCTCTTTATCAGACTTTTTATCAAAAGTGGTGGTCTAAAATTGAAAATGATACTTATGAGAGAATTCTGAATCAAATCTCTCCTCTTGTTAAAGAAGAAATTCCTCTTCCTGAAGAAAAGCCTTTTGAGAATGAAACGCTCATGGCTGATCTATTAGCCAAAAAGATTGCCAAAGAAATTGCTCAAGAAAAATCTCCTGAACCGATGGATATGTCTGTTGACTCCGTCAATTTTGAAGAAAAGATCAAGCAAATTTTAGAAAAATATCTCCCATGGAAAAAAGTTGGTGATCATGATTGGGATAGTAACCATGATCCAGATGAAAATCTTGATGATGAAGTTGTGCCTCTTGAAGATCTCCATCCTCGTTGGGACCCTGACTCTCACGTTAATCCCGATGGCTCAGTTACAGAATATCTTCGTGGTGGAAAGTTTTGGTACTCTTCAGCAAAAAATAAAGGGAAAGAAAAAGAAGTCGAAAAGGAATCTCGGTTAGCTGAATTATTCCGGAAAAATTCTGCTAAAGCAAAAGAATTAATGAAAAAGAAGATGTAAAAGAGATGATTCCAATCAAATAATTCGTTCCTGTCAGTAATTCGTCAAGAAACTGGTCCAACTGGACAAACTTGTCGAAGTGGACAAAATGCACGAATTGGACCAACTAGAGTAACTGCACAAATTGGACAAACTGGATGAATTGGGCCAACTAGAGTAACTGCACGAATTGGACACAATGGACGAAAAGGAAGAACTGGACCAACTGCACGAAGGAGCCATACTGGGCGAGCAAGAAAAAATGGACAAATGGGAGAAACCGAATGAATTGGAAAAACTAGAGGAATTGGAGGAACGTTAACTGAACGAACTGGACGAACTCGAAAAACTGGACCAACTGGACAAACTGGACGAACTTGACAAACTTGACGAACTGGACAAATTGAACAAACTAGATGAATTGGACAAACTAGAGGAATTTGACAAATTGGACATAATGGACGAACAGGAAGAACAGGACGACCTAGACGAAGGGGACATACTGGGCGAGTTGGAAAATATGGATCGTCCAGTTAGTCCAGTTTGTCCACTTTGTCGAGCTTTTCTAGTTTGTAAAATTTTTCTAGATGGTTCTGTTGGTCCAATTTGTCCAGTTTGGCCAGTTTATCTGTTTTGTCCAATTCGTCTAGTTTGTCCAGGTTGTCAAGTTTATCTACTTTGTCGAGTTACTCTTATTTAGCTAATCTGTGCACCTGTTACAGTTAGTCCAATTCGTCCAGTTTGTTCAGTTTATGCAGTTTGTCTTGTTTTTTAAGTTCCTTTACTTTACCCCGTTTGTCCACTATGTCCAGTTTGTCCAGTTTCGCCAATTCGTACAGTTTGTCCACATTGTCCTGTTCATCCAGTTTAACTAGTATTTCTAGTTTAGCAACTTTGTTCAGTTGATCCAGTTTGTCCTGATCGTCCAGATTGTGTAGTTTTTCCAGTCTAATTTGTGCAATTCCTCTAGTTGGTGCAATTCATCCAGTTTGTCGAATTTGTGTAGTTTGTTCAGTTCGTCATGTTTGTCCAGTTTGTCTAGTTCTTTCAATTTGTTCAGTTGCTCCAGTTTTCGAGTTCGTCCAGTTCTTTTAGTTTGTAACGTTCCTCTAGTTCATCTAGTTTCTCCAATTCGTCCAGTTTATCCAATTCGTCCAATTCGTCCAGATTTTCCAATTGGACACAATGGATGAATCGGAAGAACTGGACCAACTGGTCGAACTGCACGAAGGACACATACCGAGTGAGTAGGAAAAAATGGACAAGCTGGAGAAACTGAACGAATTGGAAAATCTAGACGAATTGGAAGAATTGGACGACCTGGACAAACTGGACCAACTAGAGGAACATAACAAAGTAAACAAACTGGACGAATTCAAGAAACTGGTCCAACTGGACAAATTGAACGAACTGGACAAACTTGTCGCACTGGACAAAATGCACGAATTGGACCAACTAGAGTAACTGCACAAATTGGACAAACTAGATGAATTGGGCCAACTAGAGGAATTGCACAAATTGGACACAATGGATGAATAGGAAGAACAGGACCAACTGGACAAAGGTGACATACTGGGCGAGCAGGATAAAATGGACAAACAATAGAAACTGAATGAATTGGAAACTCTGGACGAGTTGGAAGAACTGGATGACCTGGACAAACTGGACCAACTGGAGGAACATAACAAAGTAAACGACCTAGGCGAACTCGAGAAACTGGACCAACTGGAAAAATTAAACGAACTCGACAAACTTGTCGAATTGGACAAAATGGACGAATTGGACCAACTAGAGCAACTGAACAAATTGGACAAACTGGATGAATTGGGCCAACTAGACTAACTACACAAATTGGACACAATGGATGAATAGGAAGAACTGGACAAACTGCACGAAGGACACATACCGGGCGAGCAGGAAAAAATGGACAAACTAGAGAAACTAAACGAATTGGAAAATCTGGATGAATTGGATGACTTGGATGACCTGGACAAACTGAACCAGCTAGAGGAACATAAAAAAGTAAACAAACTGGACGAACTCAAGAAACTGGTCCAACTGGACAAATTGAACGAACTGGACAAACTTGTTGAACTAGACAAAATGGACGGATTGGACCAACTAGAGTAATTGCACAAATTGGACAAACTGGATGAATTGGGCCAACTAGAATAACTACACAAATTGGACACAATGGATGAATAGGAAGAATTGGACCAACTGGACCAACTGCGCGAAGGACACATACTGGGTGAGCAGGAAAAAATGGATAAAGTGGAGAAACAGAACGAATTGGAAAAGCTGGACGAATTGGAAGAATTGGACGACCTGGACAAACTGGACCAACTAGAGGAACATAACAAAGTAAACGAACTGGACGAACTCAAGAAACTGGTCCAACTGGACAAACTTGTCGAAGTGGACAAAATGCACGAATTGGACCAACTAGAGTAACTGCACAAATTGGACAAACTGGATGAATTGGGCCAACTAGAGTAACTGTACGAATTGGACACAATGGACGAAAAGGAAGAACTGGACCAACTGCACGAAGGAGCCATACTGGACGAGCAAGAAAAAATGGACAAATAGGAGAAACCGAATGAATTGGAAAAACTAGAGGAATTGGAGGAACGTTAACTGAACGAACTGGACGAACTCGAAAAACTGGACCAACTGGACAAACTAGACGAACTTGACAAACTTGACGAACTGGACAAATTGAACAAACTGGATGAATTGGACAAACTAGAGGAATTTGATAAATTGGACATAATGGACGAACAGGAAGAACAGGACGAACTAGACGAAGGGGACATACTGGGCGAGTTGGAAAATATGGACAAACAGGACAAGCTGAACGAATTGGAAAATCTGGACGAATTGGACAAACTGGACGAACTAGAGGAACTTAAGAAAGTAACGAACTGGACAAACTCGAAAAACAGGACCAATTGGACAAATTAGACGAACTGGACAAACTGAACAAACTTGACGAACTGGACAAACTAAACAAATTGGACAAATTGGATGCAAGAATTCAACCTAGTTTGCCATTGTCCAATTTGTGCAATAACTCTAGTTGGTCCAATTCGTCCATTTTGTCCAGTTCGACAAGTTTGTTCAATTCCTTCAATTTGCCCAGTTGGTCCAGTTTCTCAAGTTCGCATAGTTCGTTTACTTTGTTATGTTCCTCCAATTGGTCCAGTTTGTCCAGGTCGTCCAGTTCTTCGAACTCGTCCAGAGTTTCCAATTCGTTCAATTTCCCCTGTTTGTCCATTTTTTCTTGCTCGCCCAGTATGTCTCCTTCATCCAGTTCGTCCATTGTGTCCAATTTGTGCAGTTCCTCTAGTTGGCCCAATTCATCCAGTTTGTCCAATTTGTGCAATTACTCTAGTTGGTCCAATTCGTGCATTTTGTCCAGTTCGTCAAGTTTGTCCAGTTTGTTCAATTTGTTCAGTTGGTCCAATTGGTCCAATTTCTCAAGTTCGCCCAGTTCGTTTACTTTGTTATGTTCCTCCAGTCGGCCCAGTTTGTCCAGGTCGTCTAGTTCTTCCAATTCATTCAGTTTCTCCTATTTGTCCATTTTTTCCTGCTCGCCCGGTTGTCTCCTTCGTGCAGTTCGTCCAGGTCGTCCAGTTCTTCCAATTCGTTCAGTTTCTGACCCTTTTTCCCCCAAGTATAACAAGTTGGAACATTTTCTTTTATGTATTTATTTTTGTAATATTTCCTAGATTTTCTTTTGAATTGAGTGAGTTCATCGGATTTTCTCTGATTTTTATATCTTCCGGGTTTATACTTTGTTTTGTTCAATTATATCTCCAATACCTATGCTTATGTCTCTAGCATTTGGGTCTGATTTTGATTCATAAATAGATGCATTTTTTACAGGCATGGCATAATTCTTGGTTTCTGTATTAGGAAAAGAAATATCAAGTTTCTTCCAAGGTGGGTGAGATTTATGAACTTCTTTTCCTTCAATGTCTTTCCAGGTTCTTGTTGTTTTTCCTATAACTCTTATTTGTTTTGGGCTTTGAGCTTCTTTTTCTTTGATTTTCCCTTTTCTAAAATATTCCATGAACCAGTCAAAGAAAGGTATATTTCTTTCCTCTTCCTCCATTTGGAAATACCATAATTCTTTCATTTTATCATTTTCTTCTGTGTTAAACCTTTTAAAGAACCAATAATTTAAAGGATGATTTTTCAAATTTTCTCTAAGATATGGTTTATCAATTTCAAATTTTTTGACAGGGGTTTCTTCTGGCTTTTGAATGCTAACCATTCTTATGACTCCTTGGAGAAAATCACTCTCACTAGGGTTGTACGTTTTTTGTGATGAAATTCTTTTATACACAGAGTGTTCGATTCCACTTTCTTTGTTTCTGAAAACCTTTTGATCCATTTCTTCTTTTTCACTATTCCTTTGGTCATCATCTATTTCTTCTAATTTAAAACTTTTTCTTCCTTCCGTATAACTGGCGAAACTTCTCCTAGCTTTTTCCATTTTTCTCCTAAAATTGATTTCAACATTACCATTTGGTAATTTGACTATACTTTGTAAATCATCTGTTATTTCATTTACTCTTGGGGTGACATCTTCTATTTGTCAATTTCCTGGGAGAACAACTTCTTCCTAGCTGATAACTTTTGGCATAAACACATTATTGTGAAAGTTTGTTTCCATGAGAACTGTAGTTTTTTCTTTATCAACCTTATCTCTATAGGCTATCATGGGAAAGACAGAGATCATAGATTTGTAGAACACACAATAAACTATAGCAAATGGTTTACTCCTTGGACTCATCTTTAATCATTTACTTTGGAATCCAATGGTTGCACAATCAAGAACATCATCATCATGAGCATCAACTGTGATATTAGGAAAACAGTTAAAATAAACAGGTCCATGACAGAGACTTGATTCGATCATAGCATAAAAAGAATCATCAAACTCATCATGTCTCTGATCTCGCACATAAGTACACACGGAAACATTTAATCCTAATCGAAACAGTGGTTTGATTCCTACCTGAATTAATCCTACGTGCAGGTAGTTGTATTTGGTTCTGATTTGTTCAATAATTCTTCTTTTAAGAACTTTAATTGTTTGTTTCCCTCCAGAGAGAGAAATAGTTTTTTCAACGGTTTTAATGTGGTAATCATTTTGTTTTTCAAATGTGCCATTATTATATATTTCTGTAACATGCAAGGCTGGAAACTTCCAATTGGATATTGCTTGGTAAAAATTTTCATATATCATTTCTTCTGAATTTTTTGTTTTTTCTGAATTTTCTTTTTCTAAGCTATTACGGAGAAAACTGGTTAAAGCAGACTGGTAGGATGAAGAAGACGAATAAGATCTATTAGAAGGATACTGAAATGATTTAAACCAATTCTTAAAAAGTTTTGTTTTTCCCTTAGAATTTTCAATCTTTGTAGCTCGTAAGAAATAGAAAGAGTTTTGTCAACGATTTACAGCCCTTAATGCATGATCACGGCCACAAGCGGGACTTACAACGTGACCACACTCTTTAGAAGATAAATGAGGTACAGAAGTGGAGAATAAGAAGGAAAATAAAAACTCTAAAGAGAATTGGATAGATCAACTTGGCTAAAAAGCTTCAGATCCTTAATAATAGATTTAATTCATCTAATTAATTAATTAATTTTTTTAGCACAGATTTAAATACGAGATAATAATTCTAATTCTTCATTCAGACTATTACAATATTCTCTTATTTGATTACACAAGCGTACTAGCATAGGTCTTCTAATAGTATGAACTGGATAACAAGATATCTTTCTGCAACATATTTTCATCAATTTGTCTGGTAGCATTTTCTAATCTTCTAAGCTGGTTCTCACGTCGTCTTAAATCACGCAATAATTCTTCTCTCCTAATAGAATGAGGAGGCATCTCAGAAGGCCATAGCTTGTAGTTTTGATTCAGTTTGAAATTTATCTAATTAGAACACAACATAAGAACGCATTAAAACGATCCTTCTTCTTTCAAACTCATGATGGCGAGGAGTATTTCTGTGGGTGCAGGTTTGCAAATGTCTTCTTATATTGTCTAACAAGATTTCAATTTTTCTTAATATTCGAACATCATCATAGTACCTCTTAAGTAGAGCAAGACGAATAGACATATTCTAGCAAAAGAAACAACATGATTAGATAATAACAAACTTGTATTATCAAACTCATAAAAGGTTTATTACTTACAAACTGAGAATAGAACTCTGAATACAAGATTTTTAGCACACTCCAAAACTTCAAGCTCACACTCACACTTAGACTCTGAACTCTTTTTTTTTTTAATAATTTTTTGATCAATGATCACAAATGGATACACCAGTTCCTTATATAGATAGAGCATACACAAAAGAACACACTCTCATCCGACCATGAGAGGACAACATACCAAATAAAACAGTAAAAAGGTTGTCTACCGACACAAGCTTCCAAAACAGCTTTACAAAAGGAGATTCCCACTTTGGGCTAAGGTACAATGGGTGGAGTATAGAAACAACTTTATCCTGGCAGCACGACTTTATCTTGGCAGCACTAGAAACAACTTTTAAGACATTTGGCAGCACGACATAATCTTGGAAGTATACCCCCACCAAATGAGCAACACCATGACAAAACAACTTTTGCTACCTTTTCAACTAAGCCGGACAAGATTAGATGCACTAAGGCTTCCTTTTTACTAGATTGGATGCCATTATGTATATTTTCTTTTCAGCATACATCATACATAACATCTAGTTATACCCCTACCAAAAAGAGATGATTCAACTTGGCTCTGATACCAACAAGGACTGGATCTACAATGACAGGAATCATCTCAAATATTCAAAGTTTTTTTTTCATTAATTCTTTTGCTTTAGGGGAATTTTTATGAAATAATTCAGCTAACCGAGATTCCTTTTCAACTTCTTTTTCTTTTCTTTTGTCTTTTGTTGAAGAATATCAACAGGACCAACTGGACGAAGGAGACATACTGGACGAGCTGGAAAAAAAGGACAAACAGGAGAAACTAAACGAATAGGATAATCTGGACGAATGGGAAGAACTGGACGACCTAGACAAACTGGATCAACTGCAGGAACATCACAAAGTAAGCGAACTGGGCGAACTCAAGAAACTGGACCAACTGGACAAATTGAACGAACTGGACAAACTTCTCAAACTAGACAAAATGGACGAATTGGACCAACTAGAGTAATTGCACATATTGGACAAACTAGATGAATTGGGCCAACTAGAGTAACTGCCCAAATTGGACACAATGGACGAACAGGAAGAACTGGACCAACTAGACGAAGGAGACATACTAGGAGAGCAAGAAAAAATGGACAAACAGGAGAAACTGGACGAATTGGAAACTCTGGACGAGTTGGAAGAACTCGATGACCTGGACAAACTGGACCAACTGGAGGAACATAACAAAGTAAATGACCTGGGCGAACTCGAGAAACTGGACCAACGGGACAAATTGAACGAACTGGACAAACTTGTCGAACTGGACAAAATGGATGAATTGGACCAACTAGAGTAATTGCACAAATTGGACACACTGGATGAATTGGGCCAACTAGAGGAATTGCACAAATTGGACACAATGGACGAATAGGAAGAACAGGACCAACTGGACGAAGGAGACATACCGAGCGAGCAGGAAAAAATGGACAAACAGGAGAAACTGAACGAATAGGAAAATCTGGACAAATTGGAAGAACTGGACGACATGGACAAACTAGGATCTATAATGATAGGAATCATCTCAAATATTCATATCTTTTTCTTCATTAATTCTTTTGCTTTAGTAGAATTTTTACGAAATAATTCAGCTAGCCGAGATTCCTTTTCAACTTCTTTTTTCTTTTCCTTTGTCTTTTGCAGAAGAATACCAAAGCTTTCCACGACGAATGTATTCAGAAACTGATCCGTCAAGATTAATATGAGTGTCAGGGTCCCACCGAGGATGGAGATCTTCAAGGGGCACAACTTCATCATCAAGATTTTCTTCTGGATCATGATTACTATCCCAATCATGATCACCAACTTTTTTCTTTGGGAGATACTCTTCTAAAATTTGTTTAATCTTTTCTTCGAAATTGACGGAGTCAACAGACATGTCCATTGGCTCAGGAGATTTTTCTCGTGCAATTTCTTTGACAATCTTTTTGGCCAAGAGATCCGCCATGACCATTTCATTCTCAAAAGGTTTTTCTTCAGGAAGAGGAATTTCTTCTTTAACAGGAGGAGAGATTTGATTCAGAATTCTCTCATAAGTATCATTTTCAATTTTTGGCCACCATTTTTTATAAAAAGTCTGGTACAAAGACGGAAGATCGAAAAAGTTCTTTTTTACTTCAAATTTCCACTGGAAAATATATGGAATATTGAACTTTGCAAAGAAGCGAAGAACATTAAATGCTTCACATGGAACTTTTTCTTCTACTTCACAGAACTTAATAAATAAATAACGAAAATTATCAAGAAAGATTTTCTGAGAAGCACCAAAATATGACCACCAAGTGAAGAGAAACCAGGATGGGAAATTTCGATGAATGGGAGTGACATCTGGACTTTCCTCTTTGAATCTGATGAACCAAGAATGACTACACTGGCGATTTTGCCACATCAAAGCAAATTTCCAGGCATCAATATAGTCCCAATAAATAAAGAACTCAGTCGAATTGTATAATTGGATTGATTTTGTCATGTACAAGGGACCATCCCAATCTTCCTCAGTAAGGATTTTGAGAATAGTGAACTTTGAGTAGGTAATAATACCATTTGCATTCTTATTGTGGAAGATGAGGACACTTTTCGTCTGATGTAAAATATTGAGATACCAATCTCTGGTTTTTCTTTTATCAAGGGAATAATAATGAAGCCCCTTGCCAAAGAGAAAATAAACTTATCTTCAACAGATCTTTCTTCCATAAGACAATCTGAAGTAACAAGAATTCTGTTACCGGTGTAAAGATATAATTCTAATTGACTTGGGTCTTTTGTTGGAGTAAAATCCTTTTGGCTCTCTTCTTGATCTGCCAATTTCTTTTGCCCTTTTTTCTGCATGAACGGGGAAGTGCTACTTGCCATTTTGTAGTCCCTGAAGAAATTCTCTAGTAAGAAAGTCAGGGAGAGAGTTAGAATTTCCATTAATAAATTCAATTTTAAATTCAAAAACTGATAAAATGGCTTGCCATTTAGCGAATATTTGCTTAGAGACAAGATTTTTGACATCTTTTTCTAGAATTTCTTTTGCTGCCTTAGCATCAACTCTAATCAGAAATTCTTTGTTTAATAGATCATGTTGGAATTTCGTTACACAAATAACTATGGCAAGAACTTCCTTTTTGATGGTTGAATATTTCTTCTGTGCTTCATTCCATAATCCATAATTAAATCTTATTAATTCTTCTTTTGAGTCTTTTTGTTGTAAGAGGATTCCACCATATCCGACATCAGAGGCATCAGTTTGAACTATTTTAAAAGCTTCTGGCTCAGATAAATATCTACAGGGAAGATTTTTAACTCTTTCTTTAATCTTTTTTACTGCATTAGTGTGATGGATAGTCCACTCCTTAGGATTTTTCTTTAACCTTTCCTGGAGAAGTTTTCTATCTTTTGCCAAATCTGGATAGAAAAATCCAACATAATTTAGACATCCAAGAAATCTTTATAGCATATTTTTATCCTTAATTTCATCGGGAAATTTATTAGCAAATTGAATAACTCTATTAGTTGGAGTTATTTTTCTGCCTTGGATCTCAAATCCTAAGAACCTGATTTTTTTGCTGAAAGAGATTCATTTTTTTTTTTAGATAAAGCCAATCCATTTTCTTTTATGACTCTTTTAAAAATACCTTCCAAATTTGTATCACAGATTCTGAAAAGATAAGAATATCATCAATGTAAACAATGGCAAACTGGGTGTAGGACGAGAAGATATTATTCATAATATTCTGAAATTCAGATGTTGCATTTTTTAATCCGAAAGGCATAACATTCCATTCATAATGCCCCATTGGAACAGTGAATGCAATTTTATATCTATCTTCTTCTTTTATCTAGATCTGCCAAAATCCTGATTTTAAATCAAATTTTGAGAATATTTTGGCATTGTTTAATCTGTTTAGCAAATCCTGAGTATTAGGAAAAGGATGCCGAATAGATTGAAGAACTTTGTTTAATGGTTTATAATTGATTACCAATCTTGGAACTCCTCTTTCGATTTCAGCGGCCTTTTCAACATAAAATGCAGTACAGCTTCAAGGGGATTTGCTTTTTCTAATTAATCATTTCTTCAGAAGATCATTGATTTCTTTTTGGCAAAGCTTTAAATGAGCAACATCCATTTGGGATGGACGAGCCTTAGTAGGAATATCTTTTGCATTAAAATCTTTTGCATATGGTAATCCTACTATGTGTCTTTTTCTATCCCAAAAGGCTGACGGTAATTCAGAACAACATTCTTCTTTAATCTGTATGGTGAATTCTTCTAATTTTGTTTTAAATTCTTTTTTCTCTAACTCTTTTGTTATTTGAACAGATTTGATTTCATTTTTTAAACATTTTACATAATCTTCTTTGTTGGAAATGATTTGATTTATTCTTTGGATTTTTGTTTCACAGGGGTCATCAATAAAGTCAAGATTTATATCTACCCCTTTAATTTTTGTAGAAATTCCCTTTGTGTTAACTGAGAAAGGTTGGATTAGAAGGATAAACGGGGATCCAAGAAGTACTTCATTAACAATATCTCTTGAAATAATGAAGGGTGTAGTAACACAAACTCCTTGGAAACAAACATGGACATTGGGAATTTTTCTTTCTATTGCCATACTGGTACCATTTGCTGCTGTCACAAATTGCTTAGATTCATCTGTGACTTCAATTGGGACAATACCTAATCTGATAACATTTAGATCAGTTCCAATATCAACAATAGCATTGACTATTTTCTCAAAAAATCTTATCTTTATTTTAACTTGAATTCTCCATTGTTGATAAATACATTTTGTTGGGATAACAGAAGTAGAGATTTTGCTATTTCTCCTTTAATTCTCTGGACAAATTTTTCTTCATCATATTTTTCAATAGCACCATCATTTTCCAACCAAGTTAACCTTTCATCAAGCTCATTTTGTTTTTTGGTTAACTCAATTCTTAATTCACGAAGTTCTCTCTTTCGATCATTTAATTCTCTTTGTAAGTCTGAGAGAGTTAAGTGTTTATTTATAGTATGAATTTTTTCTGCTCTATTCATAAGGTCAATCACGGAATAGGTTGGTGTGTGAAATGTTTATTTCTCTTTTGTCCTTTTTGGATAATATGGTGTTTTATCATCATTTTCATCTTCCTCAAAGGATTTTTTTGTTGTGAACTTTCTCATTTTTCTTCTTCTACCAATTTTGAAATTTGATTTAAAAATTTAAACTTTTTTCTCCGAATCGGGTATGTTATCAACCATTTCTAGGAGTAATTTTTGAGGGGCTGTGAGGACAGGGATATGGATACCAAGATCTTCATTAGATGGTATTGACCATTCTCCATCAGATTCTTCATCATCTGAATGACATGTACATGATTGGAATTGTTTGATGAGCTAAACCTGGGTATTTTCTTCAATGTCAGTTGAGGAATCAGATTCATATTCTTCTTCTTCTTCTGATGAACTTGAATCAGATTGTTCTTTTTCAGTATTTTCCTCTTTATTTTGGTTATTGATTTTTCTAAGTTTATTTTTAGAGGAATTTTCTTTTTTAAAGCATTTATTTGAATAATGACCCTTTTTCCCGCAAGTATAACAAGTTGGAACATTTTCTTTTTGAAATATTTCCTAGATTTTCTTTTGAATGGGATGAGTTCATCGGATTTTCTCTGTTTTTGATATCTTCCGGGTTTATATTTTCTTACCATTTTGTTTCTCCTATCCGGAGTAAATCTAGAACGCGAGGGTTTTCTCTTTGATTTAGGTATTTGATCTAAACCAAACTGGAAACAAAAATCTCCTAATTCTTTATCTCCAGAGTATTTTCTCATTTTTTCAGCTTGTTTATTGATCTTTAAATCAGTGCAAAGAGTCATACCAACTTTCTTAATTCTTTGTATAATCTTCCGAACGTCAGCATACTGTAATTAATAGTACCACGCATTTCTTCTCTCAAGGAAGTACGCACCTTTTCAGCAAATAGGGGTGGTAATCCTGAAATGAATCTTTCTTTCCAAATATCAGAATTGCAATCATTGAGTTAGTAAACTTTAGATAGGAATACATCTCTATACCAATGAAATTCTCCTAAGCTTGTACACCTTAAACGATGTAACTGTTTTCGGTTTTTCTCCTTGATAAGAGCAATTCCTCTAGTGAATTCATTGAGGATACATAAAAGCAAGACACTGACACAATCAGATTGAGTTTCCCAATTATCAGGGATTTGATTAGTGCCTACTTCAAGTTTAATATTGGGGTCTACTAAGTTTCCTGTGGTTTTGTCTCTGTAAAAGATTCTTCCTAATTCATCCATCTTGACAGCATTTTCTATTTCAAGTCTTTGGGCTCCAGTTAATCCATAATTCCACCATCCTCTTAATATTCCATTGAAAGAGGTGGTTATCATGAGAAAGATATTTCTTGGAGTATTTCCTCTGACTTCACAGGCATTACAGTATATTAATATACTGTGAACCATTTGGACGATTTGATATTCTGTTAATCCATCTAAGTTCCATTCATATAAAGAATTTCCTGAATAGGTTAATTCTGAGGTGTAAGTGTATGGAGCCTCTTCTAGTTGTAGATCAACAAGAGTTAGTCTAGGATAATAATTCTTTGTCTCTTGCAATTTTACCTGGGGATTCCATTTCTTTAGACGATTTATTAATAAATTCTCTGAAGCAGAGACTCTTAGGATGCTGAATCCTTTTGTTCCCATATTGAGGCTTTCCATCCTATTGGATAATTCCTTTTGCATTTTGTCTGTTATTTTGAATGGTCCCTCTTGCAAAATAATCCCTTTAGGTAATTATCTGGGAACATATACTGCATTGGCAGAGCTTTCTTCTAATTTTTCTTCTTTATCTTTATTGAATTCGGGTTTTGATTTGATTGTTCTTTCTATTCGATCTGTTTGTTCTCCAATGGTTAATAGACATAGATTGGTGTAATTGTTTTGTTCAATTATATCTCCAATACCTATACCTATTTCTTTAGCACTTGGGTCTGATTTTGATTCATAAATAGATGCATTTTTTACAGGCATGGCATAATTCTTGGTTTCTGTATTGGGGACAGAAATATCAAGTTTCTTCTAAGGTGGGTGAGATTTATGAACTTCTTTTCCTTCAATGTCTTTCCAGGTTCTTGTTGTTTTTCCTATAACTCTTATTTGTTTTGGGCTTTGAGCTTCTTTTTCTTTGATTTTCCCTTTTCTAAAATATTCCATGAAAAAGTCAAAGAAAGGTATATTTCTTCCTTCTTGCTCCATAATTCTCTCATTTTATCCTTTTCTTCTGTGTTAAACCTTTTAAAGAACCAATCTTTTAAAAGATGATTTTTCAAATTTTCTCTAAGATATGGTTTATCAATTTCAAATTTTTTGACAGGGGTTTCTTCTGGCTTTTGAATGCTAACCATTCTTATGACTCCTTGGAGAAAATCACTCTCACTAGGGTTGTAGGTTTTTTCCGACGAAGTTCTTTCGTACACAGGGTGTTCAATTCCACTTTCTTTGTTTCTAAAAACCTTTTGATCCATTTCTTCCTTTTCACTACTCCTTTAGTCATCATCTATTTCTTCTAATTTAAAACTTTTTCTTCCTTCCGTGTAACCGGAAAAACTTCTCCTAGCTTTTTCCATTTTTCTCCTAAAATTGATTTCAACATTACCATTTGGTAATTTGACTATGCTTTGTAAATCATCTGTTATTTCATTTACTCTTGGAGTGTCGTCTTCTATCTGCCAACTTCTTGGGAGAATAACTTTTTCCCAACTGATGACCTTTGGGATAAACACATTATTGTTAAAGTTTGTTTCCATGAGAACTGTACTTTTTTCTTTATCAACCTTATCTCTATAGGCTATCATGGGAAAGACAGAGATCATAGATTTGTAGAACACACGATAAACTATAGCAAAAGGTTTACTCCTTAGACTCATCTTTAATCCTTTACTTTGGAATCCAATGGTTGCACAATCAAGAACATCATCATCATGAGCATCAATTGTGATATTAGGAAAACAGTTAAAATAAACAGGTCCATGACAGAGGCTTGATTTGATCATAGCATAAAGAGAATCATCAAACTCATCATGTCTCTGATCTCGTACATAAGCACACACGGAAACATTTAATCCTAATCGAAACAGTGGTTTGATTCCTACCTGAATTAATCCTATGTGCATGTAGTTGTATTTGGTTCTAATTTGTTCAATAATTCTTCTTTCAAGAACTTTAATTGTCTGTTTTCCTCCAGAGAGAGAAACAGTTTTTTCAACAGTTTTAATGTGGTAATCATTTTGTTCTTCATATGTGCCATTACTATATATTTCTGTTACAGGCAAGGCTGGCAACTTCCAGTTGGATTTTGCTTTGTCAAAATTTTCATATATCATTTCTTCTGAATTTTTTGTTCTTTCTGAATTTTCTTTTTCTAAGCTATTACAGGAAAAACTAGTTAAAGTAGATTGGTAGGATGAAGAAGACGAATAAGATCTATTAGAGGGATGCTGAAATAATTTAAACCAATTCCTAAAAAGTTTTTTTCCCCCTTAGAATTTTCCATCTTTGTAGCTCGTAAAAAGCAGAAAGAGTTCTGTCAACGATTTACAGCACTTAATGCCTGATCACGACCAGAAGCGGGACTTAGCCCCTTGTTTTGTGTGTTTTTCGATATGATTAATGCGATTTTGTATGTTTTACAGGATTTACAAGGAAATATAAGATATGAGAATTCAAAAGGTAAATTTTGCAATTTATGGGCATAAGTTGATATTTTTGGAAAGTTGGAATTTTTAATAATTATTTTACCATAATTTTAGGAGTTTTATTCATAAAACAATTAATTTAAATCCATTTATAAGAGTTTGGATTAATTTATTTATTTTTAGAATTGATTGTAAGTGGTAAAATTATTTATTAGATTTTTCATACTTTAAAAAGCCCGATTATTAAGCCCATTAATAAAAACCCATGAAGAAATCCACATGTGTGAAGACTATTTTCATCATCTCAAGATACATGATAAGGAAATTCGAAATTTACAAGCTAGTATAAGAAGATTTTTTAATTTGGCAAGTGAATTAAGGAAAGAGAAACAAAATAAGAAGGGGAGAAAAACAAGGAGGGTTTGACATATCTTCAGTATTTTTGCCATAAAGTTTCACTCCAATGTCCGATTGCTTTGATTCTTCTTTGGTTGGAAAGAATACTTCAAGGGCTACAACTTTGTAGTTTACAGAGATGCAAAGTGGTACATGTGTATAAAACGGGATTTTCCACCCACTTTCCTTACACGAATTTTACTATTTTTTGGGTGATTGGGTATGTATTTCCATTGTTTGTTATAGTAGAAGATCCGGATTAGGAAACAAGTTAGATAAATAATCAACAATCCCATCAATTAATAGAAAATACTTCACATTAAATTTAAATGACACTTTGGCTAATAAGTCAATCAATTAATTCTTGAAATCAGCATTTTAAACAGTAACCATAGGAAATCCTATAAGTTCATCAGGATTATGAAAAGTACCACATACATTGTCTAAATGGATCTTGTTTAAGGATATGACCAAATGTACCTAGACTGTTCTCTCCAGCACTTCTCCATCCCCATAGATCTACATATTACAGTTGCAAATAACCGTAGAAAATAACATAAAGGATGGATTTGGAAACTGCCAAAAGACATAAGCAAAATAAAAATTCAAATGAAATATCCAAATTATATCAAACATGTAAAGAGGGGTGAGCCGGGGCTGTTAGGATTGACATGGTAACATGACACAATTAAGGTTGCAAAAATGTGCAAATTGTACAACCAACTGATAGTAAATTATAACCAATTCAGATGCTGACATCTAAATTCAATTTCTGGCACACTATCTTTTAGATAGACCAGCAGGAAGTGCTTCATGCAAGTGAAAATGGTCAAAATTTTATAGTTAATAATTCTTTCTTCAATGTACAAGTTTTTGTACATTGTAGAGTTTTTCGGAATGTTTTAGAATGATCCGGAATGCTCAAGAAGAGTCTGGAACAATCCGGAAGGTTCCAGAAGATTTCGGATGGTTCAAGAAAACTCTAGAGAATTTTGGAGTTCTCTAGAAGATTATAGAATTGTGTAGAAGTGTGTGGAGTCTTGTAGAACACTCTGGAATGTTCTAAAAGCTTATGGAAGAAGGAAGAAGTGGGGTCTAAAAAGCTTTTATATGATTCTTGGTGTGTAGAAATTTGTAGAATATGTTAGGAGTTTCTAGAATTCTCCACATCCATCGGATGATTGGCATGTGGCATCATTTTAGCCATTAATTCCCAAGGCTTTTAGTATAAATAGGGGTGAGGTTCCCATTTGTAACCTTCTCCTCAAAAGTTGTAAATTTCCAAGAGCAATACAAGTTCATTCCTTCCAAGTGTTCAAGTGTGCTCTTGTAATTGCCTAAGTGAGAGTTTGAGTGAAGTTGGTCTTGAGTGTTTAAGTGAAGAAGACTGACTTGTTCAACAATCCGGGTGTTGTTCAAGTGCCACACGGGCAATTCGTGAGTGCAATCTCTAAGTCCGTGACATGTAGGTGTCTTACTCTTACAGTACTGAAACACACTGACATAATTAAATAAACAAATATAGATTTCTGATGAAGCACGTGTGTCCACACTTGACAACTGAGTGACTGGGTATAGGAGGAGTGGTATATCTTAACGACGGCACCCAGCAGAATCTCAGTAGAATTTGAATGGGTTTAGGTTTTATAGAGAGAACCTAATTCAACATCAGAAAAATCATGTTGGATATTCAAGAGAATTTCCTATAGAGTTTTAGCATAATCCTAATGGTAATCATGGAGAAAGCCTCCACAAAGAATATTTTTATCAATACCCCAATAGATATTACAATGAGAATGTCAGAGAAGATTCCCAGCATGCTTCAAATGGATACTCTATAGAAACTCCAAGAGAAATTCAACAAAACCAAACTGGATATCAGAAAGAAATGTATTATGCTAGTAATGGGGTAGTACGATTCCAAATGTTGAAGCATCTAATTCAATTGGCAGTAGCAGGCATAAAGGAACAATTGTGAGCTTGATGACTTTATTGATTGATAGATAGTTCTATAATATAGTACAAGAAATCAATTTGTATTGTATCATATCATTACATATCGAAGTAGCTACCATTGAATCTGACACGGTGTGTTTGTTGCTCTTCCTTCTATAAGTGATTCAGATGCTGATTCATATCCAGCAGAACTTACTGATTCTAATGGCTCCATGCAAGGTGATATCTATCCATCGTCAAAATTCCTTGACAGATTGTAGTTTGTTAATGGAGTAGGGATAGGGTCTTCTGGTATTAGCGTCCTCAAGATCTCCCTCATGTACGGTGATGCCAACTCATATTCAAAAGGTGATGATTCAGTTGATGCCGATCCATCTGTAGTATTCCTTGGCAAATCTTAGTCTGAATGAAGGTTTTGTACCAGGTACCTCAGGGAGATAGGCTTTTCTTTTTAATACTTGTATAACATCCCTCATTATTGGCATTTTGGAGGCACTTGGAGGCACACACGAGAGCCCAACAATGCGCATTCTCTCCATTTCCTCTACTTCAAAATCTTGCGATCTTGGATCAACAGATTTAAGCAATTTGTTGTTGGCCTTCTTATCCAAAACCCAGTTTATGAGTATGAAGTTCGGATCACAATCACAGCACCGTCTCATTCCCGTTGTGACTACCAGAGAGACAACCCCAAAGATGTAGAAATCAGTATTTCAAAAAATCATGCCTTTACACAGATACTCTGTACTCATATATCTCGCGGTTCCATCATAACCTTATCGTAAATAATTTTATAAACCAAACAGAAAAACATGTTAAAAAGTAATCTCATTCCTCAAAGACAAAATTTGGAACTACTTTAAATGAAATCCAAAATAAAAATCAATAATTCAAAAAATACAAGACAATACTAAAATTAATAACCTAAAAACAAGCTATACTATATATCACACCCAGAGATTCACCCAACCTAGCTATCTTATAATTTATGTAAATAAGAGATTATATGTACATTATAAAGCTTTTCAAAATGTTCTAGAATGATCCAGAATGCTCAAGAAGAGTCTGGAACAATCCGGAAGGTTCCAGAAGATTCCAGATGGTTCAAGAAGATTCTAGAGAATTTTGGAGTGCTCTAGAAGATTCTAAAATTGTGTAGAAGTGTGTGGAGTCTTGTAAAACACTCTAGAATGTTCTAAAAGCTTATGGAAGTAGGAAGAAGTAGGGTCTAAAAAGGTTCTAGATGATTCTTGGTGTGTAGAAATTTGTAAAATATGTTAGGAGTTTCTAGAATTCTTCACAACACCAGCCTTGAAGTTGAAGGAGATTCTTGTGTCTTGATGAATTTATCATAGTTGTCATCTCCCTTGGAAAGGTGTCTCTAAAATACTTCTCTTTGTTAAAATTTTTAACAGCTATAGTCTTACTAGAGGTGAGTACACCTCTGTACACAGTCCCAACAGACCCTCCTCCTAGACGTTTACTAGAATGGAATCTCTCTGTTGCAGATCTTATCTCAGAGAGAGATAACTTTGAAGGATTTTTTTCACATGGTTCTCAACAATATGTTGAAATTCCCCCTTTCTCATTTCAATTATCTTCTTCCTTATCCGATTCCATGTAGCTACCATCACTGCTATGGAGAAACTGAATGTTGCTACCCCAATGCCATGTATTAGCCCTATTCCTCTTGTATTCCTTCCTTGAGGCCAATATCACCTGTCCTCGGGGGGGAGGGTGGCAGGTTTCTACACATGTTTCGCTCTCATGCCGTACCACCCTTTTATACTACTACAGACCTAGGTGTAGACTACTAGAGACTAACAGAAAGAAGTGATACTCAGTGTAAGAACTCGGACCTCTGGGTTAAAAGGTGACGCTGGAACCTCTGGGTAAAGGGAAGCATCCATTTCGATTTTTGCGGTCTCATTTCTACTAATGAAATGGGAATTTTCAGGTCCATCGTCATTGTATTTACCAGAAAGCATCTATTTCAATTTCTGCGCTCTCATTTCTACTACTGAAATGAGAATTTTTAGTTCCATCGTCATTGCAATACTTCTAGTCTCTGTCTTCGTTGCCATTTTGATGTTCATTCCACAGTATGTTTTTCTTTTTATGATTTTTACCCATTGCTCTTCTTTGCATTACTAACTGAATGTGATACCCGTTGCTCATTTTCGTATTTTGTTTTATGATTTCCCATTTTCTGCTAAATGAGAAGATATATCACTGCTCCTCTTTGTATTTTGTTTTATGAATTCTCATTTTCTGCGAAATGAGAAGAGATATCAGTGCTCTTCATCATATTTTGTTTTATGATTTCTCATATCTGCGAAATGAGAAGAGAGGCGATGAAGGGAGAAGGAGAAGACAGGCGATGGAGGGAGAAGAAAAGATAGTGTTGGCTGGTCCGTCATAGGAAATCAAAGTGTCACCGTTTGTGCCAATGTTATCAGGGCCGGACTATCTAAGAGAGATACAGAAGATGCCGAGACCACGCGTCTGCGTCCGCACTAGAGAAAGGATGCCGAAAAGTCAGAAGCCATGCCCCTGAGAATGAGTTGGCCAAGAAAGACCAGCCTAATTGTAAAAAAAATAAAATAAACTGATATCAGATTTTAAAAATATAGAATAAAAAACATATTTAAAAAAAAAAAAAACACTCCTACGAGTCGGTTTCCACACGTGTTTCGCTCTCCTATAGTACGACCATTTTAGACTAATACAGACATAGGCCTAAACTACTAGAGAATAACAGAAATGAAGAAATGAGTGATACAGTGTACGAACTGGGACCTCTGGGTTAAAAGAGAAGTTGAGACCTCTTGATAATAAAAGCATCCATTTCGATTTCTGTGTTCTCATTTCTACTAGTGAAATGAGAATTCTCAGGTTCATCCCCATTGCATTACTTCTAGTCTGCCTTGCCATTTTGAAGTTCATTCCACGGTATGTACGTCTTTTTGTGATTTTTTCTGCTTCGTATTTTATTTTACTATTTCTCATTTTCTGCGAAATGAGAACATATATCACTACTTTTGTTTGTATTTTGTTTTATGATTTCTCGTATTATGCAAAATGAGAAGAGAGGCGATGGAGGAAGAAGGAGAAGAGAGGTGATGAAAAACCCCCGATACCCACTGCTCTTCTACGTATTTTGTTTTATGATTTCTCATTTTCTGCAAAATGAGAAGAGAGACGATCGACGAGAAGGAGAAGAGAGGCAATGGAGGGAGAAGGAAAAAACGGTGTTGGCTGGTCCGGCCTAGGAAATCAGAGTGTCATCGTTTGTGCACCGTCCTTGAAGTAATGCTGCCGGACCTCTAAGAAATGAAACTGAGAGACGGAGAGAGAGGGAGAAAACTGCCTGGTCAGATTAGGGCCTGGTTTGGTGATCGCCTTTCGTGGATTTTTTTTTGAAATACTTCTTTCAATTTGGTCTATTCCCCTTCTTTCGTTCCCTTCCATTCTCTCTTCGCTACATTTTTTTTTTTCATCCATTTCCCATTGATGGAAGAGAGGAAGATGAGGAAAATGGCAATGCTTTAGTTGTTTTCCCATCTATTCCATCACAGGACCAAGTTCTTTTCCCATTCCTTCCATGGCAGCACCAGAGATATACAGGTAAAACCGGTATTTTGAAAAAAAATTACTCATTGTTCCCTCCAGAACAAAAATATTAGTGTCCAAATCATGATTTTAAAATGTGGGGATTTTGTTTGTTTCAGCTGGATTAGACCGAAATTGAGTGAGACAGTAGAAGTGAATGTTCCACGAGTTGATTTTTTTTTCATTAATTAATAGTTCCCTCCAAAATAAGTGGATTAAACTTGCTTAAATTAAATAGAAGAAAAAACCAAATCCTACGTTAAATACTGTAAAAAACCGTTGTGAACTTCAAAAAACCGCAATGAACCATATAAAACCACAAACAGTGAACCGCAGTTCATAATATTTGAAAAAAATTTATTTTAAAAAAATAGATATATTTGAAATTTAAAGGTTTCTTACTATTTTTATCACATATCTTTCACCATTTTGATATATTACGTAGAGTTTGAATGTTATTTGTGGTATTTATATTAATATTAATTAGAGTTTGAATGTTATTTGTAATATTTATATTAATATTACTTATATTAATGTTATATACAATATTTATATTAAATAATTACTTGATCGATTTTTACCGGCTTTAACTGCAATTGAATCCAGTTGAACCTAAAATGCCTCGAAAGTGGTTTGTTAAATAGTCCGACCCTGATAACATTGGCACAAATGGTGACACTCTGATTTCCTATGCTGGACCAGCCAACACCATCTTTTCCTTCTCCCACCATCGCCTCTATTCTCCTTCTCCCTTCATCGTCTCTCGTCTCATTTCGTAGAATATGAGAAATCATAAAACAAAATACGAAGAAGACCACTGATATCTCTTCTCATTTCGCCGAAAATGAGAAATCATAAAACAAAATACGAAGAAGAGCAGTGATATATCTTCTCATTTCGTAGAAAATGAGAAATCATAAAATAAAATACGAAAAGGAGCAGTGGGTATGACATTGAGTTAGTAATGCAAAGAAGAGCAATGGGTAAAAATCATAAAAAGAAAGACATACCGTGGAATGAACATCAAAATGGCAACGAAGACGGAGACCAGAAGTATTGCAATGAAGATGGACTTGAAAATTCCCATTTCAGTAGTAGAAATGAGAGCGTAGAAATCGAAATAGATGCTTTCTGGTAATGCAATGACGATGGACTTGAAAATTCCCATTTCACTAGTAGAAATGAAAGCGCAAAATTGAAATGGATGCTTCCCGTTACCCAGAGGTTTCAGCATCGTCTTTTAACCCAGAGGTTCGAGTTCTTACACTGAGTATCACTTTTTTCTGTTCGTTTCTAGTAGTCTAGGCCTAGGTCTGTAGTAGTCTAAAAGGGTGGTACGGCATGAGAGCGAAACATGTGTAGAAACCTGCCACCCTCCCTCAAGAGGAGAAGGCGCCGCAACTGAAGAGAGATACAGAAGATGCATAGACGACGGGTCTGCATCCGCACCAGAGAAAGGAAGCCGAAAACGCCAGAAGCCATGCCCTAAAGAATAAGCAGGCCAAGAAAGACCAGCCTAATTGTAAAAAAAATAAAATAAAATGAAAAATATAGAATAAAAGACATTAAAAAAAAAAAAAAACTCCCACGAGTCGGTTTCCACACGTGTTTCGCTCTCCTGTAGTACTACCTTTTTAGACTACTACAAACCTATGCCTAGACTACTAGAGAATAACAGAAAGGAAGAAAGGATTGATACAGTGTAAGAACTGGGACCTCTGGGTTAAAAAAAAGAGAAGCAGAGACCTCTTGATAATAGAAACATCCATTTCGATTTTTGTGTTCTCATTTCTACTTGTGAAATACGAATTCTCAGGTTCATCTCGATTGCATTACTTCTGGTCTTTGTCTCCCTTGCCATTTTGAAGTTTATTCTGTGGTATGTATGTCCTTTTATGATTTTTACTGCTTCTTATTTTATTTTACCATTTCTCATTTTCTGTGAAATGAGAACATATATCACTGCTTTTGTCTGTATTTTGTATGGTTTCTCGTATTCTGTGAAATGAGAAGAGAGGCGATGGAGGAAGAAGAAGAAGAGAGGTGATGAAAAACCCCCGATACCCACTACTCTTCTTCATATTTTGTTTTATGATTTCTCAATTTCTGCAAAATGAGGAGAGAGACGATTGAGGAGAAGGAGAAGAGTAGGCGATGGAGGGAGAAGGAAAAAGCGGTGTTGGCTGGTTCGGCCTAGGAAATCAGAGTGTCATCGTTTGTGCACCGTCCTTGAAGTAATGCTGCTGGACCTCTGAGAAATGAAACTGAGAGACAGAGAGATAGGGAGAAAAACTGCCTGGTCAGATTAGGGCCTAGCTTGGTTGTTGCCTTTTTGGAATTCTTTTTGAAATAATTCTTTCAATTTGGTCTCTTCTCCTTCCTTTGTTTCCTTCCGTTCTCTCTTCACTCCACTTTTTTTTTTCATCCATTTCCCATCGATGGAAGAGAGGAAGATGAGGAAAATGGCAATGCCTTAGTTGTTTTCCCATCTATTCCATCACAACACCAAGTTCTTTTCCCATTCCTTCCATGGCAGCACGAGAGATATACGTTTAAAACCGGTATTTTGAAAAAAAATTACTCAGTGTTCCTTCTAGAACAAAAATATTAGTGTCCAAATCATGATTTTAGAATCTGGGGATTTTGTTTATTTCAGCTGTATTAGATCGAAATTGAGTGAGACAGTGGAAGTGAATATTCCACGAGTTGATTTTTTTTTTCATTAATTAATTGTTCCCTCCAAAATCAGTGGATTACACTTGCTTAAATTAAATAGAAGAAAAAACCAAATCCTACGCTAAATACCGTAAAAAGCTGTTGTGAACTGCAAAAAACCGCATTGAATCGTATAAAACCGCAAACAGTGAATTGCGGTTCACAATATTTGAAAAAAAAATTATTTAAAAATAATAGATATACTTGAAATTTAAATGTTTTTTACTATTTTTATCACATATCTTTCACTGTTTTGATATATTACTTAGGCTTTGAATGTTATTTGTGATATTTATATTAATATTACTTAGAGTTTGAATGTCATTTATGATATTTATATTAATATTACTCATGTTAATGTTATATACAAAAATTATATTAAATTATTACTTGACCGATTTTTACTGGCTTTAACCGCAGTTGAACCCGATTGAATCCGGTTGAACCTGGTTAAATCCACTTGAACCTAAAATGCCTCAAAAATGGTTCGTTAGATAGTCTGGCCCTAATAACATTGGCACAAACGGTGACACTTTGATTTCCTATGCCAGACCAGCCAACACATCGTTTCTTTCTCCCTCCATCGCCTCTCTTCTCCTTCTCCTGTAACACCTCGGGTTTTCAGTTTAGTATTTATTTAATTTTGCTTATGAATTTTGGAATTAAATTTTATATGGATAAGAAATTGGGCCATGACCCAATTAGGACCCAACCAATGTTGGAATTGGTTTTACTAAAATTTAAATGTGTAGGATTAAATTAGTGTTGAATCATACCCAATTTTGAATAAAGGATATTATGGCCGAGTAGTGGATTTTAAATATTCAAGTAGATGTTAAAAAAAAAATCAAATAAAGATTATCTTGGCCGAATTTTAGATAGTGATTTACATATTATGCACATGAGAGAAATGTGGGATTTTTAAATCCACAATGATATGCTAGATATTTAAAAAGGGATGAAATATCTATGAATTAAATTAAAAGATTATTTGGATTATGATTAGGGTTATGCGCATAGTACTTGTTAATAAGAATTAAAGGAAGTCTTAATAAGGCAAAGGAAAGTCGGATATGGCCAATTAAGGAGGGAAAGTCGGTCATGGTTAAATAAGGAAAGTTTAACATATGTCCAGTGTTTTGGTTATAACTTTTCACTCTAATATCCGATTGCTTTGATTTTTTTTTGCGTGGGAAAGAATATTTCAAGAGATACAACTTTGTAGTTTACCACTTTTTCTGATTCGGAAATTAACAAGGTTAAAACTGTGCTACAATATAGTATACATGTAAAAAAAAAAACGGGAAACACAAGAGGGCAAGATTCTATTAAGAACATTCTAATATGGGATTAAGGAGAGCTTAATAAAAGGAGAGATCCATAGGGGTACATGGTTTTTACAACCCCATTACCAAGTTATATTCCTCTCTCTCTCTCCCTCTCTCAAGTCCTCTCTTACATGGCAAGAGCAAGAGAAGAAAGGGCAGCAACTAGAAGGAGTTCTTGTTTGGAGAAAATCAAAGAGAAAGGAAGACAAAGATTAGAAGAGCAAGGAAGAGGTTAGTATCTAAGTATTAATGTTATAATTTTATTTATGAAATCAAAAGAACCATAGGGTTCGGCCATGGTGGTTGGCCGAACTCCATGAAGAGAAAATTAGAAATGGGTAAATGGTTTTAAAAGAGAAGAAAGAACCATGGGGTTTGGCCATCCCATGGAAAGATTTGCTTAATTAATTGGTTTTAAAGATTGGAAACCATGGATAGTGTTGATTTATTAATTGGGTTTATGTTCCTAGATCTTAAGTCATAGAAACCTTTGGTGATTGTATGTTTTAGATTCAAGAAAATCAATGAAAGAATATGGAATATGGGTCGGCCATGGTATGGCCGAACCATGGCTGTTGTATGGCTAATGGAGGGGATCTAAAATAATAAAAAGGAGGAGTGAGGTTCGGCCATGGTGTATGGCCAAACCCCACCAAACATTATATGGATTGATGATTAATTTTGGATTAGATCTAAACTAAGGGAAGATCATGAACCATAGGGTTCGGCCATGGTGCTTGGCCGAACCCCATGGGTTAAAATTGGAAAGAAAATGTAAAAGATGGACCTAGATCTAAAAGGGTGAGGTTCGGCCATAGTGCATGGCCAAACCCCACTAGAGTTATTTTTGGAAACCTTATTATGGAAAGTATTGTTAAATTTGGAGAGCAATCCAAATATGGAAAGGTTCCAAATATAGTTAGTATTGCTAAAACTAGAAAACATCTAAGTATGGTAAGGATTGCTAAATTTGGAAAGCAATCTAAAAATGGAAGGAAGGTTACTATTTTGGAAACCTTCTATTCATGGAAGGTGTTTCCAAATTATGGAAATGGTTGGTTAATTAAGGAAACAATCTATTTATGGAAGGAGGTTGTTAAATTAGTAAGTTTAATTATGGAATATGATATCTAAGTATGGAACTTATATTTGGAAAGCATATAATTATGGAAAGGTGGAGTTAATTTGGAAACTATACACCATAGGGTTCGGCCAAGATGTATGGCCGAACCCCATGGTCCAAATTAAGGGATTAATGACATCTTTAATTCATGGTTTAAGGGCTGATTTATGAATCAGATTATGAACCTATGTCATGAGTTAGGTTATGTGTAGTTTTAAAATAAAATAAAGGATACAATGTATGTTAGGAATTGATGGAGAAAGGAATGGCAAAAATGTAATTAAACACCAAAGTGGAGAACCATGGGTTCGGCCATGATGTATGGCCAAACCCCATGAGTTGTATTTGAGAGACTTATTTGGTTAGGGAAATTTATAGGGTCTAATTATGGAAGATTTTAAGGAAAGAGGAAACCAATGTCATTTTTATAAATATGAGAGAATATTGGACATTGGGTTCGGCCATGGTGTATGGCCGAACCCCATGAGTTATTATATGGTATTATGTGTTTTGGAAGCATGAATGAATAACTTGGAACCTAAGCAAAGAGAAAGGGCTAGGGTTACCAACAGTGGCATTTTTGTAAATATGTATAAAAAATGGTAAACCATGGGTTTTGTTTATGGACTTAGAACCTTGAAATTAGGTGAGACTTGGTGTTGATTTATCATTATATTATAAGGTAACGGGATCTCGCAAGCGGTGCGCGATCGGTGATCCAATCTTGGACGGAAACGTAAGGACTTGTGAACGGTCTTAGGTAGGATTTCACCTCTTTGAAACCATGGCTTATGTACTTTGTTTTTATATTATGTTTGGTGAAAATATGTTTCCAAGGATATGTTTTATTATATTGAATTTCAAATGCTATATTTAAGTGTTTAAAATAGCATGGGCCAATTATGTTTCAAAGGATGATTTTACATGCTAGGTTTATTTATATAAAGAGCATGTGTTGTATGTGTTTTCAAATGATGATTTTCAATGCTATGTTTATGTTATAAAATATAACATGTGTTTCATTGGCATCTCATGCATGGCATGGGGTGGAGGATTTATAATCGGAGGGGTCACACTCCGTCGGAGCTTCCAAAAAACCTATATGCAACACCTTGATGTGATTTCCATCAAGAAGATTTCCGGAGGGCCCACACTCCGTCGGGACGACCGAAAGACCTATGTGGTAGGCACACTTTATGTACAGGTGATGGTGGGACTCATTGCATATTTGTCATCATTGCATGGCATGGATTTATATGGTTTTGATATCACTATGTTATATGACATCTTTGTACTAACCATGTGTTAGCCGTAATTGGAATACCTACTGGGCGCGTTGTACTAACGCCCTACTTCTACCCTGTAGTTGGTGATACAGGTAATCAGGGACTAGTATTTAGAGTATCCAGATTTCGGAATGTAATAACTTAGATGAATTTGCTATGGTTGGATGTTTTATTTGGATAATGGTTAATGTGATTATTTGACTATGTACTTTGCTATCAATGGAATAGAACTTGGTTCTATTATGATTCCGCAAATTGGATGTTATGATTCTGCATGTTATGATTTTTATTCTGCAAGTCGGTATTGCTATGTGTGAACCATTTTATTGGACCGAGTCCATACACACATAGGGTTAGCCAGTTAAGGGTCAGACTTTGGAAGTTCGGACTTAGCTCGAGTCGTGGCGTCCCGCGCTCTATCATTCTACTTTGTTAAAAAAAAAAAATACACTGAATTTACGGGAAAAAGTGAGTGAAAAGGGCGGGGCGCTACATCCCCCTTCATCACCTCTCTTCTCATTTCGCAGAATATGAGAAATCATAAAAAACAAAATACGAAGAAAAGCACTGTTAGTCTCTTCTCATTTTGCAGAAAATGAGAAATCATGGAACAAAATACGAATAAGAGCAGTGATATATCGTCTCATTTAGCAGAAAATGAGAAATCATAAAACAAAATACGAAAAGGAACAGTGGGTATCGCATGCAGTTAGTAATGCAAAGAAGAGCAATGGGTAAAAATCATAAAAAGAAAGACATACCGTGGAATGAACATCAAAATGGTGATGAAGACGGAGACCAGAAGTATTGCAATGAAGATGGACATGAAAATTCCCATTTCAGTAGTAGAAATGAGAGTGTGGAAATCGAAATAGATGCTTTCTGGTAATGTAATGACGATGGACATGAAAATTCACATTTCACTAGTAGAAATGAGAGCACAAAAATTGAAATGGATGCTTCCCGTTACCCAGAGATTTCAGCATCGTCTTTTAACCTAGAGGTCCAAGTTCTTACACTGAATATCATTTCTTTCTGTTAGTCACTAGTAGTCTAGGCCTAGGTCTGTAGTAGTCTAAAAGGGTGGTACGGCGTGAGAACGAAACATGTGTAGAAACCTGCCACCCTCCCTCCCGAGGAGAAGGCGTTCCGATTTCACTAGTAGAAATGAGAGCGCAATAATCGAAGTGGATGCTTCCCTTTACCCAGAGGTTTCAGCGTCGTCTTTTAACCCAGAGGTCTGAGCTCTTATACTGAATATCACTTCTTTCTGTTAGTCTCTAGTAGTCTAGGCTTACGTCTTTAGTAGTCTAAAAGGGTCGTACGGCATGAGAGCGAAACATGTGCAGAAACCTACCACCCTCCCCCAGAGGAGAAAGCGCCACAAATGAAGAGAGATACAGAAGATGCCGAGACCACGCGTCTGCATCTGCACCAGATAAGGGAAGCCGAAAACGCCAGAAGCCATGCCCCGGAGAATAAGCCGGCCAAGAAAGGCCAGCCTAATTGTAAAAAAAGTAAAATAAAATGATATCAGATTTTAAAAATATAGAATAAAAAACATATTTAAAAAAAAAAAACTCCCGCAAGTCGGTTTCCACACTTGTTTCGCTCTCCTGTAGTACGACTATTTTAGACTACTATAGACATAGGCCTAGACTACTAGAGAATAACAGAAAGGAAGAAAGGAGTGATACAATGTAAGAACTGGGACCTCAGGGTTAAAAGAGAAGCTGAGACCTCTGGATAATAGAAACATCCATTTCGATTTCTGTGTTCTCATTTCTACTAGTGAAATGAGAATTCTCAGGTTCATCCCAATGCATTACTTCTGGTCTCTGTCGCCTTTTTGGAATTTTTTTTGAAATCTTTCTTTCAATTTGGTCTCTTCCCCTTCCTTCTTTTCCTTCCATTCTCTCTTCACTCCACTTTTTTTTTTTTCATCCATTTCCCATCGATGGAAGAGAGGAGGATGAGGAAAACGGCAATGCCCTAGTTGTTTTCCTATCTATTCCATCACAACACCAAGTTCTTTTCCCATTCCTTCCATGGCCGCACTAGAGATATACAGGTAAAACAGATATTTTGAAAAAAAATTAGTCAGTGTTCCTTCTAGAACAAAAATATTAGTGTCCAATATCTGGGGATTTTGTTTGTTTCAGCTGGATTAGACGGAAATTGAGTAAGACAGTGGAAGTGAATATTCCACGAGTTGATTTTTTTTTTTTATTAATTAATTGTTCCCTCGAAAATCAAAGGATTACACTTGCTTAAATTAAATAGAAGAAAAAACCAAATCCAACACTAAATACCATAAAAAACCGTTGTGAACTGCAAAATACCGCAATGAACCGTATAAAACCGCAAACAGTGAACCGCAGTTCACAATATTTGAAAAAAAATTATTATAAAAAAATAGATATATTTGAAATTTAAAAGTTTCTTACTATTTTTATCACATATCTTTCACCGTTTTGATATATTACTTAGAGTTTGAATGTTATTTGTGATATTTATATTAATATTACTTAGAGTTTGAATGTCATTTGTTATATTTATATTAATATTACTCATATTAATGTTATATACAATATTTATATTAAATTATTACTTGACCGATTTTTACCGGCTCTAACTGCAGTTGAACCCGGTTGATTCCGGTTGAACGCGGTTGAATCCAGTTGAACCCGGTTGAACCTAAAATGCCTCGAATACGGTTCGTTAGATAGTCCGCCCCTGATGACATTGGCACAAATAGTGACACTCTAATTTCCTATGCCGAACCAGCCAACACCATTTTTTTCTTCTCCCTCCATCGCCTCTCTTTTCCTTCTCCCTTCATTGCCTCTCTTCTCATTTCGTAGAGTATGAGAAATCATAAAACAAAATACCAAGAAAAGCACTGATATCTCTTCTCATTTCGCAGAGAATGAGAAATCATAAAACAAAATACGAAGAAGAGCAGTGATATATCTTCTCATTTCATAGAAAATGAGAAATCATAAAACAAAATACAAAAAAGAGCAGTGGGTATCACATTTAGTTAGTAATTCAAAGAAGAACAATGGGTAAAAATCATAAAAAGAAAGACATACTGTGGAATGAACATCAAAATGGCAACGAAGATGGAGACTAGAAGTATTGCAATGAAGATGGACCTGAAACTTCCCATTTCGATAGTAGAAATGACAGCACAGAAATCGAAATAAATGCTTTATGGTAATGCAATGACGATGGACTTGAAAATTCCCATTTCACTAGTAGAAATGAGAGCGCGAAAATCGAAATAGATGCATCCCGTTACCCAAAGGTTTCTGCGTCGTCTTTTAACCCAGAGGTCCGAGTTCTTACACTGAGTATCACTTCTTTCTGTTAGTCTCTAGTAGTCTAGGCCTAGGTCTGTAGTAGTCTAAAAGAGTGGTATGGCATGAGAGCGAAACATGTGTAGAAACCTTCCACCCTCCCTCCAGAGGGGAAGGCGCCGCAAATGAAGAGAGATACAGAAGATGCCGAGACCAAACATCCGCATCTGCTCTAGAGAAAGGAAGCCGAAAACGCCAGAAGCCATGTCCCGGAGAATCTGCCGACCAAGAAAGACCAGCCTAATTGTAATAGAAATAAAATAAAATGATATCAGATTTTAAAAATATAGAATAAAAAACATATTAAAAAAAAAAACTCCTGCGAGTCGGTTTCCACACATGTTTCGCTCTGCTGTAGTATGACCATTTTAGACTACTAGAGACATAGGCCTAGACTACTAAAGAATAACAGAAAGGAAGAAAGGAGTGGTACAGTTTTATAACTGGGACCTCTTGGTTAAAAGAGAAGCTGAGACCTCTGGATAATAGAAGCATCCAATTCGATTTCTGTGTTCTCATTTCTACTAGTGAAATGAGAATTCTTAGGTTCAACCCCATTGCATTACTTCTGATCTCTGTCTGCCTTGCCATTTTGAAGTTCATTCCACGGTATGTATGTCTTTTTATGATTTTTACTGCTTCGTCTTTTATTTTACCATTTCTCATTTTTTGCGAAATGAGAATAGATATCACTGCTTTTGTTTGAATTTTGTTTTATGATTTCTCGTATTCTGCGAAATGAGAAGAGAGGCGATGGAGGAAGAAGGAGAAAAGAGGTGATAAAAACCCCAGATACCCACTGCTCTTCTTCGTATTTTGTTTTATGATTTCTCATTTTCTGCAAAATGAGAAAAGAGACGATTGAGGAGAAGGAGAAGAGAGGCGATGGAGGGAGAAAGAAAAGACGATGTTAGCTGGTCCGGCCTAGGAAATCAAAGTGTCATCGTTTGTGCACTGTCCTTGAATTAATGCTGCCGGACCTCTGAGAAATGAAACTGAGAGATGGAGAGAGAGGGAGAAAAACTGCTTGGTCAGATTAGGGCCTTACTTGGTATTCGCCGTTCTTGGAATTTTTTTTGAAATACTTCTGCCAATTTGGTCTCTTCCCCTTCCTACGTTTCCTTCCGTTCTCTATTCACTCCACTTTTTTTTTTTCATCCATTTCCCTTCACAGCACCAAGTTCTTTTCCTATTCCTTCCATGGCAGCACCAAAGATATACGGTTAAAATCGGTATTTTGAAAAAAACTTACTCAGTGTTCCCTCTAGAACAAAAATATTAGTGTCCAAAATCATGATTTTAGAATCTAGGGATTTTGTTTGTTTCAGCTGGATTATACCGAAATTGAGTGAGACAGTGGAAGTGAATATTCCACGAGTTGATTTTTTTTTCATTAATTAATTATTCCCTCCAAAATCAATGTATTACACTTGCTTAAATTAAATAGAAGAAAAAAACCAAATCCTACGCTACATACTGTAAAAAACCGTTGTGAACTGCAAAAAACCGCAATGAACCGTATAAAACCTCAAATAGTGAACCGCGGTTCACAATATTTGAAAATTTTTTATGTTAAAAAAATAGATATATTTGAAATTTAAAGGTTTCTTACTATTTTTATCACATATCTTTCACCGTTTTGATAAATTACTTAGAGTTTGAATGTTATTTTGATATTTATATTAATATTACTTAGAGTTTGAATGTCATTTGTAATATTTATATTAATATTACTCATATTAATGTTCTATACAATATTTGTATTAAATTATTACTTGACCGATTTTTACTGGCTTTAACCGCAGTTGAACCCGGTTGAATCCTGTTGAACACGGTTGAATCCGGTTAATATTGCTCATATTAATGTTATATACAATATTTATATTAAATTATTACTTGACCGATTTTTACCGGCTTTAATCGCAGTTGAACCCGATTAATCCTGTTGAACCCGATCGAATCCGATTGAATCCTGTTGAATCCGGTTGAACCTAAAATGCCTCAAAAACGGTTTGTTATATAGTCCGGCCCTGATAACATTGTCATAAACGGTGACACTCTTATTTCCTATGTCTGACCAGCCAACACCATCAGTTGTAGAAATGAGAGAGCAGAAATCGAAATAGATGCTTTCTGGTAATGCAATGACGATGGACCTAAAAAGTCCCCTTTCACTAGTAGAAATGAGAGTGTAAAAATCGAAATGGATGCTTCCCGTTACCCAGAGGTTTTAGCGTCGTCTTTTAACCCAGAGGTCCGAGTTCTTACAAAGAGTATCACTTATGTCTATTAGTCTCTAATAGTCTAGGCCTAGGTCTGTAGTAGTCTAAAAGGGTGGTACGGCATGAGAGCGAAACATGTGTAGAAACCTGTCACCCTCCCCCCCGAGGAGAAGGCGTCGCAAATGAAGAGAGATATAGAAGATGTATAGACCACGCGTCTGCGTCTGCTCCAGAAAAAGGAAGCCGAAAATGCCAGAAGCCATGCCCCAGAGAATGCGCAGGCAAAGAAAGACTAGCCTAATTGTAAAAAAAAATGATATTAGATTTTAAAAATATAGAATAAAAAACATATTTAAAAAAAAAAAAAAACACTCCCGATAGTTGGTTTCCACACGTGTTTCACTCTCCTGTAGTATGACCATTTTAGACTACTATAGACATAGGCCTAGACTACTAGAGAATAACAAAAAGGAAGAAAGGAGTGATACAGTGTAAGAACTGGGACCGCTGGGTTAAAAGAGAAGTTGAGACCTCTTGATAATAGAAGCATCCATTTCGATTTCTGTGTTCTCATTTCTACCAGTGAAATGAGAATTCTCAGGTTCATCCCCATTGCATTACTTCTGGTCTCTGTCTGCCTTGCCATTTTGAAGTTCATTCCACGGTATGTATGCCTTTTTATGATTTTTACTGCTTCGTATTTTATTTTACCATTTCTCATTTTCTGGGAAATGAGAACATATATCACTGCTTTTGTTTGTATTTTGTTTTATGATTTCTCGTATTCTGCTAAATGAGAAGAGAGGCGATGGAGGAAGAAGGAGAAGAGAGGTGATGAAAAACCCCCAATACCCACTGCTCTTCTTTGTATTTTGTTTTATGATTTCTCATTTTTGTGCAAAATGAGAAGAGAGACGATTGAGGAGAACGAGAAGAGTAGGCGATGGAGGGAGAAGGAAAAAGAGGTGTTGGCTAGTCCGGCCTAGGAAATCAGAGTGTCATCGTTTGTGCACCGTCCTTGAAGTAATGCTGCCGAACCTCTGAGAAATGAAATTGAGAGACAGAGAGAGAGGGAGAAAAACTGCCTGGTCAGATTAGGGCTTGGCTTGCTGGCCGCTTTTCTTGGAATTTTTTTTGAAATACTTCTGTCAATTTGGTCTATTCCCCTTCCTTCATTTCCTTCTGTTCTCTATTCACTCCACTTTTTTTTTTTCTATCCATTTCCCATCACAGCACCAAGTTCTTTTCCCATTCCTTCCATGGCAGCACCAAAGATATACGTTTAAAATCGGTATTTTGAAAAAAACTTACTCAGTGTTCCCTCTAGAACAAAAATATTAGTTTCCAAATTATGATTTTAGCATCTGGGGATTTTGTTTGCTTCAGCTGGATTAGACCGAAATTGAGTGAGACAGTGGAAGTGAATATTCCACGAGTTGATTTTTTTTTCATTAGTTAATTATTCCCTCCAAAATCAGTGGATTACACTTGCTTAAATTAAATAGAAGAAAAAACCAAATCCTAAGCTAAATACCATAAAAAACAGTTGTGAACTGCAAAAAACCGCAATGACCCGTATAAAACCGTAAACAGCGAACAGCGGTTCACAATATTTGAAATTTTTTTATTTAAAAAAAATAGATATATTTGAAATTTAAAGGTTTCTAACTATTTTTATCTCATATCTTTCACCATTTTGATATACTACTTAGAGCTTGAATGTTATTTGTGACATTTATATTAATATTACTTAGAGTTTGAATGTCATTTGTAATATTTATATTAATATTACTCATATTAATGTTATATACAATATTTATATTAAATTATTACTTGACTGGTTTTTACTGGCTTTAACAGCAATTGAACCCGGTTGAATCCGGTTAATATTACTCATATTAATGTTATATACAATATTTATATTAAATTATTACGGTTTTTACCGGCTTTAACCGCAGTTGAACCCGGTTGAATCCTGTTGAACCCGATCGAATCCGGTTCAATCCTGTTGAATCCGGTTGAACCTAAAATGCCTCAAAAACGGTTCGTTAGATAGTCCGGCCCTGATAACATTGCCACAAACGGTGACACTCTGATTTCCTATGTCGGACCAGCCAACACCATCAGTAGTAGAAATGAGAGAGCAGAAATCGAAATAGATGCTTTCTGGTGATGTAATGACGATGGACCTGAAAATTCCCGTTTCACTAGTAGAAATGAGAGCGCAAAAATCGAAATGGATGCTTCCCGTTACCCTGAGGTTTCAGCGTCGCCTTTTAACCCTGAGGTCCGAGATCTTACATTGAGTATCACTTCTTTCTGTTAGTCTCTAGTAGTCTTAGGTCTAGGTCTGTAGTAGTCTAAAAGGGTGGTATGGCATGAGAGCGAAACACGTGCAGAATCCTGCTACCATCCATAGCAGTGATGGTAGTTACATGGAATCGAATAAGGAAGAAGGTAAGTGAAATGAGAAAGGGGGAATTTCAACATATTGTTGGGAACCATGTGAAGAAAATCCTTCAAAGTTATCTCTCTCTGAGATAAGATCTGCAACAGAGAGATTCCATTCTAGTAAATGTCTAGGAGGAGGGTCTGCTGGGACTGTGTACAGAGGTGTACTCACCTCTAGTAAGAGTATAGCTGTTAAAAATTTTAACAAAGAGAAGTATTTTAGAGACACCTTTCCAAGGGAGATAACAACTATGATAAATTCATCAAGACACAAGAATCTCCTTCAACTTCAAGGCTGGTGTTGTGAAGAATTCTAAAAACTCCTAATATATTTTACAAATTTTTACACACCAAGAATCATCTAGATGCTTTTTAGACCCTACTTCTTCCTTCTTCCATAAGCTTTTAGAACATTCCATAATGTTCTACAAGACTCCACACACGTCTACACAATTTTAGAATCTTCTCGAGAGCTACCAAAATTCTCTAGAATCTTCTTGAACTATCTGAAATCTTCCGGAACCTTTCGGATTGTTCCAGACTCTTCTTGAGCATTCTGGATCATTCTAAAACATTTTGAAAAGGTCTATAATGTACATGCAATCTCTTATCTACATAAATTATAAGATAGCTAGGTTGGGTGAATCTCTGGGTGTGATATATAGTATAGCTTGTTTTTAGGTTATTAACTTTTGTATTGTTTTGTACTTTTTGAATTATTGATTTTTATTTTGGATTTCATTTAAAGTAGTTCCAAATTATGTCTTTGAGGAATGAGATTACTTTTCAACATGTTTTTCTGTTTGGCTTATAAAATTATTTACGATGAGGTTATGAAGGAACCGCGAGATATATGAGTACAGAGTATCTGTGTAAAGGCATAATCTCTGGAAATACTGAGTTCTACATCTTTGGGGTTGTCTGTCTGGTGGTAACAACGAGAATGAGGTGGTACAGTGATTGTGATCCGAACTTCATACTTATAAATTGGGTTTGGGATAAGAAGGCCAACAACAAATTGCTTAAATCTGCTGATCCAAGATTGCAAGATTTTGAAGTAGAGGAAATGGAGAGAATACGCATTGTTGGGCTCTCGTGTGTGCTTCCAAGTGCCTCCAAAAGGCCAATAATGAGGGATGTTATACAGCTATTAAAAGGAAAAGCTTATCTCCCTGAGCTACCCGGTACAAAACCTTTATTCATACTACGATTTGCCAAGGAATACTACAGATGGATCGGTATCAACTGAATCATCACCTATTGAATATGATTTGGCATCACCTTACATAAGGGAGATCATGAGGACGCTAATACCAGAAAGCCCTATCCCTACTCCATTAACAAACTACAATCTGTCAAGGAATTCTGAGGATGGATCGATATCACCTTGCATGGAGCCATTAGAATCAGTAAGCTTTGCTGGATATGAATCAGCATCTGAATCACTTACAATGGATGTGGAGAATTCTAAAAAACTCCTAACATATTCTACAAATTTCTACACTCCAAGAATTATCTAAAAGCTTTCTAGACCCAACTTCTTCCTTCTTCCATAAGTTTTTAGAACATTTCAGAGTGTTCTATAAGACTCCACACACTTCTACACAATTCTAATTATCTTCTAAAGAACTTCAAAATTCTCTAGAGTTTTCTTGAACCATCCGGAATCTTCTGGAACCTTCCGGATTGTTCCAGACTCTTCTTGAGCATTCCGGATCAATCTAAAACATTTCGAAAAGCTCTACAATGTCCAAAAACTTGTACATTGAAGAAAGAATTATTATCTGTAAAATTTTGACCATTTTCACTTGCATGAAACACTTTCTGCCAGTCTATCTAAAATGATAGTGTGCAAGAAATTGAATTTAGAGTCAGAATCTGAATTGGTTACAATTTACAGTCAGTTGGTTGTACAATTTGCTCTTTTGTGCAACCTTAATTGTGTCATGTTACCATGTCAATCCTAACAGCCCCAGCCCACCCCTCTTTACATGTTTGATATAATTTGGATATTTAATTTGAATTTTTATTTTTCTTATGTTTTTTGGATGTTTCCAAATCCATCCTTTTTGTTATTTCCTACGGTTATTTGCAGCAGTATGTAGATCTATGGGGATAGAGAATTGCTGGAGAGAACAATCTAGGTACATTTAGTCATGTCCTTAAACAGGATCCATTTAGACAATGTATGTGGTACTTTTCATAATCCTGATGAACTTATAGGATTTCCTACGGTTACTATTTAAAATGCTGATTTGAGGAATTAATTGATTGACTTATTAACCAAAGTGTCATTTAAATTTAATGTGAAGAAATTTCTATTAATTGAAGGGATTGTTGATTATTTATCTAACTTGTTTCCTAATTTGGATCTTCTACTATAACAAACAATGGAAACACGTATCCAATCACCCAAAAAATAGTAAAATTCGTGTAAGGAAAGTGGGTGCAAAATCCCATTTTATACACATATACCACATTGTATCTCAGGTTTTACCTAGTTAACCTCCAAATCAGGACAAGTTGTAAACTACAAAGTTCTAGCCCTTGAAGTATTCTTTCCAACCCAAAAAGAATCAAAGCAATCGGACATAGGAGTGAAACTTTATGGCAAAAATATTGAAGATATGTCAAACCTTCCTTCTTTTTCTCTACTTCTTATTTTGTTTCTTTTTCCTTAATTCACTTGCCAAATTAAAAAATCTTCTTATACTGGCTTGTAAATTTCGAATTTCCTCATCATGTATCATCAGATGATGAAAATGGTCTTCACACATGTGGATTTCTTCATGGGTTTTTCTTAATGGGTTTAATAATTGAGCTTTTCAAAGTATGAAAAATCTAATAAATAATTTTACCACGTACAATCAATTCTAAAAATAACTAAACTGACCAAACTCTCATAAATGGATTTAAATTAATTACTTTTGAATAAAACCCCTAAAATTGTGGTAAAATAATTATTAAAAATTCCAACTTTCCAAAAAATATATCAACTTATGCCCATATTGCAAAATTTACCTTTTAAATTATCATATCTTATATTTCCATGTAAATCCTGCAAAACGTCCAAAATCCCATTAATCATATCCAAAAATACACAAAACAAGGGGCTAACTAGTCCAAATAGAAGGGTAAAATAGTCATTTTCCTGTGCTCATCAGTTTCTCTTCGAATGGATAGGAAATGACGCTTCACCTCATTCAGCAATGGAGCTTTAGGACCTTTGACTTCATGGACTTTTCTGATAATAGTGTTGCCAATAGCAACAACAGCAATAATGGGACATGTGATATTGGCCTCAAGGAAGGAATACAAGAGGAATAGGGCTAATACATAGCATTGGGGTAGCAACATTCAGCTTCTCCATAGCAGTGATCGTAGCTCCATGGAATCGGATAAGGAAGAAGATAATTGAAATGAGAAAGGGAGAATTTTAACATATTGTTGAGAACCATGTGAGGAAAATCCTTCAAAGTTATCTCTCTCTGAGATAAGATCTGCACCAGAGAGATTCCATTCTAGTAAACGTCTAGGAGGAGGGTCTGCTGGGACTGTGTACAGAGGTGTACTCACCTCTAGTAAGAGTATAGCTGTTAAAAATTTTAACAAAGAGAAGTATTTTAGAGACACCTTTCCAAGGGAGATGACAACTATGATAAATTCATCAAGACACAAGAATCTCCTTCAACTTCAAGGCTGGTGCTGTGAAGAATTCTAGAAACTTCTAACATATTTTACAAATTTCTACACACCAAGAATCATCTAGAAGCTTTTTAGACCCTATTTCTTCCTTCTTTCATAAGCTTCTAGAATATTCCAGAAGTGTTCTACAAGAATCGACACACTTCTACACAATTTTAGAATCTTCTAGAGAACTCCAAAATTCTCTAAAATCTTCTTAAACCATCCAGAATCTTTCAGAACCTTCCGGATTGTTCCAGACTCTTCTTGAGCATTCTGGATCATTCTAGAACATTTTGAAAAGCTTTCCGATGTACATGTAATCCCTTATTTACATAAATTATAAGATGGCTAGGTTGGTTGAATCTCTGGGTGTGATATATAGTATAGCTTGTTTTTAGGTTATTAATTTTAGTATTGTTTTGTATTTTTTGAATTACTGATTTTTATTTTGGATTTCATTTAAAGTAATTCCAAATTATGTCTTTGAGGTATGAGATTACTTTTTTAATATGTTTCTCTGTTTGGTTTATAAAATCATTTACGATGAGGTTATGATGGAACCGCGAGATATATGAGTACAGGGTACTTGTGTAATGGCATGATCTCTGGAAATACTGATTTCTACATATTTGGGGTTGTCTGTCCAAATCCTACGCTAAATACCGTAATACTTCTTGTCCATTTTCATTGCATTACTTCTGGTCTCCGTCTTCATTGTCATTTTGATGTTCATTCCACTGTATGTCTTTCCTTTTATGATTTTTACCCATTGCTCTTCTTTGCATTACTAACTGAATGTAATACCCACTGCTCTTTTCGTATTTTGTTTTATGATTTCTCATTTTCTGCAAAATTAGAAGATATATCACTACTCTTCTTCGAATTTTGAATATGATTTCTCATTTTCTGCTGAATGAGAAGAGATATCAGTGCTCTTCTTCATATTTTGTTTTATGATTTCTCATATTCTGCGAAATGAGAAGAAATGCGATAAAGGGAGAAGGAGAAGAGAGGCGATGGAGGGAGAAGGAAAAGATGGCGTTGGCTGGTCCGGCATAGGAAATCAGGGTGTCACCGTTTGTGCCAATGTTATTACGGCCGGACTATCTAACAAACGGTTTTCGATGCATTTTAGGTTCAACCGGGTTCAACACGATTCAACCGGGTTCAATCGGATTCAACCGGGTTCAACTGCGGTTAAAGCCGGTAAAAACTGGTCAAGTAATAATTTAATATAAATAGTGTATATAACATTAATATTAGTAATATTAATATAAATATTACAAATGACATTCAAACTCTAAGTAATATTAATATAAATATCACAAATAACATTCAAACTCTAAGTAATATATCAAAACGGTGAAAGATATGTGATAAAAATAGTAAGAAACCTTTAAATTTCATATATAATTTTCAAATATTGTGAACCGTGGTTCACTGTTTTCGGTTTTATACGGTTTATTGCGGTTTTTTGCAGTATTTAGCGTAGAATTTGGTTTTTTCTTCTATTTAATTTAAGTAAGTGTAATCCACTGATTTTGGAGGGAACAATTAATTAATGAAAAAAAATCAACTCGTGGAATATTCACTTCCACTGTCTCACGCAATTTCGGTCTAATCCAGCTGAAACAAACAAAATCCCTAAATTCTAAAATCATGATTTGGACACTAATATTTTTGTTTTGGAGGGAACACTGAGTAATTTTTTTTCAAAATACCAGTTTTACCCGTATATCTCTGGTGCTACCATGGAAGGAATGGGAAAAGAACTTGATGCTGTGATGGAATAGATGGGAAAACGACTAAGGTATTGCCATTTTCCTCATCTCCCTCTCTTCTATCGATGGAAATGGATGAAAAAAAAAGTGGAGTGAAGAGAGAACGGAAGGAAATGAAGGAAGGGCAAGAGACCAAATTGAAAGAAGTATTTAAAAAAAAATTCCAAAAAAGTGGCCACCAAGCCAGGCCCTAATCTGACCAGGCAGTTTTTCTCCCTCTCTCTCTGTCTCTCAATTTCATTTCTCAGAGGTCCGGCAGCATTACTTCAAGGATGGTGCACAAACGATGACACTCTGATTTCCTAGGCCGGACTAGCCAACACCTCTTTTTCCTTCTCCCTCCATCGCCTACTCTTCTCGTTCTCCTCAATCGTCTCTCTTCTCATTTTACAGAAAATGAGAAATCATAAAACAAAATACAAAGAAGAGCAGTGGGTATTGGGGGTTTTTCATCACCTCTCTTCTCCTTCTTCCTCCATCGCCTCTCTTCTCATTTAGCAGAATACGAGAAATCATAAAACAAAATACAAACAAAAGCTGTGATATATGTTCTCATTTCGCAGAAAATGAGAAATGGTAAAATAAAATACGAAGCAGTAAAAATCATAAAAAGGCATACATACCGTGGAATGAACTTCAAAATGGTAAGGCAGACAGAGACCAGAAGTAATGCAATGGGGATGAACCTGAGAATTCTCATTTCACTGGTAGAAATGAGAACACAGAAATCGAAATGGATGCTTCTATTATCAAGAGGTCTCAGCTTCTCTTTTAACCCAGCGGTCCCAGTTCTTACACTGTATCACTCCTTTCTTCCTTTCTGTTATTCTCTAGTAGTCTAGGCCTATGTCTATAGTAGTCTAAAATGGTCATACTACAGGAGAGTGAAACACGTGTGGAAACCAACTATCGGGAGTGTTTTTTTTTTTTTAAATATGTTCTTTATTCTATATTTTTAAAATCTAATATCATTTTATTTTATTTTTTTAACAATTAGGCTTGTCTTTCTAGGTCGGCTTATTCTCCGGGACATGGCTTCTGGCGTTTTCGGCTTCCTTTCTTTGGTACGGATGCAGACGTGTGGTCTCGGCATCTTCTGTATTTCTCTTCATTTGCGGCGCCTTCTCCTCTGTGGGAGGGTGGCAGGTTTCTACATATGTTTCGTTCTCATGCCGTACCACCCTTTTAGACTACTACAGACCTAGGCCTAGACTACTAGAGACTAACAGAAAGAAGTGATACTCAGAGTAAGAACTCAGACCTCTGGGTTAAAAGACAATGCTGAAATATCTGGGTAATGGGAAGCATCCATTTCAATTTTTGCGCTCTCATTTCTACTAGTGAAATGGGAACGCCCTCTCCTCAGGAGGGAGGGTGGCAGGTTTCTACACGTGTTTCGCTCTCATGCCGTACCACCCTTTTAGACTACTACAGACCTAGGCCTAGACTACTAGAGACTGACAGAAAGAAGTGATACTCAGTGTAAGAATTGGGACCTCTGGTTTAAAAGAGGACGCTGAAACCTCTGGGTAACGGGAAACATCCATTTCAATTTTTGCGCTCTCATTTCTACTAGTGAAATGGGAATTTTCAGGTCCATCGTCATTGCATTACCAGAAAACATCTATTTTGATTTCTGCGCTCTCATTTCTACTACTGAAATGGGAATTTTCAGGTCCATCTTCATTGCAATACTTTTGGTCTCCGTCTTCGTTGCCATTTTGATGTTCATTCCATGGTATGTCTTTCTTTTTATGATTTTTACCCATTGCTCTTCTTTGCATTACTAACTGAATGTGATATCCACTCCTCCTTTTCGTATTTTGTTTTATGATTTCTCATTTTCTGTGAAATGAGAAGGTATATCACTGCTCTTCTTCGTATTTTGTTTTATGATTTCTCATTTTCTGCGAGATGAGAAGAGGTATCAGTGCTCTTCTTCGCATTTTGTTTTACAATTTCTCATATTCTGCGAAATGAGAAAGAGGCGATGAAGGGAGAAGGAGAGGAGAGGCAATGGAGGGAGAAGGAAAAGATGGTGTTGGCTGGACTATCTAACGAACCGTTTTTGAGACATTTTAGGTTCAACCGGGTTCAACCGGATTCAACCGGGTTCAACCGAATTCAACCGGGTTCAACTGCGGTTAAAGCGGGTAAAAACCGGTCAAGTAATAATTTAATATAAATATTGTATATAACATTAATATGAGTAATATTAATATAAATATTACAAATGATATTCAAATTCTAAGTAATATTAATATAAATATCACAAATAACATTCAAACTCTAAGTAATATATCAAAACGGTGAAAGATATGTGATAAAAATAGTAAGAAACCTTTAAATTTCAAACATATCTATTTTTTTAAATAATTTTTTTTCAAATATTGTGAACCGCGGTTCACTGTTTGCGATTTTGTACAGTTCGTTGCGGTTTTTACACTTAACAATGGCTTTTTACGGTATTTAGCGTAGGATTTGGTTTTTTCTTTTATTTAATTTAAGTGTAATCCACTAATTTTGGAGGGAACAATTAATTAATGGAAAAAAAATCAATTCGTTGAATATTCTCTTCCACTGTCTTACTCAATTTCGGTCAAATCCAGCTGAAACAAACAAAATCCCCATATTCTAAAATCATGATTTGGACACTAATATTTTTGTTCTAGAGGGAACACTGAGTAATTTTTTTTCAAAATACCGGTTTTACCTGTGTATCTCTGGTGCTGCCATGGAAGGAATGGGAAAAGAACTCAGTGTTGTGATGGAATTGATGGGAAAACAACTAAGGCATTGCCATTTTACTCATAATCCTCTCTTCCATCGATGGGAAATGGATGGAAAAAAAAAGTGGAGTGAATAGAGAACGGAAGGAAACGAAGGAAGGGGAAGAGACCAAATTGAAAGAAGTATTTCAAAAAAAATTCCAAGAAAGGCGACCACCAAGCCAGGCCCTAATCTGACTAGGCAGTTTTTCTCCCTCTCTCTTCGTCACTCAGTTTCATTTCTCAGAGGTCCGACAGCATTACTTCAAGGACGGTGCACAAACAATGACACTCTGATTTCCTAGGCCGGACTAGCCAACACCGTATTTTCCATCTCTCTCCATCGCCTCTCGTCTTCTTCTCCTCAATCGTCTCTCTTCTCATTTTGCAGAAAATGAGAAATCATAAAACAAAATACAAAGAAGAGCAGTGGGTATCGGGGGTTTTTCATCACCTCTCTTCTCCTTCTTCCTCCATCGCCTCTCTTCTCATTTTACAGAAAAAGAGAAATCATAAAACAAAATACAAACAAAGTAGTGATATCTGTTCTCATTTCGCAGAAAATGAGAAATGGTAAAATAAAATACGAAGCAGTAAAAATCATAAAAAGACATACATACCGTGGAATGAACTTCAAAATGGCAAGGCAGACAAAGACCAAAAGTAATCCAATGGGAATGAACCTGAGAATTCTCATTTCACTAGTAGAAATGAGAACACAAAAATCGAAATGGATGCTTCTATTATCCAAAGGTGTCAGCTTCTCTCCAGCACTTCTCCATCCCCCTAGATCTACATACTGCTGCAAATAAACATAGAAAATAACATAAACGATGGATTTGGAAACAGCCAAAAAACATAAGCAAAATAAAAATTCAAATGAAATATCCAAATTATATCAAACACGAAAAGAGGGGTGGGCCGGGGGTGTTAGGATTGACATGGTAACATGACACAATTAAGGTTGCAAAAAAGAGCAAATTGTACAACCAACTGACCGTAAATTGTAATTAATTCAGATGCTGACATCTAAATTCAATTTCTTGCACACTATCTTTTTAGATAGACTGGCAGGAAATGCTTCGTGCAAGTGAAAATGGTCAAAATTTTATAGTTAATAATTCTTTCTTCAATGTACAAGTTTTTGTACATTGTAAAGCTTTTCGGAATGTTTTAGAATGATCCGGAATGCTTAAGAAGAGTCTGGAACAATCCGGAAGGTTCCAAAAGATTCCGGATGGTTCAAGGAAACTCTAAAGAATTTTGGAGTTCTCTAGAAGATTATAGAATTGTGTAGAAGTGTGTGGAGTCTTGTAGAACACTCTGGAATGTTCTAAAAGCTTATGGAAAAAGGAAGAAGTAGGGTCTAGTAAGTTTTTAGATGATTCTTGGTGCGTAGAAATTTGTAGAATATGTTAGGAGTTTCTATAATTCTCCACATCCATTGGATGATTGGCATGTGGTATCATTTTAGCCATTAATTCCCAAGGCTTTTAGTATAAATAGGGGTGAGGTTCCCATTTGTAACCTACTCCTCAAGAGTTTTAAATTTCCAAGTGCAATACAAGTTCATTCCTTCCAAGTGTTCAAGTGTGCTCTTGTAATTGCCTAACTGAGAGTTTGAGTGAAGTTGGTCTTGAGTGTTTAAGTGAAGAAGGCTGACTTGTTCAACAATTCGGGTGTTGTTTAAGTGCCACACGGGCAATTTGTGAGTGCAATCTGTAAGTCTGTGACATGTAGGTGTCTTACTCTTACAGTACTGAGACACACTCACATAATTAAATAAACAAATATAGATTTCTGATGAAGCATGTGTGTCCACATGGGACAACTGAGTGACTCGGTACAGGAGGAGTGGTCCATCTTAAGGACGGCACCCAGTAGAATCTCAACAGAATTTGAATGGATTTAGGTTTTATAGAGAGAACCTAATTCAACATCAGCAAAATCCTGTTGGATATTCAAGAGAATTTCCTATAGAGTTTTAGCATAATCCTAATGGTAATCATGGAGAAACCCCCACAAAGAATATTTTTATCAATACCCCAATAGATATTACAGTGAGAATGTCAGAGAAGATTCCCAGCATGTTTCAAATGGATACTCCATAGAAACTCCAAGAGAATTTCAACAAAACCAAACTGGATATCAGAAAGCAATGTATTATGCCAGTAATGGGGTAGTGCGATTCCAAATGTTGAAGCATCTAATTCAATTGGCAGTAGCTGGGATAAAGAACAGTTGTGAGCTTGATGACTTTATCTGATTGATCAATAGTTCTATAACATAGTAGAAGAAATCAATTTGTATTGTATCATACCATTACATATCAATGTAGCTACCATTGAATCTGACATGGTGTGTTTGTTGCTCTTCCTTCTATAAGTGATTCAGATGCTGATTCATATCCAGCAGAACTTACTAATTCGAATGGCTCCATGCAAGGTGATATCGATCCATCCTCAGAATTCCTTGACAGATTGTAGTTTGTTAATGGAGTAAGGATAGGGCCTTCTGGTATTAGCGTCCTCATGATCTCCCTTATGTAAGGTGATGCCAAATCATATTCAATAGGTGATGATTCAGTTGATGCTGATCCATCTGTAGTATTCCTTGGCAAATCGTAGTATGATGAATGAAGGTTTTGTACCGGGTAGCTCAGGGAGATAGGCTTTTCCTTTTAATACCTGCATAACATCCCTCATTATTGGCCTTTTGGAGGCACTTGGAAGCACACACGAGAGCCCAACAATGCGCATTCTCTCCATTTCCTCTACTTCAAAATCTTGCAATCTTGGATCAACAGATTTAAGCAATTTGTTGTTGGCCTTCTTATCCCAAACCCAATTTAAGAGTATGAAGTTCGGATCACAATCACTGCACCGCCTCATTCCCGTTGTGATCACCAGATAGACAACCCCAAATATGTAGAAATCAGTATTTCCGGAGATTATGCCTTTACACAGATACTCTGTACTCATATATCTCGCAGTTCCATCATAACCTCATCGTAAATAATTTTATAAACCAAACAGAAAAACATGTTTAAAAAGTAATCTCATTCCTCAAAGACATAATTTGGAACTACTTTAAATGAAATCCAAAATAAAAATCAATAATTCAAAAAATACAAAACAATACTAACATTAATAACCTAAAAACAAGCTATACTATATATCACACCCAGAGATTCACTCAACCTATCTACCTTAAAATTTATGTAAATAAGAGATTACATGTACATTATAGAGCTTTTCAAAATGTTCTAGAATGATCCAAAATGCTCAAGAAGAGTCTGGAACAATCCAGAAGGTTCCAGAAGATTCCAGATGGTTCAAGAAGATTCTAGAGAATTTTGGAGTTCTCTAGAAGATTCTAAAATTGTGCAGAAGTGTGTGGAGTCTTATAGAACACTCTAGAATGTTCTAAAAGCTTATGGAAGAAGGAAGAAATAGGGTCTAAAAAGCTTCTAGATGATTCTTGGTGTGTAGAAATTTGTAAAATATGTTAGGAGTTTATAGAATTCTTCACAGCACTAGCCTTGAAGTTGAAGGAGATTCTTGTGTCTTGATGAATTTATCATAGTTGTCATCTCCCTTGGAAAGGTGTCTCTAAAATTCTTCTCTTTGTTAAAAATTTTAACTAACAGCTATAGTCTTACTAGACGTGAGTACACCTCTGTACACAGTCCCAACAGACCCTCCTCCTAGACATTTACTAGAATGGAATCTCTCTGTTGCAGATCTTATCTCAGAGAAAGATAACTTTCAAGGATTTTCCTCACATGGTTCTCAACAATATGTTGAAATTCCCCCTTTCTCATTTCAATCATCTTCTTCCTTATCCGATTCCATGTAGCTACCATCACTGCTATGGAGAAGCTGAATGTTGCTACCCCAATGCCATGTATTAGCCCTATTCCTCTTGTATTCCTTCCTTGAGGCCAATATCACCTGTCCTCGGGGGGGGGGGGGGGGGGGGGGGGGGGGGGGGGGGGGTGGGGGAGGGTTTCTAGATATGTTTCACTCTCATGTCGTACCACCCTTTATACTACAGACCTAGGAGTAGACTACTAGAGACTAAAAGAAAGAAGTGATACTAAAAGGGTGGTATTCTAAAAGGATGATTTCCTATGCCGGACTAGCCAACACCATCTTTTCCTTCTCCCTCCATCTCCTCTCTTCTCCTTCTCCCTTCATCGCCTCTCTTCTCATTTCGCAGAATACGAGAAATCATAAAACAAAATACGAAGAAGAACACTGATATCTCTTCTCATTTCTCAGAAAATGAGAAATCATAAAACAAAATACGAAGAAGAGTAGTGATATATCTTCTCATTTCGCAGAAAATGAGAAATCATAAAACAAAATACAAAAAGGAGCAGTGGGTATCACATTCAGTTAGTAATGCAAAGAAGAGCAATGGGTAAAAAACATAAAAAGAAAGACATACCATGGAATGAACATCAAAATGTCAACGAATACGGAGACCAGAAGTATTGCAATGAAGATGGACGTGAAAATTCCCATTTCAGTAGTAGAAATGAGAGCGCAAAAATCGAAATAGATGCTTTCTGGTAATGCAATGACGATGGACCTGAAAATTCCCATTTCAATAGTAGAAATGAGAGCGTAAAAATCGAAATGGATGCTTCCCGTTACCCAGAGGTTTCAGCATCGTCTTTTAAACCAAAGGTCCGAGTTCTTACACTGAGTATCACTTCTTTCTGTTAGTCTCTGTTATTCTAGGCCTAGGTCTGTAGTAGTCTAAAAGGGTGCTACGGCATGAGAGCGAAACATGTGTAGAAACCTGCCACCCTCCCCCCTGAGGAGAAGATGCCGCAAATGAAGAGAGATACAAAAGATGCCGAGACCACGCGTCTGCATCCACATTAGAGAAAGGAAGCCAAAAGCGCCAGAAGCTATGCCCCGGTGAATAAGCCAGCCAAGAAAGACCAACCTAATTGTAAAAAAAATAAGATAAAATGATATCAGATTTTAAAAATATAGAATAAAAAACAAATTAAAAAAAAAAAAAACACTCCCGCGAGTCGATTTCCACACGTGTTTCGCTCTCCTGTGGTACAACCATTTTAGACTACTACAGACATAGGCCTAGACTACTAGAGAATAACAGAAAGGAAGAAAGGAGTGATACAGTGTACGAACTAGGACCTCTAAGTTAAAAGAGAAGTTGAGACCTCTGGATAATAGAAGCATCCATTTCAATTTCTGTGTTCTCATTTCTACTAGTGAAATGAGAATTCTCAGGTTCATCCCCATTGCATTACTTCTGGTTTCTGTCTGCCTCGCCATTTTGAAGTTCATTCCACGGTATGTATGTCTTTTTATGATTTTTACTACTTCGTATTTTATTTTACCATTTCTCATTTTCTGCGAAATGAGAACAGATATCACTGCTTTTGTTTGTATTTTGTTTTATGATTTCTCATATTCTGCGAAATGAGAAGAGAGGCAATGGAGGAAGAAGGAGAAGAGAAGTGATGAAAAACCCCCGATACCCACTGCTCTTCTTCGTATTTTGTTTTATGATTTCTCATTTTCTACAAAATGAGAAGAGACGATCGAGGAGAAGGAGAAGAAAGGCGATGGAGGGAGAAGGAAAAGACAGTGTTGGCTGGTCCAGCCTAGGAAGTCAGAGTGACATCGTTTGTGCACCGTCCTTGAAGTAATGCTGCCGGACCTCTGAGAAATGAAACTGAGAGATGGAGAGAGAGGGAGAAAAACTGCCTTGTCGGATTAGGGCCTGGCATGGTGGTCGTCTTTCTTGGAAATTTTTTTGAAATACTTCTTTCAATTTGGTCTCTTCCCCTTCCTTCCGTTCTCTCTTCACTCCACCTTTTTTTTTCATCCATTTCCCATCGATGGGAGAGAGGAAGATAAGGAAAATGGCAATGCCTTAGTTGTTTACCCATCTATTCCATCACAGCACCAAGTTCTTTTCCCATTCCTTCTATGGCAGCACCAGAGATATACGGGTAAAATCGGTATTTTGAAAAAAATTACTCAGGGTTCCCTCTAGAACAAAAATATTAGTGTCCAAATCATTATTTTAGAATTTGGGGATTTTGTTTGTTTTAGCTGGATTAGACCGAAATTGAATGGGACAGTGGAAGTGAATATTCCACGAGTTGAATTTTTTTTTCATTAATTAAATGTTCCATCCAAAATCAGTGAATTACACTTGCTTAAATTAAAAAGAAGAAAAAAACCAAATCCTACGCTAAATACCGTAAAAAACCGTTGTGAACTGCAAGAAACCGCGATGAACAGCATAAAACGTCAAACAGTGAACCGTGGTTCACAATATTTGAAAATTTTTTATTTTAAAAAGATAGATATATTTGAAATTGTAAGGTTTCTTACTTTTTTTATCACACATCTTTCACCGTTTTGATAGATTACTTAGACTTTGTATGTTATTTGTGGTATTTATATTAATATTACTTAGAATTTGAATGTCATTTGTAATATTTATATTAATATTACTCATATTAATATTATATATAATATTTATATTAAATTATTACTTGACCGGTTTTTACTGGTTTTAACTGCAGTTGAACCCGGTTGAATCCGGTTGAACCCAATTGAATCCGGTTGAACCCGGTTGAACCTAAAATGCCTCGAAAACGATTCGTTAGATAGTCTGGCCAAGACAACATTGGCACAAACAGTTACACTCTGATTTCCTATGCCGGACCAGCCAACACCATCTTTTCCTTCTCTCTCCATCGCCTCTCTTCTCCTTCTCCCTTCATCGCCTCTCTTCTCATTTCACAGAATATGAGAAATCATAAAACAAAATACGAAGAAGAGCACTGTTAATCTCTTCTTATTTCATAGAAAATGAGAAATCATAAAAGAAAATACGAAGAAAAGCAGTGATATAGCTTCTCATTTCGCAGAAAATGAGAAATCATAAAACAAAATACGAAAAAGGAGCAGTGGGTATTACATTCAGTTAGTAATGCAAAGAAGAGCAATGGGTAAAAATCATAAAAAGAAAGACATACCGTGGAATGAACATCAAAATGTCAACGAATACGGAGACCAGAAGTATTGCAATGAAGATGGACCTGAAAATTCCCATTTCAGTAGTAGAAATGAGAGTGCAGAAATCGAAATAGATGCTTTCTGGTAATGCAATGACGATTAACCTGAAAATTCGCATTTCACTAGTAGAAATGAGAAATGAGAGCCTAAAAATTGAAATGGATGCTTCCCGTTACCTAGAGGTTTCAGCGTCGTCTTTTAACCCAGAGGTCCGAGTTCTTGCACTGAGTATCACTTCTTTCTGTTAGTCTCTAGTAGTCTAGGCCTAGGTCTGTAGTAGTCTAATAGGGTGGTACAGCATGAGAGCGAAACATGTGTAGAAACCTGCCACCCTCCCTCCCGAGGAGAAGGCGTTCCCATTTCACTAGTAGAAATGAGAGCGCAAAAATTGAAATGGATGTTTCCCGTTACCTAGAGGTTTCAACGTCGTCTTTTAACCCAGAGGTCCGAGTTCTTACACTGAGTATCACTTCTTTCTGTTAGTCTCTAGTACTCTAGGCCTAGGTCTGTAGTAGTCTAAAAGGGTGGTACGACATGAGAGCGAAACATGTGTAGAAACCTACCACCCTCCCCCAGAGGACAAGGCATCGCAAATGAAGAGAGATACAGAAGATGCCGAGACCACGCGTCTGCATCCGCACCAGAGAAAGGAAGCCGAAAACGCCAGAAGCCATGCCCCGGAGAATAAGCCGACCAAGAAAGACCAGCCTAATTGTAGAAAAAATAAAATAAAATGATATCAGATTTTTAAAATATAGAAACATATTTAAAAAAAAAACACTCCCGCTAGTCGGTTTCCACACGTGTTTTGCTCTCCTGTAGTACGACCATTTTAGACTAATACAGATATAGGCCTAGACTACTAGAGAATAACAGAAAGGAAGAAATGAATAATACATGTAAGAACTGGGTCCTCTGGGGTTAAAAGAGAAGCTGAGACCTCTGGATAATAGAAGCATCCATTTCAATTTTTGTGTTCTCATTTCTACTAGTGAAATGAGAATTCTCAAGTTCATCCCCATTGCATTACTTCTGGTCTCTGCTTGCCTTGCCATTTTGAAGTTCATTCCATGGTATGTATGTCTTTTTATGATTTTTACTGCTTTGTATTTTATTTTACCATTTCTCATTTTCTGCGAAATGAGAATAGATATCATTGCTTTTGTTTGTATTTTGTTTTACGATTTCTCATATTCTGCGAAATCAGAAGAGAGGCGATGGAGGAAGAAGGAGAAAAAAGGTGATGTAAAACCCCGATACCCACTGCTCTTCTTCGTATTTTGTTTTATGATTTCTCATTTTCTGCAAAATGTGAAGAGAGACGATCGAGGAGAAGGAGAAGAGAGGCGATGGTGGGAGAAGGAAAAGTCGGTGTTGGTTGGTCCGGCCTAGGAAATCACATTGTCATCGTTTGTGCCCCATCCTTGAAGTAATGTTGCCGGACCTCTGAGAAATGAAACTTAAAGACGGAGAGAGAGGGAGAAAAACTGCCTGGTCAGATTAGGGCCTGGCTTGGTGGTCGCCTTTCTTGGAATTTTTTTTGAAATACTTCTTTCAATTTGGTCTCTTCCCCTTCCTTCGTTTCCTTCCCTTCTCTTATCACTCCACTTTTTTTTTTTCATCCATTTCCCGTCGATGGAAGAGAGGAAGATGAGGAAAATGGCAATGGCTTAGTTGTTTTCCCATCTATTCCATCACAACACCAAGTTCTTTTCCCATTCCTTCCATAGCAGCACCAGAGATATACGGGTAAAATCGGTATTTTGTAAAAAAATTACACAGTGTTCCCCCTAGAACAAAATATTAGTGTCCAAATCATTATTTTAGAATTTGGGGATTTTGTTTGTTTTAGCTTGATTAGACAGAAATTGAGTGAGATAGTGGAAGTGAATATTCCACGAGTTCAATTTTTTTTTTCATTAATTAATTGTTCCCTCCAAAATCAGTGAATTACTCTTGCTTAAATTAAATAGAAGAAAAAACCAAATCCTACGCTAAATACCGTAAAAAACCATTGTGAACTGCAAAAAACCGCAATGAATCGTATAAAACAGCAAACAGTGAACCGCGGTTCACAATATTTGAAAAATTTATATTTTAGAAAAATAGATATATTTGAAATTTTAAGGTTTCTTACTATTTTTATCACATATCTTTCACCGTTCTCATATATTACTTAGACTTCGAATGTTATTTGTGATATTTATATTAATATTACTTAGAATTTGAATGTCATTTTTAATATTTATATTAATATTATATACAATATTTATATTAAATTATTACTTGACTGGTTTTTTCGGGCTTTAACCGCAGTTGAACCCGGTTTAATCAGAATATGATTTCACAGAATATGAGAAATCGTAAAACAAAATACAAACAAAAGCAATGATATCTATTCTCATTTCGCAGAAAATGAGAAATGGTAAAATAAAATACAAAGCAGTAAAAATCATAAAAAGACATACATACCATGGAATGAACTTCAAAATGGCAAGGCAAGCAGAGACCAGAAGTAATGCAATGGGGATGAACTTGAGAATTCTCATTTCACTAGTAGAAATGAGAACACAGAAATCGAAATGGATGCTTCTATTATCCAGAGGTCTCAGCTTCTCTTTTAACCCCAGAGGACCCAGTTCTTACATGTATCATTCATTTCTTCCTTTCTGTTATTCTCTAGTAGTCTAGGCCTATATCTGTATTAGTCTAAAATGGTCGTACTACAGGAGAGCAAAACACGTGTGGAAACCGATTAGCGGGAGTTTTTTTTTTTAAATATGTTTCTATATTTTTAAAATCTGATATCATTTTATTTTATTATTTTTACAATTAGGCTGGTCTTTCTTGGCCGGCTTATTCTCCGGGGCATGGCTTCTGGCGTTTTCGGCTTCCTTTCTCTGGTGCGGATGCAGAAGCGTGGTCTCGGCAACTTCTGTATCTCTCTTAGATAGTCCGGCCCTGATAACATTGGCACAAACAGTGACACTCTGATTTCCTATGCCGGACCAACCGACACTATCTTTTCATTCTCCCTCCATCGCCTCTCATCTCATTTCGCAGAATATGAGAGATCATAAAACAAAATACGAAGAAGAACACTGATATCTCTTCTCATTTCGCAGAAAATGAGAAATCATAAAACAAAATACGAAGAAGAGCAGTGATATATCTTCTCATTTCGCAGAAAATGAGAAATCATAAAACAAAATACGAAAAGGAGCAGTCGGTATCACATTCAGTTAGTAATGCAAAGAAGAGCAATGGGTAAAAATCATAAAAAGAAAGACATACTGTGGAATGAACATCAAAATGGCAACAAAGACGGAGACCAGAAGTATTGCAATGAAGATGGACCTGAAAATTCTCATTTCAGTAGTAGAAATGAGAGCGCAGAAATCGAAATTGATGCTTTCTGGTAATGCAATGACGATGGACCTGAAAATTCCCATTTCACTAGTAGAAATGAGAGCGTAAAAATCGAAATGGATGCTTCCCGTTACCCAGAGGTTTCAGCATCGTCTTTTAAACCAAAGGTCCGAGTTCTTACACTGAGTATCACTTCTTTCTGTTAGTCTCTAATAGTTTACACCTAGAGGACAAGTGATATCGGCCCCAAGGAAGGAAAACAAGAGGAATAGGGCTACTACTGGCATTGAGGTAGCAACATTTAGCTTCTCCATAGCAGCGATGGTAGCTCCATGGAATCGGATAAGGAAGAAGATAAATGAAAGGAGAAAGGGGGAATTTCAACATATTGTTGAGAACCATGTGAAGAAAATCCTTCAAAGTTATCTCTCTCTGAGATAAGATCTGCAACAGAGAGATTCCCATTCTAGTAAACGATTAGGAGGAGGGTCTGCTGGGACTGTGTACAGAGGTGTACTCACCTCTAATAAGACTATAGCTGTTAAAAATTTTAACAAAGAGAAGTATTTTAGAGACACCTTTTCAAGGGAGTTGACAACTATGATAAATTGTTCAAGACACAAGAATCTTCTTCAACTTCAAGGCTGGTGCTGTGAAGAATTCTAGAAACTCCTAACATATTTTACAAATTTCTACACACCAAGAATCATCTAGAAGCTTTTTAGACCCTACTTCTTCCTTCTTTCACAAGCTTCTAAAACATTCTAGAGTGTTCTACAAGATCCCACACACTTCTACACAATTTTAGAATCTTCGAGAGAACTCCAAAATTCTCTAGAATCTTCTTGAACCATCTGGAATCTTTCAGAACCTTCCGGATTGTTCCAGACTCTTCTTGAGCATTCTGGATCATTCTAGAACATTTTGAAAAGCTCTACAATGTACATGTAATCTCTTATTTACATAAATTATAAGATGGCTAGGTTGGGTGAATCTCTGGGTGTGATATATAGTATAGCTTGTTTTTAGGTTTTTAATTTTAGTATTGTTTTGTATTTTTTGAATTATTGATTTTTATTCTGGATTTCATTTAAAGTAGTTCCAAATTATGTCTTTGAGGAATGAGATTACTTTTTTAACATGTTTTTCTATTTGGTTTATAAAATCATGTACGATGAGGTTATGATAGAACCGCGAGATATATGAGTACAGAGTATCTGTGTAAAGGCATAATCACTGGAAATACTGATTTCTACATCTTTGGGGTTGTCTGTCTGGTGGTCATAACGGGAATGAGGCGGTGCAGTGATTGTGATCCGAACTTTATACTCATAAATTGGGTTTCGGATAAGAAGGCCAACAACAAATTGCTTAAATCTGCTGATCCAAGATTGCAAGATTTTGAAGTAGAGGAAATGGAGAGAATGCGCATTGTTGGGCTCTCGTGTGTGCTTCCAAGTGCCTCCAAAAGGCCAATAATGAGGGATGTTATACAGATATTAAAAGGTAAAGACTATCTCCCTGAGCTACCTGGTACAAAACCTTCATTAAGACTACGATTTGCCATGAAATACTACAGATGGATCGGCATCAACTGAATCATCACCTGGTGGTCGCCTTTCTTGGAATTTTTTTTGAAATACTTCTTTCAATTTTGTCTCTTCCCCTTCCTTCGTTTCATTCCGTTCTCTCTTTACTCCACTTTTTTTTTCATCCATTTCCCATCGATGGAAGAGAGAAAGATGAGGAAAATGGCAATGCCAAAGTTGTTTTCCCATCTACTCCATCACAGCACCAAGTTCTTTTCCCATTCCTTCCATGGCAGCACCAGAGATATATGGTTAAAATCGGTATTTAGAAAAAAAATTATACTCAGTCTGCCCTCTAGAACAAAAATATTAGTGTCCAAATCATAATTTTAGAATCTGGAGATTTTGTTTCTTTCAACTGGATTAGACCGAAATTGAGTGAGACGGTGGAAGTGAATATTCCACAAGTTCATTTTTTTTCCATTAATTAATTGTTCCCTCCAAAATTAGTGGATTACACTTGCTTAAATTAAATAGATGAAAAAACCAAATCCTATGCTAAATACCGTAAAAAACCGTTGTGAACTGCAAAAAACCGCAATGAACCGTATAAGACTGCAAACAGTGAACTGCGGTTCACGATATTTGAAAATTTTTTATTTTAAAAAAATAGATATATTTGAAATTTAAAGGTTTCTTACTATTTTTATCACATATCTTTCACCGTTTTGATATATTACTTAGAGTTTGAATGTAATTTGTGAGATTTATATTAATATTACTTAGAGTTTGAATGTCATTTGTAATATTTATATTAATATTACTCATATTAATGTTATATACAATATTTATATTAAATTATTACTTGACCGGTTATTACCGGCTTTAACCGCAGTTGAACCCGGTTGAATCCAGTTGAACCCGGTTGAATCTAGTTGATTCGGATTGAACCCGGTTGAACTTAAAATGACTCGAAAACGGTTCGTTAGATAGTCCGGCCCTGATAACATTGGCACAAACGGTGACACTCTGATTTCCTATGCCAGACCAACCAACACCATCTTTTCATTCTCCCTCCATCGCCTCTCGTCTCCTTTCCTTTCATCGCCTCTTTTCTCATTTCGCAGAATATGAAAAATCATAAAACAAAATAGGAAGAAGAGCACTAATATCTCTTCTCATTTCGCAGAAAATGAGAAATCATAAAGGAAAATACGAAGAAGAGCAGTGATATATCTTCTCATTTCGCAAAAAATGAGAAATCATAAAACAAAATAAGAAAAGGAGCAGTGGGTATGACATTTAGTTAGTAATGCAAAGAAGAGCCATGGGTAAAAATCATAAAAAGAAAGACATGCCGTGGAATGAACATCATAATGGCAACGAAGACGGAGACTTGAAATATTGCTACGAAGATGGACCTGAAAATTCCCATTTCAGTAGTAGAAATGAGAGCGCTGAAATCGAAATAGATGCTTTCTGGTAATGCAATGACGATGGACCTGAAAATTTCCATTTCACTAGTAGAAAGGAGAGCGCAAAAGTCGAAATGGATGCTTCCCGTTGCCCAGAGGTTTCAGCGTCGTCTTTTAACCCAAGTGTCCGAGTTCTTACACTGAGTATCACTTCTTTCTGTTAGTCTCTAGTAGTCTAGGCCTAGGTTTGTAGTAGTCTAAAAGGGTGGTATGGCATGAGAGCGAAACATGTGTAGAAACCTGCCACCCTCCCCCCCGAGGAGAAGACACCGCAAATGAAGAGAGATACAGAAGATGTCGAGACCACACGTCTGCATCTACACCAGAGAAAGGAAGCCGAAAACGCCAGAAGCCATGCCACGGAGAATAAGCCGGCCAAGAAAGACCAGCCTAATAGTAAAAAAAAAAATTGATAACAGATTTTAAAAATATAGAATAAAAAACATATTAAAAAAAAACTCCCGCTTGTCGGTTTCCACACGTGTATCGTTCTCCTGTAGTATGACCATTTTAGACTACTACAGACATAGGCCTAGACTACTAGAGAATAACAGAAAGGAAGAAAGGAGTGATACAGTGTAAGAACTGGGACCTCTGGGTTAAAAGAGAAGCTGATACCTCTGGATAATAGAAGTATCCATTTCGATTTTTGTGATCTCATTTCTACTAGTGAAATGAGAATTCTCAGGTTCATCCCCATTGCATTACTTCTGGTCTCTGCCTGCCTTGCCATTTTGAAGTTCATTCCACGGTATGTATGTCTTTTTATGATTTTTACTGCTTCGTATTTTATTTTACCATTTCTCATTTTCTACGAAATGAGAACAGGTATAACTGCTTTTGTTTGTATTTTATTTCATTATTTCTCATATTCTGCGAAATGAGAAGAGATGCGATGGAGGAAGAAGGAGAAGAGAGGTGATGAAAAACCCCCGATACCCACTGCTCTTCTTCATATTTTGTTTTATGATTTCTCATTTTGCTCTGCAAAATGAGAAGAAAGACATTCGAGGAGAAGGAGAAGGGAGGTGATGGAGGGAGATGGAAAATACGGTGTTGGCTGGCCCGGCCTAGGAAATCAGATTGTCATCGTTTGTGCACCGTCCTCGAAGTAATGCTGTCGGACCACTGAGAAATGAAATTGAGAGACGGAGAGAAAGGGAGAAAAACTGCCTGGTCAGATTAGGGCTTGGCTTGGTGGTCGCCTTTCTTGGAATTTTTTTTGAAATACTTCTTTCAATTTGGTCTCTTCCCCTTCCTTCGTTTCCTTCCGTTCTCTCTTCACTCCACTTTTTTTTTTTCATCAATTTTCCATCGATGGAATAGAGGAAAATGAGGAAAATGGCAATGCCTTAGTTGCTTTCCCATCTATTCCATCACAGCACCAAGTTCTTTTCCCATTCATTCCATGGGAGCACCAGAGATATACGGGTAAAACCGGTATTTTGAAAATAATTACTCACTGTTCCCTCTAGAATAAAAATATTAGTGTCCAAATCATGATTTTAGAGTCTGGGGATTTTGTTTGTTTCAACTGGATTAGACCGAAATTGAGTGAGATAGTGGAAGTGCATATTCCACGAGTTGATTTTTTTTTTTCATTCATTAATTGTTCCATCTAAAATCAGTGGATTACACTTGCTTAAATTAAATAGAAGAAAAAACAAAATTCTACGCTAAATACCGTAAAAAACCGTTGTGAACTGCAAAAAACCACAATGAACCGTATAAAACTGCAAACTGTGAACCGCGGTTCACAATATTTAAACATTTTTTATTTCAAAAAATAGATATATTTGAATTTTAAAAGTTTTATTACTATTTTTATCACACATCTTTCACTGTTTTGATATATTACTCAGAGTTTGAATGTTATTTGTGATATTTATATTAATATTACTTAGAGTTTGAATGTCATTTGTAATATTTATATTAATATTACTCATATTAATGTTATATACAATATTTATATTAAATTATTACTTGAGCGGTTTTTACCAGCTTTAACGGCAGTTGAACCCGGTTGAATCCAGTTCAACCCGGATGAACCCGGTTGAATCCAGTTGAACCGAAAATGCCTCGAAAGCGGTTCATTAGATAGTCCGGCCCTGATAACATTGGCACAAACGGTGACACTCTAATTTCCTATGCCGGACCAGCCAACATCATCTTTTCGTTCTCCCTCCATTGCCTCTCTTATCCTTCTCCCTTCATCGCCTCTCTTCTCATTTCGCAGAATATGAGAAATCATAAAGCAAAATACGAAGAAGAGCACTGATATCTCTTCTCATTTCGCAGAAAATGAGAAATTATATTCAAAATACGAAGAAGAGCAGTGATATATCTTCTCATTTTGCAGAAAATGACAAATCATAAAACAAAATACGAAAAGTAGCAGTGGGTATCACATTCAGTTAGTAATGCAAAGAAGACCAATGGGTAAAAATCATAAAAAGAAAGACATACCATGGAATAAATATCAAAATGGAACGAAGACGGAGACCAGAAGTATTGCAATGAAAATGGACCAGAAGTATTACGTTATTTAGCGTAGGATTTGGACAGACAACCCCAAAGATGTAGAAATCAGTATTTCCAGTGATTATGCCTTTACACAGATACTCTGTACTCATATATCTCGCGATTCCATCATAACCTCATCGTAAATGATTTTATAAACCAAACAGAAAAACATGTTAAAAAAGTAATCTCATTCCTCAAAGACATAATTTGGAACTACTTTAAATGAAATCCAAAATAAAAATCAATAATTCAAAAAATACAAAACAATACTAAAATTAATAACCTAGAAACAAGGCATACTATATATCACACCCAGAGATTCACCCAACCTAGCCATCTTATAATTTATGTAAATAAGAGATTACATGTACATTGTAGAGCTTTTCAAAATGTTCTAGAATGATCCAGAATGCTCAAGAAGAGTCTGGAACAATCAGGAAGGTTCCGGAAGATTCCGGATGGTTCAAGAAGATTTTATAGAATTTTGGAGTTTTCTAGATGATTCTAAAATTGTGTAGAAGTGTGTGGGAAAAGAACTTGGTGACGTGATGGAATAGATAGGAAAATAACTAAGGAATTGCTATTTTCCTCATCTTCCTCTCTTCCATCGATGGGAAATGGATGAAAAAAAAAAAGTGGAGTGAAGAGAGAACGAAAGGAAACGAAGGAAGTTGAAGAGACCAAATTGAAAGAAGTATTTGAAAAAAAATTCCAAGAAAGGCGACCACCAAGCCAGACCCTAATCTGACCAGGCAGTTTTTTTCCCTCTCTCTCCATCTCTCAATTTTATTTCTCAAAGGTCCGGCAGCATTACTTCAAGGACGGTGCACAAACGACGACACTCTGATTTCCTAGGCAGGACCAGCCAACACCATCTTTTCCTTCTCCCTCCATCGCCTCTCTTCTCCTTTTCCTCGATCGTCTCTCTTCTCATTTTGCAGAAAATGAGAAATCATAAAACAAAATACGAAGAAGAGCAGTGGGTATCGGTGGTTTTTCGTCACCTCTTTTCTTCTTCTTCCTCCATCGCCTCTCTTCTCATTTTGCAGAATACGAGAAATCATAAAACAAAATACAAACAAAAGCAGTGATATTTGTTCTCATTTCACAGAAAATGAGAAATGGTAAAATAAAAAACGAAGCAGTAAAAATCATAAAAAGACATATATACCGTGGAATGAACTTCAAAATGGCAAGGTAAACAGAGACCAGAAGTAATGCAATGGGAATGAACCTGAGAATTCTTATTTCGCTAGTAGAAATGAGAACACAGAAATCGAAATGGATGCTTCTATTATCCAGAGGTCTCAACTTCTCTTTTAACCTAGAGGTCCCAGTTCTTACAATGTATCACTCTTTTCTTCCTTTCTGTTATTCTCTAGTAGTCTAGGCATATGTCTGTAGTAGTCTAAAATGGTCGTACTACAGGAGAGCGAAACACGTGTGGAAACCGACTCGCAGGAGTGTTTTTTTTTAAATATGTTTTTTATTCTATATTTTTAAAAACTGGTATCATTTTATTTTATTTCTTTTACAATTAGGCTGGTCTTTCTTGGCCGACGCATTCTCTGGGGCATGGCTTCTGGCTTTTTCGGCTTCCTTTCTCTGGAGCGGATGCAGACGCGTGGACTCGGCATCTTCTATATCTCTCTTAGATAGTCCGGCCCTGATAACATTGGCACAAACGGTGACACTCTGATTTCCTATGCCGGACCAGCCAACACTATCTTTTCCTTCTCCCTCCATCGCCTCTTTTCTCCTTCTCCCTTCATCGCCTCTCTTCTCATTTCGCAGAATATGAGAAATCATAAAATAAAATACAAAGAAGAGCACTGATATCTCTTATCATTTCGCAGAAAATGAGAAATCATAAAACAAAATACGAAGAAATGCACTGATATATCTTCTCATTTCGCCGAAAATGAGAAATCATAATGCAAAATACGAAAAGGAGCAATGGGTATCACATTCAGTTAGTAATGCAAAGAAGAGCAATGGGTAAAAATCATAAAAAGAAAGACATACAGTGGAATGAACATCAAAATGGCAACGAAGACGGAGACCAGAGGTATTGCAATGAAGATGGACCTAAAAATTCTCATTTCAATAGTAGAAATGAGAGCGCGGAAATCGAAATAGATGCTTTCTGGTAATGCAATGATGATGGACCTGAAAATTCCCATTTCACTAGTAGAAATGAGACCGCAAAAATCGAAATGGATGCTTCCCGTTACCTAGAGGTTTCAGCATCGTCTTTTAACCCAGAGGTCCGAGTTCTTACACTGAGTATCACTTCTTTCTATTAGTCTCTAGTAGGCTACGCCTAGGTCTGTAGTAGTATAAAAGGGTGGTACGGCATGAGAATGAAACATGTGTAGAAACCTGCCACCCTCCCCCCCGAGGACAGGTGATATTGGCCTCAAGATAGGTATACAAGAGGAATAGGGCTAGTACATGGCATTGGGGTAGCAACATTCAGCTTCTCCGTAGCATGTGAAGAAAATCCTTCAAAGTTATCTCTCTCTGAGATAAGATTCGCAATAGAGAGATTCCATTCTAGTAAACGTCTAGGAGGAGGGTCTGTTGGGATTGTGTACAGAGGTGTACTCACCTCTAGTAAGACTATAGTTGTTAAAAAATTCAACAAAGAGAAGTATCTTAGAGACACCTTTCCAAGGGAGATGACAACTATGATAAATTCATCAAGACACAAGAATCTTCTTCAACTTCAAGGCTGGTGCTATGAAGAATTCTAGAAACTTCTAACATATTTTACAAATTCCTACACACCAAGAATCATCTAGAAGCATTTTAGACCCTACTTCTTCCTTCTTCCATAAGCTTGTAGAACATTCCAGAGTGTTCTACAAGACTCCACACACTTCTACACAATTTTAGAATCTTCTAGAGAACTCCAAAATTCTCTAGAATCTTCTTTAACCATCTGGAATCTTCCGGAACCTTTCGGATTGTTCCAGACTCTTCTTGAGCATTCTGGATCATTCTAGAACATTTTGAAAAGCTCTACATTGTACATGTAATCTCTTATTTACATAAATTATAAGATGGCTAGGTTGGGTGAATCTTTGGGTGTGATATATAATATACCTTGTTTTTAAGTTATTAATTTTAGTATTGTTTTGTATTTTTTGAATTATTGATTTTTATTTTGGATTTCATTTAAAGTAGTTCCAAATTATGTCTTTGAGGAATGAGATTACTTTTTTAACATGTTTTTCTGTTTGGTTTATAAAATCATTTACGATGAGGTTATGATGGAACCGTGAGATATATGAGTACAGAGTATCTGTGTAAAGGCATAATCTCTGGAAATACTGATTTCTACATATTTGGGGTTATCTGTCTGGTGGTCACAACAGGAATGAGGCGGTGTAGTGATTGTGATCCGAACTTCATACTCATAAATTGGGTTCGGGATAAGAAGGCCAACGACAAATTGCTTAAATCTGCTGATCCAAGATTGCAAGATTTTGAAGTGGAGGAAATGGAGAGAATGCGCATTGTTGGGCTATCATGTGTGCTTCCAAGTGCCTCCAAAAGGCCAATAATGAGGGATGTTATACAGGTATTAAAAGGAAAAGCCTATCTCCCTAAGCTACCCGGTACAAAACCTTCATTCAGACTACGATTTACCAAAGAATACTACAGATGGATCGGCATCAACTGAATCATCACCTATTGTATATGATTTGGCATCACCTTACATAAGGGAGATCATGAGGACGCTAATACCAAAGGCCCTATCCCTACTCCATTAACAAACTACAATCTGTCAAGGAATTCTGAGGATGGATCGATATCACCTTGCATGGAGCCATTAGAATCAGTAAGTTCTGCTGGACATGAATCAGCATCTGAATCACTTACAGAAGGAAGAGCAACAAACACAACGTGTCAGATTCAATGGTAGCTACTTCGATATGTAATGGTATGATACAATACAAATTGATTAATTGTACTAGGTTATAGAACTATTGATCAATCAGATAAAGTCATCAACTCACAACTGTTCCTTTATACCAGCTACTACCAATTGAATTAGATGCTTCAACATTTGGAATCGCACTACCCCATTACTAGCATAATACATTTCTTTCTGATATCCAGTTTGGTTTTGTTGAAATTCTCTTGGAACTTCTATGGAGTATCCATTTTGAAGCATGCTGGGAATCTTCTCTGACATTCTCACTGTAATATCTATTGGGGTATTAATAAAAATATTCTTTGTAAGGGTTTTCTCCATGATTACCATTAGGATTATGCTAAAACTCTATAGGAAATTCTCTTGAATATCCAACAGGATTTGGTTGATGTTGAATTAGGTTCTCTATAAAACCTAAAACCATTCAAATTCTGCTGAGATTCTGCTGGGTGCCGTCCTTAAGATGGACCACTCCTCCTGTACCCAGTCACTCAGTTGTCACGTGTGGACACGTGCTTCATCAGAAATCTATATTTGTTTATTTAATTATGTTAGTGTGTCTCAATACTGTAAGAGTATGACACCTACATGTCACGGACTTAGAGATTGCACTCACGAATTGCCCGTGTGGCACTTGAACAACACCTGAATTGTTGAACAAGTCAGCCTTCTTCACTTAAACACTCAAGACCAACTTCACTCAAACTCTCAGTTAGGCAATTACAAGAGCACACTTGAACACTTGGAAGGAATGAACTTGTATGGCACTTGGAAATGTACAATTCTTTAGGAGTAGGTTAAAAATGGGAACCTCACCCCTATTTATACTAAAAGCCTTGGGAATTAATGGCTAAAATGATGCCACATGCCAATCATCCAATGGATGTGGAGAATTCTAGAAACTCCTAACATATTCTACAAATTTCTACACACCAAGAATCATCTAAAAGCTTTCTAGACCCTACTTCTTCCTTCTTCCATAAGCTTTTATAACATTCCAGAGTGTTCTACATGACTTCACACACTTCTACACAATTCTATAATCTTCTAGAGAACCCCAAAATTCTTTAGAGTTTTCTTGAACTATCCGGAATCTTTTGGAACCTTCCGGATTGTTCCAGACTCTTCTTGAGCATTCCGGATCATTCTAAAACATTCCGAAAAGCTCTACAATGTACAAAAACTTGTACATTGAAGAAAGAATTATTAACTATAAAATTTTGACCATTTTCACTTGCACGAAGCACTTCCTGATAGTCTATCTAAAAAGATAGTGTGCAAGAAATTGAATTTAGATACCAGCATTTGAATTGGTTACAATTTACAGTCTGTTGGTTGTACAATTTACTCTTTTTTGCAGTAGTATGTAGATCTATGGGGAAGGAGAAGTGCTGGAGAGAATAGTCTAGGTACATTTAGACATGTCCTTAAACAGGATCCATTTACACAATGTATGTGGTACCTTTCATAATCCTGATGAACTTATAGGATTTCCTACGGTTACTGTTTTAAAATGCTGATTTTAGGACTTAATTGATCTACTTATTAGCCAAATGTCATTTAAATTTACTGTGAAGTATTTTCTATTAATTGATGGGATTGTTGATTATTTATCTAACTTGTTTCCTAATTCGGATCTTCTACTATAACAAACAATGGAAATACATATCCAATCACCCAAAAAATAGTGAAATTCGTGTAAGGAAAGTGGGCACAAAATCCCATTTTATACACATGTACCACCTTGCATTTCAGCTTTGACCTAGTTAACTTCCGAATCAGAACAAATAGTAAACGACAACATTGTAGCCCTTGAAGTATTCTTTCCAAGCCATAAAGAATCAAAGTAATCGGACATTGGAGTGAAACTTTATGCCAAAAATACTGAAGACATGTCAAACCTTCCTTCTTTTTCTCCCCTTCTTATTTTGTTTCTTTTTCCTTAATTTACATGCCAAATTCAAAAATCTTCTAATACTGGCTTGTAAATTTCGAATTTCCTCATCATTATCTTGAGATGATGAAAATAGTCTTCACACATGTGGATTTCTTCATGTGTTTTTCTTAATGGGCTTAATAATTATGCTTTTCAAAGTATGAAAAATCTAATAAATAATTTTACCACTTACAATCAATTCTAAAAATAACTAAGTTAATCCAAAGTCTCATAAATGGATTTAAATTAATTATTTTATGAATGAAACCCGTAAAATTGTGGTAAAATAATTATTAAAAATTCCAACTTTCCAAAAATATCAACTTATGCCCATAAATTGCAAAATTTACCTTTTCATTTCTCATATCTTATATTTCCTTGTAAATCCTACAAAACGTCCAAAAACGCACAAAACAACGGGCTAACTAGTCCAAATAGAAGGGTAAAATAGTCATTTTCCTGTGCTCATCAGTTTCTCTTTGAATGGATACATTCTCTAGAATCTTCTTTAACCATCTAGAATCTACCGGAACCTTCCGGATTGTTCCAGACTCTTCTTGAGCATTCTGGATCATTCTAGAACATTTTGAAATCAGTATTTGTAGAGATTATGCCTTTACACAGATACTCTGTACTCATATATCTCGCGGTTCCATCATAACCTCATCGTAAATGATTTTATAAACCAAACAGAAAAACATGTTAAAAAAGTAATCTCATTCCTCAAAGACATAATTTGGAACTACTTTAAATGAAATCCAAAATAAAAATCAATAATTCAAAAAATACAAAACAATACTAAAATTAATAACTTAAAAACAAGGTATACTATATATCACACCCAGAGATTCACCCAACCTAGCCATCTTATAATTTATGTAAATAAGAGATTACATGTACAATGTAGAGCTTTTCAAAATGTTCTAGAATGATCCAGAATGCTCAAGAAGAGTATGGAACAATCCGTAAGGTTCCGGAAGATTCTGGATAGTTCAAGAAGATTTTAGAGAATTTTGGAGTTCTCTAGAAGATTCTAAAATTGTGTAGAAGTGTGTGGAGTCTTGTAGAACACTCTGGAATGTTCTAAAAGCTTATGGAAAAAGGAAGAAATAGGGTCTAAAAAGCTTCTAGATGATTCTTGGTGTGTAGAAATTTGTAAAATATGTTAGGAGTTTCAAGAATTCTTCAAAGCACCAGCCTTGAAGTTGAAGAAGATTCTTGTGTCTTGATGAATTTATCATAGTTGTCATCTCCCTTGGAAGGTGTCTCAAAAATACTTCTCTTTGTTAAAAAAATTAACAGCTATAGTCTTACTAGAGGTGAGTACACCTCTGTACACAGTCCCAGCAGACCCTCCTCCTAGACGTTTACTAGAAAGGAATTTCTCTGTTGTAGATCTTGTCTCAGAGAGAGATAACTTTGAAGGATTTTCTTCACATAGTTCTCAACAATATGTTGAAATTCCCCCTTTCTCCTTTCAATTATCTTCTTCCTCATCCGATTCCATGGAGCTACCATCGCTGTTATGGAGAAGCTGAATGTTGCTTATCCAATGCCATGTATTAGCCCTATTCCTCTTATATTCCTTCCTTGAGGCCAATATCACGTGTCCCATTATTGATGTTGTTGCTATTGGCAACACTATTATCAGAAAAGTCCACGAAGTCAAAGGTCCTGAAGCTCCATTGTTGAATGAGGTGAAGCGCCATTCCCTATCCATTCGAAGAAAAACTAATGGGCACAGGAAAATGATTATTTTACCCTTCTATTTGGACTAGTTAGCCCATTGTTTTGTGTGTTTTTGGATATGATTAATGGGATTTTGGACGTTTTGCAAGATTTACAATGAAATATAAGATATGAGAATTCAAAAGGTAAATTTTACAATTTATGGGCATAAATTGATATTTTTGGAAAGTTGGAATTTTTAATAATTATTTTACCACAATTTTAGAGGTTTTATTTGTAAAATAATTAATTTAAATCTATTTATGAGATTTTGGATTTATTTAGTTATTTTTAGAATTGATTGTAAGTGGTAAAATTATTTATTAGATTTTTCATACTTTGAAAAGCCCAATTATTAAGGCCATTAAGAAAAACCCATGCAGAAATCCACATGTTTGAAGACTATTTTCATCATCTCAAGATACATGATGAGGAAATTCGAAATTTACAAGCCAGTATAAGAAGATTTTTGAATTTGGCAAGTGAATTAAGGAAAAAGAAACAAAATAAGAAGGGGAGAAAAAGAAGGAAAGTTCGACATATCTTCAGTATTTTTGCCATAAAGTTTCATTCCAATGTCCGATTGCTTAGATTCTTTTTGGGTTAGAAAGAATACGTCAAGGGCTACAACTTTGTAGTTTACGACTTGTCCTGGTTCGGATGTTAACAAGGTCAAAACTGAGATACAAGGTGGTACATGTGTATAAAATGCGATTTTGCAACCACTTTCCTTACATGAATTTCATTATTTTTTGGGTGATTGGATATGTATTTCCATTGTTTGTTATAGTAGAAGATCCAAATTAGGAAACAAGTTAGATAAATAATCAACAATCCCATCAATTAATAGAAAATACTTCACATTAAATTGAAATGACACTTTGGCTAATAAGTCAATCAATTAATTCTTGAAATCAGCATGTCAAACAGTAACCGTAGGAAATCCTATAAGTTCATCAGGATTATGAAAGGTACCACATACATTGTCTAAATGGATCTTGTTTAAGAACATGTCTAAATGTACCTAGACTGTTCTCTCCAGCACTTCTCCATCCCCATAGATCTACATACTGCTGCAAATAACCGTAGAAAATAACATAAAGGATGGATTTGGAAACAGCCAAAAAACATAGCAAAATAAAAATTCAAATGAAATATCCAAATTATATCAAACATGTAAAGAGGGTTGGGCCGGGGGTGTTAGGATTGACATGGTAACATGACACAATTAAGCCTGCAAAAAAGAGCAAATTGTACAACCAACTGACTGTAAATTGTAACCAATTCAGATGCTGGCATCTAAATTCAATTTCTTCCACTCTATATTTTTAGCAAAACTAGAAGGAAGTGCTTCGTGCAAGTGAAAATGGTCAAAATTTTATAGTTAATAATTCTTTCTTCAATGTACAAGTTTTTGTACATTGTAGAGCTTTTCGGAATGTTTTAGAATGATCCGGAATGCTCAAGAAGAGTCTGGAACAATCCGAAAGGTTCCAAAAGATTCCGGATAGTTCAAGAAAACTCTAAAGAATTTTGGAGTTCTCTAGAAGATTATAAAATTGTGTAGAAGTGTGTGAAGTCATGTAGAACACTCTGGAATGTTATAAAAGCTTATGGAAGAAGGAAGAAGTAGGGTCTAGAAAGCTTTTAGATGATTCTTGGTGTGTAGAAATTTGTAGAATATGTTAGGAGTTTCTAGAATTCTCCACATCCATTGGATGATTGGCATGTGGCATCATTTTAGCCATGAATTCCCAAGGCTTTTAGTATAAATAGGGGTGAGGTTCCCATTTTTAACCTACTCCTAAAGAGTTGTAAATTTCCAAGTGCCATACAAGTTCATTCCTTCCAAGTGTTCAAGTGTGCTCTTGTAATTGCCTAACTGAGAGTTTGAGTGAAGTTGGTCTTGTGTGTTTAAGTGAAGAAGGCTGACTTGTTCAACAATCCAGGTGTTGTTCAAGTGCCACACAGGCAATTCGTGAGTGCAATCTGTAAGTCCGTGACATGTAGGTGTCTTAGTACTGAGACACACTGACATAATTAAATAAACAAATATAGATTTCTTTTCCCATTCCTTCCATGGCAGCACTATAGATATACGGGTAAAACCGGTATTTTGGAAAAAAAATTACTCAGTGTTCCCTCTAGAACAAAAATATTAGTGTCCAAATCATGATTTTAGAATATGGGGATTTTGTTTGTTTCAGCTGGATTAGACCGAAATTGAGTGAGACAGTGGAAGTAAATATTCCACGAGTTGATTTTTTTTTCAATAATTAATTGTTCCCTCCAAAATCAATGGATTACACTTGCTTAAATTAAATAGAAGAAAAAACCAAATCCTACGCTGAATAGTGTAAAAAACCGTTGTGAACTGCAAAAAACCGTATAAAACCGCAAACACTGAACCGCGGTTCACAATATTTAAAATTTTTTATTTTAAAAAATAACTGTATTTGAAATTTAAAGGTTTCTTACTATTTTTATCACATATCTTTCACCGTTTTGATATATTAGTTAGAGTTTGAATTTTATTTGTGATATTTATGTTAATATTACTTAGAGTTTGAATGTCATTTGTAATATTTATATTAATATTACTAATGCTAACGTTATATACAATATTTATATTACTTGACCGGTTTTTACCGACTTTAACCGCGGTTGAACCCAGTTGAATCCGGTTGAATCCAGTTGAATCCGGTTGAACCCGGTTGAACTTCAAAATGGTAAGGCAGACAGAGACCAGAAGTAATGCGATGGGGATGAACCTGAGAATTCTCATTTCACTAGTAGAAATGAGAACACAGAAATCAAAATGGATGCTTCTATTATCCAGAGGTCTCAGCTTCTCTTTTAACCCAGAGGTCCCAGTTCTTACACTGTATCACTCCTTTCTTCCTTTCTGTTATTCTCTAGTAGTCTAGGCCTATGTCTGTAGTAGTCTAAAACGGTCGTACTACAAGAGAGCGAAACACGTGTGGAAACCGACTCGCGGGAGTGTTTTTTTTTTAAATATGTTTTTTATTCCATATTTGTAAAATCTGATATCATTTTATGTTACTTTTTTTACAATTAGATTGGTCTTTCTAGGCCGGCTTATTCTCCGGGACATGGCTTCTGGCGTTTTCGGCTTCCTTTCTCTGGTGCAGATGCAGACGCGTGGTCTCGGCGTCTTCTGTATCACTCTTCATTTGCTGCGCCTTCTCCTCTGGGGGGAGGGTGGCAGGTTTCTACACATGTTTCGTTCTCATGCCGTAGCACCCTTTTAGACTACTACAGACCTAGGCCTAGACTACTAGAGACTAACAGAAAGAAGTGATACTCAGTGTAAGAACTCGGACCTCTGGGTTAAAAGTCGACGCTGAAACATATGGGTAATGGGAAGCATCCATTTCAATTTTTGAGCTCTCATTTCTACTAGTGAAATGGGAACGCCCTCTCCTCTGGAGGGAGGGTGGCAGGTTTCTACACATGTTTTGCTCTCATGCCGTACCACCCTTTTAGACTACTAGAGACTAACAGAAAGAAGTGATACTTAGTGCAAGAACTCGGACCTCTGGGTTAAAAGACGACGCTAAAACCTCTAGGTAACGAGGGGCATCCATTTCGATTTTTGCGCTCTCATTTCTACTAGTGAAATGGGAATTTTCAGGTCCATCGTCATTGCATTACCAGAAAGCATCTATTTTGATTTCTGCGCTCTCATTTCTACTACTAAAATGGGAACTTTCAGGTCCATCTTCATTGCAATACTTCTGGTCTCCGTCTTCGTTGCCAGTTTGATGTTCATTCCATGGTATGTCTTTCTTTTTATGATTTTTACCCATTGCTCTTCTTTGCATTACAAACTGAATGGGATACCCACTGCTCCTTTTCGTATTTTGTTTTATGATTTCTCATTTTCTGCGAATGAGAAGATATATCACTACTCTTCTTCATATTTTGTTTTATGATTTCTCATTTTCTACGAAATGAGAAGAGATATTAGTGCTCTTCTTTGTATTTTGTTTTACGATTTCTCATATTCTGCGAAATGAGAAGAGAGGTGATGAAGGGAGAAGGAGAGGAGAGGCGATGGAGGGAGAAGGAGAGGAGAGGCGATGGAGGGAGAAGGAAAAGATGGTGTTGGCTGGTCCGGCATAGGAAATCAGAGTGTCACCGTTTGTGCCAATGTTATCAGGGCCGGACTATCTAACGAACCATTTTTGAGGCATTTTAGGTTCAAACGGGTTCAAACTGAATTCAACCGGGTTAAACCGGATTCACCTGGTTCAACTGGGTTCAACCGGATTCAACCGGGTTCAACTGCGGTTAAAGCTTGTAAAAATTGGTCTAGTAATAATTTAATATAAATATTGTATATAACAATAATATGAGTAATATTAATATAAATATTACAAATGACATTCAAACTCTAAGTAATATTAATATAAATATCACAAATTACATTCAAACTCTAAGTAATATATCAAAACGGTGAAAGATATGTGATAAAAATAGTAAGAAACCTTTAAATTTCAAATATATGTATTTTTTAAAACAATTTTTTTTCAAATATTGTGAACCGCGGTTCACTGTTTGCGGTTTTATACGGTTCATTGCTGTTTTTGCAGTTCACAATGGTTTTTTATGGTATTTAGCGTAGGATTTGGTTTTTTCTTCTATTTAATTTAATCAAGTGTAATCCATTGATTTTGGAGGGAACAATTAATTAATGAAAAAAATCAATTCGTGGAATATTCACTTCCACTGTCTTACTCAATTTCGGTCTAATCTAGCTGAAACAAACAAAATCCCCATATTCAAAAATCATGATTTGGACACTAATATTTTTGTTCTAGAGGGAACACTGAGTAATTTTCTTTCAAAATACCGGTTTTACCCGTGTATCTCTGGTGCTGCCATGGAAGGAATGGGAAAAGAACTTGGTGCTGCGATGGAATAGATGGGAAAACAACTAAGGCATTGCCATTTTCCTCATCCTCCTCTCTTCCATCGATGGGAAATGGATGAAAAAAAAATGGAGTGAATAGAGAACGGAAGGAAACGAAGGAAGGGGAAAAGACCAAATTGAAAGAAGTATTTCAAAAAAAATTCCAAGAAAGTCGACCACCAAGCCAGGCCCTAATTTGACCACGTAGTTTTTCTCCCTCTCTCTCCATCTCTCAGTTTCATTTCTCAGAGGTCCGACAGCATTACTTCAAAGACGGTGCACAAACGATGACACTCTGATTTTCTAGGCCGGTCCAGCCAACATCGTATTTTCCATCTCCCTCCATCGCCTCTCTTCTCCTTCTCCTCGATCGTCTCTCTTCTAATTTTGCAGAAAATAAGAAATCATAAAACAAAATACGAAGAAGAGCAGTGAGAATCGGGGGTTTTTCATCACCTCTCTTCTCCTTCTTCCTCCATCGCCTCTCTTCTCATTTTGCAGAATACGAGAAATCATAAAACAAATTACAAACAAAAGCAGCGATATCTGTTCTCATTTTGCAGAAAATGAGAAATAGTAAAATAAAATACGAAGCACTAAAATCATAAAAAGACATACATACCGTGGCATGAACTTCAAAATGGCAAGGCAGACAAAGACCAGAAGTAATCCAATGGGGATGAACCTGAGAATTCTCATTTCACTAGCAGAAATGAGAACACAAAAATCGAAATGGATGCTTCTATTATCCAGAGGTCTCAGCTTCTCTCCAGCACTTCTCCATCCCCATATATCAAACACGTAAAGAGGGGTGGGCCGGGGGTGTTAGGATTGACATGGTAACATGACATAATTAAGGTTGCAAAAAAGAGCAAATTGCATAACTAACTGACTGTAAATTGTAACCAATTTAGATGCTGAAATCTCAATTCACTGTCTTGCACACTATCTTTTTAGATAGACTCGCAGGAAGTGCTTCGTGCAAGTGAAAATGGTCAAAATTTTATAGTTAATAATTCTTTCTTCAATGTACAAGCTTTTGTACATTGTAGAGCTTTTCAGAATGTTTTAGGATGATCCGGAATGCTTAAGAAGAGTCTGGAACAATCCGGAAGGTTCCAAAAGATTCTGGATGGTTCAAGAAAACTCTAAAGAATTTTGGAGTTCTCTAGAAGATTATAGAATTGTGTAGAAGTGTGTGGAGTCTTGTGAACACTCTGGAATTTTCTAAAAGCTTATGGAAGAAGGAAGAAGTAGGGTCTAGAAAGCTTTTAGATGATTCTTGGTGTGTAGAAATTTGTAGAATATGTTAGGAGTTTCTAGAATTCTCCACATCCATTGGATGATTGGCATGTGTCATCATTTTAGCCATTAATTCCCAAGGCTTTTTAGTATAAATAGGGGTGAGGTTCCCATTTGTAACCTACTCCTCAAGAGTTGTAAATTTCCATGTGCAATACAAGTTCATTCCTTCCAAGTGTTCAAGTGTGCTCTTGTAATTGCCTAACTGAGAGTTTGAGTGAAGTTGGTCTTGAGTGTTTAAGTGAAGAAGGCTGACTTGTTCAACAATCTGGGTGTTGTTCAAGTGCCACACGGGCAATTCGTGAGTGCAATCTATAAGTCCGTGACATGTAGGTGTCTTACTCTTACAGTACTGAGACACACTGACATAATTAAATAAACAAATATAGATTTTTGATGAAGCACGTGTGTCCACACGTGACAACTGAGTGACTGGGTACAGGAGGAGTGATCCATCTTTAGGACGGCATCGAGTAGAATCTCAGCAGAATTTGAATGGGTTTAGGTTTTATAGAGATAACCTAATTCAACATCAGCAAAATCCTGTTGGATATTCAAGAGAATTTCCTATAGAGTTTTAGCATAATCCTAATGGTAATCATGGAGAAATCCCCCACAAAGAATATTTTGTCAATACCCCAATAGATATTACAGCGAGAATGTCAGAGAAGATTCCCAGCATGCTTCAAATAAATACTCCATAGAAACTCTAAGAGAATTTCAACAAAACCAAACTGGATATTAGAAAGAAATGTATTATGCTAGTAATGGGTTAGTGCGACTCCAAATGTTGTAGCATCTAATTCAATTAGGAGTAGCAGGTATAAAGGAACAGTTGTGAGCTTGATGACTTTATCTGATTGATCAATAGTTCTATAGCATAGTACAAGAAATAAATTTGTATTGTATCATACCATTACATATTGATGTAGCTACCATTGAATCTGACACGCTGTGTTTGTTGCTCTTCCTTCTATAAGTGATTCAGATGCTGATTCATAGCCAGCAGAACTTACTTATTCTAATGGCTCCATGCAAGGTGATATCGATCCATCCTCAGAATTCCTTGACAGATTGTAGTTTGTTAATGGAGTAGGGATAGGGCCTTCTGGTATTAGCGTCCTCATGATCTCCCTTATGTAAGGTGATGCCAAATCATATTCAATAGGTGATGATTCAGTTGATGCCGATCCATCTGTAGTACTCCTTGGCAAATCGTAGTGTGAATGAAGGTTTTGTACCGGGTAGCTCAGGGAGATAGGCTCTTCCTTTTAATACCTGTATAACATCCCTCATTATTGGCCTTTTGGAGGCACTTGGAAGCACACACGAGAGCCCAACAATGCGCATTCTCTCCATTTCCTCCACTTCAAAATCTTGCAATCTTTGATCACCAGATTTAAGCAATTTGTTGTTGGCCTTCTTATCCCAAACCCAATTTTTGAGTATGAAGTTCGGATCACAATCACTGCACCGCCTCATTCCCGTTGTGACCACCAGACAAACAACCCCAAAGATGTAGAAATCAGTATTTCCAGAGATTATGCCTTTACACAGATACTCTGTACTCATATATCTCGCGGTTCCATCATAACCTCATCGTAAATAATTTTATAAACCAAACAGAAAAACATATTAAAAAAATAATCTCATTCCTCAAAGACATAATTTGGAACTACTTTAAATGAAATCCAAAATAAAAATCAATAAATCAAAAAATACAAAACAATACTAACGTTAATAACCTAAAAACAAGTTATACTGTATATCACACCCAGAGATTCACCCAACCTAGCTATCTTATAATTTATGTAAATAAGAGATTACATGTACATTATAGAGCTTTTCAAAATGTTCTAGAATGATCCAGAATGCTCAAGAAGAGTCTGGAACAATCCAAAAGGTTCCGGAAGATTCCGGATGGTTCAAGAAGATTCTAGAGAATTTTGGAGTTCTCTAGAAGATTCTAAAATTGTGTAGAAGTGTGTGGAGTCTTGTAGAACACTCTGGAATGTTCTAAAAGCTTATGGAAGAAGGAAAAAGTAGGGTCTAAAAAGCTTCTAGATGATTCTTGGTGTGTAGAAATTTGTAAAATATGTTAGGAGTTTCTAGAATTCTTCAGAGCACCAGCCATGAAGTTAAAGGAGATTCTTGTGTCTCGATGCATTTATCATAGTTGTCATCTCCCTTAGAAAGGTGTCTCTAAAATACTTCTCTTTGTTAAAATTTTTAACAGCTATAGTCTTACTAGAGGTGAGTACACCTCTGTACACAGTCCCAGCAGACCCTCCTCCTAGACGTTGTCATTTGCAGATCTTATCTCAGAGAGAGATAACTTTGAAGGATTTTCTTCACATGGTTCTCAACAATATGTTGAAATTCCCCCTTTCTCATTTCAATTATCTTCTTCCTTATCCAATTCCATGTAGCTACCATCACTGCTATGGAGAAGTTGAATGTTGCTACCCAATGCCATGTATTAACCCTATTCCTCTTGTATTCCTTCCTTGAGGCCAATATCACCTGTCCTTGGGGGGGAGGGTGGCAGGTCTCTACACATGTTTCACTCTCATGCCGTACCATCCTTTTAGACTACCACAGACCTAGGCGTAGACTATTAGAGTCTAACATAAAGAAGTGATACTCAATGTAAGAACTCGGAACTGAAACCTCTGGGTAACGGAAACCATCCATTTCGATTTTTTCAGTCTCATTTCTTCTACTGAAATGGGAATTTTCAGGTCCATCATCATTGCATTACCAAAAAGCATCTATTTCAATTTCTGCGCTCTCATTTCTACTACTGAAATGAGAATTTTCAGGTCCATCTTTATTGCAATACTTCTGGTCTCCGTCTTTGTTGCCATTTTGATGTTCATTCCACGGTATGTCTTTCTTTTTATGAGTTTTACCCATTGCTCTTCTTTGCGTTACTAACTGAATGTGATACCCACTACTCCTTTTCGTATTTTGTTTTATGATTTCTCATTTTCTGCGAAATGAGAAGATATATCACTGCTCTTCTTCGTATTTTGTTTTATGATTTCTCATTTTCTGCTAAATGAAAAGAGATATCAGTGCTCTTCTTCATATTTTGTTTTATGATTTCTCATATTCTGCAAAATGAGAAAAGAGGCGATGAAGGGAGAAGGTGAAGAGAGGCGATGGAGGGAGAAGGAAAAGATAGTGTCGGCTAGTCCGGCATAGGAAATCAGAGTGTCACTGTTTGACCCAATGTTATCAGGGCCGGACTATCTAAGAGAGATACAAAAGATGCCGAGACCACGCGTTTGTATCCGCACCAGAGAATAAGCCGGCCAAGAAAGACCAGCCTAATTGTAAAAAAAAAAATGATATCAGATTTTAAAAATATAGAATAAAAAACATATTTAAAAAAAAAAAACACTCCCGCGAGTCGGTTTCCATACGTTTTTCGCTCTCCCGTAGTACGACCATTTTAGACTACTACAGACATAGGCCTAGACTACTAGAGAATAACAGAAAGGAAGTAAGGAGTGATACAGTGTAAGAACTGGGACCTCGGGTTAAAAAAGAAACTGACACCTCTGGATAATTAGAAGCATCCATTTCGATTTCTATATCCTCATTTCTACTAGTGAAATGAGAATTGTCAGGTTCATCCCCATTGCATTACTTCTGGTCTCTGTCTTTTTATGATTTTTACTGCTTCGTATTTTATTTTACCATTTCTCATTTTCTGCAAAATGAGAACAGATATCACTGCTTTTGTTTATATTTTGTTTTATGATTTCTCGTATTTTACAAAATGAGAAGAGAGGTGATGAAAAACTCCCGATACCCACTGCTCTTCTTCGTAGTTTGTTTTATGGAAGAGAGACGATCGAGGAGAATGAGAAGAGAAGCGATGGAGGGAGAAGGAAAAGACGGTGTTGGCTGGTCTGGCCTAGGAAATCAGAGTGCCATCGTTTGTGCACCGTCCTTGAAGTAATGCTGCCGGACCGCTGAGAAATGAAACTGAGAGATAGAGAGACAGGGGGAGAAAAACTGCCTGGTCAGATTAGGGTCTAGCTTGGTGGTCGTCTTTCCTGGAATTTTTTTTGAAATACTTCTTTCAATTTGGTCTCTTGCCCTTCGTTCGTTTCCTTCCGTTCTCTCTTCACTCCACTTTTTTTTTTCATCCATTTCCCATCGATGGAAGAGAGGAAGATAAGGAAAATGGCAATACCTTAGTTGTTTTCCCATCTATTCCATCACAGCACCAAGTTCTTTTCCCATTCCTTCCATGGCAGCACCAGAGATATAAGGGTAAAACCGGTATTTTGAAAAAAAAATCACTCAGTGTTCCCTCTAGAACAAAAATATAGTGTCCAAATCATGATTTTAGAATCTGGGGATTTTGTTTGTTTCAGGTGGATTAGACCGAAATTGAGCGAGACAGTGGAAGTGAATATTCCACGCATTGATCTTTTTTTTCATTAATTCATTGTTCACTCCAAAATCAGTGGATTACACTTGCTTAAATTAAATAGAAGAAAAAAACAAATCCTACGCTAAATACCATAAAAAACCATTATGAACAGCAAAAAACCGTAATGAACCGTATAAAACCGCAAACAGTGAACTGCGGTTCACAATATTTGAAAATTTTTTATTTTAAAAAATAGATATATTTGAAATTTAAAGGTTTTTTACTATTTTTATCACATATCTTTCACCGTTTTGATATATTAGTTAGAGTTTAAATGTTATTTGTGATATTTATATTAATATTACTTAGAGTTTGAATGTCATTTGTAATATTTATATTAATATTACTCATATTAATGTTATATACAATATTTATATTAAATTATTACTTGACAGGTTTTTACCGGCTTTAAACGCAATTGAATCCGGTTGAATGCAGTTGAATCCGGTTGAATCCAGTTGAACCTAAAATGCCTCGAAAACGGTTCGTTAGATAGTCCGGCCTGATAACATTGGCACAAACAGTGACACTCTGATTTCCTATGCTGAACCACCCAACACCATCTTTTCCTTCTCCCTCCATTGCCTCTCTTCTTCTTCTCTCTTCATCGCCTCTCTTCTCATTTCGCAGAATATGAGAAATCATAAAACAAAATACGAAGAAGAGCACTGATATCTCTTCTCATTTCGCAGAAAATGAAAAATCATAAAACAAAATACGAAGAAGAGCAGTGATATATCTTCACATTTCGCAGAAAATGAGAAATCATAAAACAAAATATGAAAAGGAGGAGTGGGTATCACATTGAGTTAGTAATGCAAAGAAGAGCAATGGGTAAAAATCATAAAAAGAAAGACATAACGTGGAATGAACATCAAAATGGCAAGAAGACGGAGACCAGAAGTATTGCAATAAAGATGGACCTGAAATCGAAATAGATGTTTTCTGGTAATTGTAAAATAAAATAAAATAAAATGATATCAGATTTAAAAATATAGAATAAAAACATATTTAAAAAAAAAGACTCTTGCGAGTCGGTTTCCACACTTGTTTCGCTCTCCTGTTGTACGACCATTTTAGACTACTACAGACATAGGCCTAAACTACTTCCCTATCCATTCGAAGAGAAACTGATAGCACAGGAAAATGACTATTTTACCCTTCTATTTGGACTAGTTAGCCCCTTTTATTGTGTGTTTTTGGATATAATTAATGGGATTTTGGATGTTTTGCAGGATTTACAAGGAAATATAAGATATGAGAATTCAAAAAGATAAATTTTGCAATTTATGGGGCATAAGTTGATATTTTTAGAAAGTTGAAATTTTTAATAATTATTTTACCATAATTTTAGGGGTTTTATTCGTAAAATAATTAATTTAAATCCATTTATGAGTGTTTGGATTTATTTAGTTATTTTTAAAATTGATTGTAAGTGGTAAAATTATTTATTAGATTTTTCATACTTTGAAAAGCCCAATTATTAAACCCATTAAGAAAAACCCATGAAGAAATCCACATGTGTGAAGACTATTTTCATCATCTCAAGATACATGATGAGGAAATTCGAAATTTATAAGCCAGTATAAGAAGATTTTTGAATTTGGCAAGTGAATTAAGGAAAAAGAAACAAAATAAGAAGGGGAGAAACAGAAGGAAGGCTTGACATATCTTCAGTATTTTTACCATAAAGTTTCATTCCAATATCCGATTGCTTTGATTCCTTTTGGGATGGAAATAATACTTCAAAGGCTACAACTTTGTAGTTTACGACTTATCCTGATTAATAAGCTAACTATGTCAAAACTGAGATATAAGGTGGTACATGTCTATAAAATGGGATTTTGCACCCAATTTCCTTACACGAATTTTACTGTTTTTTGGGTGATTGGATATGTATTTCCATTGTTTGTTATAGTAGAAGATCCGAATTAGGAAACAAGTTAGATAAATAATCAACAATCCCATCAATTAATAGAAAATAATTCACATTAAATTAAATGACACTTTGGCTAATAAGTCAATCAATTAATTCATGAAATCAGCATTTTAAATAGTAACCGTAGGAAATCCTATAAGTTCATCAGGATTATGAAAAGTACCACATACATTGTCTAAATGGATCCTGTTTAAGAACATGACTAAATGTACCTAGATTGTTCTCTCCAGCACTTCTCCATCCCCATAGATCTACATACTGCTGCAAATAACCGTAGAAAATAACATAAAGGATGGATTTGGAAATAGCCAAAAAACATAAGCAAAATAAAAATTCAAATGAAATATCCAAATTATATCAAACATGTAAAGAGGGGTGGGCCGGGGGTGTTAGGATTGACATGGTAACATAACACAATTAAGCCTGCAAAAAAGAGCAAATTGTACAACGAACTGACCGTAAATTGTGACCAATTCAGATGCTGACATCTAAATTCAATTTCTTGCACACTATATTTTTAGATAGACTGGAAGGAAGTGCTTCATGCAAGTGAAAATGCTAAAAAATTTATAGTTAATAATTCTTTCTTCAATGTACAAGTTTTTGTACATTGTAGAACTTTTCGGAATGTTTTAGAATGATCTGGAATGCTCAAGAAGAGTCTGGAACAATCCGGAAGGTTCCAAAAGATTCCGGATGGTTCAAGAAAACTCTAAAGAATTTTGGAGTTTTCTAGAAGATTATAGAATTGTGTAGAAGTGTGTAAGTCTTGTAGAACACTTTGGAATGCCGTATCTTCATAACAATGGACGCAGCCAAATATAAATATTTATCAATTTATTTTTGAGACGAAAGAATGTCCGGACAGCTCAGCTTTGTCTCGAGTAATGCAATTCCCATCCCATGCTATATGCATGAGGTATATGAATGTATCATGATGCTAAATTCCATGCAATATATGTGACAATATCTTAAATATTTCAAAAGTAAATAAACATCATCTCTTTCACATAAATCTGAAGAAAATCAATCATCACATTTATAATAACAAGATATCATATTTAAATCATAACTTTTAGTGCTTCAATAATGTAGGAAAACCTACCTGATCAAAGATGATCAGCAAAGGAGAGGTCCACGTATCTTTTGAACGTCAAATAGTCTCAAGTCCAAGGTTCACTGTGAATGATGTTTTAAAGGTTCCAAATATAATTAATATTATGTCTAATCATTATTTATAATGATCTAAATTTAATGAAAGTGGATGACATGTTGCTGTCCCTTCTATGGCTATGGACTTGGGTTGTAGGATAGCCAAAGGGATAGGTAATGACTATCCTAAGCATCTAATTAGGTATTTGGGTTGTTTTGAAGCAACACTTTGCTTAAGAACATTACTTTAGGGACGGAAGAAATAAAAGATTTGGGTGAAAGACTTACCACTAAATTTTGGAATACTATAATGTGATAATTAAGTGTATCCATATAGATTCAAATCATATTATTTTGGGACTGAAAATCAGTCCCACTGTCGAAGCTTGGGACTTGGTTTCTTCTTGAATAAACCTAAGACAAAGTGTATAATCCAAGGACAAAGGATAACACAAAAGAGAGCTTGGATCAAACCAAAGGGCTGAAAGGTTTCAACCAGTAAGCTAGCTTTACATATTTTAGTTTATGAGACTTTATTAACAAAAGTCTCTCCACAATATATACAATCAACATCTTGCAGCTAGGTTAGTAATTGAAAGCCTGATCCCTTTCTTTGTGCAAAAAGAAGAAAATCCCTCTTTTTTTAAAAATCCAAGTCACAATGTACTTTAAATATTTTAAGTGTACAAGATACTGTAACATGCAGTAGCTGAATAAGTTTTCAAAATCTATACATACCTTTAGGCAAGACACGAGTGGAATCACTTAAATGAATAAAACAACACTCTAAATACATTATACCTAAAACTGGGTAAATGCAGTTTGCGTCACGGAATACCCTAAAATAATCAAGAATCAAAGGCATCAACATGGAAAAAGAAAATCAGGAAGAAGAACAGATTGGAAGACCTTGCTACTGCTGTTTCAAAGCCTCCACGTTGCCGCCGCTAGAGAGGGTTGGAAAACAGAGAGGGAAGATGAAGAGAGAAGATTGACCGGCACCACGTGGATTTATAGACTCCATGAATGGGTTTGCTGCCGACTTGAGAGGAATTTTCGGTGAAAGGAAGAATCGAAAGGATTGGGGAAGAAGATAGGAGATAGGAGAGAGAGTCGTTTTGGGGAAAAATTCCTCAGATAAGACAGGCGGTGAAGGGGACTTTGGGTTTTCCTTCATGGGTTTCCATCGAGACTCTTGGAATAAGTGAACAAAAGGAAGTGTTTTACCGTGAATAGCATTCTTGTGGGTCTCCAAGGGCCCACATAGTTTGGGTATTCTTTTCATTAACACAACACATGTGTATAATTAATATACACCTAATTAAATAAATTTAATGTGACAATTATTTTGTTAAAGCTAATTTCTATTGTAAACTCAACCAAGGGGTGTGGGTCCCATGGCCCACCCAAAATTATAAATTTCTAATTGTATAATTCCAATAAAAATTCTAACCATGGGGATTGAATTCAAATTTAATAACTAAATTTTTCATTCACTAAAATCAAATAGTAAATTTGCATAAACAATAATAATTTAATAAACTGATCCTACCTATTGACTCTCTACTCTGGGTCGGGTCACTACAATACTACCACCTTTTAGGATTTTCGTCCCGAAATTAGACGAAGCTTGGGTCTAAAACCAAATTACACAAACAACTTTGGATGGTACTTTCTCATTTCCGATTCCAATTCCCAAGTAGGCTCTTCATTCCCATGCCGTTCCCAAACTACTTTGACAAATGGGATCGCTCTGTTCCGTAGCACTTTCTGCTCTGAATCTATGATCTAGATTGGTCTCTCGACGTATGATACGTCGCTTTGAACATCATTTCCTTCGAGTCAAAAACATGTGACGGGTCCGGATTGTACTTCCGCAGCATTGAGACGTGAAATACGTCATGCATACTGGACAACTGTGAGGGAAGGTCTAATCGATACGCAACCTCACTGATCTTCTCAAGGATTGGGAATGGCCCAACGAACCTTGGAGATAATTTTCCTTTCTTCCCAAATCTCATCTGGCCTTTACGCGGTGAAATCTTCAAAAATACCTGATCTCCCAACTCAAATGCCAAAGGTCTTCTTCTTCTATCAGCGTAGCTTTTCTGGCGGTTTTGAGCGTTCAGTAAATGTTTCCGAATGACTTTAATCTGTTATGTCGTCTCTGCAACCAAGTCGTGTCCTATGAGTGCAGCCTCACCTGCCTCAGTCCAACAAACTGGAGATCTACAAGGTCTGCCATACAACGCCTCGAATGGAGCCATTTGGAGACTCGTTTGATAACTGTTGTTATATGAGAATTCCACCAATGGGAGGTGTTCTTCCCAACTGCCCTTGAAATTGAGCATGCAAGCTCTCAACATGTCCTCCAACGTCTGTATAGTCCTTTCGGACTATCCGTCGGTCTGTGGATGAAACGCTGTGCTATATAGTAGATCTGTGCCCATGGCTTTCTGTAAGCTCTGCCATACTCTTCCTGTGAATCTACCATAACGATCTGACACAATTGTCTTGGGTATCCCATGCAATCTAACAATGTCATTTATATAGCGTCTACCCAATTTCTCTGAGGAGTCTGTCGTTTTGATAGGCATGAAATGTGCTGACTTGGTGAGACGGTCAATTATTACCCAAATTGCATCATTACCCTTAGGAGATCTAGGCAATCCCGTCACGAAGCGCATCGCAATGTGCTCCCATTTCCACTCTGGAATGGTAAGGGGTTGGAGCAACCCAGGTGGCTTCCGATGTTCTGCTTTTACTCTCTGGCATGTCAAACATTTGGAGACATAATCTGCCACATCCTTCTTGAGTCCACACCACCAGTACTGTCTCCTGAGATCTCGGTACATTTTCGTACTTCCGGGGTGTATTGAGAATCTAGATTTATGGGCTTCTGTCAGTATTTCTTCCCTGCAATCTTTTGGTACATAGACTCTGTCTCTGAACATGAGACCCTGTTCAGGCCGCAGTTTCCAATCTTGCATTGTCTCTCTTGCAGATAGTTTGGCCAATATCTCTGTCACTTCTGAATCCGATTTTTGTGCCTGTTCAATCTTTGATGTCATAGTAGAGTGCACCATTAAGTTGTACATACGTCCTCTGCCGCTTATATGCAAATTCAAATTTTCAATCGCTGATAGAAACTCCCACTCTTGCCTAATCATGTTTGCTATGGTTCCATGAGGTCTACGACTAAGTGCATCTGCAACCTTATTTGCCTTGCCCGGATGGTATTGAAGAGTGAAGTCATAATCTTGGAGATATTCCATCCATCTTCTCTGTCTCAAGTTGAGGTCTCTCTGCACAAACAAGTACTTCAAACTTTTATGATCGGAGAAGACATCAAACTTCTCCCCAAAAAGATAATGCCGCCAACTTTTGAGAGCAAATATCATGGCTGCTAGTTCCAAATCGTGAACAGGATAGTTTCGCTCATGTACTTTCAATTGTCGAGAACTGTAAGCCACTACTCGTGCATTTTGAGTGAGTGAGCATCCCAGTCCTTCACCTGAAGCGTCACAATACACTTCATGACCTTTGCCTCTCTCTGGAATAATTAAGATAGGAGTTGTTATAAGTCTTTCTTTTAATTCTTCAAATCTTCTGTTACATTTTTCTGACCATTCAAACTTGACTCCCTTTTGAGTCAAATGGGTGAGTGGAGCTACAATCTGGGAGAAATCCATAATGAACTTTCGATAGTACCCCGCTAATCCCAGAAAGCTTCGGACTTCGGTGACATTCCGAAGGAGGTTTCCAATCTTTTACAGCTGCTACCTTTGCTGGGTCCACTGTTATCCCATCTGCCATCACAATGTGCCCTAAGAAATTCACTTTGGATAACCAAAATTCACACTTACTAGTTTTTGCAAATAATTTATTTCTTCTCAAGGTTTCCAAGACGATCCGCAAATATGGGCACAATCACAAACTTATCTAGATATGGGCAGAAGATCCGATTCATCAGATCCATGAAAACCGCCGGTGCATTTGTCAGTCCAAAGGGCATTACCACATATTCAAATAGTCCATATCTCATTCTGAATGTCGTCTTTCTATATCTTCTTCCTTGACTCTAATCTGATGGTACCCTGACATAAGATCTATCTTAGAGAAACAACTGGATCCTCTAAGCTGATCAAACAAATGGTCAATCCGAGGTAAGGGATACTTATTCTTGATGGTGGTTTGATTTAGCCGTCGGTAATCCACTCACATTCGTAGGGAGCCATCTTTCTTCTTAACAAATAGTGTCGGTGCTCCCCATGAAGAAGTGTTGTATCGAATGAATCCCAACCGTAGCAATTCATCAATCTGTTTCTTCATCTCAGACATCTCAGCGGGTGCCATCCGGTAGTGTGGAAGTGACACCGGTGCAGTACCCGGAAACAATTTGATTTCAAAGTCAATCTCTCGGTTAAGAGGTAAGCCAGGGAGTTCAGTTGGAAAGATGTCAGCAAAATCTTTCACTATGGGCAGTAGTTTAGGAATAAGCGACTCTTCTATTTTAATACTATTCAATAGTATTTTCCCAACTTCATTCGGTGGTTTGCTAGATACAATAATCTTTTGCTTATCCCCATGTATAATGAACCTCTGTCCTTTTGGTGACCAAAAGGTTACCCTCCTGCGATAACAATCAATGCATGCCTGATATGTGGATAGCCAATCCATTCCGAATATTACATCGAATTCTGTCATTTCTATAACAAGGTAATCAAACTTGAACTTAAAGTCAGCCAATTCGGTGTCCACTGATGTGCAAATTAGACCAAGGGATGTGTCGCCGACAGGTGACGTTATGGTAAGTGCAGATGATAATGATTGTACAAGTAAACCCGTAGCAGAAACCATGGATGCAGCTATAAAGGAATGCGATGCTCCAGAATCAAATAAAGTTACTGCATATGAACTACCAATAATCGTCATACCTTGAATCACAAAATGATTTGCTGCCTCTGATGTGGGAACAAGAGAATAATTTCGTCCAGAGGCCACTGGAGCAGATGATCGTCCCGGTTGAGTTTGAGCTTGGGACATATGGGACTGTGCTGGTCTACCTGGCAGACGATGAAAAGTCCGCGCTTGGAGTTGTGGACAATGTCTCTTGATATGACCCGCCTGGCCGCATTGAAAACATGTGAAAGGATTTTTAGATGTTTGGCCCGCAGGTGCTGAAACTGGAGGATGACTGGAATTCTGTATGGAATTTTGTATCCTGGTGGACATTGCAGGTGTGGAGGCTGAAGGGTATCTGGGATTTGGGCGGAACTTCTTGTGGGGTCGGTAATTGTTCCCGTTGTTCTACTTCCTTCTATTTTCATTGAAGATTGTATTTTCCATCAGATCTTTCTCAACAAGACTTGCTCTATGGGTTATTTCCGCGAAGGTCGTGCAATTAAGAGGATTATCCGTGATCTGATAGCAGGTAGTCCTCTCTCAAACTTACGAGTCTTCTTGGCCTCAGTATCAACCATATACGGTGCATAACGAGAGAGTCGTATAAATTCCTGTTGATAATCTGCAATAGTCATGCCCTTCTGTTCCAAGTTTATGAATTCTTGAGCCTTAACCTCTTTTTCTGCCTCCGGGAAATAGTTTGCTAGGAACAATTCTGTGAAAGCTTTCCAAGTCATTCTCACCACCGATTGACTCCTTTTTGTTGACTTCCACCATTGGCTTGCATTGCTAATGAGTTCTGATGTGGCCAGGAGGATTCTATCCTGGTCTCCAGTGATTTACAATAATTCCAAAATCTCCGTGATGTTTTCAATCCAGTCTTCCGCTTCTAGATTCCTTCAGTTCCTTTAAAGTGAGGGGAACGTTGTTGTTGAAAATGCCTCACCATAGCCCGTTTTCGGGAATCAGCGGCGAAAGTTGCGTCGGTTCCACCCTGTGCAGCTTGCATCACCGTATGCACCAAGTTTTGTAGAAAATCTTGGATCTCAGGTGTCACGGGGGGAACGTTGACATTGGGCTCGTCGACACGTCATATGTTTTGTCGAGGGCATCTCCCTTCGGTGTGTCCTCCTCGTGTACGCATTTTCCTATGCCACGAAATAAACAATAAAATTCCATTCACCGGATTACTTATAAGAGTCCTCATCCTAACATAATACCATAAATGACGAATAAACATCACTACATATTGTCGCTCAGGATGTGATTGGGGAAATTTCTAATCGTTCTGTTCATATTTGACTTATGGAGTTCCCTTATTTTGCTTTTCGACGCTCTGATACCAACTGTAACACCCCTCCCTCCCAAGAGTAAGATCAAAGTAAAATGGATAAAGATTTCCACAGAGGGAGGCGAGTGTCAAGACGCGAGTCAAGTTCGAGTCCAAAAAAAAAAACTCGACCCTCGACTGGCCCAACCTATCACGTGCATGGATCGTAGTCCATGATAACAGTTACAACATGCTAGAACAAATAGCGGAAAATAAAATCATAAATCATGATCATAACATACTCGCATCTTAAGCAAAAATAAAGTGTTTTCCATAAACCAAACACAAATATCCGAACACAAAGTGACTAAGTTATTACATTCTCAAATTAAAATCTCCTATAAACTATACTGACTCCAAATTAAATTAAAATAAATCGAACGAAACTATTCATGCTATCTCCTAGCGTAGCGTCTATCTCGATCATGTCTGACTTCCATTTGCTCCGGCCTCGCTTTCCTGTCCTTGATTTGCAGTAGCATCTAAAAAGGGGAAAATTGTATGGGCTTAGTTAACGCGCCCAGAAGGAGTTCCGATCAAAGGAAAGTGCACCAAGAAGGGTTATAGTAAAATACATATAATTCGAAATCAATATTAGGAGAATCACATTTTATAACATAAATGTGTTGTATAATAGGAATCTCAGAATTCAAATAGTAATTATAATGCAATGTCATGTCATGAGTGCCATGAATAATGAATGCCCTTTTCATGCCCCATGTATCGACTATGAGTCGTTTATTCTCAATGGTTACTATCATTGGCCAATTATGTCCCAGCATTCCAGGCGGCAACCACGAGGGTGTTGTTCCCTATCCACAAATTTAACAACCGAGACTATCGGTGGAGTGTGGTCTCCTGCCTCTGCGCAGGGTTTCAGGACTGGTTACCAGGAGCCTTTCTGGCCCAACTCAATGCCGTATCTTCATAACAATGGACGCGGCCAAGTATAAATATTTATCAATTTATTTCCGAGACCAAAGAATGTCCGGACAGCTCAACTTTGTCTTGGGTAATGCAATTCCCATCCCATGCTATATGCATGAGGTATATGAATGTGTCATGATGATAAATTCCATGCAATATACGTGGCAATATCTTAAATATTTCAAAAGTAAATAAACATCATCATTTTCACATAAATCTGAAGAAAATCAATCATCACATTAATAATAACAAGATATCATATTTAAATCATAACTTTTAGTGCTTCAATAATGTAGGAAAACCTACCTGATCGAAGATGATCAGCAAAAGAGAGGTCCACGTATCTTTTGAACGTCAAATAGTCTCAAGTCCATGGTTGACTGTGAATGATGTTTTAAAGGTTCCAAATATAATTAATATTATGTCTAATCATTATTTATAATGATCTAAATTTAATGAAAGTGGATGACATGTTGCTGTCCCTTCTATGGCTATGGACTTGGGTTGTAGGATAGCCAAAGGGATAGGTAATGACTATCCTAAGCATCTAATTAGGTATTTGGGTTGTTTTGAAGCAACACTTTGCTTAAGAACATTACTTTAGGGACGGATGAAATAAAAGATTTGGGTGAAAGACTTACCACTAAATTTTGGAATACTATAATGTGATAATTAAGTGTATCCAAAATTTAATGGTAAGTCTTTCACCCAAATCTTTTATTTCTACCGTCCCTAAAGTAATGTTCTTAAGCAAAGTGTTGCTTCAAAACAACCCAAATACCTAATTAGATGTTTAGGATAGTCATTACCTATCCCTTTGGCTATCCTACAACCCAAGTCCATAGCCATAGAAGGGACAGCAACATGTCATCCACTTTCATTAAATTTAGATCATTATAAATAATGATTAGACTAATATTAATTATATTTGGAACCTTTAAAACATCATTCACAGTGAACCTTGGACTTGAGACTATTTGACGTTCAAAAGATACGTGGACCTCTCCTTTGCTGATCATCTTTGATCAGGTAGGTTTTCCTACATTATTGAAGCACTAAAAGTTATGATTTAAATATGATATCTTGTTATTATAAATGTGATGATTGATTTTCTTCAGATTTATGTGAAAGAGATGATGTTTATTTACTTTTGAAATATTTAAGATATTGTTACGTATATTGCATGGAATTTAGCATCATGATACATTCATATACCTCATGCATATAGCATGGGATGGGAATTGCATTACCCGAGACAAAGTTGAGCTGTCCGGACATTCTTTGGTCTCGGAAATAAATTGATAAATATTTATACTTGGCCGCGTCCATTGTTATGAAGATACGGCATTGAGTTGAGCCAGAAAGGCTCCTGGGTAACCAGTCCCGAAACCCTGCGCAGAGGCAGGAGACCACACTCCACCGATAGTCTCGGTTGTTAAATTTGTGGATAGGGAACAACACCCTCGTGGTTGCCGCCTGGAATGCTGGGACATAATTGGCCAATGATAGTAACCATTGAGAATAAACGACTCATAGTCGATACATGGGGCATGAAAATGGCATTCATTATTCATGGCACTCATGACATGACATTGCATTATAATTACTATTTGAATTCTGAGATTCCTATTATGCAACACATTTATGTTATAAAATGTGATTCTCCTAATATTGATTTCGAATTATATGTATTTTACTATAACCCTTCTTGGTGCACTTTCCTTTGATCGGAACTCCTACTGGGCGCGTTGACTAAGCCCATACAATTTTCCCCTTTTTAGATGCTACTGCAAATCAAGGACAGGAAAGCGAGGCCGGACCAAGTGGAAGTCAGGCATGAGCTAGATAGACGCTAGGAGATAGCATGAATAGTTTCGTTCGATTTATTTTAATTTAATTTGGAGTCAGTATAGTTTATAGGAGATTTTAATTTGAGAATGTAATAACTTAGTCACTTTGTGTTCGGATATTTGTGTTTGGTTTATGGAAAACACTTTATTTTTGCTTAAGATGCGAGTATGTTATGATCATGATTTATGATTTTTATTTTCCGCTATTTGTTCTAGCATGTTGTAACTGTTATCATGGACTACGATCCATGCACGTGATAGGTTGGGCCAGTCGAGGGTCGAGTTTTTTTTTTTGGACTCGAACTTGACTCGCGTCTTAACACTCGCCTCCCTCTGTGGAAATCTTTATCCATTTTACTCTGATCTTACTCTCGGGAGGGAGGGGTGTTACAAAAACCCTTTTTAATATTTACTTATAAATATATCAAAATTAATTATGAGATTGCAACCAATATTCATATATTTCAATTAAATGACTAACAACCTTTTGGTTTTATTTTCTTAATATTTTATAATTTTACATTCAATATAAAAAGATCCCCTGCTTGCTATATGTCCCAGGCAAAAATTCAATATCTATTATTTTAAGTTAAAGTGATAAAAATTATTTTTACTATCAATTTCAAATTCTTCAAATTTAATGAAATGAAAGTTTTTTCATTAAGATGACTAACAATACCTTTAATTTCAATTTTTATTTATAAGATAAATACGCCGCAATTCTACAGTCGATAGAATTGAATCGGCGGATCAATTGCATATCGTCTGGAAGACAAATGGCAACCACATATCTTCTATCCTTTTTTGTATCTTTGAACAATGTCACGTCACCCAATATATCATATATGAAAAATCTGAAAATCAGAAAAAAAAAATACAACAAATGAAGGAAGATGGTAGAATCATGCAATTCCATCCCCACCTTTATCCACTCGATTCCACCTCCATGTTCTTCGAAACCCAAAATGTTGAAGCAAACCTCTGCAACATTTATTATCCAATGCTCAAAGGTGAAGGATTCCAAAAAAGATGAATCTCCTCATGTGTTGTGCAAATTTTAAATTTATAGTTACTCGCAAGCGCACGAACCATTAAATAGTATAGCGATTAAGTGCGAGGTCGAACCCATCGGAACTTAGGAAAATATATCCATGAAAATACACCATTGAGTTATGTATTATAAGAACTTTGAGAAATATGGAGAAAAATCATAAATATGAAATAATTTATCTAATCTATGAGTTTTAATATTAATTTAGAAACATTCTAGATTTAAACATAGAATCTAACAATTTAACTAATTTTAATTAAAATGGTGGAATTAATATAAAAATTATAAACAATCTCAACTTAAATTAGAAAACATAAATTAAGATGCAATTAAATTATTTCCAACCTAATTCATCAATTTCAAGAGTTTTTGAATTTATAAACAAAAATAAAATTTAAAACACCTAAACTACCTCTTTACATATTTACAGTGAAACTGGGTCAAAGAATTATGGAGGCTTTATTTTACATATTTTAAAAATAATATCAAGGCCTAGAATATGGAGTTCACTTAAATTATTAATCATGCATTCCAATTTTTCATTCATTAAAACTCTTCTTATAATAATTATAAAATTCATTATGTTAAGAAAATTCAATTCAAGCCTTAGTCTAGATAAAATTTCAACTTATAATTCTAATCCAAATATTTCATCCACTCTTCAAAAGAGCCTTGAATCGAAAAAATCAAGTTTTATCTATCCTAAATATTTCATCCACTCTCCTCGAATCTCTTAAAATAATTTCAATCATAAAATTATAAAAAGAATAAAAATAAAATCAAACTCTCATCATACATAAATTAGATAAGTGGACGACCATGATTCTAAATAAATCCACCTCTCCTTTATTAATAAAATATGAGTTAAGAATTATAATACATTGGAATTTTGGATTTAAATAAAAACAAAACAAAAAGACTCATGACTATTATTAATTTATAACTGAGTTTAATCACACTAATGAATTGAAGAAATTAAAGACAAAGAAATTGTACTATTTATTAATGGAATTAATTTACAAGACATGAATAAAAATAAAAGAAACTAATTACAAAAGAATAAAATAAAATAAAAAAATACTAACCAAAAGAAAGAACTCCAAAACTATCCACTGCTCCAAATTCTCTAAGCCAGGTTCAAGTTTTTTCGTTGAGGAATGGCTGGTATTTATAAGAGAAAAGGGTAGAAATCAAAGGTCATGATAGAAAATAACATGAAAAGAAAGTGGAAATGGAATGTCAGGATCGACTAGTAAAAACAAGGAAAGGCCATGTGGATAGTAAGTTTCTATTTTTCTTTCCTTCCTTCTCTTTAACACACGGTCCTGACTTTCCTCTTGACCTTTTTTTTTTTTTTCACACATCATCACCGCATGGGTTATTCTTTCACATGGGTTGCCTCTTTTGACTGGCCTATCAAGAATCCCTGCTCTCCTTCTCATTCTCGTTGGCCGACACCTTCTTCATACGAACAGCAACATCCCTTTCTTTTCTCTGGTTCTGCTTTACATGGTTCAATCAGGCCCATATCAACAATGCTTTCAACCCATTGCCATTGATAACTTCTTGTTAGGACCACTGTCTACTCTAAGCAAAGGTGTTGCCCTGTTCTCTTCATTGCTTCAGCGACCAACAATGGTTGGTTTCTCTTACAAATCTCCTTATTCTCCTTCAACAACAATGGTGGCAACATTGGCTGGTTCTATGTAAATGCCTTGCAAACACCCAACCCAAAAGTGAAAGGTTTGTAGAACTTGAGTGTTGTCCTGTAACGTTGTTGTCTGATTGTGTACAATGGTTGTTGTCTCCATGCTTGGCTGCTACACCGATCAACCAATCTATCATCTTCACTTTCCAAGTGCCACCTCTTTAATATCAGCAAGTGAGTTCAAGGTTGCAGGCTTCAAATATCCAACATGATTTAAAATGGGTCAAAGTTCTTCATTTAAACACACTTTCTTTCATTTTCACTTTTAAACCTACAAAACACAAAATTATACTAATTAGATAAAATTAAATCAAATGAGATACTAACAGTTATAAATTTAGGAATAAAATATGTAATTATTTTGCACTCATCATCATGTACTGTAAATAACATTATTGTTAGCTTTATTACTTGTGATGGATGTCGCTAGATGGAATTCTAGGTTGCTCCGGTGGTGAGGAGTTCTGTTTGCTAAGTGAATCATGGGATGAACATAAGTTCCACATCAAAAGAGTAAGTATCCATGTCTAAGAGCTCTTTCCCCCACATCAGGTGTTTTCATTACTAAAAAATAAAGTCATGAGGGTGTCAAAACGGATAATATCGTGCCTAGGAGTTGATTTCCATCAGTGTTAAGCTGAGTGAAATTTAAATGTTGGCCCATGTGAAATATGGGCTGACAGAAAAACCACTGATTAAATCCTATCGTATTTTAGTTTGTAATATATTATATAATTGGATACCCACTGATTTAAAATAAAGCCTACATTGAATTTTCACATTATCAATATGAGAATATTTTGATAAATATTGGCCATGAGACCAACCTTAAGAAAATAAAAGAAAACTTAAGACATCCAAATATCTCCTCGACATAATCCGTCATGTATGGTAGGAAAATGATATGTAAGGGCTTTGTGTTGGGAAAGTTGGCTCAATTTGAGCAGATTTCATGATTAGAAAGTTTGTTTAGAAATTTATGTTTATTTCTTTCCAACGTTCTTCTATTTTCTCTCTTCATCAGTGGCTTTTTTTTTATTCAAGAGAGAAAAACAGAGGCATTGGTGTGGCAGTCTAAAATTTGACAGTCGGTGGCTTTGCATTGTTTGGAGAAAATTGGAAATTTATTTATTTTTAATAAAAAAAGATGAATTTATTTTGAGAGAGAAGAGTTGAATTCGGTTTAAGTTTGTAATTTGAGAGAGAAATTTGTACCCTTTGATATTAGTAGAACTTATCTAATTGTTGTCAGTGAACGTAGACTTTGGCCAAACTATGTAATTCTGTTATTGTTTCGTGAAGTTTGAGTTTGTTGTTTGAATGCTTCCATTGCATTATTTGAACACGATTTCACACAACACTTTGTTGTTGGAAACCTGAGTTGTGAAGGTAGCCATAGAATAGAATTATGTGAGGACTGATTGCGTGTATTTTCAGGCTTTAAAGAAAAATTTCCATACAAATTCAAGAGCCCAATGCAGTCTAATAACTATCTCTACATCTGATGGGAGATGGCATGGCCAGTGGAACTATGAATACAAAGATGTCACCATTGGTCTATCAGTAAAAAAGGTAAGATAGTGTGAAATTATTTGAAAGAATCGATAATTGAATCACATGAAAAACTATGCATAATTTTTTTTGAGTTAGGTGATTGTTGAATCATCTGCAGTCCGAGAGGATTCCAACTTTCTGCTACTTCCCAAATTCCAACATAGAAATTTCAACTGTCAGGTCTTTGGAATGGCCGCAGAATTTTTTGCAATTATAAACTCTTGTTTAACGTCTTAGTCGTTTTCAATTGTAGTTTCTCCAGCATGCTGGCTTTGGTTTCTTAGTCGATAGAAGAATCACCACATCATTTACCAGAAAATGCAGCAACTGTTTTTCGCCTTATTGCAAAGAGGTAGTATCCCTTGTTCTATGCTTTCAGCCAATTTTTTTTTAATGATCAATGTGTCTAAACTTCTTAGAGCACCTGATTAATTCTTGGGGCATAAGCAAACCTCCCTATCCATACACATTGGATAATTTTATGGAGAATGACATTTTGGAATGGAGTGGGAATCGAACTCAAGACTCTCATTTCCTGAAGCATATTTCTTTTCAACCTACAGTCTTCACACTTGTCATCATATAATGTCGTCGCATTCCTATGATGCAAAATTCTCTAGGATGAAAATATACAGTATGGCTACAGATAATGAATGAAACCCACATAAGTAGCAAACTGGATGGAACTAGAGTTGAATGTCTAATAAGAAATGACAGCAATTGGGGTTTGACCCTCACCAAATCAATCACCATTTCTGAAACGAATTCCTAGGACGTGCTGAACGAGGTGAAACAATGAACCAAATGGTGGTGACTGATTTCCATTGCCCGAAGAAATTTGGAGGTCGAGAACCCCATGCAGGAGATTTCTTTGCAAACTTTTCGTTGCATCAACTTTTCAAAAAGAAATGTTTAAATAAAACTAAACTCTCAAATTAGTCTCTTCTACATACTAATTAATCATTATTATCATCGTCATCATTATATAAGTCATTTATCAGACAGATTAAGGTACACTTTCTAAATCATATTATTTCCCCAATTTTATAAAGCGTTATCCTTTCCCTTAATCCATCGTCTATCATTTCTTCATCACCAAATCAATTCAAGTGTTTTGTGGGCTCTTCCTTTTAAATGTTTTGTTTTTCAAGTTGGAGTTGTTTTGAATGTTTGCATATTTCTAACGTTATGTAAAAGACTTGTTATAATTTTATTTGTAGTGTTACACCGTAAATCCATTGTCATACATATTATAATAGCATTACATATCCATTTGTTTTCTCTTCATCATCCAACAGGGCCTAATTCTTCTCTTATAAGAAAGCACATTAATTGACATGATACTCATCCTTCACTCAAAACTCCTGAACACATCCAACACCAATCCTACGAGTCATCTCCAAATTAAAAATTGACATTCTATTTTTTTTTTTTTTTTTTCAGATTGATACCACTTTCAATGTATGGATACTACCTTCAAGCAGGGGCAAGCACATGCTTCGAATGCCTGGAATCGACGGTGATGATCCATCAGTAAGTCCTTCTCTATCTAACTATACGAATCCACAACCTACACGCACACTCCAATAATATTACTAATTCAAATGGTCTAAGCTTCTAAGATTAGACTAAAGGTCTTAGATTTCGAATCTTCCTAAGCTTACTTGATACCATGGCTTGCAGGTGGTTTCGTATATCATGAGATTAATCTCACCTCTAATGTGGAGTGGGAATACCCCTCATCAAAGAAATTTACTAGCAAATTGGTTTTGTAGGTCAGCTATGTGAAACCTGGGTCTGAAGCTTATCTCGATTCATTAATCCAAGACACGATTCGACTTACAGCCTCAGTAAAGGTAATAGAATTTTTCCTTCACAAGCCTGATAATAATAATCATCAATAGATTAAAAGAAGAAAACCAAGAAAAAATATATGCATCGTGCACAAGTATATTAATATGATTTGTCAATATGCAATATTTTAATTTTTTTTATATTTTTAGTTAAAATTAAAATCACGTTGCAGGACACTTGCTCTGAGTCGTGTGAGAAATCACCATCCAGTTTCCACTGTATGTCTTTTAAATGTCCACCCATCCCATATGGATTTTCATTCTCAATTTCTCATTGGCACTATCATATCTAAACATGCATGTTTTTTTTTTTCATTTGCATGCAAGATGAACTAGTGAAACAAGCAAATTAGTATATGAATCACCATATTAAGGCCCCTTGACCTCAATATCACTAAAATATTTATTGCTAATTGAGAAAAAAAATGAGGAGCCTACAATAGCCTTGCATGACAACATGAATACATGAAGGCAGCTTCACCCTGATATTACAATAATACCACTTATTAATCATACAAAGCCATAAACCAAGCAAAATCTAGCAACTTCTCCAAATGACGAGACTCAATCTGATGCGGGATCGATGCTCATCGGTAGAGTGATTCAGTAATACTGGTATCCCTAGTCTTCACAGACACTGGAAGGAAGAAGAAGTGTGCAACATACGACATGAACCAAAAAGAAGAAGAAAGAGAAAATAAATTTTGATTTCTCATTCCATTGTATTCATGTGAGTTACATTCTCCACCTTAGGGAAGGTTTATATAATAAAAAGAAAATAAATAAGCCCTAATTATAGTAGAAAAGCTAACTTAAATGGAAAACCTAATCTAAATAGGAAAGAAAAAAATTAATAAATAACATAAAATAAAAAAAAATCTACGCGTCCTACATCACAATCGTTGTAGCTGAAGAAAGAGTTGTCTCCGTATCAATAGGACAAGTTTCCTATTCAAAGATAGTCACCTTTGAGGAAGATGGGGCATACAATATAAATGGAGTGGACAGAGGAATAGTAAGAGGATTTGAGGCAGTCTGAGTAATGGAAGAATGTGGTTGGGTGAGAGATTTGAGTATTGGTGGAATCATCAGATGTAGTATGATCGTCTTGATTATGAGGGGGATAATAAACATTTTTCTTTGTATTCACCATCTTCAAATAACAAGAAATCAAACAAACGCGAAAGAGGTCTGATCGGGCATGCTAATAATATTGCTGATGATTTGTTATAGAAGAGAACCATGGGATGGGTTACTCAGTCGGGTCTCCCACATGGTCCTTTTAGTTTTGAATGGCATTGCAAAACAATGATAAACTGGTAGGTGGCATGGATTTGCGATAAAAGATCAAAATAAATAGATAAAGAACCAAACACATTTACAGAAATCAAAATTGTGGGTTTGAGACCTCTTTCATTTGTATTGATCTCAAAACAAAATTTAAAGAATTTAAAATTGGGAATCAAGGAACAAGAACTCTTTGATTGGCCGAGAAATCACTCAATCTCTTGATCACTTGAACATTTAATTTCTTTTGTGAAAACTTTGATTTGTGGGGCCACAGTAGATATAATTTTTCCCTGACACTCACCTACCCCATGAAGTTCACCTTTATTCACTTTGACTTTCAAAGTCAATTTATCTAATCCGATGAATTTTCGATGTTAGATAAATGTTATCCAATCAAGATGAAATTATATATGCACTATACACAAGCGAAAACCTTTCAAAAATACTCATCCATGAGGGCTTAGGTGACTGTCTTTGGCCTTTTTCAAGAAAGTCTCATGAGAACTAGTTCTTAAGGGATCAAATCAATCTGGGTGTAGTCAACTCCCTTTTCACGTCGTAAAAAAAATAATTTAAAAGTTAATTTGAAAAATGAAATAACATTCACGTGATAAAAATGACAAGAACACCTATCAATGATCTTAAAATATAGTTTAGTTTTCTTTCTTCTATAGCTAACTATATGCATACGTATATATGTAGTATTTATATTGATCATTCAAAGAAAGGCAAATGAATTTCTTTATTTTGATAGATGTTTGTTTCTCCAAAAGGTTGCTTTGCACCTTGACCCCTTACCACTTCATGGAAGGGTGCAGTAACTAGTCTCGCCAAGGATTTTGTGTATGAGCTGCAGTTTCTTCAATACATTCACACTTTCTAAGTCTATTCATTGATCAATTAGATTTGGACTTGATCCATTTACCAATTCAATTGTTTGTTTATGGATTTCAGATATAGGTGGAAATGCTAACAGATATGTTGACAAGTGGTGACCCCGGCTATTACAGATAAGAATATAGAATTTCAGTTGAATCTACCTATTTATTACTCGAACCAGATGAGAAGGGGGCCAAAAGAGTGGAGACCATTGAATGAAGTTTGTAAGTGGGGAGACAGTTGAATCGAGTTACAGTGCCATCCAATTCATCAATAAGACAAAGAATGTATTATCGCCAAAGCATGCAATCGGTGATGAATCTATTTTTCGATTCCTACTAGAACTCTTTTAAATATTTCTCTCAACAAAAATTATAAATTGTGAGAAGTTTAAACCCCCCCCCCTCCTCTCTTCACAAAAAAAAAAACCAAGAAAAAAAAAGAGAGAACGAAGGCTCTTTGGTTTTTTTTTTCTTTCTAAATTATATATCAATATCAATTGTCCTCATTTGTACCGTTCATCCAATCCAATGGTAGACTTCTACCACATAAATGTCTTGTATGATTGAACATTTAAAACTGATTTTGGTATTTTAAATTTTAAATATTAAGGGATGAATGAGATTGAAGTTTGATGGAAGCACAAATTAATAATCTCATTTAGGATATATCAGTCCACAACTCAAAGGGATTGGTTTGACCATCAAGAATTTTGCCTTAAAAAACAGGGTCTTATGTTTGATTCACGTTCAATCTCAATATGTCACTTCTCACAGTTGTTTACTCAGTATGTACAGAATTGAGAAGTCTTCACATATTCTAAGAATTAGTCAGATTAGAAATGTCCCCTTCAAGTAAAACACCTCATCTAAAAAAAATGTATATCAGCCCACACATATTTACTGACTTAGATTTCTTAATCACGTGTCACAACCCACATGCATAAAAATAAATCCAGACAAATGGGGAGTAATTAATTAAAAACAGTTAGGATGTAAATTTAACAGATATCAAGATTCAAGAAGCCCTTGTATTCGACACATTAACACAGAATGTTGAACCTGAATTTAATGACGCTGTGTGTGGCTAAAATTTATGTCAATGATCTGACATGTTCGATTTAGATAGGCTAAAACAAATGCGCGAACACGCTTGATTATGGATTTGACATGTAGAGTTTTCACAATTTCAAAAACAAGAAGTATATTTAGATGGGATAATGCCAACCGACAATAATTGATGATGATTGAAATTTTGATTTTTATTTAGGGTGTATTTAGTTGTATATTTAATTTTTACAGAGTAAATGAATACCTCTCATGGCGTAAGAAAGTTCGTTAAGTGAACTGAAAGTGACCAAAGTTTATAGAGAGGTTTATTAATAGAATGTGTTGACTTTCCATAAATATACATCTGTATTTAACAATATTTCTAAAATTAAGGATTGTAATTGATTTGTCTCTGTTATCCTCTGCGAGACTCTTGTAAACTTATTTAAACTGAGAAAATGGAAAAGATTGATTTTGCCGATTTAATATTTTCTTTGTGGGATCAGCATAGCCTGGGATTCCACCCCTACGCCTTTCCTTTCTTTTCTCACTCTCCTTCGCCTCTCACCGCAGCAGCCTCTTCTCACGCAGCAGCAGCAACCTCCTATCCACGCCGCATCAGCAACCTCCTCTACACGCAGCAGAAGCGGCAGCCTTCGCCTCTCACCGTGAACCTCATCTTCTTCCCCACCCGCGGTATTTGTTCACGCTCTCGCATGTACATCTTGGCGATCTCTGCTGCTCCTTCAAGCATTCTCCACGGATCTGAGATACTTTTTCTTGCCTTTTCTTTTCTCCGACGCGCTTAGATCTTCTCCGCTCTCGTCTCCCGCTTGGCGTTTGGTCACAGATCTGCACTTCCTCTGCTCCGATCTATCACTCTCTGTCTCTTCTCGTCGTTGCTGTCTCTTAGCCCCTCCGGCCAAATCTGCAACATCCTCTTCAAATCTACCGACGTTGCCTGCTGATTCCAGCTGCCTTTCTGCATATCGGTCTTCTCTCATTTTCTGTCTTACGATCGGCCTTTCCTCTGGCCTTGAATCGCCCAATCTGCCCGACCTTTCAGATCTGATTTGTTTTTTGCTTGCTGCTCTCTGATCCCCCTTTGAATCGCCGGCTGCACCTCTCGATCTCCTTTGCAGCTCTCCTTCTTCTGTCTCGTCCGTTTGCTCCCCCTGCCAGCACCTTCCTTTCTTACAAAAAAAAATGAAGTAGCAGATATGGCTTCCTCTTCAGCCTTTCCTTGAGCCCCATCATTATTTCCAATTTTTCCAGCCTTATTTCCCTCAAGCTAAGAGAGACTCTCTCCTTTGGGAGGCACAGATTAAACCGTTTCTTATTGGCCAAAAGTATTGGTGTTTCATTGATGGCTTCCCATCCATATCCTCCTCAGTATCTTCCCTCTAAAGATGACTCCTCCAAACTTACACTCAACCCAAACCACACCACTTGAGTTGAAATGGATCAAAACCATGTTGGCACCCTCATTGCCACCCTATCTGAACCCGTGCTTGTCCAGGTTGTCGGTCTCTCCACCTCTTGAGAGATTTGGGACTGTCTTCAACGCAATTTCTCGCAACGGTCCCTTGCCAATGCCACTCATTTGCGTATTCAGGTGGTATCCCTCTCCAAAGGCACAAGGAATATATCGGAATATCTGCAGCATGCAAAATCCCTCGCCGATGCTCTCGCTGCTATTCATCAACCCATCTCCAATGACGACCTTGTTACATCAGTTCTTCAGGGACTTTGCCCAGACTATTTCAAGCTCTACACCGCCATCATCAAGTCTCCCCCACTTCCGATTTTCACGGATCTACGCCCTCGTCTGCTTTTGTTTGAGTCTCAGATCGTCAATTCCGTTCTGAGTGCTACACCTGAGAGTACTGTGGGTGCTTCTCACGCTTCACTTCTCTCTTCCCATGGGTGTGGGAACTCTTCTCGCGGCGGTCGTGGCCCTCGTTCTTCTTTTGGTGGCCGCTCAAACTCTTCCTCCTCCAACAATGGTCGCGGCGGCTGTGGCAATCACACTCGCGAACATGCTCCTGGCATTCTTGGTCATCAGCCTTCTTTTGCAGTCCAATGTCAACTATGCTTCAAAGTTGGTCATACCGCTGCCACCTGCTATCAGCTTTACCGCCAGGGCCCTCACCCTGATGAGGATCTCATGTCGTCTTTTGCTAGGATGCAGATTGCTCAACCGTCAGACCCCAACTACTACCCCTGATACTAGAGCTACCCATCATATGACTGGTGATACCCACTCTCTGCTTTCTAAGACTGACTACGGGGGTAATGACTCTATTCTTCTAGGAAATGGTGACTCTCTCCCTATTGCGCACACAAGTACATTTTATTTATCCTCTCGTTCCTCTACATTTCGTCTTTCCTATATGCTTCATGTTCCCCACATGCATAAGAACTTACTATTTGTTGCTCAATTCACTAGGGATAACTCTCTTAGTTTCATTTTCTTCCCATAGGGTTTTGTTATTCATGACTTACAGACTGATTCTCTTTTATTTCAGGGCTAATATGAAGCAAGCCTCTATCCCATCAAGCCCACTGCTTCATCCACCCAGGCCCTCCTTGCTTCTTGCACCTCATCATCCGTTTGGCACCAGCATCTTGGACATCCTTCCAATAATGTATTTCGCGTCTTAGCTACTAATAAATGTTTAAGCTCTTCTTTTAAATTTTCTCGTTCTCCTTTTTGTTGTGATTGTGTTACAGGCAAGTCTACACGACTACCATTTTCAATTAATAATCGTTGTACTCCAGCACCATTATATTTAATTCATTCAGATTTTTGGATGTCCCCTATTTTATCTACTTCTGGATTTCGATATTATGTCTTATTTACTGATGATTATTCACGTTATTCTTGGATTTATCCTATGTGATATAAATCGGAAGTTTTCGCACATTTCAAAACTTTTCTTGCCTTTATTGACAATCAATTTTCTGCCACTATTAAATATTTTCAAAGTGACAGTGGTCGAGAATATGATAATAGTTCTTTTCATACATTGTGTGCAAAAAAGGGATTACTCACTGTCTCTCTTGTCCTCATACCCCTAGCAAAATGGTCTTGCTGAACGCAAACACTAACACTTGTCGAAATGGGCCGCACCTTACTCATTGCATCCCATCTCCCTTCTACCTTATAGGTTCAAGCACTCTCCACTGTCGTGCACTTGATTAATCGGCTACCGACACCCATATTGCAATGGTCCTCTCCCTTTCAAATGCTCTTTGACACCACACGTGACTACCTCTCCCTTTGTACTTTTGGCTGTGCGTGCTACCTTATCTTGGTGAATATACTACTAACAATTTTCAACCTAGATCTGTTGAATGTGTTTTTCTTGGTTACAGTACTCGGCACAAGGGCTACCTGTGTCTTCATCCTTCCACTGGCAGAGTCTACATCTCACGGCATATCATATTCAATGAAGCGGTCTTTCCTTATGCCTCGAGCAACTTTCGCCCTGAACAGTCACCCTCTTCCGATGTGGTCTTTATTCCAGTCATCACCATGCCATCTACATCTGTAGTGCCCGCCCCTCCAGCAGATTCCTCTCCAGAGTCGCCCTCTGCTACCCCATCCTCTCCCATCACCAAGTCATCTCTCATATCCGCACCCAATGCTCCACCTACGCCATCCTCTCCGGCAGCCTCTGATAGTACTCATCCTATGGTGACCCGCTCCAAGCATGGCATTTTCAAGCCCAAAAAGCAAGCTACCTTTGCCAATCGTCATTCATTACCTCAGGTATATGCCTCTTTGGCCGCCGCCTCCACCTCCGAGCCTACCTGCTACACTCAAGTTGTTCAGATTACGGAGTGGAGACATGCTATGAATGACGAGTTTAATACTGTCCTTCGACAACATACTTGGCCGTTGGTTCCACCTCCTTCTCATGCTAACATTGTTGGATGCAAATGGGTGTTTAAACTCAAACGTCACTCTAATGGTAGCATCAAATGCCACAAAGCTCGCGTTGTTACCAAATGCTTTCATCACCAAGCTGGTATTTACTATGATGAGACATTCAGTCCGGTTGTCAAGCCCACCACTATCCCCACTATTCTCAGCCTTGCTGTCAACTCTGCCTGGCCAGTTCATCAACTACATGTCAAAAACGCCTTCCTTCATGATACACTTACTGAAGAAGTTTACATGCCTCAATCGCCTGGCTTTGTTGGTCCTCATCGTCCTCATCATATGTACGGACTCCACAAAGCTATTTATGGGTTGAAACAAGCTCCTCGGGCGTGGTTTCAGAGATTCAGTTCCTTCCTTTTGAAGTCTGGATTTGTTCAAAGGCTGATAGCTCAATGTTTACATACAGATGTGGCTCCAGTGTTATGCTTCTCCTTCTTTATGTTGATGACATCGTCTAAACCGGGAATCCCAAGTCTCTTCTTCAATCTTTCACTCATCACTTGGGCACCAAATTTGAAATTAAGGATTTGGACTCTTTACATTATTTTCTAGGTCTCGAGGTGACTGCTCTCTCCAACGGGCTTCATTTGTCCCAAACCAATTATACACTCGATATTGTCAACCGCAATAGGATGCTTGATTGCAAGCCTTGTTCTACGCCTGTTGTTACTAAGATACACTTATCCTCTGATACGGGTGATATGCTGTCGGACGCCTCTAAGTATCGTCATCTTGTCAGTGCACTGTAATACCTTGCTCTCACGCGGCCCGATATTGCTTTTGCGGTGCATCTTGCCTCTCAATTCATGAGTCAGCCTCGCACCACTCATTTAGATGTTGTTAAGCACATCTAACGCTATCTTAAAGGCTCCATTGGTCACGACTTACCTATTGTGTGTGCTTCTAATCGTCTCCAATTGCTTGCTTACTCTGATGCTGATTGGGCTGGCTGTCCTGATAGTCGTTGTTCCACCATTGGTTATTGGATCTTCTTCGGTCCGAACCTCATTTCTTGGTTTGCGAAGAAACAACCAACTGTCTCTCGGTCCAGTGCCGAAGCTGAATATAAGGCCCTTGCCTATACCTGTGCTGACACATTTTGAATTCAGAATCTTCTGCGCGAGATGGGTTTTCCTCACTTCTCCAATCATTCTTCTCTGTTATAATCTCAGTGCTACGTATATGGCTGCTAATCATGTGTTTCATGCTCGGACTAAACACATTGAGCTGGATTATCATTTCATTCGCAAACGTGTTGCTGCCGGCTCTCATCACATTCAGTTTGTTTCTTCACAAGATCAACTTGTCGATATTTTCACCAAGGGTCAAGCGAAATATCATTTCTCCATCCTTAGTTCCAAACTCATCACTTCACCACCGGCGAGTTTGCAGGGGAGTATTAATGGAATGTGTTGACTCTCCGTCCTTCATTAAGGTCTGGCTTGCCCTTAGGCTTGCTGTTAACTAAGCAAATAAAATGTCTTTGACTTTTTTTTTTTCGGCTTATTCTGAACTCATTCCAGCCCCCCAAATCGTCAATCAATTGGGTTTTTATAGAATTAAGAAACCCACAAATTTTTAATACAACTATTTTGCACAACTCAATGGGCTAACTATCGTGTAATTCCAATTTCCAACAAGCCACGTCTTTAGAGTTGGAGTGTGACTCGTCCACTCCATTCAAATTTGATTTTGAATGGCACGCTTGAGTTCAATTTGAATGGCACATTCCACTTTAATATCACTTGGACTCCCACTCAAGTGGGACTCGATGAGTCACTCGCCCAACACATGGATTGCCCATTTTGAATTTCAAAATGAGTCCCAAATCGGTTGTGACTCGATGAAGCCCATTTGACTTTAATTAGACTCCTTGGCCGGGTGTGATTCAATGTTGGGTCTGCCCATATTTGGCCCAATCAAATTTCCATGGGCTTCTGACCCGAGTGGAGTTGATGAGTTCACTCAGTCTCAAACTATTGACGAGCTCGGCCCACTTCGTTGACTTGGACTTTTCAAGGGCCTTCATATTACATGTCACAACCCCATCCTCACTCTTGATGTCCGCATAAAAGAACTTGCCCTTGAGTTCCACTCGTTCTCAGTCATGCTCTCGAAGTCTGCATCATTTTGGTTCTTTTCATTGTTTGAATTAAATTAATATTTGCATTTTCCATTTTAAATTTAACATTCTAATTAATTAAAATTTAATTGTAATTTTTTAATTTAATTCAGTCAAACGGGAACTTTGTTTCAATTAAAAATTAGTTATCACCTTAAAATAGCAAATGGCTTATCTTTGATAACAGACCACTTTGATTTTTTTTCAAAGTGAAATTCAATTTGATTCATACCATTTTGATTGACGTCAAATTGGTTCATTCTCAATGCATTATCTTAGCCTTCACCGGTTGGTTATGGCCATATTTATGCAACCAAAAATAGTTGGTCCAAATTAAAATTAGTTATAGATATAAAAAATAAATAAAACATAGACCTAAATTTATTATGAGATAGATAAGACTCAACCTGATTCACTCGCCCAAGTTGCAACCATAGATAAACTAAACAAATCATTAATACCAATAATTTCCCATATGAATTTGTAGAACAAAAGCCAGGGGAAGGCGTCGTGGATGTTGTGTTCGCATCGAAGACTAGGCGAATGTGGTGAGAAAAGAAAGATGTACAGTGAGAAGACTGATTTTTGATAAAAATAGATATTGATGATAGTGTTGATCAAGCTGATGTAGTTGACAAAATAACAATCATTGAGTGCAACAGGTTAATAAGTCTAACTTGCACACAGTAAATAGTTTCACCTTTGGTCATAAAAAAAAACATTCTCAGTAAATAGTTTCACTCCTTTCTTTTCCTCATTCTCAGAAATGGGGGGAAGATGTCTTTTCCTTTTTTTTTTCTTTTTTCTTTTGAAAAATGACGAAAAAATTAAATGGGAAGAAAATATTAAAATAAGCCCAAATAAAACTCATCCTCTCCAACTCGTCAGATGCAAAGAAAGTCAAACACGTACAAGTTGTTTAAAACGTGGTATTAAGTTCAAACAATTCCTGATATTCAATGTATCATACCATGTAAACAGGTATTTCTAAATTACAAATAATTATCAAAATAGGCTAGAAAAAGAGAGAACCTGGCCCAAAATCATATTAGCTACAAGCTCATGGATTACTAAATCGGGATAAATTAAAAAAAGAAAATATTGTATGGCTTGAGTAATAAGAAATAGTTGAACTACTCTAATGCTCAATTCTAGAACTAATAGCAACAATAATTTAGCAATACATCCAACAGATACCAAATGACAACTCTAACTCTCTCCTGTAATTTCCTTTGGTAATTTGCCCCTTTTCTAACCCTTGGAAGCTGGAGCTCCAATGAATTAACACCATGATACATGGTAGGGATTGTTGTTGTGAGGAATGCAATGCAAAGAAAACTGGCAATCCCGAATCCAAAATAATTTCATTTTAGGCAAATGTAGTCAGCTTTCTGGCCACTCCAACTGATCCATTTGGTAGTTGCTGGTGCGCCAAGATCCTTCCACCAGTTCAGTAAAGAGCTGATTCCAATCCCAACTCGAATATCCCAAGAAAAACCAATAATCAATGGCAGATAGATTCCCTGATTTAATTCCTTCGATTACTCGAATGGTGGTCATCTGATCCCCATAGTAAAAGCTCGGGATGACTTCTGAATAACCAACATCAGAAGCCCTCCTAGTGAAGCAGACTAGAGGCATGCCCTGCAGAACGACTGGTCCACCAAAAGATAGAGGAGCCTGTTTCAATGAAATCAATTCCTTATCCAACTCTGGGAGAATGTCCCACTGGATTCGTTTATTGGTAATCAAGCCTTGAAATCCATCTTTTCTATCTGCCTTTACAATAAGGACTTTAGAATTATCAAATGGAGGTACATTCTTAAGCTTGTTAGTGGCAACGAGAGTAGACCCAACATCCACATGTTGACCTTCTTCACGAAATCTATCTGACATCTGAGGTGGTCTCACTTGAGAAGGTTCATCTGTTAGCTTTGGCATACTGCTCAGTACAACTTCGTACTTGCCCTTTGCTAGGGGAATTTCCACACGATCTGGATCAGAAGGCGTGTCTCTAAGTGAAGTCGTGCTCCTGAATCCTTTCTGAGCTCCAGTCCATAAAATGCCTGCCCAATACAGATGGTTTTTATATGTGACATGCAGGAAGAGTGTGTGTAAAGTGCTTTCATTGTGAACAAAATGGGCATCTCATGTTTGAATGCAAATTGAAAAGAGAAAATCAATATCAAAATATAAAGCAAACCAAAATGAAAAATCAAAAGCAAAAGGTTTACAAAGAAAATTTGGAGAAGGGAAAGAAATTTACATATCAAAAGAAAAACCCACCAAAGTTTCGAAAACAAAATAATGGGTATAATGACTTGAGAGGAAACATAATTCATACCCTAATTCATAATTTATCTGTAAGTGTTGAAAGAGCCTTCAAAACTTTGTCAAACAAATAAAGACACTAAAAAGAGAACCAAATGTTCACGTGTTTGATACAAGTGAACTCACTAGACCTTCCTCTACCACCCAATGGGTACGCAAGGCTAGAGAAGTAAGTTAGATCCTGAGATTCCTGAGGTCGGACATCTGTCAGATTTTATGTTCTTGAACGTATACATTTCCATTAGAATCTGTCATGCTTGGACTGTTTCATGATTGCTCTCAATCATCTATGCCTTAATGCTTATATCTCATGTGTTAACGATTACAATGTTTTTTGTCTTGTGTCCTGTAATGGTCCTAGCTTCAGCCTTATAGTAAAATAATGGACCTATGCAGTAAAATTTGCATATCATTTGATAAATTAGATCATCATCATTGTAGGCAAGTTTAAGTAGCCCATAAGCTACGACACGATACATTTGACTCCTAAAGCAATGATGATATTTTTCCTGGCTATAATGTTTGTCATGCTTGAAGAGTCACAAACTTACGGACTTGAGAACTTTCAAGTGTCTAAAAAATTTGTTTGAGAAATGATTGCTTCAATCAAGCTACCCGGTAGTGATATGGACATAAACTGTTGCATCCTCTCTCACTATTTCCTTCCCCATGCCTTAAATTAAAAGCATCATATTGGAAAGGATGTCATGGTAGTCTTTGATTGAAAGTTTGCATATTGCTTGATTGAAATGAAAATTACTTGTATTTATCTTGAAATGTTGTATGTTTGCATCATGCTTAAATTGAATGCCCATAGTTAAATGTTTAAATGCTAAATTCTTTAAACCTGAGGACCACATAATCCTTATAGTAAATATCTTGGATAGGTCCCCAAGTATTTTTACCAAGTCTTTGTGACCCACTGGAAATTGCCAATGCCCACAATGTTACTTAAGTTTGAAAATTTCATAAAACAGGGCAGAACGGGGACCGCTCTGACAAGAGAGGTTGACCGCTCACTGAGATACAGAACATAATCAGCTCCTGTTACTTTCGAATCGCCGCTATGGACTGATCGAGTCGCCAGTATGAGAACAGATTTAAACAATCTGCTCCCAATTAAGATCGCTTCGCCAATCCTTGTGGAGCGGCTCACCGCTCCCTACGATATCCACTTGAAAAGATGCAAGACCGGTTCGCCGATACGGTTTGCCTCAACAATCTAATTGTTAAGCTTTCAATGCTCTCTTTCCAACGGACTCTAGGACCTAAAATCTACCTCAATTGCATCCCTCATTAGGTTAGCTGAAAGCCCATAGACCCACTAAATTTGTCCATGGATTGTTTGGGACCCAAAAATATGGTTTTGTACCCAAACTAGTCAAATGCGAGTATCTGTTGGTTGCACCGACGAACTGCATTAGTCGGACCAACACGCGGAACTTAAGTTGCAGCGTGGGTTTATTTCAGTTCGAAAAAACCCATTCTATTCACTCCCTCTGTCTCTTCTCTTCAACGCGTTTTGAGCACACCTCCACCAGCCAGGGTTCCAGAAATCGTCATTTCCCAACCTTTTCCCGTCCTTCTCCAACCTTCCATCGCATCTCTTTGTAAGCTTCTCTTTCCTTCCTCTCTTGTTCCGTTTTGCTTTATCTCTCGATGTCTCAACGCATGATTTGAAAAATCCTCTCAAACCAAACTCCGAAGGTTGAAATTTAGCCATAGAAACTCCCTCATCTTCTCCTTAGGGCTTGCATCATGTTCTTTTTTTTTATTTTAAAATTATACCTCTCTAGATTTGATAAGTGCTCCTCCCTTTCAAAAACCATTCTGTATAATCAATGCACTCCTTAAATCTCAGGCCTTTTCCCTGTTTTATTGGAAGATAAAAAGGGCCAAACAAGCCATTTTTGTGCTTGTGGATTTGCCCTCTTTCTATTGCAAGTGTCAACACTTAGGCTCCTTCAATTACTCATCTTCTTTCCAAATGGAAAGGCTAAAGACCAAGAAAGGAGCGAGGAAAAGTGTTGTGGATTTGCCCTCTTTCTATTGCAAGTGTCAACACTTAGGCTCCTTCAATTACTCATCTTCTTTCCAAATGGAAAGGCTAAAGACCAAGAAAGGAGCGAGGAAAAGTGTACGTCTCATTCGGAGGGGTGGTGCTTCATCGTCTAACCCTCCACCTCACACATCTCCTTCAATTAGGCAAGAGGCAGGTGCTTCTTCATCCAATCCATCTCCTCCTACCACACGTCTGAGACACCTTCCACCGATAACCCGCAAGAAATTTGTTCGGTTATTTATGTATGACTTCATCACCGAGCGCAAGACTCTTATTGAGTTCTTGCCAGATGACACAATCCAAACCTCCTCACCAATATCAACTCGTACAACCTCTTATCTTGGGGCAGTAACATTTATCCCTCCCTAGTCCATGACATGTACGGTTCAATTGTTGACATTTCACCGGATGGATACTCTTTCTACATCAAGTTCACTAGCGGTGAAAAATTACCAGTTAATCCTACTGTCAAGGTTGTCAAAATCGAATTGAATCGTATCGTGAATCGGTTTAGGGGCGTGAACCATGAATCGTGAATCGTAGAATTGTAAGATTCATAAAAATGCATTAGAAGTCAAGTTTTTACATTCTATAATATAGTATATTGTACACCATACATACAATATAACAATATATTGTTATACACCATACAGTATACTGTATGACAGTGGAAGGGAAATTGTTGACCAGCCAACTTAATTTTATTATTATTTCATGAAATTTATTACATATATAGCATTACATAAGTCATGCGAATGATAACATAGAAAAAACGAAAATAGCATAACAATGGAAGAAAAGAAATAGAAAAAATGAAAACAATCAAACAAAACAGTGGAAGAAAAGATATTACAGGTCCTCGCTAGAGGACCTGCAATTTAACTACATCACATTTATTTCATATACATAGGTCCTGCGAATCATAAATAGGAAAAACGAATAGAAAAATAGAAGAAACGAAAAGAGAAAAGAGAAGAACTATCAAGAGACGGAAGACGAAGTGGATGAGAAGATGAGAAGAAGAAGAAGAAGAAGAAAATGAAAAACAAAAGCAGAGAAAGAAAAGAGACAAAGATTTTCAGAATAAGAGAAGAAGAAGAAGAAAAACAAAAGCAAAGAAAGAAGAAGATTTTTAGAAAAAGAGGAGAAAAACGAAAACAGCGAAAGGAAAATAGAGGCATGTCAGGCTCTGTGGAGCCTGATCATCAGAGATGTGCTGGCACGAACCCGTTCGGGGGTCGAGGGATCTGTAACGATAGACGAGTTATACTTAAATAGGTATCATGCAAAAAGTTAAGCTTTTTCCAAAATTTCTTTATTTTTTCCCAAAAAAAAATTGTCTTTTGCTCTTCCTCTCCTTCTCTTGTATGATACTACGATTCATATGAGTCTAAAAGCACGATTTGCGATTCACTAAAAAAAATACTGTTTTATGGGGATTTCGATATCTGATGCAAGCCGAATCGAGATACCCCTCGATTCGAGTCGAATTGTACAATTTTGACAACCTTGCCTGTTGTTATCAGTGATTTGATTAAAATTCCTCTTGGATCTATCAAACCTGACCCCTCTCAACTAAATTCCTAGAAGAACAAGCCGAAATCACTAAATGTTTATGTGGAGCAAATATTGAATGGTATCAAGGAAATGCTATCCGTGGCTCATCTCTTTATCCCCAATATCGAGTCCTTCACAACATGTTTGTGCATAACGTATATCCTCAAAAAAGGAAATAGAGGTGATTTGAAAGGATGGATGGTTGATATAATGTTCCATGTGGTCACCGGTAAAGATCTTTGTCTTCCAACTACCATCTGTTGGACGACAACACAACACTATCAAAACTCCTTCACCAAACACTGCTGCACCATTTGCGTATGTCATTGATAACTCTAAAAACTTCTCTGGAAGCATCAGCTGTCAGTGTCAATGAACACACTTGCATTTAAATATTTTTTTTTTTTTTCAAAGGAAAGCATAAAAGAAGTCAGTTGTCAAGGCATCCCAGAAAGCATACCAATATTTCCTATGATTTGATGAGAATTGCTTCCATGGGCTGCTAGAAACTCTATGACATTAGCCACTGACATATCTCCAAGATAAGGGACAGCATCCTTCTTCTCCCCGGGAAATAGCATTAAAGAAGGATAAATTTCCCTCTGAACATTTCAATCAATGCAAAAAGACAACAAAACAATTAGAAACAAACAAAAGAAAAAAAAGAGTTACTACAAGGTTAAAGCAATAATTGTTTCAAGTGTCATTGCACATACTACTTCAAGGAGTACCCATTTGATGTACTACTGCAGTTCTTGTTCTTTAGCTGAAGTTATTGGTGTAAAACTAGAGATTACTGAGGAAAATCATCTTACCATGGGGATCACTGTTACCATCAGTTATATTTATTTATTTTTGAGCAGTAACAAAAGAAATTTCATTCATAAGAGAAATACTACAAGATCAACAAAAAGGTCTAAAAGCAATAGACCTAAAAGAAAGCAAAAAGGAAGAAAAGAACATAAAAAGAAATAAACATAAATACAAAAAGAAAATTGCATTTGTCCAACATCCCCTCAACCCATCATGCAATCAAATGGATGTCCTCAAAAGTCAAAGAAAGAAGACTCCTGAGAGGCCGTTATCAACTCCCAATGTAGCAAAGTAGTCTACCACGTCATTAGCTGTACGGCTAATTTGAATGAAATATATATCAAGCTCTGTTACCAAAGCTCTAATCTCCCTAACTATAGTAATCATTTTCCAAGGAGGACGCCTTTGTCCGAAAGCCCATTTTATTGCATTTGCCGAGTCCCCTTCAATCACAAGTCTACTTTGCCCGTGGAGTTTCCAAATGGCCAAAGTTATATTTTTGTATCATTTAAATTTCAAATTTAAGTTAGTCTATCTCAGAGAAATGGGATTCAGTCGTAAAGCTCTTGTATTTATATCTCATCATCTCAGTAGAAACAGATATTCCATTACAGACAGCAAGGAATTTCGCATGGTATGCAGAGGTTTTAATTCTCGAAGTCATAAACAATTCTGCGAGCAACACAATTTTGGCGAAGACCATTTCAATTTTCTAAAGGATCAGCAGATCTCAACAAAATCCAGGTTCTTTCCTCTCTTTTTTCCCTTCATTTAATGGTGACAATCTGGTGATTGGGAGGCTGTTGCCTTGTTTCCTTTTGGTTGTTCTCCAAAAGATCTGCAAAACAATTTATAAAAGAATAAAAAAGAACTGCTGCATATTTTTTTTGGCCATCCAAGTTTTTTGTTTTCTAACATTTGGCCCCACAAGCCACAGTTTTTTTCATAGCTATAACAAAAAGCATTATTTTAGTAAAGAAAAATAGAATACAAGTGACTGTTATAAAAGACTTAGACCCGAACGGAATAAAAAGAAAACAGAAATGTACACAATAAACTCAATCAATCAGAGTTCCTTCAGTCACTCCCCAAGATCGAAGGACAAAACGCCCTCATTTGAATCTCTCAGTCCCACTGACTCTAAAAATACTATGGACGATGAAACAGCTGAATCTCGCAAGAGCCCTCCTATCCCTGTTGGTCCAAGTTAACCCCTTGATGCCCCATCTACGCTGAATTTGAACATTTGAGCTGGAGGAGGGGCCAAATCTCATTAATTACCACTTTTCTATGTCCATCACTCATGCTACCCTCCCATGATCTACAGGAATCCAACATATTTCACCCCTTAAACTCAATACTGGCCACTAACCAGGCACAAGTCTCCATACTGTTTGGATGATTTCATTCTCCTCAGAGAATCTGTTCTTGAAGATCCTCAAGTTCCTCTCCTTCCAGATGGACTAGAGGATAGCCACTGCCATGGAATACAAGGCTGCTTTGATCTTAGGCTCAACTTTCGAAATAACCCAACTTTCCACAATTCCAATGTAAGAATTATTGAAGACACACGAGCACCTTCCAAACAGGTCGTTTGCATCCTCCTGGTAGCCACAAAGAATGCAGGTTAGGTCATCACTAGAGTTCAAAGACCCACAAACCGCAGTTATCCCTGCTGTTCTTAGCCAAAGAGTCCATCCGCACTACTTGATTCCAGATCTGACAGCAGTGAGGCTGCCTTTTAAACAACTTTCAGTAGGGACCCAAGAATGTCCCTGGCTTTATTTTATTTTTTTTTCACTATTTTTGTTCAAGCAAATCTTCTAGTGGGAATTTTTAGTTGTTGCATGTTTCTATGTGATTTCTACTTGTTTCTGTTGTAAGTATATATTTTTATATATGTGCAGGAACACCAAGATTTAAAAAGTTGGCCTCCAGATTTAGAGTAGCTGTGCTAATTGATGCTAATTGATTCTACATTGTATTTTTTTTTTTTTCCTTTTTTGTTCTCCTCAATTCACTCTATGGATTCGATATATTTTTGTAATTGGTCTGAGGAAAAAAATACAAGAACGTTAGACAATATTCTTCCCTCATAAAGTTTTCTCTTTCTCTATAATTTCTGCAACATGGTATGCATAACCTGATTAAGATCCACGTCTCTTTGAACTAGTGATCTTCTCTGGGCTAAGAGCTTCCTCATTTCCCTATTTTCTGTCTGGAATTGCTGATTGAAGGTCAATATTTTTTTCGAAAAAAGGGAGAGCAAATTGAAATTTTTTCCTTTTTTCCAGAAATCAATATCAAGGAGGTTTTTTGTTAGATTAGTGCAGAAACCCCAGTGATCCCTATCACAAATTGCAAGTGGATCTATCTGTATTGTCCAAAATTCAATCAGATATTTGTGGGCACACTCAGAACTGGCCTTCTTCGAACTTTGCTGGGTTTTGTGGTTTTTTTCCGTTTATTTCAGCTAGAACTTTTTTCCTACTTGGATATGCATAGTATACTCTAGCAGTTCTTTGTTCAATTTTTCATCTGCGAACTCTTTGTTTATCTTGGACTGACGCTAAGATGTTGACAGTATTTGATTCATACTCTCATCCAGATCATCAGGGGTTTAATCGAACCCTCAGACCCATAACCTGTTAGATATTACTCATTATGGCAATATCACAACAGCTCTCCTCAATGAGACCCATTATCTTCAGTAGTCTCATTCTGGCTGCATGTTTATTGGTGCAAAACAAAAATTGGACTTTATTGATGGTACTGCCGTAGAGCCTCCTGAAAGGCTGAAACTGATACTAAGCATGGAGAATGGCAAGCAAACAATTTTCTAGTCCAATCATGGCCTATCCATTCCATGGAAAAGCATATTCTTCATGTTGTTTATATGCTTCCAATTGCAAAAAAAATATGGGACACTGTTCGGGATTTGTACTCTGATGATGACAATTCTGCACACATATGTTAGATCTATTGGGAGTTGGACAACTCCATTAGGGGGAGTACACCCATATACAATATGATACTTGGATATGTGGTTATTGGTTGAAATTAGATCATCTCTAAAACGCCACTTTTACTTGTAGTGATGTCTAACACAAGCAATATATTGAGAAGCATTGGACTGTTGAAATTCTTGCGAGGCTTAACCACAAGTTTGAACCTATTTGTGCCCAGATTCTTGGCACCAAGCCTCTACCACTCTCAACACAACTTATGCCTCTGTTGCGAGGTGAACGTCGTATTGCTATGGCCCCTCCTATGATCCTTGGAGAAAGATCAACTTTAGTTTCTAAAGTGCCAGCTTCCTCATCCAAAGGGAAGTAAAATATGACTGAGATAGGACCTTGGTTTAAGCAAGGACACTGCTTCTAATTTCTATACACACTACAAGATGACAAATCACTTTGTACACTCTTGCTACAAATTGCAGGGCCAACCACCTCGTAAGCAAGCTCATCATTCAGAAATTGAATCGACCGATTCGTCTTCTGACACTGGAGATGTCCCATAAGTTTCTCACCAGGAATATGATTCTCTCATGAAATATAGAATGCACTTGTAGAACATTGAATCCTCCAAGTCCCTCTCACGCTACTTTGACTCGATAGAGTACTATACCGTATGCATTCAAGTCTCATCGGGCAGTCCCTAGATCATTTACTCTTAACCGATGGATCACATGACAGGTATGTCTCATTTGTTTTCGAATCATTCTTGTGCATCTTCTGGTAATGTTAAACTTGCATATGACACTCTCATCACTCTTACTGGTAAAGGAACCATTCCCCTATCCCCTCCACGTTGCATCTATCATCTACTTTGCTTGTTCCTCATTTTTCTACAAATGTATTATCAGTTAGTGCACTAACTAAATCATTGAACCGATCAGTCACTTTTCCTTATTCATTTTGTGTTTCAAAATCTAGCTACATAGAAAGACAGTTGGTGAGGGTCATAAGGTTTGAGGCATGTATTCTTTTTGATCCATCCACCATTTTTTCCTCCAATTATTCTATTGTCATTGCCGATACCTGGCAATGGCACCATCAATTATGCACATCCTTATAATAATGTGTTGAAACTTCTAGTTTGATTGTTGTCTTTTGATTCATTTACATTATGGCCCCGACACATATATGTACCTTATGGGCTAATTATTTATGCAAGTTTGAGCCCAACAACCTCTTAGACGGGCTCTGCTTTCCCCAACCAAAAACCACATAGAATTTAAAGGTCAGATCATCAATGTCCTAAAGCTTATTCTCATTTAGCTTCATGGTGATGCCTTCATCATAAGACCTCTGATCCCAGCCAATAAATTAATATAAGCCTAAACTTCAATATCACTCAACACGCTTTTAAATGACATTGGCCAAACCACCATACCCCAACAATTCATGATCTTGGCCCAATTTAAAATCCATCTCTTTCACAATCTTAGAAAGTCTACAAAACCTCTTGTCAAGCCTCGGACCCGGATGTGGGCCCGGAACACGAATAATTTTTTTCTTTTAAAAAAGAGTCCAAAATATTATAAAAGTCCATGGTCTTCGAGCTCACTTAAGCCCATAGAAAATGTCACACATACTCATGTGGACAACACATGTGATCCAACACACCGAGCTTAGTTCTAACCTTTATTAACCCTTACGAACTTTTTCAGATCTGGATGACCCATCGCCAGTGGCAATGCATCACCTAGAGACCTGTCTATAAAAACAGTTTGGTACCAGGCCAATACACTCCATCCGCGAGACATTGTCGGCGACCCATCACAGATGACGATCCATCGCAGGGACAAAACTCTGTATTTCCACAGTTGCTCTCAGGTCGATCCATCACGTGTGACGATCCATCGCCAATGGTGATGCATCGTCCCTGACAGCAAAGGTGTTGTCAAGGCCAATTCTGCACACTTGATTCTTCCCGGTTTCGACACTCAAAATGCCGGATATACAGCCTAACTCCTTAATTCTCATACCAACACAAAGGTATGGACATTTATGACTTATCCACAGAAGTTTTCAAATCATAAAAGGCATGTAATTCGAAATTTTGAGGATCTAATATCCGGAAACCACGAGATTTCAATAACTTACACAATTTCTTGGGTTTGGCATTAGAAATCACATACACGTTTAAATTCAAACACCATAGCATAAACATATCATAATATGTACATATGACTTGTTCATAGGGTTTCTAAGACATAGATGGCCCTGGAATCCAAAATTACATACTTTCAAAATAACTAAGACTAGAAACATTCTTTCAATTCAACAAAACTAGTCTAAGTTTTAAAATTTCAATCATCATCTGGATTCCAACTTCTAAACCATCATGGAGGGATCCTCAGCTCCCAGCCTAGTGAAGAGATGTTTTGTAAGGGATGTGAGCTCCCAGCCTAGTGAAGAGAGCTCAACAAAACATGAATATCACAAGTAATGAAAAACCAGAATTTACAATGCAGTTTATATGAACATGAACATGTGGTAGTTGTTCTTTTCTTTCAAAGTGCATCATTTCTTCTTTAACACACTGAGGTATCCCACTCAACCTCTACTGTACAGGTCCAGGGCATCTCACTCAACCCTGTCGAGATATCCCACTCAACCTCGAATGCATTAGGTCCCGACACAGACAAAATGCAACATCTTGCAAGAGCTCGACCGGACATACAAGTGTGCGTATATACATTAACATGTATACTAATCATCAACTATCCAAAAACATGGAATAAAATAAGAATTACCACTCACTCATTTTTTCTCCATATAGCCTTCCCCCAGGGTTAAATAATGGAGACACACTTACCATCCATTAGTTTTAATCTAGGCTTAAAACTCAGACATTCACCCTGCACAACCACGTTAGCACAGGAATATTCATATGCAAAATAATCACATGCACGTTCAGTAACGGTAAATACCATGTGATCCCTTACGTTGCAGGGAACTTGGCCGAGGAGAGGATTAAAGAACCCCTGTTGATGTAGGGATGAGACCTCTAATATTTCCCATGGATGGGAATTTATTTGATTTGTGTAATTTCATAAACTCGTGTATGTAATACTTATTGTGCCCAATTGAGGCCCAGCTAGACATGTAATAAAACCACAATGGTTTCGATGTGCTATTCTGATATTGTGTATTCTTTGTGAGACTTATGGTATATGTTTGAGTCCACATGTGAAGAGGATGTGTGACATTTTATGTTTAGATTCCTGCTCTATGTTATGGAAGTGTAAATGTAGAAACTCGTAGATATCCACCTGTGTGATCAGTTAGGAGAAAAAAGTTAACGCACGTCCCGGCCCTTGGCGGGGCGGGGCGTGACAAGTTTAATACCCATTATTTCCCCTTGGCTAAGAGAGCACTTGTTAGAGTGGATTCCACACCTTGTCATGACATCAATGTTGCATGCGACCTTGCTCTACACCAATATTCAAATCTTCATCTATGGACCTCAACCAACATCAAGTTCATAAATATCTGTTAAATCTTATCTTCTAACTCTATTGCTTGCCTGAACAAGTACATGTTAATCATTTCTTTTCTTTTTTTACAATAAAACCTAAACCACATCCAATGATTCAATTTTGAACTGTCAAAGTTTTACCATTCCAAACTTAATATTGGATTGATGGGTAACATTCATGTGATGATTGGATCCATCGACCTGGAAAACAATCAGATGATTTCCATCTGATGGTTAGATTATCCATTATATAATGGGTAAAAGGCCAATGGAAAGAAATGATAGAGTAAAAGAACATGAAATTGAACGGCCACCTGTTGCATTTAGAGGCATTAGATGCAAAGTGTGCAATGGTTACCTGGCCCATTAATTTTAGAAGTTTTCTGCAGTCATTCAAAGTGCAGTCCATTAAGAAAATGGATGGCATCTCATTCAATATACCTTCCTCCAAATTATCTGCCACAAAATTCACCAAAGGTCAACGAACACAAATCTCTTTGTATAACTTTTTCAATTTTCAATAAATAAGTATTTTTCATTAAAAACAATGGAACTACTATCCAAGCAACAATCTCCTACAAGGTTCACATATAATGATTTAGTGTGGAACTAATGCAAACATAGGAAACATTCTATAGAAGGTGTTACTTGACCCCTTGAATAATCAGAGAGAAGTGCATCTAAGACTTGAAATTCCCAAGTTTTCCCATCACATTAAAGGGAAAAAAATAGATGAACAATAACAAAAAGAAACACCTAGGTTCTAAATAGATGTAAACCAGTCAAGAAGGTAAACAACTTATTCCAAACTTCCTCCTAAAAAATAAAGCCTGCAACAACATAGCCTTTATTATCATTATCATCTATTCAGAGATTACAACAAAGCCATTTTACCCCAAGAAAGACAAGGAGATTCACAACAGATTTCCGCAGAAAGCCGAAGAGTATGCTGGAGATGAATAGTAACTCCGGCGAGGAACAGTCAAACGGAGGATACATGAACAAATAGAAAAAAGTGAGACGAAGAAGGTGGAAAAAAAGGAAGTAGGAAATTAAGGTTCTCACCTCGGGAATGAATGTTTCCTTTACCCAAGTGAGTTGTATGGCAAATGGAGTTGAGATTTCTTCTCTAAATTTGGAGTCAACAACTCAGGCTCCGGCTCTTCTTCCTTTGAGCTAGTGGAGACTTGTTTAGGGATTTTACTTCGTTTATCTTTTGGGGGGATCTTTCTCTTGTTTTATTTTGTTCTCCTTTGATGGAGTTCTCATTTGATGGATGGTCTCTCTCTTTTAGACCTCCTTTATAGGATGTAATGCTCTTTCTGTACTTGTTTCTTTTATTTAATGACATCTCCTTTTTACCGCTCAAAAAAGGAAATACAATAAAAGAATATTTATCAACAATAAATCATACAACCATACAGTTGACTTTCCAAAATAAGATTAGTCAGACATAAGCTCCTTGAACCAGGTATTTCAAAGTAAATAAGTTCCTCCTAAATAGCATATTCAATACTCCACACAACCCTATCTCCAATCATCACTTCATAATTCTCCATGACAACAGATATGAATAGTCTATCTTTTGTCTAATAACCTTCCCAAAATCATACCTCAACTCCTCAAATAAAGGTACATTTTTTGTAACACACTTTCCCAGGAAAATAAACGCTTCCACTTATGTTGCAAATGGTAATGTTAATTCCTTCTAACAGAGATACAATTTTCATGTTACTTATTAAAAAAAATGACCAAGTTTACTTCCTAATCAGAGATGGAGACCCTGGAATTACGCTATCAAAAATCATATCCCCCATTGCTCCAAAATCCATCATATATTTCTTTATCCACTTGATCCAAGCTTTTAAAGGCCTTCCCCTGCTCCTCGTATGTTCTACTTGTAGCATCCACTTCTTCAAACTTGAGCTATTCCTGGTCTTCTACATGTTCAAACCAAGCAAACATTCCTCCCTTTCCATCTATGGATGCAATCATTACATACTGTTTCAGAAATAGGACTTTTCTAGGGTTATAAAACTCGTCAGAGAAAATCTTTTAAGTTACAGAGATGAGACTCATTATTTGAGTGCAATGTAAGAAGGAATTTCAGGGCCTACTGCAGTTTGCTAGAAAGAGAACAGAGATTATGGTTTAGAGGATACAACTGGATCAAACAAAATGGAAAGAGAGTGGAAGAGAGCATCAAATCGTCTTATCAAGTTCGACATTCATGGAGCGGAAAGGGGAACGAGCTAGAGTGGGAGAAGTATTTCATGATTCAAAGGGGAAGGTGTTCGTGTTTTTCGCAAGACTAAGAGCAAGCAAGGATTCCAACGAGGCAGAGTTTTTCCATAGTAGAAGTGCTAAAGAAGTCAAAGAGAACTTTTGTGAAAAATTAATCATAGAACATGATTCTGCTAACATATTAAACTGTTCCTAGACGACCTCTTCCTATAGAAAGGGAAATCAAAGATATTTTGACAAGCGGGGATATTTAAATTCATCATATAAAACCACCAGCAAATGGGGTGGCAATGATAATACGGCGTAGACGTTTTATAAGAAATGCAGTAGATGTTTTATTATTTATATTTATATTATGGGGCAGTAAATTTTTTTCGGAACAATTACAAGGTGGTAGATTTTATTGTGGCTTTTTTTTTTTTTTCCTATTTTTGAGTACTTGGCATTCATCTTTGATGCCATCCCAAACAAATTCTTGTAATTTCTCTTTTAATTAAAGTTTCATATTCAGTTTCACGACCAAAAAATGTATGATTTCGAAAATACAAAGATGGGAGGTTATCAACTTCCACATGGAAATTAATATGTGCTAAAACAATAAATTTTAGTCAGAGAGTTTTTATCTAGAATAAAGAATGCATGGCTTGTAACTTTATTTAAACAAAGAATGAGGTTGAGCCAAATAAAATAGGAAATAATCCAGTATCACATGACAATATGTTCAAATACACGGAAACAAAATTGTTGAACCAAACAAAGGGTTACGTTTAGAAATTACTAGTGGGAAGGGAGTGGGGTTTGCTGCATGTAGGCAAGGTAGTAGAAATGTTATGAAACTGTTATGATACAGGCAACGTTTATGGAGCAGAATGTTAATTGATGAAAAAATGTGATGAAAAAAGCTAAGGAGGACCTCGAGTTGCCAAAACAAGTTTTCAGATGTTAACCCAATTTGTTATCATTGTGTTTGATGATCTGTTTCTTCTTTCGTCTTTGGGTGCACCTGGCTGTGGGCTTTTTCCATTTTCTAGCGCTAGTTTAGGGTGCTCTGTGTGAAGGTATAAAGAAGAATGGGAGGCCACTAAAAAGATAAAAGTGGGGTATAATAGATTGTGGAGTGACAAAGGATATGATTTTTTATAGGGTAGAATGATAAAGCAAAATGCCGACCATAGATAGATGGAGAAAGTGGCGTTGATAATGATGTCAACAGGTGCTATGGACCTCTTTACTTGTGGAGATGTACCTCAGTACAAGAGATTGACAGATCTATATTGCATTTGCCCAGTATCAAATTCTTTGGTGTGTGAAATCTGTGAATAACTATTGGATCAAGTAGCGTCTGCTATTAAGATTTCAAAGGAATTCAAATTCCTAGGAAATTCGTGCAAAAAAATATGGAAAATTCTCATTTTCCTTCAAAAATCTAACTTTCCTCGGAAACCTATGCAAATAAGTGTGCCCTAGTGTTCAAAAGCTTCTCCTTTTCATTGGAGTCTAGGGTCCCCCATGAATTATATCCGTACCCAATTGAACCTATTTTGAATTGATCTCATCATTGGATTAAAAATCCATAAAAATTTGAATCCATTTTGACCATTGATCTTTGGCCCTTGAAAATATGGCTTTTTAAACCCAATGAACCTTATTTTTTATGAGAAGCATCATCCTAACACTACCTTTCAAACCCACCACCATAGGCCCCATATGGCCCAAAGGCGACTGTCACTCATGGGCATCGTTGCACAGTTGAAATTGATTCTATATACTGATCTTTAAATCATCAATACACACTGGGAATCAAAACAAAACTGAGCTATACAACCCAAAATCCTCAATCCTATCATTGATTGCAAAACAAAAAGAAACCAATACCCAATTACAAAGGAAGAAAATAACCATCATGATGCTCCGCATAGCTTTAGCAAGAAAGTCTACTTTGCATTAGTAGATCTCCTCATATACCAAAAGGATATATCTTGATTCTTGCATAATGGGAACTTGGCAATGGGTTGGGTCATGTCAAGTTCCGGTCGGGTCTTATTTGGGTTCGGGTTTATTTCAGGTCTTGTTAAACGGGTTGATTCGGGTTCGAGTCGGGTTTACCCATTTACCTGACTAAGGAGACCTTTCTAGCAGCACAGATACCAAAGCTACCACTTAAAATGGGTGTAGACTTCATACGATTGCATGTGCGTGGAATAATCAACTCATTTGGGTCTACACATTTATTTTCGGGTTTGGGTCAGGTCGGGCCATCTATTAAACGAGTTGGGTTGGGTCATTTACCAAAGCAGGTCAGTTCAGGTCGAGTCAGGTCAGATTTTGCCAGATCTATGGGGTAATATCCCTAACAACACAAAGAAGCCTCCAAGGAGGCCCCTTCTTACCATAAGCCCATGCAATGGCATTAGAGGAATCACTTCCCTCAACCCTCTTTCCCCTAGTGGAGCTATATCACTCATCTAATAGCTAATAGTTCTATACCTCAATGGATCCCTAGACCCCATTGGCTCAAGGGAAGGAAAGAAAAACTAAAGTCTTGATTCTCATATCACCAAGATTGTTGCTTCTAGAAATCTCTCTCATGCCAAAAAAAATGAGTAGAACAAAATGTGCATGTTTATATATCAAACTAACATAGAATGAATCGATAAATACTATATAGTGAAAAATCATTACATTACTAGCAAAACCATCCACTCTTGAGGTAACAAATATCAAGATGATTTACATCAAAAAAATTAATATATTGAATAAGAATTTAATACCTTTTATTAGCACTGATCTTCTAATGCTATGTTCGCTCTTCACCATCGTCATGTAGCCCTTAAAGGCACGATATACTTCACGAACCACGAGTTCCATTCTTTGGCAAAATCCACACCAACTATTGCTAAAAAGTACCATCACATCCCTTTTCCAAGCAGGGCCAATATTCTTATTGTCGAAGCATGACAGTGCATAACCTCTATCACACTGATTAAAACCTAGAACCAGTTCAGAGAAGGTATTTAGCGTAACTTGAGGAATTGAATCAGCCTCATGGAAATCCAGATTAACAAATGGCGGTTTAGGAGTCTCTTTTGGACTTGCAGGAGCAGATTGCCCACGTTGAAAGGAAGGAAGACTTCCATTAAGAAACTCATCAACAAAATGAGTTAGGGAAGAATGGCTGAACACTCTCTCTTCAGGAAAGACGTAATGTTGTTGTAAAACTGGATCAAGTATAACTACTGATGGAATCTTTGAGCCTGCAGTCAAGGATCCAAGCAGTTGATACCCACCATCGGAAAAGAAAAAAGATCCCTTGAAAGTTCGATCATGAACATGATGTTCCTCAAATTCACCACTAGTTACCATCAAGCTATCCACTTCAGTTGCACCATTTTGAACAACTGCTGCTTCTGAACTATCATTAATGAGATTTTCTTGTCCTTTGGAATTCAGATTTAAGCCACCATTAGCATGCTGTCCATAATCTATATGTAACTGTTCCTCGAGAAAAGATACCCCCAGTGAATCCCGTTCAAGCTGAAGAGATTGTCCCACATCTATTTCCTTAGATCTACGATCATTTCCACCAATGCCCATAGTACCAAAAATATCCAGTTCATATTTTTTGGCCTCCAGAGCAGATTCAGCTTGAAAGAAGTGTATATTCTCTTTACTATCAGGAACAGCTTCTTGGTGGCACTGCCTCGAAGCCTCCAAATGAACAAGTTCTGGTTGCCCATCATGTTTTGCTACCGCAGCATTTACAACACTATTTACACCATCAGATGTTATTGGGAGTTCAGGGGTTTCTAGACTTGTCAGTTGGCTACTCAAGGCTGTTTGAGATTGACCATGTTCTTTTAGAAGTGGCAATGCTTCAACTATTTTAACTTCAAAATCATCAGACAAGAGCTGGAAACCTACCTCCTTTGCCAGACTGCTTACTTTTGCTTTTTTCATTGGTAATGCAGCATTTTTCTGCTGAAGCAGATAATTCAAAATGTCTTGAGCAGATTTACCATGTGTATCACTAGCTACATCATCTAAGGCAACGTTCCCACCTTTTCTGACAATCATATATGCCATCTTATCCTTAAATTTCAACATCTTGACCACTGGTGAGCGATCCTTGTCACAACCAGAATGATCTGAAATGCTTTTAGTCCTCATAGAAAGATTTTGTGCTGACATCTTCTCACTAAAAATGCTGTTTTGTTGCAGAGACAATTTTCGAAAAATCTCAAGGGCCAATTTGCTTTTTCTTCTGATCTTTGATGAGCGTGATGATCTATCCACAAAAAGAACTATTGATGGTGCATTTCCGGGCAATGCAGGTTCAAGATTGTCTGTCTCACCTTCTAGCTACACAAGGGAAAGAAATAATAATGATAATAGAAACGACATGACATAAACAACTATTAAATGTAACGTTTTAAAACAGAAACCTTGAAACATTAATTCTTTTTTAATGTCTCGGTGGTAACATAACATGAACTCGCAACCTTTGTGGTTGCAACTTACTACAGGTTCTTGTTAACCTTGAAAGTCACAACAGAAAAGAACTAAAATATTAGATGGCATTAGCTACCATATTAAATGCATTGTTTTAAAACAGAAACTATGAAAAATAAGACATAGAAAACAGGAAATTGAAAAACATAACAGATACATGACTAGAGTGAAAGTAACAAGGTGTGCATGAAATGCATTGGAAGGACAAAAACAAAAAAGTGAAACAAGGATATTTCATTTGCTGAAAAGGCTTTCACATCCATTGAAGATAAAAAGAAAAAGAATGACTCAAATAATTGCAAGTGGGTCACATGCAAAATGAAAACTAAAATTAAATAATAATAAAAGAAGAAAAGAAATAAATACACCATTTTATATTATTGTTGTATACTCCTATGCATGTAGATGCACTCTTTCCTATACAAATACTTGGAATACACTATGATTACATAGAACTTTTAATTATTGACACATTTTCCAGATAAATAAAGGGATCCTTAAAGTTGATAAACCGGAAGTATCATTCTTATACTAACACTAGTGTCCTTTTCTATAAATGGTGACAAGGCTCAAGCCCGTAACCGTTATAGTTGCAATAATAAGAAGTTACCAACAACGCCTGGGGTGCAACTTGGGTTGGGCCTAAACTTAGGCCACATGAGAAAAGCCAGAAATATATGGCCTCATGCTAACCAGGCTCAACCCAGCTCATTTTTAAGCCCAAATAGCAAGCCTAGATGGCTGGATTTGAAATTAACACCAACTGGACCTGTACAATGAGAGCCCAAGTGCAGCCCAAAAGGTGATCTTAACTATATTATGCACGTATATAAAATATATCTAATATATAATTTACTTTTTTTTAAATTAACAAAGGTGAGGTTCCACTACATAAGTCCGCCGAAAACAGAGCCTAATCAGAAGAGGATGCCGAAGTCGGTGGGAACAGTAACACCAACAAGAACAATAAAATGGAAAAGAAATCTTCCTAAAGCGTCCAAAAAATCATTTTGGTTGATGCCATGTAGAATTTAATAATAAGAAAAAGGAATATTAAAAGAGAGAGAAATTGTGATGAAGAATTTTTCTCTCAATTGTATTGAATCATCTCAAGTAACAAAGGTTACATGTATTTATAATACAAAAGGAGCAAATTATGGTGGCTAAAAGAATAAAATAGTGATCAATTACAATAAGTCAAACAACTAACTAATTTGACTTTCCAAAATAAAATGATTCTCGACAATTCTGTCCAGAAATGGGTCTCACTGGTCAACTGTGTCCTGAAGTGGGTCCCACAACACCTAACCCATTGCAAAGCGATCTCGGATCAAGCCAGGAACCTGGCCCAGAAGCCAATTCGGCCCAAATACGACCCAAACTACTTCAGTTTTCCGCCTCTTGAAACCTCAACTAATCACAGTCCAGAGGCGGAAGTTCTAGGAGGATCAAGGGCCTTCTCTCGGGACTAGACAGTAACTTCTTTCCCTGGAGCCGCACAAGAAGGAAAAGTTGACGCCTGCCATCAGCACACCGATCTCCCGAAGAGGGGAGATCATGGAATCACGTGATTTGTACATCAAACTGTGTTGCAAACTTCTTGGCCAGACATGGAAGTTAAAAACCCAGTTTCATGGGTCTGCTTTAATTAAAGGCAGGATTTGAACGGGGCTTTTTCTTTATCTTTGTGAGGGTGTTGTCTGGTAGCAAGTTTTTTTTTTCCTTCTTTCTTTCTTGGTCTCCTTTAGACTCACTCTTTCGTTGTTATGATTCTTTGTACTTCTTTTTTTTAATCTAATAAAATCTTCTTTGTTACTACTCAAAAAAAAGGCTCCCTAACAATTTGGTGAAAAGTCCATTTTTTCAACATCAATACAATATACGGAGAATTTCTTCTGCATTCTCTTTTCTTTCTTTTCTTAAGTTTATTATTCTACATTGTATAGTTGATAAAATGAGTAGGTATGATTAAAAGATAAAATTAAAATGACCACATTAGAGGAACCTTGAAGAGAGCCCTAGCTAATGAAAAATGAGGGAAGGTCATCTAACATGGTTTGGTCAAGTCTATAGCTGACTGGAAACAGCTCCAATACGAAGGATACATCAACTACACATGGTGGGATTAGAAGGGGGCCAACCTTTAAAGACTTGGATTGAGAGGGTATAGAAGGACATGGTAGAATTTTGATGACGGACTTTGATAGGACTGAATGGGACACCCTAAATGATGATGATGATCTATTGTGTAATACGCCCGCCCCATGGAGGAGGGTTGTTGTGAATGGCAACATGGGAGAGGGAAAAAGTCCCATACCGCCCATGAGGTGGAAATGGCTGCGGAATATTTGAGGGAGCACCCCTCCCTTCTAGCACAAGGCCTTTTGGGAGCAAACTTGGGGTTGGGTCACCAAATTAAAGTCGTGCTGCCCCCTGTGGGCCCAAGACAGACAATATTGTGCTGAAAGGACGGGTCGTTACAAATGGTATCAAAGAATGGTTCAACCCTCCACTTATGTGTCTACTTGTGTGCCTGTGTGTTGTGACAGAGCCAGGGATGACTCTGGTTTTTAAGGGGCTGGATTGTAATACCCCTACCCCAAGGAGGAGGGCTGTTGTGAATGGCGGCATGGGAGAGGGAAAAAGTCTCATACCACCCATGAAGTGGAAATGGTTGTGGAATATTTGAGGGAGAATCCCTCCCTTCTAGCACAAGGCCTTTTGGAAGCAACTTGGGGTTGGCTCACCAAAGCAGTGCAGTGCAGTGCGGGCTCCTGTGGGCCCAAAGCGGACAATATTGTTTTGGAGGGACGGGTCGTTACATGTTGGCACCATTGTGACAAATACCGTTCTCGGGATACTAATGGCAATTGGTAATATCGGGATATTTTTAAATTCTCGGATTTTTACCGGTAATTTAACGGGAAAATCTGGCCGAAATTATAATATTTAAAAATAATAAAAATAGAATAAATAAAAAACATTAATAAAATAAAAATGGTAATAAGGAATTTACAGGCAATTTACCGGGATATTATCGCGATATTACCATTTATCATGTTTTTAATGCGATTTTATCAGGAATTTACCGGAAATTTATCGACGTGGCAATAAAAATGCGTTTTTAACGCGGTAATGGTATTTTGCCGATAAAAACGCGGTAAATTTGAAAATACCGCCGATATTTGTGACAATGGTTGGCACTAGTCCAAAATTGGCAACCTAAACCAATAACAAGATGGCAAAGGTTATAGATAAAACTCTGCAAACCACCTCAAAATAGATGCCATGCACAACCCAATAGGGTTGGAATGATGACCAAGAACCCACCTCTGAAAGTGGGAGGTCTTGAGTTCAATTCCCACTCCCCCAAAAGGCCACTCCACGTAGTTTTAGCCGGTGTGTTGGATAGGGAGGTTTGCACATGCTCCAAGAATTAGTCATGTCCTCTAAGAGGCCTAGACATGCACATCAAAAATAATTAGATGATTCAAAACGTGGTAGTGGTAGGGTACATCAAAAATATCCCATTAGATGACTCCAAACGTAGTAGTGGTAGTAGCAATAATAATAACAATGTCCAGTTAGACCCTCTCAAATGTGACCATTATGCAACTGTCCATTTTCAGCAAAGGCCTAGGGTTATCACATATGGAATCTGATGCCACTGTGGTCTTCCCATAATTGCCACCAGAAAAATGGCTACTAGAAATGAAACACTGCAGCATTGCTGGTATAAAAAAAAAAAGAAATAGATGACTTCAATTCAGAACATAATTACTAGCCTTTATAAAGTGGCAATCCCAAAAAGAAGAACAATAAAAAGGTTAGTAGTTTATACACAAATATCTCATTAGATGATTCTTGATGGCTGACTGGACCATCTATGATGGACCACTACGTAATTGTCCATTTTCAACAAATACCTAGGATCAACTGCTCTTGGATACAGTGCTGCTATGATCATTCCATGATAAGACCCACCAGGAAGAGAACACATGGCTTGGCATCCTGCAGCTATGACCCCCACTCCCTCTCCCCTCTTCCCAAACCCAAAAATAAAAGAAGCAGTTCCAATTTAGCATCATACAATACTTTTCTCGAACCTGGCTACAGCTACGGGAGAGCACAATTTTAATCCAAGGAGACCCCCAATTTCTGTCATTACTCTATCATAAGATAACCACCAGCAAAACATATGGTCAACTGTTTTGATCTTGTATAAGCCTGATAAGTTAACAGCAATGACATAAACAATGGTCAATAATCAAGATTACAAAACCCACCTCTATGACTGGGGTGTGGCGCATCAGCAAGGCACTTTGAATGTCATCTGGTTTGTTGAGAATCTTTGAACAATTGGGGCATCCCGGGAAGTGAAGCATAAGTGACCATGTATCAGGGTTTACAACACCCAGAAATGATAGCAAAGATGGTCTTGAAACTAGGCCAAACCTTTGCTTTTCAGGAGGCAGAAAATGTTCCCGAGCAATTTTTGTGAACTTTGAGACGAAAGATTCAAATTGCTGAAACTCTTCAACCGTACAAGATATCCCTTCACTAGCTGCTCTATCTCCATCTTCAAATGGAGGCAAACTTTCATTCACCAAGTTGAATCCTCCAACCGATGGGATCCCACAAGTTAGCTCCTCAATTTTTAACCCCTGTTTTAGTCCATTAGATACGAAGGGTTAGTATTTTCAATATCATATGCATCATCCTCAATGTATTTCTTCCAAATCAATCTGAAAATGAAATTTTCAGTCAGAATTACCAGCAACCTTCTGGTTTTCCATCTTATCAACAGGACCAACTCCAATAAAGTAATTATTTTCAAAAACTTCACCTGCAATATAAACTCTTGTCAGTAGTTTTCCCCTTAATCCAAATAAAGTTCATTCCAAAGGCACTACAATGCAAACAAGAATACCAAAGTATAGAGAGCAAAGACAAGCAGTATCAGCCATATGCATTTATTAGCAAGTCAATACCATTTGCACATATTTTAACATGACAATTGATGAGGACATCATGGGATGCCGGCAAAGAAAGATGGATAGGAATCTAGATTTCACCTCGTCATGGTTGGATGGTGAATTTGTACTCAATCCCTACGTATCTGACTATGGATAGAGACAGATCCAGCCATGGATAGCCTAGATTGTGCGTTGACCTAGCAGTAGATGTGAAGATTTGGCTCGATCCATCCATTTACATCATCTGAGTCGATCATTGGTGCAATAGACCGACCTAACCATTGATCCAGTACCGTCGAGGCATTTGATTTAGTTATCTTTTATTAGTGTCCTATTATTTTAGTTTATATGGTTTCAATATTGTTATAGACTTGTATTTGTGTTTATGATTTTAGGACAGAAACACCCTTGCCTTGGTCGACCAAACCTAGGAAGGAATCTCTCCAAGAAACTCTAAATAAAGTCACCTACTAAGGATGGAATGTAGTCTTATTTAGACCATTCAATCCCAACCCTACACGTCATCTAAATTTATTGAAATGATAAGATAAAAAGATAAAAACACTAAGTAGGCAAGGAAGGCAAGTGGGAAGACAAGTGGCCATGTGGAGAGAATTCACATGGAATTTTCGCCCCCACCTACATTGGTCCACTTGCAACTTCCACCTCCTTTCCTCCATGAATTCGCCCAGCCTCAAACCTCGTTCCTCTCTCTTTCACACGTCACTTGCAGAGATAATTTTCTCTGGGGCTGCCAGGTGTCCCTTGACTTGTGTGGATGCCTTGGCCGAATTTGGGCTTTGAAGGTTGGACCTTGACCTGTTTAAGCTTGGATTGGGCCTTAACAGGCTAGCCTGGCTCATTCTGCATAATTGGGCTTCAACTAACAATATTGTTGGATTTATTAGACAGAATCCAATTAGGGTGTCCTCGATTAAAATGCTCCATATGCTACAGTAATCTGCTTTCCTGGATCAAAGCTCACAGAAGAAGAGTCTAACTTTGGTTTATATATCGCAATTGACGATCCGATCGTTTATAGTCGAAAAAAAGAGTTACAATAGGTTTTTCAAACCAGAAGAGGTCTTTAAGTATTTCGAACTTCCAATTTTCTTGATACCCCTTCCTTTTTTTTCCATAGAGTTTGTTTGGGTCCTTTTTTTCTTCCGAACAAAGGGAAGAGTCTTCTTCCGCGAATGATCCTTTTTGTTCCTGTTTAGGCCCCCTTCGCTTCAGAAAATTTTTCGATTTCTACTACTGGAGCTCATAAGGAATAAAATGGATTTATGGATGGAATCAAATATGCAGTCTTTACAGAAAAGTGTATTCGGTTATTGGGGAACAATCAATATACTTCTAATGTCGAATCAAGATCAACTAGGATAGAAATAAATCATTGGGTCGAACTCTTCTTTGGTGTCAGGTTGGATGCCCTCATCAATTAAGGAGAGGTGGGGATTGCTTTCATGTATCGAAGGACACAAACATTGTAAGAGGAAGATGTTGAATTAATCTGCAAATAGGAAGAGGCTTTTGGTGTTGGAGATTTGGGAGAGAGAAGAACGCCCTACGGTCTAGGGTGTTGGTCGCCAATGTTGATCGCCAAACATGGCCTTCCAAGACATCAGAGGATGGGCTTTGGGGGAAAACATAGAAAAGCACGGATCACAGAAGAAGAGTCTAACTGTGGATCATTAGGTTGGATGCCTTCATCATCTCCCCCCAGCTGAGAAGAACTCTACCTCGAGTTTTGTTGTTCACCGGTCTGGAGAGGCTCATCACCATGATAAGGCTTAAGATCACGAACGTTGAAGGTATCAAATATGTTGAGATCCTCTGGCAATTTCACCTTGTAAGAATTGTTGTTGGTGCAACGAAGAACTTCACAATGCCCAATATTGCGGTGTTTCAACTTGTAATACTGACTTGCTGGAAATCTCTCTTTCCATAGATGAACCCAAACTGAATCACATTCATCAGATCTGACAAGTCCTACCACGATTTGCATCTACCTGGTACTTGTTATTGCTTTCATTGATCTTGGCCGAAACATCTCTATGCATATTCCGAATCTCAACAACTCTTATCATATGTTGACTGACTAATTGTACCTTTGAGAGGAAAAGGTGTCGAGTCAACACTGAACATGGATTAAAGCCATACACAATCTCAAAGGAACTGCGCTTTGGTGTTCGACTCCGTGAACTGTTGTAGGTGAACTCTGCTTGAGGCAAGATTGAGTCACACTGCCTCGACTTGCTACCAACAAGACTCCCGAATAGATTACCAAGAGACTTGTTGACCACCTCAGTTTGGTCGTCTGTTTGGGGATGCACTGCTAAACTTAAGCTCTGTTCCCAATCTACACCATAGACATAACCAAAAGTGGCTCATAAACTTATTGTCCCGGTCCGGAACAATGAATTTGGGTACACCATGCAAACGTACTACTTCTCTAAAGAACAAAGTAGTAACATGAGATGCATCTGCGGATTTTTTGCATGGGATGAAATGGGTCATCTTGGAGAAACGGTCCACCACCACAAAGATAGAGCCATAGCCTGTTTGGGTCCGTGGGAGGCCCAATACAAAGTCCATGGAGATATCCTGCCACCGGCCTGCTAGAACTGGAAGAGGTGTGTAAAGGTCTGAATTCTGAGTTGAGCCTTTAGACGTCTGGCATATATGGCATCTTCTAATGCATCGAATCAATTCTTTCTTCAACTTTGGCCAATAGAATTTTTCCTCTAACACTACCAAAGTTTTATCCCGGCCGAAGTGACCTACTAATCCATCACCATGAATCTCGTGAACTAACTTCTCTCGAAGAAAACTAACTGGCACACAAAGTTTGGAGCCTTTGAATAGGAAACCATTGCAGACATGATATCCATTCTTGGGCCCGTTATGTACATCGGTCCATATTTGGTTGAAATCTGCATCTTGATCATTCAAGTATGCTAAAGAATCAAACCCCACCACTTGGGCTCTTAGACTTGCCAATAGGCTAGCACGACAGCTGAGAGCGTCGACCACTTTGTTCTGCTCCCCTAACTTGTGTTGCACCACAAAGTGAACTCCTGGAGATAGGAAACCCACTTGGCGTGTCGTGCACTCAATTTGTATTGCCCATTGATATATGAGAGAGCCTGATAGTCTGAATTCAAAACAAAAGGTTTACTGATCAGATAATGCCTCCAACCTTCAATGACTGGATGATAGCCAAGAATTCAATGTAATAGGTGTTGTAGCATGTATGAGGACCACCTAACTTCCTGTTGAAAAATGCTACTGGCCAATGATCATGGCTTCAGACGCTTCCAATGCCTACATGCAAAGCATCACAGTCTACTACAAACTGCTTGGAGAAGTCTGGAAGTGCAAGTACTGGAGCAGTGGAGAGCTTCTCTTTGATGGACTTGAAACTCTTTTCTACTTCTAGAGGAAACTTGAGCACTTTCTGTCTAAGGCAATCCGTATACGTGGCCATGATAGTATTGACGTCTCGCATGAAGCACTGATAGAATGAGGCTAGTCCAAGAAAGCTATGAACCACAGTCATAGTCTTGGGCACTGGCCAATCTCGAACTGCCTGTACCTTGGTCAAATCCACCTTGATGCCATCTGTAGAAACAATATATCCCAAGAAATTGATGTTGTCAGTAGAAAAGTGCACTTCTTAGGATTTGCATACAATCTTTCCCTGCGTAATACATCAAATACAAGTCTAAGATGGTCGAAGTGTTCCACCACAAATTTGTTGTAGATCAAAGATCATCAAAGTAGACAACCACGAACTTTCCAATGAATGGACGTAGCGTCTAACTAATAACCTGCATGAAGGTGCTAGGAGAGTTGGATAGTCCAAAAGGCATGACTAACCACTCGAACAAGCCTTCCCGTGTCTTGAAAGTTGTCTTCCACTCATCACCTGGACGAATGCGAATTTGATGATACCCACTGCAAAGGTTAACTTTGGAGAAGACCTTAGATCCTGCTAACTCATCTAGCATATCATCCAACCGAGGAATAGGAAAATTGTAACAAACTATGATTTTATTGATAGCCCTAGTGTCAATGCACATTCGCCAACTGACATCCTTCTTTGGTGTCAACAATGCTGGTACCGAACATGGACTACGGCTTTCCCTGATGAAGCCATGGTCTACTAATTCTTGTACATGTCGATTCAACTCTGCATATTCTACTGGAGACATCCAATATGCTGGCCTGTTGGGTAAAGTCACAACTGCCATGAGATCAATCAAGTGCTGAATATCTCTCATAGGCAGGAGTCCTTCAGGGAGCTCCTCTAGAAATACCTCCGCAAACTCTGCCAATACCGACTGCACCACTGGAGGGATATGTGACTCAGGTGAGTCTTCTTGGCTACCAAGTCATAAAGCTCGCCTCGATCACCTCTGGTCTCTTTCCGCAACTGTTGAAAAGTAACAAGCCTCTTTTCGATCCTTGAGCTTTTCGGTCTGTCTAGGTCCTTCATAGGGCCCAATTTCTACTTGGTGCAATCTTTGAAGAGTGTATACAGGTTCTTGACGCCATCAAACTTGATTTTCTTATCAAATTGCCACGGGCAACCAAATAGCACATGACAAGCATCAATAGATACCACATCGCACCATACGTCATCCATGTACCTGCCAATAGAAAAAGGAACAACGCACTCTTCTTCCACCCTGACGTAATTTTCTGAAGTGAACAATGAAATTTGATAGGGCTTCCTATGCCTCTGTGGTTTAAGCTTAAGACGCTCTACCACTTCCTTGGCTACAACATTGCAACTAGATCAGCTGTCAATAATTAAAGTACAAGATTTTCCCATGATAGTACATTTTGTTCTAAAAATATTTGTGTGTAGCCAATGGTCTTCCAGTTGTTCCTTTGGATACATGAGAACTCTCTGGATGATGAAGTTTTCGCCATCATTATCACCATAGATCACATCATATCCACTGGAAGTCCTGTCTTCATCTACATCTTCGATCTGCTCAACGTCCTCTGGATCATCTTCTTGGACTACAGTCACATGGCGACTCGAGCAATCTGAGGTCATATGTCCTAAACCGTTGCACTTGAAGCACTTGACCTGTGATTTCTCGGTCATTCCGCAAGTGGAACCTGAGGAGTTGACTTAGGAGTTGGCTTGGATGCTGAAGCCCCTGTTGAAGACTTAGAGTTCATGGTCCTACTCTGTGCTGGGGCAATCGGATCCTACGACCTTCAATTTGTTCAAACTTGAGAGATTTTTTATAAGCAAAAGACATATGTGTAATCTAAAAACTTGTCAAAGGATCACTAATAGAAGACGAAGACCCACAATGTACCACTGGACCACAACCTGCTCACATTCATTTAAATTGTTGTGGGAGATCAGGAGATTAAACTCTTCCGCGTATTCTGCAACAAACATGTTTCCCTGTCTGAGTTTCTGCAACTTCGAAAATAAAGTCTGAATATGATCAGGAGGTAGATACATACTACACGTAAGCTTCTTCAATTTACTCCAGGATTGGATGGGATGGGGCCTTTTCCTAGATTTTTTTCTTTCAAGCTTAATTGCCTTATACCATGATAAAGCACTACCTCTTAACTCCATCACAACAAGCTTAACCTGTTGATTTTCTAGCACACCTCCACATTCAAAAATATTTTCTGCAGTTTCTAGCTAATCAAGAAATAACTCACAAGATAATCCGAAGAACTCTGGAATATCCACTCAGATGGGAATATGCTCAACATCTCTCGGGCGTTGACGGTGTTGCCTATCATAGTGATTCTGGTGTTCATCACTGCTATCACCAGATGTGAGTGTGCTCTATGACAAGAGTCACGAGATCATCTGGAGGAGGATCACTGCTGCCTATCATGGACAAGTTGTTGTACAGAATCATGCAAAGTAGTCACCTGATGTTGTATGGTGGCCATCTGACGTGCCAAAGCTGCAACTGTCTCTCATAGGTCAACCATCTTCGCCTGTTTGTCACCCTACTGTGGGTTACTGGTCTAACCCAATAGAGGGTTGTTATCAAGAGCGATGTCACCATTGTTGCCCATGTTTTGCCTCGTATTATAACTGTGTTTCATAGAAGTCTCCAGTGTTGATCGCCAGACATGGCCTTCAAGACATCAGAGGCTAGGCTTCAAGGGAAAACGTGGAAATGTATGGATCCCAGATAGTAAAGGTGTGGTGGAGACTAGGTAGGGGGAGAAGCCCAATGGGAAATCTTTTAGGACAAATTAAGCCTGCTAGTTGGACGAGGAGACAGAACCCGTTTTTTGGACAGACTAATGGCTAGGAGATAGATGTCTGAAAGAAGTCTACCCTAGGCTATATAGGATAGCCAAGAATAAACAAGCCCTAGTCGGAGATTGCTAAACAGTGAGACACGACACGATCTCGTGGCAACTGGACTTTTGCAGAAACTTGAGGATATTCGAACAGGATAGCCTTGACGAGCTAAAAGTGTTGTTAGGGGAATTTCCTTTGTCCATCGAGGAAGAGGGCCAGATGCTTTGGATAGGAGACTCCTTGGAGCCTTCTCAGTCAAGTCGATAACTAACTTAACCCTTGATCAACAGAACGAGGAGGATCCTATATCTAGCATGGAGGGGTCTCGCGCTCCCAATGGTGCAAACTTTCATGTGGTGTGTCCCGAAAGGGAAAGTGTTGTCCAAATCAGCCCTCAACAGAAGAGGACTGCTCACATTAGATGACAACCTAGTGTGCGACTATGCGGCCACACAAAGGAGGACAGAAATCATTTGTTTGTTGAATGCCCAACGACCAGAAAATTGTGGATAAGTTTTGTAAATTTGTTGGGGCTGTCATGGATATTGAAGTGAACTTGTGAAGGTATCGTTCAATCTTGGTTCATCCAGCACATTAGTCTCAGGATGAAAGCAGCGAAGAACACCATTCCAGCGGCTATTCTTTGGACCATGTGGAAGGAAAAAATTTTGAGGAGCTTTGAGAACAAGGAATCAGACATGAACGACCTTATTCAGAAAGCAAAACGGAGACTCTGCACATGGCTTTTATTCGGGACAGATTTCAAGTGCCTCAAAATGGTAGACTTCTACATTTCTTGAGAGGGTTGCCTGGGGAAAGGGCCAAGGAAGCTCAGTGTCCATGCCACTTGGAATCCCCCGCAACCGAACACACACAAATTTAATGACAGGGCATCAAGGGGAAAACTGGGTCCGGAGGGTATAGGCGGAGTACTTTGCATTACAATGGCAAAGCATCCATAGTTTTCTCTAAGTCCATAAGTTGAAAGGATTCAAACAAGGCAGAACTTACTGGTATTAGGAAAGCCTTGTCCATATGGTCTTTATTGAGCGAGACGAAACTAATCATTGAGGGGGAGTCCACAATTGCGACCAAGTGGACAAAGGGGCTAAAAGACCTCCCGTGGAAGATGATCACAGTAGTGAGGGAGATTAAGGGCACTCTGCCCAGATAGAAAGATATCTTTTACATTGGTTCAGAGATCAGCAAACGGAGTAGCCAACTTCTTTGCTAAGAATGAGGAACTCCATTAATATCGGTGTGGTCTACCTCTGAGAGTCCTTTAGGCGGGAGAGATCAATCGACCTCTTCATGCGGAGTTTGATATGAGGATTGACGTATTTTCTCCTTTTCTTTCTTTTTTCTTTTTCTTTTTAGACATCCTTTGAGTTCAAGTCTTTTAGACCCACAACTGGCGTCTTATTTACCTATTTCTTTTCATTAATATAATTTACTCTCTTTATTACTGCTCAAAAAAATAGAGAAATTTCTTGAATTATAAATCCGACAAGTTGGATTATCCAATGATTGGTGGGATCCAAAAACCAAGAGAGACTGAGAATAAGTACAGTGCATGTAGATTCTTATTGTCAAAGGAGTGGGAGCACACCTTTATCAATACTTCAAATTGAAATTACCAAGTATAGGATTAGACCACTCCCTAGTTTTGTTAGATGTGGAGAATTGTTGGGCTTCTAGACCTCCTCTTTCAAGAATGGATCATTGGAGGAAAAGGATTTTAATAATGAAGTATAGCAGTATTCGACCATATCATGGTGTAGGCTAGCCAAATCTTTCTTTCAAGAAGATGCTACTACTGAAAGGAAAGACTAAAATGTGGAGTGGGATGGCAGCTCAAAATCTAGATGAAATGAAAGAGGAGTCAATAGACCAGTTGGAAGCATGGTTGGAGGAGAATGATGGCAAAGATTCATTAGGAATGAGATCAATATCAGGAAGAGGCAGCTGAGAGAATTCTAGGTGCAAAGAATGAGTGAGAGAGAGAGATGAATGTAGACAAAAGTCCCAGGTGTTGTGCTCAAAGGAGAGGGATAAGAATACAAGATTTTTCAATGGCATGGCAAATGTAAGGAGGCAGGTAAACATTATCAGGATCGTATTCAAGGATGAAAGAAGAAAATAGGAACCAAATCCAACTAAGGAGGTGATGCAGCCATGCCGAATCGAACTGGATGAAATCGGGGAAAGCCCATTAGACGAAAAGAATTTAATTTTGACCCGAATTTAACCTAGAATTGATGGAGGGAAGAGGGGACCTCAAACACTACCCAATGAAACCACTTGTGCCCAAATCAAGGCCCATTTGCAATAATTTTGGGCCTAGACCCATTTAACCTTTTTGAGCCCAAAAGCACAATAAACTGAGCCAATTTACTACCGTAGTGGACCCAACTCAAAAATCCATGTCAGCAATTGAATCACCGACCCATGTGCACCTCCCTATAGCTTTATCAGGTGGTAATCAGGGTTGAAAAACAAAAGATTTCCAACTTCATCAGTTGGTCATCAAAGCTTTTTTGCTTATAAAGACTTGTGGGTAGAACATCATTGCTTTTAGGTGTGCATTGACTATTTTATTGGAAAACGGTATTCTCTACTACTTTGGAGACTGGATTCTATTGGGATTCATTGTATTTGCATCATTAACAAGATAGAAGCAATGGGAAGAACAAGATACAGCATAGATAATCGAGAAGTTAGAGAATGGAAGAAGTAGCTCATGAATTAAGTTTCAACAAGAATTGAACGAATTGAGGGCTTCAAGACATTCTAGACCTCATTTTTCAAGAAAAGAAAAGGAAAGAGAAAGTATGTCGAGAGAGTGCAGAGCATATAGTGGTTTGGGTACCTCGACATCCTATTTCTTTTATTTTTATTTATTTTTTGAAAAACATGTAAATATTGATGATTGTTCAAATTTGCCTAAGTTCGATTAAGAGGCAATCTTCTTCTTCTTCTTTTTTAAGGTAACTTCATTAAACAGAAAAATGATACAAAGAGGAAGGAATGAAAGACCCTCCAAACAGAAACAACATCAAATTACATCAATCTGTTAACAATTTCGGCATCCAAGGACAAACCCTGTCTAGCGACTCTGCAGCTGAGTTAGCTGACCGCGGCACCCAAGCAATCTTAAAGTCAAAGGATGAAGAGGCAATCTTTGTGGATGAGTGTTTGAGTTCCTCGACAAAAGAAGAATAATTAGATACTCAAACACCCGTATACAATGATTATGGAGACACTGATTATTTTGTTAATGTCTTTGACTTGGTCACACAGGTGAACAATGATTCAGTTGATGGGACGTTGGAGATGACAATTATAGTTGAGAGTTTACTGGATGAAAGGAAGACAGATAATTCAATTCAACCAACATATCATACTATGACTGAGGAGAATATCTAGGAAGAGATTCAACTTCCAAAAATTCTACAGAGAGTCAAATTATCTCCAAGAGGGAAAGAAAGATGGAGAAGGTCTAATTGCATCTAATACCTTAGATCTAGACAGAGTAATCATAGATGCTACTCAAGAATCGACTGTGAAATTAGTTTGAGATTTTAAAGCGGTTGTACATTCAAAAAGATTGGTGGACCCCCTACTTCCATCAATACATCATATCGAGGGACATTGAGACGATTCTTGAATCATCTATAGACCTTGTTTGGGAAGAATTTGTACAAAGAAAATCATAGTCAAACTATTTTGGCTAAAATTGTGTTTGGCAAACAGGTTCTACAAAGAGGGCTCGAGATGAATATGATGGTGGTAACCATACTCATGTATCATCCATCCAATACCAATCAAAGCAACAAAGACGGAAGTTGATGAGGAAGAAGCAAACACCATTGCAGTGGTTAGGTGTGCCTTCGCCCGATCCCAACTGTCAGAAGATTGGAGGCGAACGGCCACTTTCCACACCTACATCAAGTGCGGCGAGAAATCCTGCAAAGTGATTGTGGATGGTGGGTGTTGTGCAAATGTCGTGTCTACCAGCACGGTTACACGATTAGGTTTGAAACCTGAGCCTCATCCTAATCCTCATCGAGTTTCGTGGGTTAATCACTCAGTGGAGTCTTGTGCCAATTCATATTCTTTAATGTCAGGACACAGTGTGTGATACCTATGGGCGTAGGACACATCATCTTGGGCCGTCATTGGTTGTTTGACCATGACGTGACATTGTTCAGTCGCTCAAACACGTTTTGTTTCGAGTACAAGGGCAAGAAGATTAAACTCACCCATGTACCACCCAAGGACACTCCATCAAAGCAAGAAGCCATAAAGAGGGACAAACCGAAGGTCCAAACAAAAGCTCAACCAAAGTCTCTACACATCAACACCGCTAAGGAATTTGAGAAAGAGATTAGTGATGCCTCAGTTGTGTTTGCCCTCATGTCTAGGGAGACCTCCCCTGAGGTTGGTACTGAGTTGACAGAAATTGTAACTCCGGTCTTTCAAGAGTTTCAGGATGTTTTCCCATCTGACCTACCGGATGAACTACCTCCCATGAGAGACATTCAACACGCCATTGATCTTGTCCCTGGGGCGACTTGACCAAACCTGCCTCACTATCAGATGAATCCTAAGGAACATAAAGAGTTGAAGCATCAAGTGGATGAGCTCCTTAAGAAAGGATTTATCAGGAGTTTGAGTCCATGCGCTATGCCCGCCCTCCTGACACCCTAGAAAGATGGCACATGGCGCATGTGTGTGGATAGCAGGGCAATTAATAAAATCACTGTCAAGTATCGGGTTTCCAATCCCATGTCTTGATGACAGGATTGACATTGTGGCCCGTGCTACTATCTTTTCAAAGATTGATCTCAAGACCCCTATCATCAAATCCGCATACGCCTGGGAGACGAATGGGAGACGGCCTTCAAGACGAAAGATGGTCTATATGAGTGGATAGTTATGACTTTTGGCATGACCAATGCTCCCAGTACATTTATGAGAGTGATGACCCAGGTGTTGAGACCCTTTATGGGCAAGTTCTTGGTGATCTATTTTGTTGACATTCGCATATACAGTACGTCCCAAGAACACCACCTACAGCAACTGAGGTTAGTCTGTGGAGTCCTTCGGACTGAGAAGCTTCACGCAAACCTCAAGAAGTGTACTTCATGTCTAATAAAGTCATCTTCTTAGGGCTTGTAGTTTCATCTGAAGGAATGTCAGCGGACGAAAAGATCCAGGCCAGTGACTTGGCCCGAACCACGAAACATTCATGACGTGCGAAGCTTTCACGTCTGAACCACTTTCTATAGGCAGTTTATTCGAGGATTTAGTTCTATCATGGCTCACATCACTGATTGCATTAAGAAAGGGGAGTTCAATTGGACTAAAGCAGCCTCAAAAGCTTTCCAGGAGATCAAGACCCGTATGGTTGAAGCTCCTGTCATGCGGCTACCTGTCTTTCCCAAGGTCTTTGAGGTCGCATGTGACGCATCTGGGTAGAAATAGGTGAGGTCCTTTGTCAGGAAGGACATCCTATCACTTTAGCGACAAGTTGTATGAAGCGAAACAATGATACTCCACCTATGACAAGGAGTTCTATGCGGTAGTGCAAACACTTTGTCATTGAATACGATCTCCTGCCGCAGGAATTCATTCTGTTCTCGAACCATGAGGCCTTGAGATACCTCAGTTCCCAGAAGAAATTAAACTCAAGACATGGTAAATGGGTTGAGTTTCTTTAAGGAATACACCTTTGTGCAAAAGCACAAGGCCAGATTGAGAACAAGCTAGCGATGCGCTAAGTTGTAGGATAGCACTAATACACTCATGAGTGTAGAGGTGATCGGGTTCGAGCGGTTGAAGGATGAATATCCTACATGCCCGGATTTTGGGGAGTTGTACACTTCACTCTTGAGCGACCAAGAGCGGAGTAATAAAGAGTTTACTGTGGTTGATAACTTGTTGTTCAAAGGAAGTAAGCTCTACATTCCCCGGACTTCCTTAGTAGAGTTTCTTGTTTGGGAGCTACATGCCAGAGGAATCGCCAAACACTTCAGGAGAGACAAGACGACTGCCTTGGTTGAAGACGTTCTATTTGCCTAGTCTCAAAAGAGATGTGGCTAAAATTATTGGGCACTGTCGAACTAGTCAACTGCCAAAGCAAAGGAAGCAAACACGGGATTGTATACGCAATTGCCAGTTCCCCATGCTCCTTGGCAGTATCTCATTATGGATTTCATACTTGGGCTTCTGAAGACAAGTAAAAAGTACGATTCCATCTTGGTGGTTGTGGACCATTTCTCCAAAATGGCCAATTTCCTCCTTTGTTTCAAAACCTCCGACGCTTCTAACAATGCGAAAAATTTTGTCGGAGAGGTGGTGAGACTCCGTGGATTACCCAAGACACTTGTGTCAGATAGGGACATCAGGTTCATGAGTTACTTTTGGAAAACCCTGTGGCACATGATGGGTACTAGGCTTCAGTTTTCGTCTGCATAGCATCCTTAGACTGATGATCAGACTGAGGTAGTAAATCATAGCCTAAGTAATATGTTACGTTGTCTGGTTGATGAGCATATGCGATCATGGGATGTTATCCTACCAATTGCAGAGTTTGCGTACAATAGCTCGGTCAATAAGTCTATACGTATAAGTCCCTTCGAAGTTGTGCATGGTTACACGCCTAGAAAACCTATAGATCTCATTCTCATGTCAGTGTCGCATAGGCCATCTAAGTCTGCACATTCATTTGCACAACATATCTATGATTTGCATGCTGAAATTAGGAGAAAGATTAATACGAGCAATGAACGGTATAAGTTTGCTACAGATTCTCATCACAGGTTCAAGGAATTTGATGTGGGTAATTATGTGATGATCAAAATCAGGCTCGAACGGTTCCCACAAGAAACTGTGAAAAAGTTGAACGCTCGTAGTGCGAGGCCTGTCAAAATTTTGAAGCGAGTTGGACCCAACACATATGTCATAGACCTTCCGTCAGACATGGGCATTAGCTCTATCTTTAAATGGAAGATCTAGCACCCTTTCATGGTACAACAACTTCACCCTCAAGCCCCACCCCACATCAGTATCACCCTGATCCTCCTACTGGACTTCCTGACCCACTTCATGACCCATGGCATGCACCTATACAGCCTTCTCAGCCTTTACCTTCCCCACCTTCCTTGCCACCTAAGAGAGATGAAATAGAATATATCCTAGACAAGGAAGTGGTTTCAACCAATGCAGGAGGCTACCAGAAGTATCTTGTGAAGTAGAAGAACAGACCGATGATAGATGCCACCTGGTTGATTGACGACGAGCTATAGCGACTGGATCCGGACCCACTAGAGAGACTTCGAAGCTTTGTCTCACCGGAGGTGCATCCTTCTCATCCGAGGCGAGTTGACAGTGATTCCAGGACAGGTTTCCGAGTATATCAGCGACGGCGGAGGAGAGCCACTCCAGCCACTTCACATGCGCATGATTACACTTTGAAGACCCAACATTAGGAAGGCGCATGTGTGGTTCGATGTGTCTTCTCATCTGTTTGAACTCGAGGTCAAGTTTTTCTCAGATGGGGGGATTCATGCAGAGCATGGAGCATGCTTCTTTCATATTTTCTTGTTATTTCATTATATGAGTTTTGTTTTAGTTAATTTTATTTGAGTGTATTTTAGTCACTTTTTATTGTAATTTTATTTAGGGGCAATTTGGGCATATTTTATTGCAAATACTATATAAACTCCTTGTAGCCCTATTCGAACATAATAAAAAAAGATTGAAATTTTCGACAGCCTCCCTTGCTTGTGCGACGGTGCTTTCCTTTGGTAAGAAGCCAAAACTTGGTGAGAATCCAAGCAGGGTAAGAAGCCCTTCCTCTATCCAAGTATTCTTCTATCTCTTCCTATCTCTTTTCTCTCTTCTTCTGCTCTTTCTTCCTTCCTTCTCTTTCCCTTGAAACCCTAGCCTACTCGATTTTTCCCCTCTCCTTTCCCTTGGCTTCCATCCCATCTATACCTTCAAAACCCTTCCTTAACTGCCTCAACTTCCATCTTTCTCCTTCTCTAGTGTTGTCGCCCCATATCCTTTTCAAAACCTAACCCTAATTGCTTCAAATTACCCTTTTCCCTTCCTTGTGATGCTGCCCATTAAAAACCATCGACTCTAGCCTTGACCGATCCCTATTTTCCTGTTCTACTCGACATATCCCCTAAACCCTAACTTTAGTCCACATCTAATCCTTAATTCTAGCCATCTTTACCCTTTGCTGCCCCACCTTTTTATATCTCTATACTGCTGTTCCAACCCCAAAACAACCCCATAACCTGTTATACACTGCTGCCATACTCTTCCTAGATCCCCTCTTTGCTGTCCCACACTGTTAAGAGCACATATTACTGATGTCCTACAGTTTTATCCTTGCCAAACTACCACTTTAAGCCCTATTTCTGATGAAAGACCTACATATTTATGGGATTTGACAAACCCCTTTGTTTTGAGAGACTTTCACTGCTAATGTGACTTGGTCTGGATTGTTTTATAGTAATTTATATTAGATTCCAAGAATTTGCTTAATTATTTGTGACAGGGTTGTATTCTTAAATTCCAAATATTAATTTAGACCTTAATTTCAGCCTTAGCATGGTTGATCACACTCATTGTGTTCCTTCTTACTTGCAATAGTCTCCCAAGGTTAATGTTTCTTTTGTGTCCTGCATCTATTTTGTCATTTAGGTTTATTCTATTTAGTGTCCTGCATCGAGATGTTAAATTGTGATCGAATTTGGAAACCCAAAGTTATGAAAGAATCCATTGGCGTTAGTTGTTGCTTTGGGATGGAAGAACCAACCCCTGTGTTGTTTTTAAACAACGAGAAATCCAATTAATGGCTGGAAAAACCCACTGCAAAATTCAAAAAGCCAGTAAGTCAGGCATAACGCCTGCATATGGGCCTGATTTTCGACTGAGAATTGCAAGGAAAGAAAATAAGATGAACAGTCCACATTCAAGCATGTTTTTCACCCCGATCTAGGCATCATCTTGGTTGGACCCCTCAAAATCAGCAACCAGCTTGGAAAGCCACTGGAAAAATCAGCCAGACGTGTGCAGACTTAGTTAAGGAGATGGGCCTAGATTTGAGAGAATCTTTGAAATCTGTTTTTCAAGGCAACTCTTTCAATGACGGGCCAAGATTTGATCTAGCTTTACATGAGGGACTGAGAAGATAAGAGTCAACTGTCTTCCATTCTTTTGTTTCTTTTTCGTAAATAAACACTAAATTTCGATAAGGCCCAGTTTGGCCAGAATCTAGGAGCTAGGTCCCGCAACGTAAGTGATTTTTTTCTTTTATTTCTTCTTTTTTCAGTCAGATTGGTTCTATAAATTCAGTGTTTTGTCCAGACAATGTGGACAGAGAATTGAGTTGAATTTAATTGGGTTAATTCCAAGAAAGAAAAGAGCCTTTTGATTGCATGTGTGCAAGTGACGATTTCCCAGTAAGATTCGAGCCTATCTTATTTTTCCGGAGATAATCTTAGGTTTGGTGTATTTTTCCAATTAAATTTCCATTTGGCCAGAATTGGGGTGAAAGTCTGATTGGCAATAGAAAGGGAAGAAGTTAAAAAGTCTCCCAAAGAAACATCAAAAGAGTTTCTAGGATAGGTAACAACTTTACTCAATAAGGATAGTGATGCAACCCTTGAGGAGCTTCCATTTGAGCTCCCCCCTAAATGTAATGTTCAGCCCACTATGGATTTGGTCTCAAATTCGTCTACCCCCAACCTTCTACGTTATAGGAAGAACCTTACTGAACATATCAAATTGAAAAGGCAAGCTGATGTTATTGGTTTGAATCATATTCTCCCCATGGTTGAATTTTCCTATAAAAATCCAATTAATCAATGTACAAGTTCTAGTCATTTTGAGACAGTCACGGGTTACTAGCCTAGGAAACCTATAGACCTCGTACCTCTTTCACCTGAATGTAAGCCGTCTGAGTCAGCTGAGTTACTTGCGAAGCATATCCATGATTTGCATGTTGATATTAGGAAAAAAAAATCTATTAGCAACGAATATTACAAATCTTCTACAAATGAGCACCACAAGTGTCAAGAGTTTCAAGAGGAAGATATGGTTATGGTACACATCAGATCTAAATGGTTCTCCAAATGGACAATAATAGAATTGCAAGCCGAAAGAGAGTCTTTCTAAAGTGCTTAAAAAGATCAATGCCTACAACTATGTCTTGGATTTGCCTTCAAATTTAGGAATTAACCACATCTTCAATGTGGAAGATTTAATGCTTTACAAAGGACTACCTATTCCTCTAAACACAAATGCATTTCAACCATCCCATCCTTCAAACACATCTCCACAAGACTACATTGCTTCTACATCATTATCACCTTTGCCTACCCCCCGTTTACCATCCTTGTGATCCCTAAAAAAGAAAGAAGAAGTGGAATACATCTTGGATGAGCAAATTGTGTCTACTAGAACTAGGGGATTCTAGGAGTTTCTTGTGAAGTGGAAAGATCACCCCAAAACTGACTTTGCATGGATCATTAATGAAGCACTATCAAGACTCAACAAGGATATGCATAAAAGGTATCAATGTATCTCTTTACCAAATGTGAAGTGTTCCAAGCCGGGGAGAATTGATGAGAATGCCATGAGACGCCATCGAAGAAAGATGCATCAGAATCAAAAAAATTCTTCAACATGGTTGATGATGATTTTGTGCGTATTCTAATATATCTGACCATGGATAGAGAAAGATCTAGTCATGGATAGCCCAATATTGAAAAGTTGGCATTATCCATACATTTACATCATCTGAGTCGTATGCTCGTGGATTGGACCAATCCAACGGATAATTCAATGCCATCCAGACATTGTTTTCATTATATTCTATTAGTGTTATATAGTTTTAACTTATATGTGTTTCAAGATTATTATAGACTTGTATTTATTTTTATAATTTCAGATCGTCCACATGTGTGCCTTAAGTCATATGTGTTTAGGGTTTCTAAGAGTTTTTCTTTTACAAATAGTTGTAAGAGACAATTTTGAGAATAATGAATGGATGAATGATTAATGAATGAAGAAATTCAAATTTATTTGATCTACAGATCTGGTGTGACTCCTTCTCCTCTTTGGTGTGAGATCAAGGAACAAATCTTTTTCTTCTTCTCTATGTTTTTTTCCTTCCATTTTGTTCTCTTTTTTCTCCACTTTTTTCCTCTTTCTACCCTTATTTTTTTCCCTTTTCATCCAAACCCTAACCCAACTCCACCATTGGCCACTAAAGACCCACCAAGACCCACCAGCCCATACGGAAAGACCCGTTTGGGCTAGTTTTGCACTATTTTGCATCCCTATCATAGACTCGTAGATCTAGCTCTAACCTATTGTTTCACCCTATTTAAGACCTAGTTTTGTCCAAAAATTGAAAAAAAAAAAATAACAAATCCTAATTCATTTGGCAAACCCTAGGTGGCCCCATGCCTTATTTCATCCCTTGGGTGCCTGATTTTTAAATCTAGAAAACCTAGGACAGAGTTTGGTATGATCTAATTAGTCTTTTGAGGGATTTTGCATTGAAGGTCAGCAATACAAACCTTGGAAGCTTATGCGTATATGTCATTCTTTTTTTTGAATCTCTTTGATTAATTGTGAGTGTGAATTTGCCTTAACTTTTTGTCTTATTCTTTGTCTAATATTAATTTATTTCTCTAATATCTTATGTGAATCATGATTATAGGTTGTGATTATAGGTTGCATGTCATTTTAGGATTCACCATACAAAATTTGCATTCTGATATAGGCCTCCGTATATCATTTAGATTTAGGGTTTCTAATATTTTGACTTGTCCTCCGTCAAATTTGGTATTAGAGTTTGTCCTACGTCATATTTGATATCAGAGCTTGTCCTACATCACTTGTTGTATATGTACTTTTTTTATGAAATAAAATTAGTCCATGTGTATTTGGCTACTCCAATCTCCAAAGGGTTAGAATTCTAAATCTCCAAAAAAATCAAGATTTCCATAAATGCATTTGGTACATAGTAGGTTTGGGGTGAACAAGAGGAGCCCCTAGTCTGAAGATGCAAAACATTTAGATGATCAGCCTTAAGGTGAATACCACCCCATACATGAGTAAAAAGTAAAAGGATATTCTATACAAACTCAAAACCTGAGGATAACACACACAGCATTTGATCAAGGATCATTTAATTGCTTCTATAAAGAGACACATAATTTCAATTGTTTCCCATCAACAAATATCACATTCCTCTTTATTCATTAAATTGTAACACATGAAACATTGTCTAGCAAAATGCATTTCAACAATGAAAAGTTTTGACAAAGAACCCAATATTTTTCACTAAAAGAGGAGATTATGTTGCAAGTGGGGAGATATTGCCTGATATTGAGACCTACCATTGTCAACTTTAAAAAAAAAAAAGTGAGACCTACCATTGTCTGTTGCATCTTTTACATAAAAGGTGCTTTCTCTTCCATCATCCTTGATTTTATGCAACAATCTTGTTGCCCAGCCACAAAATTCAAGGAGAAATACAGCTTTATCAGTAGATTGAATAAAAGTTTTTAGATCTTCTATAGTATTTAACTGCTTTAAGGGTAGGTCATCAGGTTGAAATGACATCAGATGATGAAGTGAAGAAAAAATATTATGTAAACGGAGTCTCCCACGATATTTGTAAGCCACAGAATGGTGATAAAAGAAAATCACTATTCCTTCAGAAGCACCAAGGAAATCAGCTAGGAGTTTATCAGTATTTCTATAAATAACCATCAGCCTTATGTGACCAATGTTCTCTTGCTCATAAACAGCTCGGTGTGCTACTTCCTTCATAAGGGTTCGAGACTCTCCAGACCCTGCACATCATGAAAGCCTTCATCCAAGATAAACTAAAACAAAAACAAAAAAAAAAAAACACTTAATTTAACTCTATTTGGTTAAGTTACATTCAACAAGTAAATATGCAATTAGAATAGAATTTATAGACTAACTCTATCAAACGGTTTCTATCCTTATCATTGATGAAAATCTTATTGAAAGGTGAGTAATGCCAGAAAGAGAACAAAGTAGATGTGATTCTCACATGGGATATAAAGTAAAAGGATGTTCATGAAGCTTGTGTTGTCGGCACACAACATTACAGTCTCTAAGGTTAGCTGCAATGCTATTTGGCTGCTTCCTCCACCAAAGCCAGTCCAACTCAGTTTTGGTATAATATCAGGAGGGAATATTAGCATGGCTAGCTTTGACAGTACTATTCATGACAATTTGGGTGGAATTTGATGCCATTTTAGGACCCTTAGGTGTCATGTAGCAGACCAGTCATGGAGCATGTTAACTAGGTAAAAGAGATTCTAGTCTTGGATCAAAGAGGAAATTAGGTACCAAGTGTATGGGCCAAGAAATACAAAAGAAAATGGCCCAATATCCACCTTAAAAAAGGCCGACATAAGTGTTCTCAGATTGTGGGCCTAAGTGAGCCCACAACCAACAGGTCCACAGGTCATCCCTATTGGCTTGATCCTTCCTAGGTTTTATTGCCAACGGCAAATAGGAATGAAAAAATTATTAAGACAAATATTGAACATCCTCGCCTTCAAAGTGCAACTGCGTGGGACTAATAAAGAATGAAGTCTCAAACAATCAAAGGGCAATAAAGAACCTTTTTGAACCATAATTCCACTCTCTTTCTCTTTTTCAGTTCCAATGGTATCATTTATATACATACATGCATGCATGCATTTACATAGAACATGGATCCTCTATGGTGTCTTATTTTTCATCCCCCATGTGGGACCCAAAAGAGCCCTTATGAATGGGATGGTTGGAAAGGTCTTTACTTGAAAAGGGTGCTTGGCAAAACTACCTTAATCAAATAAGTCATGTTTTTTAAGGTAGCAAAGATTTATTTTATTCGACAATGTAAACTTCATGGGGATAGATCAACAATCCATCAAACTCGGAAAAGGTGAAATTGGGTAAGGATCCATTTCATAGGGGATAAGTGAGTGTGAGGGGGAATAGAGGTGAGACTGGGGCCAAGATGTCACCACATGAAAGTCACATAAAGTAACCACCTTCAGGAAATTATATAAACGTATAGGAATATATTGAGGAGAGACCTCTATGTGAAGCTCTCCAATGATCGACCCAAACCATTTAGATTCACCTACCTCCTATGAACTGTTATATATTGCAAATTGGCACCCATCCACCGTTTATGCATAGTGGAATTCTAAAAAAAATGCATTTATCGAAGGCCTATAAAACCATTTAACGTCAAACTCATATATCTTCTAGTATGATGATGGATTGGGCTGCACTTTTGTCAACTCCAATACACCTAATGATCTTCCTATTCATCCATGCTTTGTTGATTAGCATGCATCTAGTTAAGCTCCATAATTAAGAAAATGAATGTATATAGCATGGACATATGTGTGTGTGTGTGTGTATGAGAAAACGATCAAGAGCACATGATGTAAAGTGCTCCCACAGTGAGAGCTCCATGTAGAGCCCATCCATGAGCATGGGGTTGGGTGGGTAGCATCTTTGTGTGTGTGTAATCAACAACCAATAAAGGAATGTATACAATCAACAGTCAATCAAGGAATCAACACAATTCACATAATTATAGATAATTTCCAGTATTACATTTGTCTTTCTAAATGTATCCTAAACAAAGAAGTCAATCCACGTAACAATTCAATGAGGAAAAACTCATATATGGGGAACTCTAGTAAATGCCTGAGCTTTTAAAGTCCGGTTGTTCGATGTGCCAGACAGAAGGTGAACCATACCTAATGGATGGAAGGATATCAAATATTTTATGGACTGTTGCTCCATCAGAAAATCCTAACCCTTAATCTTTTGAGCTTCAACTTAAGTAATTAGATAAATAGTTCGGATGAGTGGGACAGGTCTTGGGTCAGTTACAAATTCCAGCCAGGAATTTTTCATCCCCACTTGGACTAAAAAGTTTTCGCCGGAGCTTGAAAATATACATGATATTTCAGAAATAAATAAATAAAATGTATAATTGGCCCAAGCTGAGACTGAATTTTTTTGCCAAAATTTCAGATTTCAGCCAAAATTCATAATTGAGGGCTTTCACCCAGGCAAGTCAGAGGGTTGAGTGGTGAGTGGAGTTGTAAGTCATACATTCGGGTGGCATTCCTGCAGAGTATTTTCAAGATTGCCCAAATTCTTATATTATTACGTTGATAAACCGCCCAACAAGAATGTTCAAGTTAAGTACTGACTTCTTCTATGCGAAAGTACTTTCTTTTTAAAAATTAATACTTTATTTTCATATAAACCATCCTCATTAGATTTAAGAAAGAGAGAGAGGGAGCGAGAGAAGGTGAATGGAGAAAAAGAGGTACATACAAGGAACGGTGACGATTAAAAATATGTGGGGGTGGATCCGGATCTCAGAAGAGAAGTTTCTCTTGGTGAGGATCTGCCATCCGAAGCTGCTACCACTTCGATTTGAATCTGTGAATCCGTTTACAGAGTAGAGAAGAAACAAGAAAGCAAAGAGGCTAAGTCTCTGTGCCATTGATGGACGACGAATACGATACCAAAGAAAGCAGAGGTCACGGCCTCCGCACTTTAATTCTGCAAGGATTACTGGAGGAGCTACGCTTCCACAGTTGAAACACGAGTTATAGCGAGGGCAAAAGTAGAAAAGGGTACACGAGTGCGCGGGTACTACCCGGCGGCCCGTAAAATAGAGGGTGCATGCTTTTCTCACGAAATATCAAGAGAATAATAACAATGTTGATAATGCCACATTGTAATTTGATTGATGAATTTAAATTTTAAAAATTTATTTATTTATTATACTTTATTTCATTAAATTATAATGACCAGATTGGAGAGTTTTACTTGGATTATATCGTCTACAAAATTGTAATGGCCTTGACTTAGAAAAAGCCCAGAAGGCTGAGCCCAATATGGCTAAAACTGTGAAATCTGGTCGAACTGACGGGCAGCAGTGGAATGGCCGAGTGGGTGTTGAAAAAACCCCACATCGGAAATGAGATAGTTTGGGAAAGGGTTTATAAGAGGTCACGCCCTCTTACCCAGCAAGACGCGTTTTAGCTTGCAGTTGAGCCACGCCCAATGACAAAATCGTGCGACCCCCTGTGTGGGCCTAGAGCCGACAATATCTTGTTGAGCCGAGCCCAGGTTGTAGATGAAATTCCATTACTAGAATGATGTAAAACCTGTAGGGGGTGAATAGGCCTGATTTTAATAAACAAACCCTTTTCAAAATTCTTTTGATCAAACAAATACTTTGAATGTATGAGATATGATATGAACCGATTGTTAATCTTATTAAATGAAATATGTCCGATTCAATGTGTGTGCAAGTGACCGAATCCAATCAAACCATTGAGAATAACATCACCCACACATATGTACTGAGTTTTTATAGTGGTTCGGTTTTAACTTACCTACGTCTACTGTTAGATTTCTTAACACTAGGTTGTCCAAATATACTATGTATAGGTCTCTCATCCAAATAGTATAACCTAGTTTTTTATAGAGGTTTGACCCAAATAGTCTAATCCTCGACGCCTATTTTTTTTTTTGTGGTTCGAACAACAATGTTTCAGTCCACCTTACAATTTGATAATTTAAAAGAAAAAGAAGAACACCTGCCTTTGGCCTTAACCGATCTTCAGTGTGTGTTCTTCCTTGCTGAAATCTCTGTGCTCCTTCCTTTAGATTAGGTTCTTCATAGTAAAGTACCGGCACAACAGGACAGGGGTACTAGGACAGTAATATGATAGATTTTGATCTTAAGTAAATCACCCTTATCTTTATCATAGGCTAAGTATTGAATACTCTATCATATCCTTGTTAAAGGATGATGAAGATGGAGTGAAGAGGGACTGGTAGACTCTCTAGTCGATGTTCTCAGATTGGCCAATTTTCGACATAAGTCTTCTAACGGCTCAGTTTGGAGGCTTCCTGATTTTCCTTGAGGTCTCCAGGCTGTAAAAGAAAAATACTGTAGACTCGACAATTCAAACTTCAGATTTAAATTTTTAATTGGCCTTAATCAACTACCAGCTCTCTTATTTGCCACATGTCCTTGATTTACAATCAGGACATCTGTATTACTAAATCATGAGGTGGCTGGATAACTTCTAAAGAATCATAAACTAAAATTGGTCAAAGTGCCACCACAACAATATTCGTCACGTGTAAAGATTTCCTATCTCAAAAAAAATTTGTCCCATAATATCAATCATGAGGTGGAGACTAAATCTAATTTAAAAAACCATGAGGAACCTTTCCTACTATGACGGAGATTACCACTCACAAGATTTGAATTTGATAAGCAAGAGGTGGCAAAAGGAATCCAAGGAACCTTCTAACATTTTTTCCTGTTTTGTAAAGATTTTAAAAATTGAGGAGCCAAAGGATTTTTTTCCCTTTTTAAACTGAATCAAAGGACAGCTAGATTTAGTCACACAACCAGATATACTTAGTCAATCTCGAGGCCTCTAGTCTGTACTAAATTTTCAGACTTTCAAATTATTAGGCCATTGACATCTAGGGTGCTTTGGGCTTGACCTATGGTCCACTACGGTCTACTTACATGTGTGCTAATCATGTGTAGACGGTAGAACCTTTAATGCATAGTAAATCTTCATGAAGCCTTTAGAGATATTGACATCTTCTTAAATCTTCCAAGGCAAGGTCCACTTAGGTCACGTAATTGACAAAACGGGTGACTCGGATTAGCCAAGGCACTTTCAACCTCCCCCTTTGTCAATTTCGTGACAAAACCTACTATCTACCAAAAAACACATCATACACATGAGGTAGACTCCCATTACATAAATCCCCAATATTTACAATGACATTTTGGAATTAAGATACACAATCTTTTCTCCTTTGCATGCATAACAAATTGAAGTGATCCTCGTTCCTGCATAAATCAAGGCAAATCTGTGGGATTTTAACTAGCTCCCCCTCAATATTAGCACATTTGACTCTCCCTTTTTTGTTAGGATAATTGACAATAGAGCAATCACAAAAGAATTGTAATCATAGAGCATATAAGAACATGGCAAATAAATAGGAAACCAGAATCCAAACCCATGAAAAAAAAAACACATAATTGTGTACAGAATCCTAGACCAAAGTATCTGAATGGACACAAAGTGTAGAAGTGTATGTGCAAGTGCAATGCGTAAACAAAAGAACATCCAAACAAAATGGTCAAATATCAAGTAAATATTAGTCTGCATCAGCTGGTGGAGATGGAGGTAGCTCCGCATCATTGCGCCTACATGAAGTGGAAAGGATATGAAGATAGCTGTAAATTCCTTAAAATGACTTCTGTACGAAGGTCATAAGTTCAGACAATCAATCTTCCAGTTCCTTTCTCAATGATTTCAAAACAGTCATCAATATAGGTACAATCAACCAACTCAGATGTACTAGACGAAGCACGAGGGACTCAGGGTGCAGAGGTGGCATCAGATCGAGGGGTCACTGGTGAAGTCTTAGCTTGATGAAGATGCGCAAGACTTTTATCAATGCCAATCTTTGTCAATGCTTTGCCAGTTTTCGGAGTTTCACCAGGATAAAGAACAAGTCCAAAGTGCATTCTTAGCTGACTAAAGAGGAAACAGAATGGAGTAGCACCATGTCTAGCTGTAGTCCAGAAACGCTTGATAGTTGCACAGATGAGAGTTGGGAGACAAATCTTAGTTCCCATTTTCAATGTGCTAGAACATCATATTGACCCGAGAAGGGGAAAGAGGGGGGGGGGTGAATAGGTCAATCCCATTTTTAATGTAGTTTACAAATTTCTTGATTATTTAAGGTGGAGAATGTTTATCAAGAGATTTTGTTAGTGTGATAATTTAATTAAGCAATCGCACTAAGATTATGACCATTTACATATAGTTTGATTATCGATACTTGTGCGTAATGTGTATAATGAGATAATCAATATGCAAAGTGATGTGTGTTAAGAACAGTACTTAAATACTAAATACAAACACACATGAATCAAACACCACAAAACCAATTTAAAGTGGTTTGGTTAGCCAACTTACATCCACTGTTAGGACTTGCTCAATCTTGAGCTATTCCCAAAATCCACTAAGTGGGGACTTACATCCTCACAATTAGAGTAGGAATTTCATCTCACCCAATCGGCTGAGAATTTCACCCACCACTGTCGAATATGAATTCCACCTATCCATTTGGCAGGAAGTTCTACCCAACTCTATGCTAGAGACAACGCTCCAGAATTTTTTTATAGTGGTTCCGGGATACCTCCCCTTAATCCACTTTTGGAACAAAGGTTTTAAAGAAAATTAAAACCAAGAAGCACTTGCCTATGAAGCTCTTTCTTCTGATGTGTTCTTCTTCCAGATGCCACCCATATATGCCGACGCTCTGCCTCGTAGCTGTCGTTTAGCAGTTGCAGTCCAGGGTGTCAAGGAAACTGGTTCTACCAAAGGTTTCCTAGTTTATGGTTATCTCCTTTTCACTTTCAAACTCAATCCCCAGATTGGTTGTTTATGAGTTTTCATCCTTCCTCTCTCTCTCACAACTCAATCCGTTTGATTGGTTGTATTTAATTCCCCTAGTGTAAGCATGAGAGAGAGAGTGATCCTTCTGTTGGCCCTTGTTTAAACTCACTGGTGAAGATGAGGGTCCAACTGATCTGTCCGTAGGATACCAACTGGTTGCATAAAGGTTGGTTTATATAGCGAAGGCAATCAGTTGTAGTAACGGTAATGTACCGACAAGTTGGTCGAACAGAGAGGTTGGTGACTAGAAATGTTACCGTTACAATTCTGACCATTGTGCACTCCCAACGGTAATATTCTTTCACGGTCTACATGTCATTGTCACCGATGGGTCAACACTTATGGTACCGAGAGGTCGGTCCATACGAGAGGCTTGTTCTGGTGCAAACATGCTTAACAGTAGTTTCCACTTTGGAAACCTGTTACCCAGAATGACCTGTCGCCCATTACCGAGGGGTCGGTCCTGGTACTCTTGATCGGTCTTTGATTGCCGATATCGAGAGTCCACATGAGTTCAGAGTTTCATAACTCAAGATCTTGATCGAGGAGTTATTAACCACGAGGGGTCGTTTCAGCCTTTCACCGAGGGGTCAATGCAAACGAGACTCTCGATCAGAGGCATACCCAAAATGACGGTTCAATATTCCATAACCTATGTCATTCAGGCCGACCAATCTTTGATCTTGATCATCTTGGGTCTTCAAACTTCCAGCAAATGCTTCTTTCTGAGTCATGGAATTGACAAACATAGGGGTTTGGCCAAGCCGAGGCACTAACACCCATGGCAACTGAATAAAGAATATTCACCATATAACCACTAAGTTTCGACTTGTGTTTGAGGCGAGGACACACATTGGAAGTGAAAAGGAGGTGTAAGACTTTGTATTGGGGAAGAAGGCAGGCAACACGAAGAGTATTATTATCTATCCATTGAACATTCTGTCCACACAACTTTAGAGAAATTTTCTTGCGATCAGCAAAGATAACCTTATCTCTAGCAGCAGAGATGTCTCCCCCTTTGAACGAAGGAATTTGCATCATATGGGCCACCAAGTCAGGAGTAATGGTGACTTTTTCACGATTGGAGAATTTCAACCGAAATGAATAAGAATGATCTAAAAGAAAATGGTGAATGGAAGAGTACAATCCTTTTACCTTGGAACGGTAATGTGATACCCCCACCCTTGAAAGAGGGGGGCCTGGGTGTCAGTTGCTGCTTGGTGTGGGTGTGTGAATCCCACATCGGAAATGGGAGTGGATGCCTTGAGGTTTATAAGTGGGTGGCCTCCCTTGTACTCATGTGACGCGTTTTGGGCCGGGCCAGGTGGGCCCAGGCCCAAATGCAAAACAGTGCGGGCTCTCTTGTGTGCGAGGCCCAGAGTGGACAATATCACACTGAGTCAAGCCCTAAGCCCTATATTCGGGTCGGGTCGTTACAGGTAAGTTGGCCCTCCCCAGTTTAAGAGATACTCCCACCCAACCTTTTTGAGGATGTTATGAGTGTTATACTATTGTAGATCAGGAATGTAGGATGTACGCTCCACAACAAAATCGATGAACAGAGATTCGTCTTGAATGGGGCGAAAAAGTCTGGCTCTTGGAGGATCCGAAGGTGGGGTAGACAACCCAGAGCCATCAGAGGTGTAACGACCCGTCCCGCTATGAGTACGTTAAACTGATACAAAGTCCCAAAACCGATTTGTTACTATTTCAGGGGTATTTATTTATTTTAAATGGGAGACACTGCTCCCGCAATTCAAAGTAATCACAAGATACACACAATTAAACTAATAACCAATAATACCAATAAAATATTAATCATAATTGGGAACAATAACATCATTCCATTTTACATTCATCTAACTCAATGAAAAGTACATATATCTCAAATACATTAGCAAGTCCTCAATTACAAAATGGAACCATGACAAAGTACAAGCTGCAACTCTACACCCAACGTCCGACTAAGGCTCCCTCCCACCCTTCCTCTATGAAGTACCTGTGAGGCAAGGGGTGAGCTTTACATGCCCAGTGAGGGTAACACATGCATCATATATCATCAAGCATACACTACATATAATCATATGGACACATTAATGTCTAAGATGTCTACATGCACGACCATACAAACGTGTGACCTACCCCTAGCACACGGGCCCACGTCAACTGGGATTCCAGTACATCCTCTAACCAACCCAATGCAACTCTAAGGCAACTCCCTTATATGCCCAACCGTTACAGTCCACCCATCCACGGGTATACAGACTGATCCTCAATCAGATCAGGGTCTCTAGCCCTCAACCAAGCCTATGACCCTCACAGGATACCACGTACACATACCACAACTAACCCATAAGCTGGGCTCACTAGAGTCCCAAACAGACTATCATAAGAGGCTAACTACCGCGCTAGCCCTCAACGAACTGCCATTACAACACATCAACATTCTTGATCAAGACATTGTGCACACACCAATGGATTTCCTGAGATCAAGGAAACGAGTTGAGTCAAACGGTTTAGTCATTATATCTGCTAATTGATTCTCAGTAGAAATGTACTCAAACTCAATCGTTTTCTCTTCAACCAACTCACGGATGAAATGATGTCCAATATCTATATGTTTGGTTCGAGAATGCTGGACTGAATTTTTGGAGATGTTTATGGCACTGGTGTTATCACAATGGAGAGTCATTGTTCCTCCTTTCATACCATAATCAACTAACATTTACCTCATCCAGACGAGTTGAATACAACAGCTTGCTGCCGCTATGTACTCAGCTTCTACGGTCGAAAGAGATACTGACTAATGTTTTCAATTGTGCCAGGCGACCAAACAATTTCCAATATAAAAGAAACCACCACTTGTGGATTTTCTATCATCCAAGTTTCCACCCCAGTCAGCATCAGTGTATCCCAAAATGTGATAGGATGTGTCAAAGGGATACCAAATTTCATATAGACATGAACTCGATACATACTTTATTATCCGTTTGACTGCTGCTAAATGGGATTCCTTAGGATTTGCTTGAAAGTGAGCACACGCTCCCACACTAAAAGCAATATCGAGTCTACTAGCATTCAGATACAGAAGACTACCTATCATACTTTTGTACATGCTAGGATCGACCTTTTTTCCGCTTTCATCTTTTGACAATTTCACTGTGGTGCTCATGGGTGTATTTGAGTGCTTATTACTTTCGAGACCAAATCTTTTAACAAGGTTTTTTGCATATTTTGATTGTGAGATGAAGAGGCCATCATCAAATTGTTTTATTTTAGCCCAAGAAAATAGTTGAGTTCCCCAACCATACTCATTTCGAATTCTGATTTCATAAGGTTGGAGAAACTAACAACTTGTTCATCGGTGGATCCAAATACAATATCATCCACATAAATTTGGGCTATAAAAATGGTTTCATTGTTCTTTCTTACAAACAGTGTTTTGTCTACACTTCCCCTCTGAAAGTCATTATCCAACAAGAATTGTGTAAGCCTCTCATACCAGGCCCTGGGAGCTTGTTCAATGTCATAAAGTGTCTTTTTTAGTTTGTAGACATGATTAGAGAATTGTGGATTGATGAACCCTTTGGGCTGCTCTATGTAAACCTCTTTGAAAGTCCCTTACTATCGGTGCTTAGAGTAGCACGATTGACCCGAGGGGGGGGGGGGGGGGGGGGGGGGAATAGGTCAATCTCAGTTTCCTTGGTGTTTACAAATTTCTTGATTGTTTTAAGTGTAGCGGAGCATTAATCAAGAGATTTGTTTAGTGTCATAGATTGTTTATAATTTCTTTAAATTGTCACACTAAATTATGATCCTTTACATATTGTTTGATTATCGATGCTTATGCACAATGTGTAAAATAAGATAATCAACAAGCAAAGTGATGTGTGTTGAGAAGAATACTTAAATACTAAATACAAACACATAAAGATCAAACACCATAACACCAATTTAAAGTAGTTTGGTTAATCAACCTACATCCACTGTTAAGACTCACTTAACGTTGAGTTATCCCTAAATCCACTAAGTGGGGACTTAGACCCTCACAATTAGAGTAGGAATTCCACCTCACTCAATCAATTGAGAATTTCACCCACAACTATAGAATAGGAATTCTACTTGGCAGAGAATTTCACCCACCACTATGCCGGAGACGACGCTCTAGATTTTTTATAGTGGTTCCATAACCAAGCTTCCTTAATTCACTTTCAGAACAAAGGTTTTAAAATAAAATTAAAACCAAGAAGCATTTGCCTTTGTAGCTTTGTCTCTTGATGTGTGTTTCTTCAAGATCCACCTAATGTGTGCCAACGCTCCGCTTTGTAGCCACCGTAAAGCAATCACAATCCAGGGTGATAAGGAAACTGGTTTGCCACAACTTTCCTAGTTTATTATCATTTACTTCCTCTCTCTCTTACAAACTCAATCCATATGATTGGTTGTATTAGATTCCCCAAGTTCAAGCACAAGAGAGAGAGTGATCCTTTTGTTGGCCCTTGTTTAAGCTCACCGATAATGATGAGGGTTGAACGGATTTGCCAAAGGATGCCAATCGGTTGCATAAAGATCGGTATTTATAGAGAAGGCAACCAGTTGCTGCAACGGTAATGTATCAACAGGTCGGTCGCATCGAGGGGTCGGTGACTAGAAATGTTACATTTAAAAACCCAACTGTTGTGCATTAAGTGCACTCCCAACGGTAATATTTTTTGCCGATTGATAGTTATAGCACCAAGAGGTCGGTCCATACAAGAGGCTCAATCTGGGGCAACACCATGCTGACAGAGTTTCAAGTCCATAAATTTATCTTACCCAGACCGACCGGTCACCCTTTTCCGAGGGGTTAGTCTTGGTACTCTCGATCGGTCTTGAACTACTGATATATCTGTTTCCTCGAGAGCCCACTTGAATTCAAAGTTCCAGAACTCATAAATCTTTATTGAAGAGTCGTTGACCACGAGGGGTCGTTTTAGCCTTTCACCGAGGGGTCGGTGCATATGAGACTCTCGATCAAAGGCTTTCCCAGAATGACAGTTTAAAGATCCAGAACCTATGTCAATCTGGCCAACCAGTCCTTGACCATGATGGGTCGATTTTGTCTTCACCGAGGGGTTGGTGAGAACTACTGGTCGAGCTAACAGTGAAACCAAATACATATTTCCAAGTTGAGTTCCAAGTCGCTGTCGAGCTTCCTCTCTAGGTTTTTTTTATGATTTAACCATTTGTTCAACTAAGCTTAAGGATAGTTTTTTCTAATGTGTGGGTACCACCTAAAGTCATCTATGGCCATAATACCTATTTTGTGATTGCCACAACGATGAGCTTCAATCCGATCGAGCATGATCTTCACTCTTGATCCCCTTGGGTCTTTAAGTTTCTAGCAAGTACTTCTTTTCGAGTCATCAAATTGACAAACTTAGGGACTTGGCTAAGTCGGGGCACTAAAACTCTTAATTCAACAACCCATTCAAAAATGCACTCTTGACATCCATTTGAAAAAGTTTGAACTTTAGAAAGCAACCAATAGACAATAGAATGTGTATGGACTCAAGACGTGCAACCGGAGCAAAAGTCTCATCAAAATCAACACCCTCAATTTGTGTATACCCTTGAGGAACAAGACATGCCTTATTACGAGCAATTACCCCATGTTCATCCATTTTATTTTTGTAGATCCATTTGGTGCCAATTACATTTGTGCCTTTCGGTCTTGGCACCAAATCCCATACATCATTTCTGCTAAACTGTATGAGCTATTCTTGCATTGCATTTACCCAATCTTCATCTTGCAATGCTTCATTAATGTTCTTGGGTTCCAGTTGTGAGGTCAAGCAAAAACAGCTAGAAATGTTTTCAAGTTGTTTTCGAATTTTTACTCCAGTCATTGGATCCCCAATAATATTTGACATAGGATGATTCTTGTTGGGTTTAAGGTCATTAGGCGTAGATGAAGATGTAGAAGACTCATCACTTTGGTTTGAGGAGAGATCTACTTCTTCTATGGTTTCAAGTGTGGATGAAGGGTGATCATCAATTACCACATTGATTGATTCTAAGATGGCACCGGTTCTAAGATTTTTTACTCTAAAAGCATGGCTAGTCCTAGAGTAACCCAGAAAGATTCCTTCATCAATTTTTGTATCGAATTTTTTAAAATTTTCACGATCTCTAAGAATATGGCACTTACTACCAAAGATCTTGAGGTACTTAGCATTGGGCTTCCTACCGGTCCAAAGCATGCGGTATTGACAGCTTCAGCCCATGATTTTTTGGTAACTTTTTGCTATCAAGCATGACTTTGGCCATGTCTTGGAGAACCCAATTTTTTCTTTCAGCCACCTCATTCTGCTGAGGTGTTTTCGGTGCAGAGAACTCATGATGTATGCCATGTTTTTTGCAATTTTTTGAAAACGATGATTTTCAAATTCACCCCCATGCTCACTTCTAATTCTATTTTATGGGTGTTTATTTTTCATTCACAATTCGTTTTGCAATTATTTTAAATTCATGATAGGCATCTGATTTTTCTCTAAGGTATGCTACCTAAGTATATCTAGAGTAGTCATCAACTAGCAACCACCATGAAATACATCTTCCCCCCATACTCATGTGATGGGTTGGTTCGAGTAAGTCCATATGGAGAAGTTCAAGGAGCCTGGAGGTAGCCACAACATTTGCCTTTTATGGGTAGCTCTTACCTGTTTGCCTTTTTGGCACTCACCACAAAATACTTGGTCGGAACAACTTAGTTTGGACAGTCCTTTGATGTGCTCACTTAGCTTTGATAAGTCTTTAAAGTTTACATGTCCCAACCTTTTGTGCCACAACTCAACTTTATTAAGCTTAGACATATTACAATAGTTTTTGCATGGAGTTGGGCAATTTTCAAGGGCATAGCAATGATCAGATGTTTTCATACACTTTAAGACAGCTTCACCTTCATCATTATAAATATGACAATCATTTTTGCGGAAGGTGACATAATGATCTTTTTAACATATTTGGGATATACTCAAAAGATTATGTTTAAGACCATCAACAAGTAGTACATCATCAAGGTAAGTGAGTCATTTAGTTTTAACGTTCTTTTCCCTATAATTTTAGCCATATTTCCATCTCCAAAAGTAACAGAACCACCATTGAAGTCTACAAGATTTAACATAAATGATTTGTCCACGGTCATGTGCCTTGAGCAGCCACTATCAAGATACCACTTAGACTTATTTTCAAATTGAAGTGCAGTGTACACAATCAAGTTTTTATACTTAGGAACCCATTTCAATGTGGTTGTAGATTTTAACCTTTTTGGGACAGATTTTTTAAGATCATGTCCAAATATTTTCTCCATATTTTCATTTAGTATTTTATTCAATTGTTTAGTGAAATTTTCACGATGATAGTATTCTCTTTTCTCCCTCTCATAGCTTATACTTAGCTCTTCAAATTTTCTCTTGTTAACCTTTTCCCACAAATGTCTTTTTTGAAGTTTGTATTCAAATATGAAATGCCCTTTCTTAGGACAATAAAAACATGTGACATTTGAAGATTGAGAGGATTGACCTTTGACAAAAATAGTTTGGTTTGTAGTTTTTACTCTGTTTTAATTGTAACCAAGCCCAATTTTGTCACCGTGTATTTTACCTGAGTTTAGTAATTTCTCTAACTTATGTTGTCCTTGGGTAAAGTTATCTTCAAATTTTAGTTTATAACATTTGAGGTTATTTATTTCAGAATGAGCATTAACAATTTCTTCTAATAAGATACATCGAATATCTTCTAATTTTTTAATGTCATCCTCATAAATTTTTACCTTGTCTTGTAACATCTTCTGTGTTTGACTTAGCTTAAGATTTTCCTCATTCGAGGTTCTCAACTCATTAGCTTTTTCTTCTTCCATTTGACTCATTAGCTTGGTATTTGCTGATTTTATTTTACTTAATTTTTTAGCTAGATTCTGACTTTCCAGAAAAAGGAAATCATAGGCCTCTTGGAGGTCATCTTCCTCCTCATCTTCTAATTCACTACCTGATTCAATTTCAACTGACGCGATGGAGGCAATGAGGCCTTTCAAATTTTCAACCTTTTCTTGAGTAGATTCATTAGAATCACTTTCTGATTGAGATGAATCTTCATATGTGCCAGTTAAGGCTTTCTTATTTCTTTTAGATGAATATTCAACAGTAAAATGTCCTTGACCTCCACAGTTATATCACTTTTGTTCTTTGTTCTTATCCTTCCATTTTTCTTTCAATTTACTGAATCTTTTGGCATTTTTATCCTTTTGGTTCATTCCTTTTAAAGTTCTTGAATTTGTTCCTCTTGTTAAAGCTTTTTAGGAATTTTTTAGCCAAAAGTGCCACATCTTCATCACTATCTGAGTATGATAGTTATTCTTTAGAGTTATCTGCATTTGAAGATGTTTTGAATGCAATAGATTTCTTTTTAGGCGCTTTATCTTCAAAGTGGAGCTCATAGGTTTGAAGAGACCCTACCAAGTCATCAATTTTCATTAGGGACAAATCTCTATATTCCTCAATCGAAACTACCTCGGCTTAAATCTTTTGGGCAGATTCCTTAGTATTTTAGTATAGATCTTAGAATCAGGAATTATTTCACCTAAGGCCACCATGGAATTTACAATATCTCTCAGTTTAGAATAGAACTTGATAAACATTTTACTTTCATCCATACGTATATTATCAAATTTTGACTGGAGGATTTAGAGTTTCGATCTCTTGACTACTGAGGTTCCTTCATGAGTTCTTTCTAAGATGTCCCAAGCATTTTTGGCTGTCACACAGGTCATTATACGTTTGAACTCATCTGGTGAGACATCACAGTTAATGGCATCTAAAGTCTTTCCATTTGCAGTGTATAAGATTTTTTCCATGTCTGTTAAGGTGAAGTAATCCTTGTGTTTTGTTCCAATGATCTATTGTACAGATTTTCCTGCTTCATCTTTGGCTGATTTTTCGATGATTTCCTCAGCTGGATGTTCCCAACCCCTTACTACAGATTCCTAGATGACTCCATCAAGTGATATAAAAAACTTTTCATTTTTGCCTTTCAAGAGACATAGTTAGAGCCGTCAAAGTAAAGAGCTTCGAAAACAGGCTGACTGTCACCTCTATGCATTATTCTATTACAGGATCACCTCGAACGATTAAGTCCAACTCAGAGTAACCTTGCTTTGATACCAATTGAAATTTTGTTACTAGAATGATGTAAGACGAGGAGGAGGAGGAGGAGGAGGAGGAGGAGGGGGGGGGGGGGGGGGGGGGGGGGGGGGGGGGGGGGGGGGGGCGCTTGAATAGGTCTGATTTTAATAAATAATCCCTTTTCAAAATTCTTTTGATCAAACGAATACTTTGAATGTATGAGATATGATATGAACCGATTGTTAAGCTTATTAAATGAAATATGTCCGATTCAATGTGTGTGCAAGTGACCGAATCTAATCAAACCATTCAGAATAACACCACTCACACATATGCACAAAGTTTTTATAGTGGTTCGGTTTTCACTAACCTACGTCCAATTTTAGACTTCCCAACACTAGGGTCGTCCAAATATACTATGTATGGGCCTCTCATCCAAATAGTACAACCTAGTTTTTTATAGAGGTTCGACCCAAATGGTCTAATCCTCGACGTCTATTTTTTTTGGGTGGTTCGAACAACAATGTTTTATTCCACCTTACAATGTGATAATTTAAAAGAAAAAGAATAACACTTGCCTTGGGACTTAACCGATCTTCAGTGTGTGTTCTTCCTTGCTGAAATCTTTGTGCTCCTTCATTTAGATTAGGTTCTTCATAGTAAAGTATCGGCACAACAGGACAAGGGTACTAGGACAATAATATGACAGATTTTGGTCTTGAGTAAATCACCCTTATCTTCATTATAGGCTAAGTATTGAATATTCTATCATATCATTGTTAAAGGATGATGAAGATGGAGTGAAGAGGGACTAGTAGACTCTCTGGTCGATGTTCTCAAATTGGCCAATTTTCAGGACATCTTAAAAGATAGGACATTCGTGCTTATATGCACAAGTCTTCTAACATATAAGTCTGGAGGCTTCCTGATTTTCCTTGAAGCCTCCGGGCTGTACACGAAAAATACTGCAGACTCAGCAATTCAAACTTCAAATTTAAAATTTTAATTGGCCTTCCGGCTCTCTTATTTGCCACCTGTCCTTGATTTATAATTAGGACATCTGTATTACTAAATCACGAGGTGGCTGGATAACTTTTAAAGAGTCATAAACTGAAATTGGTCAAAGTGCCACCACAACAATACTCGCCACATGTAAAGATTTCGTATCTCAAAAAAACATTTGTCCCATAATATCAATCATGAGGTGGCGACCAAATCTAATTTAAAAAACTATGAGGAGCCTTTCCTACTATGGCTGAGATTACCACTCACAAGATTTGACTTTGATAAGCAAGAGGTGGCAAAAGGAATCTAAGGAGCCTTCTAGCGATTTTTCCTATTTTGTAAAGATTTTAAAAATCGAGGAGCCTAAGGATTTTTTCCCTCTTCAGACTGAATCAAAGGACAGTTAGATTTAGTCACACAACTAGATATACTCAATCAATCTTGAGGCCTCCAGTCTGTACCCAATTTTCAGACTTTCAAATTTTTAGGCCATTAACATCTAGGGTGCTTTGGGCTTGACCTATAGTCCACTAGGGTCTACTTAACTATGTGCCAATCATATGTAGACAGTAGAACCTTCAATGCATAGTAAATCTTCACAAAGTCTTCAGAGAGATTGACATCTTCTTAAATCTTCCAAAGCAAGGTCCAACTGGGTCACGTAATTGATAAAACGGGTGACTCGGACTAACCGGGGCACTTTCAGTAGATTTTTGGACCAAGCCGTGACAAATGGTATCAGAGCTGAGTTCAACACTCGGACTGTGTGGGCCTTCCACTGAAGTTATAAAGTCGAGCTGAGCCAAGGATGGTGTTTTCCCCTAGATAACCGACTGAGTTGAGTTATCGAACCGAGCCAAGGATGGCGCTTTCCCCTAGGCAGACAAGTCAAGCCGAGGGCGACTCTGGGCTTAAGGGGGTGGATTCTAGTGGCCCTGACCAAAAAAGAAAGCCCAAACAGTCGAGCCCAATATGGCTGAAACTGTGAAATCTGGCCTCTGTCGGTCGAATTGACGGTCAGCAGTGGAATGGACAAGTGGGTGTTGAAAAAGTCCCACATCGGAAATGAGATAGTTTGGGAGGGAGTTTATAAGCGGCCACTCCCATTCCACCCAACAAGACGCGTTTTGGGCATGCAGTTGACCCATGTCCAATGACAAAATTGTGCGGGCCCCCATGTGGGCCCAGAGTCGACAATATCTTACTGAGTCGAGCCCGGGTTGTAGATTTTTTGAACTGGTCGTGACAAAAATATTCTATCCATCCATCGAATTATATGGAGCCCATCCCATAAGAAGTACTGAAATCTACTTAAATTTGTTTTAAAATAAACGGTTGATGATAAATTGGAAAAGTCCTATCTCTCAACAAACAACACTTTTTTTTTTAATAAATCAAATCACATTTTTAAGTTCATTAAATTTAATTAATTTAAATTAATATTTAATTTTTTAAATATTATTGTTTTTGAAAACTTAACTTTATTTATCCAATCAATGTGATTTTCAATTAAGGAATCACCTCTCACATGCATCCATCACCACTCTGTTTATTGGATTATTGGGTTATTTACTTAACTACTTAGCATAATACGCCACACACTAACATGTGGATGATCATTTTACAAAGTAAAATACCTCTCTTAATTCTCCTAATGAATTTTCTTAGGAAAAATTATGACCAATATAAATACCTTCCATAATTTCAAAATGAGTGGGGGGTTGACCAATTAGGTAGCACGCAAAAATGAACTTTTAACTTCAATAAATGAACGCCTAGGCTATTAGAGCTAAAATGCCTTTTGTGAGTGAACGGCCACACACTAAAGAGGGTAATGAAATGATGAATGCAATGGTTTACTTTTCAACCAATCAAAGTCTTCAATTAAATAATTGGTAACTTAGAACTTAGTTCAAGCTAAAGTAAACTTAAGAAAACTTGAATTGCATATTTGGCTTAAAATTTGGAGAGTTTCTCGAATATCTCTTCCCTTCCAATGCCAATTAAAACTTCACTCCAACTTTGAACAAATGGAAACTCAACTGGAAAATTAGAACCTGGTCTAAGTTTCTTTTTAGAGAAATAGAAAAGTCCCAAAATCTCACAGAAAAATCATCACCTTGTGAAATCCGCAATGAAATCAAGTTTCTAATGAAACTAGAATTGCAATTGTTTGAATGAAAATTTAAATATGCAATTTTAAACCCCAATTATATATGAGATATTTTATGTAGAATTTGAATGAATGCTTGCATAAATTCAAAGTCATTTCAACACAAAATTGAAGCTAGAATTTAAAAACAAAAAAAAACTGAAATTTACTTGGATTTGCCCCTAAGAGGCTTCAGCTTAATTCAGTTCCAAAATTTAGTGTGTACATTGGATGACCAACCCTTTATTTATAAGTGATGGCTGAAGAGAAAAAGGAAGAAGAAAAAAAGCAAGGGAATATAGGCATGAATGGGTGATGCAACTCCTAGGGTTTGTAAATTACAAAAAATAACAATAGAGTTTTCCATCACTCTCTAACATCTGATTAGAAAAGGGGTTTGTCTTTGTTTGCGTACATCAAAATTGTGCAAATGTTAGTTTGTTGTAAAGGGTATTTAATAAGGTTTCTAATGAATTCAATTTTATGAAAATTTGATATAGTTTGATACTTCAAATATGTCTGTAACGTTAAACCATGCTTTTAGAAATCCCCGAGTGACATTTATTACATCATCACTAAAAATAAAAAGTATATTATAATTATCCTTCGCTTGGGCGAATTTGGTTCTCTTGTGCTTCTTCATTTCAATCCAAACTCTTCGACTCCAACTTGGGAAAGGAGATGGAAAATTAGGGTTTCTATGTTGATAGAATTCCTGCAACTTTTCTTTGTAGATGGCCTTGCAAAATTCGTTTTTGGCTACTTCTCCAGTTGGTTTCTAAAATTTAGAGAGTGAAATAACAAACTTACCCATGCTTTGGACTAATTTAGTGAAATTTGCAAGGGTATGATTGATATTTTCTATCTCTCCTATTATATCTCTCTTTTGCAGAAAATTCTAAACACCTATGTTGTGCAAATTTTAAATTTATAATCGTAAGCGCACGAACCATTTAATTGTATAGCAGTATGAGTGCGAGGTCGATCCCACAAGGAACATTCCAAATATATGAAATTGCAAATACACGTGAGGAATTGTATAGTTTAAGAAAAATAAATCCTTGAAATAATCTAAGCATGAAAATAAATATTTAACCATTAGAAAAATTACATTAGTTTATAAACTCTCCAATTTCTTAAAATCAATCAACATGGAGCCGTCATCTAAAAATAAAATTTATCCATTATGAATTTTAACTTCCTATTAGAACAAAAATAACCACCTCTCAATTTAAAAGAACAAAATTAAGATTTAAATAAAATAACTCTAACCCAGTTCAAAGAATTAGAAATAATTTGTTGAATAAATAAAATAAAATAATTAACATAAACAAATAAAATAAACAACATAACATATTTTTACAATTGGGTTAAGTCAATCTTAGCCATCGGACATCATACCCAATAGTATTAATAAACAAGAGATCTAAACCAGAAATTCGCGTAAAAATCCAAGAGTCAATTGAAATCTTTCATTAAAATTAAAATCCATATTCCCCAATTTAATTAAGTGAACCTTAGATCCTTAGAATTAAACAATTAAATTCAAGATCTAACTATTTTATTATGTCCCAATGGAACCTTAGATCTGAATCTAACGAAATCTAAGTTCTAACTATTTCATTATGTCCAAATAATTAAACAAAGAATAAAAAATTAAATTTATATCAGACAATCATAAAAGAATACTAAAAAATTGGATGTTCCAGGATTTTAAAAGCTTATCTCAGATTTATTAAATGGAAATATTACAACTCTTTTGAAAAATACATCAGAAATAAAATAAAATTTACAATACTCACATGGAAAATTCGAACTCTGCTCTATGTCTTTTGTGTATTCCAAATTGCAATGTTCTTCTAGCTCATGTCCCATTCGAAATTTACTATGCCCTAACCTTTGTATTTATAGGCTTCAGGTTAGAATGGATGGCTAAGATTTAATCTTCGTTTGAAGATGAGTGAAGGGCTAAGATAAAATTATATTTAATATGGTTGGTTGGGATTAAAAATGAAAAGGATTAGGGTTTACATAGGCTTGGTCGACTATGGTGGCTTGGGGATCAAGTTTAATCTTCGTTTGAAGATGAGTGAAGGGCTAAGATAAAATTATATTTAATATGGTTGGTTGGGATTAAAAATGAAAAGGATTAGGGTTTACATAGGCTTGGTCGACTATGGTGGCTTGGGGATCAAGTTGGCTTCGTGGCTAAGTAGGGAATTTCGAATGGATAGGGATTTGATTTGGCTTGGGCGAATTTGAACATGGGATTTAGGGTTTTGTGCATGCAATACATGATATGAATGGATGTGAATAAAAGTTAGGATGAATGAATGGATGGGATGAGAGATGATGATGTGGAAGGTAGAATTCGAATGAAGTGGATGGAGACTTGAGAAAATCGTGTGAGGTGGTAGTGACTTGGCAAATTTGCATGGATGAGGTTTTGGTTGCTTGGGATGCAAGTTGGATTAATCTTAGGATATTATGGAGACCTTGGATGGATGACTTAGATTAGTTGGGTTCTAAATCTATTGGTTCTAAGGATAAATGGTTAAGATAAATTTTATAAATGATGAGATTATGCATGGAGGGTTGTGGTTTAAAGGTTATCCTTGATGGAAGATGAAATGGATGGCCTAGATCTAATATGAAATGTGTATGCAATGGATAAGGAAAGGTGGTTCTAGGGTTTACCTAAATTTCATGTATGAGATGGATGATTTTGATTAAATGATGACTAAATGGAGGGTGGATATGATATGTGCGTGGAGAAGGCTTGAGACAGGCGTGTGGACTTTGGATTTTACATAGTGAAATTTGAACGTAAGGTATATGGATCACAGGGTTTGGACAGTTGGACCTCAAGTGGACTTGAGCACACGAACTTGAACTTTGGCTTGTTGGACTTTGACTTGCACATTGGCCTGGCCCACATGTGGAATGCTCATGGGATACTTGAGCTTGGCCTAATGGGAGTGGATTTCTGGCCCATGGATTTAGAATTCAGACTCTGGCTTCTTGAATTGCAGCTTCTCTCTCCAGAATTAAAATAACTAACTCACTACTTAAAATCTAAAAATATTGAATTAATCTAGACTCTCATAATTGGATCCAGATTAATTAATTTCCAATTAAAATTTTAAAAGTGGTCAAAAATTAATTATTGAAAATTCTGGGTCTTCCTATTTAAGCACAAATCTTGCAATTTTCCATTGGTTTTTTTATTGATTTTCTGTACTTTCCATATTTATATGCAAAACTGACAAACAACATTAAATGTACCTAATATGTACAAAATTGAAGACTAAGTAGTCCAATAAAATAGTCACTTTTCATGTCTCAACAACCTACACTTCGTACACGTTTTTGTCTAAGAGAGAGTCTAAATTTCTCTCCCTTTACACATTTGAAGCATGGAATTAGTAATTTCCTTGTTTTTAGAAAGTCTAACCCAAGTTTGAGAGAAATCTCATTTTCCAAAACTACTCCGACTTGTAACCTAATTTTGACCCTGAAAACGTTGGATTCACGAAATTTTGCATCATATATAAATCCGTAGCCCTTGAAGTCTATTTTTCAACAGAAAAAAGAATCAAGTTAATCCTGTAACACCCCGGATTTTCAAGTTATCAATATATATGAAATTTGCCCCTTTAATTTGTGAACTATTGGATATGGACTTTAGATGGGTAAGTTGTTGGGTCAATTGCCAATTAAGACCCAACGGATGGTGGTTATGGTTTCAATTGAAATAAATGGGTAAGATGTATTCAATTGGGTCAAGATTGTTAATTGGGTCAAACTTTGTTAATTGGGTCAAAATGCCCAATTGGGACCCAATGGGTCGTGATTGATGTGGTTGACTACCAAGTGAGTTCAAGTTTAAATTAAGTGGGGCTGAATTAAATTGGATATGGAATCAAGGGATTGAGTTGATTTCAAATGAGTTAAATTAAAGTGGTGAGTTGAATTATAGAGTGAGTGAAGTGTGAAGATGAAGGTGTTTTTGTTGTTTCAAAAACCAAAACAAGCCATACACGTTCGAATGGGAGTTTCATCTCATGGATGAAACCCCCAAATGGAACATCAATGGGAGGTGGACCGTTTTTGTGTTGTTACACAAGCCTACACAAGGATACATGTTGGACATGGGAGTTTCATCTTATGAATGAAACCCCAAATGGGCCATTAATGGAGAGGTGGCGGTTTTGTGGAGGTTACACAAACCAACTCAAAGCTACACGGTTGGGACGTGGAGTTTCATTTCATGGATGAAACCCCCAAAATGTATCATGAATGAGAGGGGACGGTTTTGTGGAGGATACACAATCTAAGTCAAGACTACACCGTTGGGACATGGGTGTTTCATCTTATGGATGAAACCCCCAAATGGACCATTAAGGTGGGAGGTAAAGGAGCTTGGGAGTTACAAGGGGTGTCACCAAAGGACACCACCCTTGGCTGAATTTCATTAAACAAGAAAAGACTAAGGGGGTTGCATTTTAGACTCTCTCTCTTTCAAGCTCTCTCTTGGCCAAACCACACCTCAAGACAAGGGGCACTTAGAATATTTTTATCTCACTCTCTCCCTCTCATACAAGGTCGACCTATCCCAAAGACAAAGGAGGAAGGACTTAAGGCTTCATCTCAAAGATCCCCTCCCTCTCACAAGAACTTAAGGCCGACCCTCTCACAAGGATCAAGGAGGAAGAAGAGGCTAAGGAAGAGGAAGATCAAAGGAAAAAGGAGTGAAAGAAACCGGAGGAGTTGCGGAAACGGTAAGTACTTGTTAGATTTTTATTAAGTAAGAAAAGATGATCAAGGATCATGGTTTGGCCCTTGCATGGCCAAACCCTAAGGTTTTATGTATAAAAACCATTAAGGACAAAGGAAAGGTTGGATGAGGTTCGGCCATGATGTATGGCTGAAGCCCATCAAAAGATCAATCTTAAATGTATGATTTTATGAAAAGAAATGATGAACCATAGGGTTCGGCCATGTTGTATGGCCGAACCCCATGGAAAGGTATCGGTGAGTATTAAAGATGTTAAAGGGTTTAAATGGATTTTTTGGTGAAGAACCTTAGACCATGGGTTCGGCCATGGAGTATGGGCGAACCCCATAAAGAATTATGGAATTATGTTCATGTATTTAGATCATGGAAATGATGGGGAAAGGTGATAAGTTTAATTGATTTTAAACATGGTATCCAAAAGGATGAACCTAAATGTATGGTTAAACCCCATGGAAAGTTGTTAAGGAATTTATATGGGACTAAATGATTTTCAAGAGGAAGTAATGAACCATAGGGTTCGGCCATGTTGTATGACTGAACCCCATGGAAAGGATATTAGTGAATTATAATGGATTTAAAGAATGGAAAATCATAGATGACTGCTTATGATTTTAAAAGGTTTTAAAGGACTTAAATGGATGTATGCATGAGAACCATCAAAGGACTTAATCTTGGTTGTATGATTTTTAAAAGAAATTAAGGAACTATAACATGGCCGAACCCCATGGAAGTGTGTTAGTAATTGTTATGGTTTTTGAAGGATGAAAACCATGGAAGCTTATTAATGTTTTAAAAGGTTTAAAATGGAAGTCATGTTGATGGACTTTGGGATCAAAGAGGATGAATCTGAATATATGATTAAAACCCATGGAAGGACTTGAGAATAATCTTAAGATGGTAAATTATGGAGATAAGAAATCATGGGTTCGGCCATAGTCGAACCCCATGAACCATTTGATGGACCATCTTAAAGGGTCATTTAGAGTTGTTATGCATGGTTAAATGAATGAATTTAATTATATGTATCTATGTTCATGGGTTATGTTATTAGTTATGGATTTGTATAAATGGCAAAGATGTAAATAGGTGAAAATGATGGACCATGGGTTCGGCTATGGTGTATGGCCGAACCCCATGGGGAATGTTTTGATTATGGACTTAGGTTGTTATCAATGTTAGATAATTAGGGTATAAATGATTAGAGTTATGAATCAAGGATGGCATGATCTTGGACTTAACTTAAAAGATCAAAGGATTGAAAAGAAGGGCACAAAACCAAGATGGTGAGGTTCGGCCATGTTGTATGGCCGAACCCCACTAAGGAGTATTTTGTGGACTAAGGGTTAAGTGATTAACTAAGTGGTGATTGAGTAAATAATCAAAGGAGGGATTAAAACCAAGGGAGTAAGGTTCAGCCATGGTGCATGGCCGAACCCCACAAAGTTGTGTTTATGGACTTAGACTTAATGGTAAATCAAATGGAACATGGGATTGATTGATTGACATGTTATAAGGTAACTGGACCTCACAAGGGGTGCACGATCGTGAGCGGTTGCCGGATTAAAATGCAAGGACATTAAGTGGTCATTGGTAGGATTCTACCTCTTTGAAACCATGGGTTATGTAATATGGTTTAATTTCTTATTTTGATGGTTTATGTTGTAAAAATGTTATGTTTCAAATATGAGGTTTTAATGCTATGCTTATACTATTACATAGCATGTAGTCATATACATCTCATGCATGGCATGGGAGGGATGTTTGTAACCGGAGGCTACGCTCCGTCGGGGTGTCCGTAAGGCATTCGTAGGAAGACCTTGATGTGCATTATCCATCAAGAAGTAACCAGAGAACACACTCCGTCGGGGCGTCCGTAAGGCAACTGTGGGGATACCTTGATGAGGAGAATTCCATCAAGACGATACATGTATTTGTGATGGGTGAGACTCATTGCATTTGACACCATGACATGGCATAGTTTGTATATGGTTTTGATAATATGTTATTATATATGATTTGTACTAACCATGTGTTAACCCTCTTTGGAGTACCTACTGGGTGCGTTGTCTAATGCCCTACTTCTACCCTAGTGGATGACAAAGGAAATGAAGGGAATGATGATCGTGATCGAAGCCAAGCGTAGGAGCTTGGATGTCTTTAATTATATTTTATTTAAGTTACTCATGGACTTTGTAATTTGACTAGCTAGAATTCGGGCATGTAATAACTTAGATATTTTACTATGATTTGAATGGTTTATTTGGATATTTAAGTTAAGATAATTATGGTTAAGACATGAACTATTTTGCTATCTAAAATGGAATAGAATTAGGTTCTATTATAATCCGCAGTTACGATTTAATCCGCATGTATAATGTTTGCTTGTGAACCGTATTCATGGACTTAGTCCATGCACACGTATGGTTGGCCAGTTAAAGGTCGGACTTTAGAAGCTTGGACTTAGCTCGCGTCGTGACGTCCGCTCTCTCTCACTCTTTACTTTTAAAAAAAAATAGACTCTGATTTCGGCGAGTAAAAAAGGGCGGGGCGTTACAAATCCAATGTCGAGGTAAAAGGTTATGGCAAAAATACTGCAATTGTGTCAAAGCCCCCTGATTTTAGGAAAAACAAGTTCTAGTTTCGTGGGAAATCCTTGTGGTGGACCCTTCCTCTTTAAAATAAGAGAATTCATTGGGACCACTTGCTACAAACGAAATTCTCTTCTTTTTCTCCCTTGGATGTTTTTGGGCTCTTTCCTCTCTCCTCCAAGCTTGGTTGGCTTGAAGGCTAAGGTTTTCTAGGATTTTCTTGTGTTTCTTCTCTAAAGGTATGTACAAAATTATTTCCTCTCCATGATTTATTCTTCTTCTCTTTCTCTTCTTCTTCTTGTAAAATAAGGCCAAAGGTAAGTGGGGATTTATCCTTTAGAAAACATGGGTTCTAATAAATTTGGCTATGGAAGAATTGTTTTATGAATTGGTATTGGATTTGAAGATGGAATTCATGGATTTAATCCTAAATTTGATTTTTTATGGAGACCCACTTAGTTTTTGAATTTCAATCCATCCATAATCCTCTATGGACGAATTTTACATCCCAAGAATAAATTTTGATAGAATTTTTACTAGTAATTTAGTGTGGGACATTGTCAGACTGATTTTCAAATTCAGACTATATGTTTTCTGCACGTTGTCGCAAGAAAAATCATAATCGGGGATTACAAACGCCATTTTGGATGAAATTTATATTTTTGGAAACTAGACAAGGAGACCTAACCACGGTTAAAATTTGAGGCTCAGTGAATAAGTATTGATACCCCAGATCTTCTCTGCAAGACAGACCAAATTTCGGATCTAAAATCTTAGACAGTTTTGCAGCAGTTCATTAAATTATTCACAACTCGGTCTGTAGGTACCGAAATGGTGCAAAATATTTGTCTATTTTCTAGGGATCAAGGATACACATCTCCAATAAAAAAATTAGAATGAAAGAAGTTGATTTGATGGGTCAAATGAGGTCTAAAAACCGAAATCTCATGTATGGACTGCAATATGTTTGGCAGTGTAACCATTGGATTAAAACAACCATAACTTGGGCTTGGAAACTCCGTTTGGGCCAAACGAGATATTTCTGGAATCCTCATTCAAAGACCCATCTACTTAAAATATGCGACTCTAATAAAAAAATTTTGTTCCCAGAAAATTCTACAATAAGAATGATTTCCTTGAAAACTTAGGCCAATTGTAGAAAGCCTTGATGTTTTGGGTCCGTAATTGTTGGGACAAAACCTTATCAGTCCTAACGGATGGAATTATTTGATTCTATTGGTTCAGATAAATTTATCCTAAATGGTTAGGAACCTTATATTAAATTGCAGCAAATGTGGGTTCTAAGGTGATTGTTAAAGCTTAGATTTTTGGGCTTGTTGTGCACTTTACGAGTTTAGGTGAAGAGAACAATTTCTATATATATTGGTTTTGTCCTATAAATTCTTTAGAATGATTTGTTTGAACATTGAATTGAATGTTTTGACTTGGGTTTAATTAAAGACCGAAATTTTGTAAATTAACGAGTAAATTTTCGGTGCAAGCTCATGTAGTGTATGGGAAATTGATTTGGGCTAAATGTTTGAAGCCTGTGAGTACCACAGTCTGCCCGGGAACTTAGTCGTAACCTGTTTACCTTGATGGAGAACCCAATCTTAGTATTTTAATATGAAAAAAAATTGAAAATTGGAAATTGTTGTAGATGGGCAGTGGTTCCTACTTGGAATTTATGAAATTTGGTGTATTTCATAATTATGTAGTCTTGGACTAATTTGCATGAACATTGAATTGATTGTGTTGATGCCTTATTTGATATCATGTATAATTGAGAACTTTTGTTCAATTGTAGCATGTTATATTATTTTTATTTGGAGCATGTTATTTATGTCTATTGTATACATGACACGACATTCATTCATGGTATTAATTGTTGACTGTTCATGCATGAGCATCTATGCTTGGGTGGGTGATGAAATTCGATTCGTGGGATCATTGACTGTTTGGTGCACTTCTATTGGCATCTTCGAACTGTTTATGGTGCAAATTTATACCTGGGCCTTGATCGTTGGGTCGCTCCCTGTGTGGATTGGCGTTGGGCCATTTGTGGCATTTACCCTGTATGGCTGTGGTCTATGATCGTGGTTCACGTCCTTTAGGGTCTTCAGGCCGGGAGATTGCAATATGCCATTGTTGGGGTCTTGACTGTTGATGACCTTTGGAGCACGTCCTTTGGGGATGGATTGGGGATCATGATTTTTCATTGATAGGTCATGTGCACATGTGCTATTCGATTTGTAAGTGGAGATGCATGGGATGAGAACATGCATCATATTGCATTGTTGCATTATTGCATATCATGCATTCTAGATTGCTTAATTTGATTTGATATGGGATGAAGTTTATAATGCCTAGTTACTTGTGAATTTGCATAGAACATTATATGGTTTTGTTTTGTTCACTTGGCATGGAGCTCATTCCCTTACATTACAGGAAATCCCATAGAGTTAGAATTTGCTGAGGCTCAGAACCAGACTTAAAATTTGCTGGAGCTTTTAGAATGAATAACTATCCGTTTTAGTATTTAGAGGTAATTAGAATTTTGATTTGGTTTTGTTAATTAGAGACGTAATAACTTTCTTATTGAGATTTTATTTTGGATTGAATTGAAGTCATTTTCTATAATTGTTGGAGGGCTGGTCGGAGCCTTTAAAGTTTTATTTGAGGACTTGATTACTTATTTAAGGCTTCATAGTTGTGGTTTGTGATTGGTGAGATTAGAATTCCTATCTCCTTAGTCTTGTTGTGGTTTGTTTAGTTTGATAAATCCATACAATGTTGATGACGAATCTTATATGGGAAAGTGTGAGATTCAAACATGGCTAAATTTATTGAATTACTTTCCGCAACTTTGACTATTGTTGTAAATGAAGAAATTATTATTTGTTGGAAAAAATACCTTGAAATTCGAAGTTCCCATATTTGGATCGAATTCGACTTGTGTAATGCTCCATTTCTTTGTTGGAAGGGGCAGTGTATTTCAATTTCTCCTGAAAATCTGACATAGTTTGTAACGACCCGATCCGTTTTTCTCTGGTTTTTAGGGAGATTACGGATCTCCGTGTTGTTTTTGGTGTGCCATGGTAGCAGTGGGGAGAGTGTGGGCTCCGTGGTAGGCCCTTTGTTAACCGATTTTGAGCTCAAGAGATCAAAGGGCATGTTGGTAATTTTACTTTATTCAATGATTTTATCATGAAAAATAATTGAAAAACACATGGGCTTCATTATTTTCTTCCAATAGGTTTTGAAAGACTCAAGAGGTTTCTCTCCTTAAAAAAAAAAATATAAAAACACTAGCTCCCTCATATAAAAGCATCCCTTTCCTTCCCCCTCTCTAAACCCTAGTGGCCGCCCACCCCCCTTCCCTTCTTCCCCTCTCTCCTCTCTTTTCTTCTTCTCCTTTCTCTAAACCAAAACCCTAAACCTCCCTAAGCCTTCAAGCCGCCGCCGCCCCTTTTCTCTTTCCCCCTTTCCGACGCCGCACCTCTCTTTCTCTTTCTTCTCCTTCATTCTCAACCCCAACCCAAACCCTAAATCTCTTGTGCAACCGCCGCCGTCACCTCTCCTCCCGTCCCAGCCGTTGTTGCCTTTTTCTCATCTCTCTCTCCCAGAACCTTCTCGCCTTTCTCCTCTAAATCCCTCTTGGCCCTTTCCCTTTGGGTTGTCTGCCCAAGCCTTCGCTGTCACCCTCTCATCTTCTCCCTCTCCAATGCCATTTTCCTCCCCCTCGATCTCTTCTTTTTCCTCTTTTTTCCCTTTCTTCTGAGTCTTCGACTCGACTTAGTTGATTCATTGAGCGACCCAACTGAGTCATCGACTTGACTCGGTCGAGTCACTGAGCCAAATCGTGGGAGGAAGTGAGTGACCCGTTCGGACCCAACTCTAAGTCTTATCCGTTGGATCCAGTCTGATCCAAGCCCAACTCGTCAACCCTGGCCTAGCCCTTGGGCCCAGTGGCCTCAGGCCCAATCCGATCCAAACCCAGTTTAGCAGATCCAGTCTGGCCCAACCCAACCTCTTGGCCCAACCAATTTCAGGCCCAACCTAGTTTTAGATCAGGCTCGACCTAGGCCCATTCCAAACCCATTTCAGGCCCAGCTCAGGCTTGTTCCAGGCTCGTTTTGGGCCTATTCGTGGCCCGCTTTGGGATCGTTCTTGGAGCATTCTTGGACCGTTTCTGGACCCTTTTGCAAGCCCGTTTCCAACTGGATTTGTGGGATCGTTCCAATTTTGCCAAAGCGTCCTAGTTTTGTAGACTTGCCCCAACTTCTCAGACCCGGCTAGCTCGTGCATCATTTCCTTCAATCCTTCAATCTATTTTCGTTACTTGGATTTCAAAAATGCACACCAGAAGAGGGGACTTATCACTGTTTTAGCATGCACTGGCATCTATTTAACCTTTAACCTTGAACATGTCGTGACTTGAATGGGGCCCTTTGTTTATTAAGCCACTCGGTATGGGAACTGTTAAATGAACATGTGGCAAGGGATCCGTTCAGGTGCACTCATATCAACTATTTTCGATTAATGGAGAATTGTAAACGGATGGATGATTTTCTTTGAACTTGGAAACTTGTGGGTAACATATTATTTGTTTAATTATTACGTGGGATTGAATTTATGATGAGAATGAGATGTGCATTGAATATTGGACATGATGTTCGAAAATTATTGATGATATGTTGTGTTCAATCATAACGTGTATATGTATTTATGATGAGAATGAGATGTATGTTGGATTTTGAGTATAATGCTTGAAAGTTTATTGATAAAATGTTGTGTACAACATGTGAACATGATCATGATGAGCATGTATATAACTTGTTATATGCTTTTGTTACACATGATGCACGTGTCGTTGACCTTGATTAATCATATCAGAACATGATTGAATTATTAGACATGACTATGATTCCACGTACATATATGGGAGGTAACCCACAACAGACAATGTGCCGTCGGGTATGGAGGGGTTGTTTACATGTGTATGTGCTTATAATGATATGATGGTTTGGTTGTTGGGAGGACTTCCCCGTTATGGTCCAGCGATCGAGGCCCCCATAAGAGATGCGAGTTTCCCCGTTGCGTTCCTGCGGTTGAGGTACCTGTAGTTAAGATTGGCTTCCCTGTAATGCTCCGGCGGTTGAAACCCCCATAGGGGATGCGGGTTTCCCCGTTGCATTCCGGCGGTTGAGGCGGTTGTGTATTGTGTGGTCTCCCGTTTTTATTGGTAGGGAGGCCAGAGTTGTTGGAGGACCATTATGAGTTACGGAGGTGATGTCTTGGACTGGTCAGTGGGACCAGTTGTTAGTAGTGCAATTGAGTATTCATGTGTGAAGACATCCATTCCATTATGGCATTCATTACATTTCATACATGATATACGTTCATGTTGCTGACAAGTGATATGTTTTATCCCTTCACTGAGCTGGTTAGCTCACCATTACCTGTGGTAGGGAGACAAGAGTTTGTTGGAGGGCCTGATGTGGGCTATTGAGATGATGTCTTGAAACCGGTCGGTAGATCATTAGTTGTTGGTGTGGTTGGATATCGTGCATATGAGCACCTTTGTTATAATGATATTCTTGCATTCGTACAAGTGATATATTTTATTCTAATAACCTGTGATAGGCATTATCTCTTCACTGAGCTGGTTAGCTCACCCCCTTACCTTTCAGGTACTCCGATTGCGGAGGCGCCAGGTGGATCCCTTGAGGAGACACTCGGGGAGGAGTAACAGTGGTAAGATATTTCATAATTGTGTTTTTTGCTCGAGTTGAGAGACCCTTATTTCTATATACTTATTAATGTATGTGATTTGTTTGGATGACAGTATAACTGTATTTGATCAATCAATGATTGTTTGTTATGTTATCAATATGATGGATCTTGTTTTATTAGTTGTTGAGCGGGAAGTAGTTACCTCATTTCAAAAAAAAAAAAGTGCCCAATATCCGTCTTTTGGAGATGTTTCGGAGATAACGTGCCCGTAGCGAGATGGGACGTTATATAGTTTCCTCTAAAACTGAGACATCTGGGAAATTTTCTTTCCCTCCAAAATTATAAATCTCATGTCATCAAATCATACTAAAATATATTCTCAAGTAATCATCATCAATGCATGCATTAAAATACTCTGTTTAAACACAATCAGAGTTAAATAGAAAAACTCATACGAAAAATCCATAATTTGAAACATAAAACTCAAAACAGGGTGTCTCAAATATCAATATAAGTCCTCACCTAATGTCTCTCGTTAATAGAAAAATATAATAGAAACCATAGCATCAATGTCAATTACTTTGCCTCTTAAGAAGTCTCTCAGGGTTCTTCGAACCCCACTTCCAGCACGATACTTGAAATTTATATGGGTGAGTTACACATGACCAATGAGGAATAATAAACATAACACACAATACAACACATATTTAATATCAAACACAAGTAAACTGTCGACATTATTCTCACAAGTACTCATCATGTCTCACAGCATGGGGTAAGAACTTTTACTTGACTCATACTCACAGTCGTCATGCAATCATAATGCATCCTGGTACGATGCACCCACACGACCAATACCAACACAACTCAGACACTCTCATAGTGTAGCGCACATGGTACTTTCACATGTGCCTACGCAGATGTGTAAGGACCCGACCATTCAACCTTAACAAATGGGGCCTCAAAAGAGTTAAAAAGACCAACTAACATGGGACGTCCAACATGGCTCGAATTTCTTTTTTCTCTTTTTCTTAATCAACCATAAACATGGTAACAATTCGCATGGTTCACAAATAAAATCAGAGTTGCAGAATAATTTCTTAAAATAACCATGATCGAACAATATAACATCCCACATTAAATTTGCCCATTAGCAGGTATGATATATCAAGCCAAACCACAACTAAAAAAATAATAATCAACAACTAATGAGAAATTATACTAATTTCACTGTCTCACATCCAAGGAAATTATAATAATAGCAAAGTCTCAAACCATTTAAACTATTACAATTCCACAAGTGACACTTAAAGTGCCTCAAACAACCCAAAAATATGCTAAACTAATAGTCTCTATTTTGGGAACATAAAACTGGTTTAAGACTTGCTGCTAACTGCTCCAAGTTTGTAAACCTGCTTTGGAGTTACTCCATGATCTAATTCCAACGATACTCCTAAAACGTTAGGGGAGTGAGCTCCATGCCCAGTAAAAGAAACTACCACAACCATGCAATATAATCGTACAAGAACTTCTTATAGATCAAGGTAAATAAATTATATGCAAATAATGCATGTAATGCAAATGCAAAGATGATGCAGGAATCCCAATCCATGCCATCATCCAAACTCCAATGTGCATATCATATGGTCCATAGACCTAGCTCGCTAGCCACAAGCTAAGCTGCTTGATACAGCGTACCACCCAAACATTGGCTTTTCAAACGACATGATTGTCTCTCAATCACCAGCATAGGTATGACTTGTAACGCAACCATACAACGCAGTCCTACAACTCTAAGTTAATGGTCATAGAGGTCCATTCCTTCTGGACATCAACTAAAAATCTAAGGACATGACCTAACAGGTCTCCCGTAGTCCAAAGAAAATCTGACCCAACTGGTCCTCTGTTGGTCTCTGCTCAAAGGTCACCAACAAATCACAAGGCTCAAAGCCCAAAAATATCCAACACCCACCCAAACTGTGGATGCTCATGCATGATAACAAATAATAATCCATGCACGAATGCCATGACCAAAATGTGATATATAGATTTAAAACATAATAACATATGTCATAATGAACCAAAATCTCAAATAATTTAGTAATTCTAAATAAAAGTCCAAGCACATATAATCCAAAATAAACATTTGCAATGATCAAGGTCCAACAATACATGACATAACATAATACATCAATATTCATCAAAATGCCCAATCTTAGCATAGATCAATTCCAAAGCAAATTCGAATACATATCATTAGTTTTTCAAAAGGGTAACAAGTAAAATTCACGAGTCCAGGCTAACTGAGTCACTCGTGTTGTGTTTTAAATTTATACTCTCAAGTGCAAGAACTATTTATAATATAACTTAAGAGTGCGAGGTTGAACTCATCAGAACAAAGGAAAATATATCCATGAAAACACACTATTGAATTATATATTATAATAAATTTAGAAAATCATAGAAATAAATCTCAAACATGGAATTAATTCTCTAATCTAAGAAATTTAATTTTAATTTAGAAATACTCTAGAATTAGAAACCACATCTAAACATAGAAACTAACCATTCAAGAGATCTAATTTTCATGGAAAACACAAAATAACACAAAATTTATCGAACTTTAATTAAGATGGTGGAATTAATTTAAAAATTATGAATAATCTTAACATAATTTTAGAACACAAAATTAAGATACAATAAATTAATTTACCAACCTAGTTCCACAATTTTCAGGAATTTCAATATATAAATAAAAATAAAATTGAAAACAACATATGTACATATTTTTAGTGGAATTGGGTTAGAAAATCATGGAGGAATTATTTTCTATATTTTCAAAATAAAACAAAGGCCTAGAATATGGAGCTCACGTAAATAACCAATCGTGCACTCAAATTTTTCATTCATAATTATTGTAAGAATTAAATCCATGGATTTCATTAAATTAAAAATCTCAAATTAAAACTTAGAATGAATAAAATTAAAATTTTTTCTCCAAACCTATAATATTTCATCGTACTCTTAAAATAAGAGCCTTAAATCGAATAAGGCAATCTATTCAATCTAAATTTTCATCACATTTAATTTAAAATATTTAAAATAAATCCACACATAAACTTAATCAATTAATAAAAATCAAATCAAATAATCATCGTATATCAACTGAATAATTGGAAAAACATAGACTAAATATTTCACTACACCTCAATTTTAATTATGAAACATGAAATTGAAATTACAAATCAATTTTATTGAAAGAAAAATAAATACAAGAAAAAGAAAATAATCTAAACAATAAAATCACCAACCTCAAAGAAATTTGAAAATCTACAAAATGTTGTCTTCTATTGCTCTTCAATTCCTTCTCCACCTCTAGCCAACCTTGAAATTCTCAGCCCAGTTCGAATTGTATTGATGGTGGTGTGCTCAATTTATAGATTTTTGGGAGAGATAAAATTAGCATACCATGGGGTGGTGCATGGTTTCGGGCGGCAGTTGATTTCTTTATTTACTTCTTTCCAATCCATTCTGCCATATATTCCTTTCTTTCTTTTCTTGTTTCTATTTTTCAGTCCACCGTCCCAACTCTCCTTCTTTCTTAAAATCTCCAGTTGTATTTTCTATTCATTATCTTCTTACTATCCGTTGGCTGTAAGAAAACAATCAATTCTTCCTTGCTATTCTCTATTTGATCAGACCCCTCTTATAATGACCCCCCATTTTTTCATTAATTAAATCAAAGTAAAAAAAATTATATGGAAAAAGAACGGATATGTCACAACGCGAGCCGAGTTCAAGTCCGAAAACCCAACCCTCGACTGGCCCAATTCTAGCATACACATGGGTCAACCCACTAAACATTTTTGCGTGTGTCAGCATAACACTTGTGAATTTTTTGCGGAATTATAATACCAAACATTTCAATAGCAAAGGTGGAAATAACTTAACCATATAAATCAAACATCAAACCATATAAAAAAATAAGAGTTTTCTAAATTAATACATCATTGGATCCTATGAAATTACATAGTTCTATCAAAACATCAAAATAAGAACTATGGTATTCTCTAAGTATCTCCAGATCCATCTCTTCGTCAAGCATGACTTCCACTAGGTCTAGCTTCATCTCCTTTACCCTGATCTATGTTAACATCTAGGGAAAAATGTATGGGCTTAGCCAACTTGCCCAATAGGAAGCTTCGATCATAAAATGCACAAAATGTGAAACCTCATAATATCATATAATAAGGAGAACAATGAGGAAAATCTCAAAATATGGTTAATACATGTTTCTCAAATTCAATATAGAAGATGTACCAAAGTCTTATAAATCAGAAATCATAAAATGATATGCCATAGGTGCCATGCATCAATGATATGCCCACCCATCTCCATGCAATCAGATTATAACAAATCACTTCAAATAATGATTCTCAATATTGGCTACTTCTGTCCACAACATTTGAGGCAGCAACCACTAGAGTGTTGTTACCCATCTACAAATTAGCCGAGACTATCGGTGGAGTGTGGTCTCCTCCCTCTGGGCAGGGTTTCGGGACCTACTCATGACCTCTTTGGCCTAATTAAGTCGTACTATTCATACCAAGGGACGGGGCCAAAGTCTAACATTTTAACTTATTGTATACGAGTCCAAGCAAGTCCGGACAGTTCTTCTTTGGCTCGCTAAGATCAACCCTCCCATGCAATCATGCATGAGGTAATGTGTGCAATTATGATGCCAAAACCATACATCAACATAATGAATTTATAATAAAATCAAGTCGCATAAATCAATATTTACCAAAACCATTCACATCGTTGTGTTTCAATAAAGTAGGAACTCCTACCTGATCAACAATTATCAACCAAATACGATTCACACGTTTGCTCGAACAGCGTTGAAATCTCCTTTGACTTCTTTTGTCCATGTACATGTTTCAAATTTATATTTTAAATAACAAATCCATTAATCTTGTAAAATTGTCTCTGTTTTAGGCTGACATATCGATACTATCGATATATCGCCTCTGGACACAGTCGACACATCGATCATTTCGGTATGTCGACTAGACTCTATTTGTTCTATCTGTTTTTAGTTCATGTTTTCAAATTGTTCTCAGGTTACATGTATCGACCTAGTCGATACATCTACGGTTTCATTGGTTCGACAAGTTCTTCTGAGTTTTACATTTGTGTTGGTTTTCTGTTTTCATATGTATCGATCCAGTTGATACATAAGTAGATGCATATATTCGAGGAGTCAACTTCGTTACTCAACTTTATTTTGATGCAGAATCAGATTCTTCTTCATTACTCAACTTTATTTTGATTGGGTCTTCCTTTTGGCAACGAGTTAGCTTTCCTGTTACAGAAAATGCAAGAGCAAGACCTACTACAGAGTTGTATGCATAATATTTAGATTGCAAATTTTCTAGGCACAGTTCTTTAATGACCTCTCTGGACATTGTCATGTAGGTATCCATAACAGTTGTTCTAGCAACAGGATCTTACTCGGATGATTAAATCCAAATGTGTAGAGCACCTTGCTCTGATATACCAATTGAAAATCCCAATGTGCTAGAACAAGATTGATCCTACAGGGGGGGGTGAATAGGTCAATCTCAATCATTACTCCGTTTTGAAATTAACTTGATTGATTAGATTAAGTGCGGCTGATAGAAAAATCAAGTAGGTGCATGTTAGCAAAAGTGATTAATCAATCAATACAAGAAGTTAGCTCTAACACCACAATCTTAAGGATACAAGATATAAAGTGGTTCGGTTAACCAACTTACATCCACTGTAAGGACTCGCCCAACCTTGACCTATCTCCAAATTCACTATGTGGGGACTTACACCTCACAATTAGAGTAGGAATTTCACCTCACTCAATCGGCTGGGATTTCCACCCACCACTGTGCCAAAGACGACGCTCTAGAGTTTTTTATAGTGGTTCTAGAGTACCTCTCCTTAATCCACTTTCGGATTACAAGTTTAAAAGCAAAGTTAAAACTAAGAAGCACTTGCCTTAAAGCTCTTTCTTGTTGATGATGTTTGCTTCTCAAAGATTCACTCAAGTTGTGATGAGGCTTTCTCTTGTAGTCATCGTATAACAATCACGGTTTCAATAAGAGTAGGATAATTGGTTCAAGTCCTAGTAGATGTTGTCTCTTCTCTTCTTTCTATCTCTCTCACAATCTTTAATCAAAGATTAGGTATTTGATTTTTGGTATAGGCACAAGAAAGCTAATCGTTCCTCAGAGTGTATGATTTTTCTCAGTTCAAGGAAGATGCCCAAATGATCATACAACACTCATATTTATAGAGAAGTATTAATAGTCATTTGGACTGTCCATGATCGACAGGTCGGTGGCACCGATGGGTCGGTGTTCATATTTATTATCATTCAACCACTCAGCCGTTGCGCATTAAATGCACTCCCGACGGCATAATTACTTCCCGGTCGACATGTCGGTGACGCCAATGGGTCGACAGTCATGGCACCGATGGGTCGGTCCATACGAGAGACTCGATCTGGGGCAATTCCATGCTGACAAAGTTTCAAGACAGAAACTAGTCAAACCCAGACCCACCTATCGTCATTTGCCGAGGGTCAGTCCTATTACTCTCGACGGGTCTTGAATCACCGAGATGTTTGTTTTCTTGAGAACCTACTTTGGTTCATAGTCCAGGACACATAATTTTTTTACCGATGAGTCATCAACTACGAGGGGTCTATTAAATTCATCACTGAGGGGTTGGTGCATACGAGACTCTTGGTCAGAGACATTCTTAAAATAGCAGTTCTAAGTTCGAGAACCTACGTCAAACTGGTTGGCCAGTCTTTGCCCATGATGGGTCGGCCTTGTCTCCACCGAGGGGTCAGTGAGATAGACTGGTCGAGCTGACAATGAACATAATTCATTTTTCAAGTTTATTTCCAATTTACTGTACAGTAACCTCTCTAGGCCTTATATGATTTTATCATTTGTTCAACTAAGCCTAGGGATAGTCCTCTTTTAAGTGTGGGTTCCACCTAAGGTCATCTATGACCATAATACCTTTTTGTGATTGCCATTACGATGAGCTTTGAGCCTTTGGTGGAGCATGATCTTCTTCCTGGATCATCATGAGTCTTCAAGCTTCTTTTAGCAAGTGTTTCTTCCCGAGTCATGGAATTGACAAACATGGACTCGGCCAAGCCGGGGCACTACAATCTCCCCCTTTGTCAATTTCATGACAAAACCAAGAAGCTATCCCAATTACAAACCCACCTTTTTTACAGCACATTTGAATACACATTAATACATCAATTTCATACACATTATTCAAATGGACAACAATGATATGACAAGGCTATGATATTCATATTCTTTGCTCAGCTTGCTTCTTTTTATATTTTCCTGTTCAAGCATATAAAGCCAAGCAGCACTAGATAATCATTAGAGGAGTTAGTTCCAAAAACATAGAAGTTAACATGGACTAAACAAGTTTAGTGATCATACTCCCCCATTCATCATTTACCCATAGCTTCTACTAAAATCTCTCCCATTTTGCCAAAATTGACAAAGGTTTTGCAGTACTCCCCATAAGATGTGCTTCCCTTTCCTCAGAAATTGTGATGAAGTTTTATGGTGAAGAACACACACCAATGGCCTTATGTAAGGATAGAAATTGAGTTGAATCCAAGGGTTCGGTCATAATATCCGCTAATTGGTTTTCTGTGAATATGTGTATAAATTCGATAGTTTTCTCTACCAATTCTTTGATAAAGTGATGCCTTATTTCTATATGTTTGGTCCTTGAGTGTTGTACTGGATTCTTAGAAATGTTGATTGCACTAGTGTTGTCGCAATACAAAGTCATGGAATCGTGTTTAAGTCCATAATCGATTAGCATTTGTTTCATCCAGATCAATTAGGTACAGCAGTTTGCTGCTGCAATGAACTCTGCTTCAGCAGTGGATAGGGAGATTGAAGATTTTTGCGGCTGTGCCATGACACTAAACAGTTTCCGATGTATAAGCATCCTTCACTGGTAGATTTCATGTCATCAATGTTTCCAACCCAATATGCACCTGTGTACCCAGCTATTAAGGAGTATGTATCAACTAGAAACTAAATTCCATCCAAGATTGTACAAACCACATACTTTATGATTCTATTAACTACTTTGAGGTGTGACTCTTTAGGTCTGGATTGAAATTGGCACAAGCTCCTACACAAAACGAAATGTCTGGTCTACTTGTAGTGAGATATAGAAGACTTCCTATCATACTTCGGTACAGGCTTGGGTCCACATCTATCCCACTCTCATCTTTGAATAGTTTAATGGTTGTGCTCATAGGGGTGGTTGCATGCTTAAACCCTTCTAATCCAAACTTCTTTACAAGTTCCTTCACATATTTGGATTGGGAGATAAAAAGTCCATCATGGTCTTGCTTGATTTGAAGTCCAAGAAAGTAGTTCAGTTCTCCCACCAGACTCATTTCAAATTCTAATTTCATGAGGTTGGAGAAATTTAGTGCAGCCTTCTCACATGTGGATCTAAACACTATGTCATCAACATAGATTTGAGCAATAAGAGTGGAATCTTCTGTCTATTGCACAAACATGGTTTTGTCTACACTCCCTCTTTGAAACTTATGACCAAGTAGGAACTGGGTTAGTCTCTCATACCAAGCTTTGGGTGCTTCTTTGAGGCCATACAAAGCTTTCTTAAGTTTGAAAACATGGTTTGGGAAGGTTGGATCTATGAATCCTTTAGGTTGTTCTACAAACACTTGCTCGTTCAAAAATCCATTCAAGAATACACTTTTTACATCCATTCGGAATAGTTTGAACTTGAGATGGCATGCAATGGACAACAGAATTCTGATAGATTCTAATCTTCTTATAGAAATAAGTGGTGCCTCATTTCTTATGATGGTTCCATGTTCATCCAACTTACTTTTGAATATCCATTTAGTTCCAATTATGTGTGCATACATCATTCCTAGTGAATTGATCTAGTTCCTCTTGCATAGCATTTACCCACTCTTCATCAGCTATGGCCTCTTCTATTCTTTTGGGTTCAAGTTGTGAGGTGAAGCACGCATAATTGGCCAAATTATCAAGTTGTTTTCTTTTTCTTACTCCAGCAGTAGGTTCCCCTATGATTTGTTTGAGAGGATGTTCCTTTACATTTTTCAGAGGTTTTGGTTCAAGTGGAGGATCTTGTGATTCATCTTTGTTTTCTGCATTTGCTTCTTCCAACCTGAAGATTTTCTTTTCTTTTAACTCTTTCTCTGGCGTACTTACATGATCGTCTATTATCACATTAACTGATTCTTGTATGGCACCAGCTCTAAGGTTATTGACTCGTTGAGCATGACTAGTCGTGGAGTATCCTAGGAAGATGCCATCATCACTTTTAGATTCAAATTTTCCTAAGTGTTCTCGCAGTATGTGACATTTACTTCCAAAGACTTTAAAATACTTGGAGTTGAGTTTTCTACCAGTCCACAGTTCATGAGCTCTTTTGTTCAGTCCAACTCTCAAATATACTCTATTAATGGTATAACATGCAGTGTTAACAGCTTTAGCCAACATATTTTTTGGAACATTCTTATTTTCAAGTAGGTGTTGGCCATTTCTTAGAGAACCCTATTTTTTCTCTCAGCGACTCCATTTTGCTAAGGAGTTTTGGGAGCAGAATATTCATGATGAATGCCTCATTTTTCACATAATTTGTTGAATGACTGATTTTCAAATTCCCTTCCATGATTAGTCTTTATTCTGTGAATGTTTGAATCTTTTGCATTCATAATTCGTTTTGCAATGATTCTAAATTCACGAAATGTATCTGATTTTTCCCTTAAAAATGCTAACCAAGTGTATCTAGTATAGTCATCAACTATTACTAAGAAATACCTTTTTTCCCCCAACACTTTCGTGTTGATTGTGTCCTACTAAGTCCATGTGGAGTAGTTCTAAGAATCTAGAAGTTGCTATCAGATTTGTATATTTATGTGTTGCCCTGATTTGTTTTCCTTTTTGGCAGTCACCACATGTAATTCCTTCAGATCGTCTAACTTTGGGTAATCCCTTTATGTGTTCACTAAGTTTGGATAAATCTTTGAAGTTCACATGACCGAACTTCTAATGCCAAAGTTCAGCCTCACTGATTTTGGACAAAAAACACTCATGTGCGATCGAAGTTGAGGAACAATCCAAAACATAGCAATCATCAGAAGTGAGGGTGCCACTCAAAATAACCTCTCCTTCATTTGAATAAACATGGCAATCCTTTTTACTAAAAGTAACTTCACTGTTTTTTGCACATAGTTGAGATATACTAAGCAAATTATCTTTTATACGATCAACAAGGTAGACATCTTTGATGACCTTAGAGGATGGCAGATTTAAGGACCTGTTTCCAATTATGTTGGCCATGTTTCCATCCCTAAAAACTACAGATCCTCCACTACAATTCACCAAATCAGACACGTAAGGACTGTTTCCAATCATATGTCGAGAGCATCCACTGTCCAAGTACCACTTTGACTGCCTTTCAACATTTAAGGCTGTATGGAATAATGAAGCTCTTATTGTTTGGAGATATATTAGATGAAATATTAATGGTGGAGTCCATCTCCTGTATAATTTGTCTGGATTTAAAATAGGGTTTTTCATCAAAGAATCTGATCATTGGATTTCCAAATCTATCCAAGATGATTGGTAAACTCTGATTTAGAACATTACTTCTCAGATTTTCCAATGAACACTTTATCTGAGAATTTTTCTTAAAATAACAATTTGACTCAGAATGACACCATTTGCCACAATAGATGCATTGAATATTAGAGAGTTTGGGCATATGGTTTTTAACATCTATAGGAGTTTGCCTTTGAGTAACAACCAAGTTTTTGCCATGCTTTATCCCTGATCTTTCCTTGTAATTTGTAGCAAAACTCAATACCTTGTCTTTAGATTGAGTGACCTCTCCAAGTCAGACATTAACAATGTAATTTTGTTTTCAAGACATATTTTTGTTTCAGCTAAATGTTTGTGATCTTTCTGCACAGATCCACTTACAATTGAAGATCAGTCTGACATTTTCTCAACACTAGTATTTCATCAATTGATTTTTTAAATTTTGTTGAGAAAGTTTCTTTTTTGGTTCTCTCAATTTCAAGGAGTTTAATCAGAGATGCATTCTCACTTTTAAGTTTGTGAGCTTTCTTGGTTAACTCCATACTCTCAATATACAAAGCACTGTATGATTCTTGGTGATCATCAAGAGTCTCTTCATGTTCAGATTCACTAATATGTTCTTGTCTATCATAAGTAAACGAAGCAATCAGGCTATATAATGTACTTTTGCTTTCATTTTCCAAGGTTGATGCAGACTCAGATTCTTTTTCATTACTCAACTTTATTTTGATTGGGTCTTCTTCTTTTTGGCAACGAGTTAGCATTCGTGTTACAGAGATTGCAAGATCAAGACCTACTACAGAGTTGTATGCATAATATTTAGATTGCGAATTTTCTAGGCACAGTTTTTTAACGACCTCTCTGGACATTGTCATGTAGGTATCCATAACAGTTGTTCTACAACAGGATCTTACTTGGATATTAAATCCAAATATGTAGAGCATCTTGCTCTGATACCAATTGAAAATCTCAATGTACTAGAACACGATTGATCCTAGAGGGGGGTGCATAGGTCAATCTCAATAGTTGCTCCTTTTTGAAATTAACTTGATTGATTAGATTAAGTGTGGCTGATATAACAATCAAGTAGGTGTATGTTAGCAAAAGTGATTAATCAATCAATATAAGAAGTTAGCTCTAACACCACAATCTTAAGGACACAAGATATAAAGTGGTTCGGTTAACCAATCTACATCCACTAGTAGGACTCGCCCAACCTTGACTTATCCCAAATTCACTATGTGGGGACTTACGCCCTCACAATTAGAGTAGGAATTCCACCTCACTTAATCAGCTGTGATTTCCACCCACCACTATGCCGGAGACGACGCTCTAGAGTTTTTTTTATAGTAGTTCCGGAGTACCTCTCCTTAATCCACTTTCGAGTTACAGGTTTTAAAAGCAAAGTTAAAACTAAGAAACACTTATCTTAAAGCTCTTTCTTGTTGATGATGTTTGCTTCTCAAAGATTCACTCAACTTGCGATGAGGTTTTTTCTTATAGTCGTTGTAAAGCAATCACGGTTTCAGTAAGAGTAGGATAATTGGTTCAAATCCTAGTCGATGTTGTCTCTTCTCTTCTTTCTTTCTCTCTCACAATATTTAATTAAATATTGGGTATTTCATTTTTGGTATGGGCACAAGAGAGTTGATTGTTTCTCAGAGTGTATGATTTTTCTCAGTTCAGAGAAGATCTCCAAATGATCATACAACATCATATTTATAGAGAAGTATTAACGGTCATTTGGACTATCCAAGACTGACAGGTCGGTATTCATATTTATTACCGTTCAACCACCCGACTGTTGCACATTAAATGCACTCCCAACAGCGTAATTACTTCCCTGTCGATAGTTATGGCACTGATGGGTCGGTCCATACGAGAGGCTCGATCTGGGGCAACTCCATGTTGACAGAGTTTTAAGACAGAAACTAGTCAAACCCAGACCCAACTGTCGTCCTTTGCCGAGGGGTTGGTCTTATTACTCTCCATCGGTCTTAAATCACCAAGATGTCTGTTTTGTCGAGAGCTTACTTTGGTTCATAGTCCAGGACACATAATTCTTTTACCGATGAGTCGTCAACACGAGGGGTTGATTAAGTTCATCACCGAGGGGTCGGTGCATACGAGACCACGATGGGTCGCTCCTGTCTCCACCGAGGGATCAGTGAGATGTGTATCATGATAACGAAATTTTTTGTGTTGCCTAAAAATACAAACTTAATTTTGGGAGTTGGTAGAGGAGTGAATGCATATTAATTGAGTCATCTACCAGTGAGGAAATCTCTCAAGGATCAAAGACAAAACCTCTAGGCATATTCTCTCTTGGCAAATCAAAAGTAAATCATTCAAGTATCCAATCCCTTGTGATTGAGATTAAAAGAGAAGGATTAAGCCAAGGCTCTAGGATAGAGATTGAGAACCCAATATTCTAGAGTGTATAACCAAGGATTGTGATTGCTCTACACGGCAGGTCGTCTTCATCGTCGGGATTATACGAGCACACATTAGGTGGATCTTTTGGAAGCATACACCTTCATTTACAAAGAGTTTCAAAGGCAAGTGCTTCCTTAGTTAGATTTTACTTTAAAAATCTTTATATTGTGAAGTGGATTAAAGAGAGAGTTTTTCTCTTGAACCACTATAAAAAATAGTGGTTTAGGAATTGGATAAAAATCTCAATCAATTGGATAGGTGGAAGTCATATTCTATTGTGTTACCGTAATTTCATTAGTGACTTGGAGATAGCTCAAGGTTGAACGAGTCTCTACAGTGGATGTAGGTTGGCTAATCGAACCACTATAGCCAGTGTGCATTATTTCTTTGTGTGATTGCTTATTTATCTTGCGCACTTTGGAAATCAAACACTTGATTAATTAATTTTAATTCCGCACTCTTTTAATCAAGCAAAATTTAAACGGACCCATAATTTGTGATTACCCTATTCACCCCCCTCTAGGGTCAATCCAGTTCTAAGCACTAAAGGGATCTTTCAACTGGTATCTCTATTTTCATGTAATCTAACTTTTGAATTGAGACCTTTAGTAGCGCTTTTAATTACAAGTGGCACAAAACATAGCTAGAAGTGGAACACCTTCTTCCATTTTCAAGACTAATCAGAACCCATATAAATATTCAAACACTTCAAAGTGGTGAACTTTACATGCTTCAGAGTTCTTCATACATATGACCTTCAAGGGCTTTTCATATGGGCTTCTATACTTCGATCTTCTAGATTTGGACCAACTTTCATAAATAACAACTTTGGCCCATTTTCTTCAATTTTTATTTCTTTTCTCGAATTTCTCTGAATTCCCTGTAAAACTCCAAAATCCAATTAATAATATAAAATAAAAAAAAAATTAAGAACTAACTAATCCAATATTCAAGGTTAAAATTGTCATTTTCAGTGTTCAACAACTCACTAGCTTAAACAATTAGCAAAAAATAATTGCCCCTTTATGTTATGAGAGACGCACAGGAACTTTACTCGTTAATTTCATAAATTCTCAGTCATTTTGTTAAACCCAATTTTTATGCATTCCAATACACAAGAATATGATTTTAAAGGAATACACAAATGAGTAAAATAGATGTTGTCCAATAAAAAATTTTCCATTTATTTTACTCGCAAGCGCATGAACCATTCATAGTCATAGTATAGCAATGTGAGGGTGAGGTTGAACCCAACGGAATTGCAGAAAATATATCCTAAGTATTTATATTTATTTATCAATTATTCAATTTAAATATTCTAATTGAAACTAGTTTTGGTGGATCAGTTCAAAAAACACAGAAATGACTTAGATCTGACATAGATTTAATAGAAATCAGTCCACTTAATTCCAATCCTAGTTATTTTTAAGATCTTGAAGTTTGGAGAAGAATGAATTAAAGAATAAAGAATAAAAAATTAAGCAAACAATATGAAATACATAATACAATGGAATTGGTCTCACGCAATCAAGATGGCATTAATTTCCAAATATTAACAATAAGACTAAAGCCTAGAATCTAGAGCTCACGTAAACTGACTATATTTGTATTAATGTTTAAAATTATTTGAAAGATTAAATATATGAATTCCATTAAGTATTCATCACAAAACGGGCCTTAGATTTCAATGATAAAGATAGGCCCCTCTCTCAACTCTAAATCACACCCTTAAAATAAGAGCCTTAGAAATCAAAATAGGGGATCACCCAAAAATGACCTTCTAATTCAATGATAAAAATAGGCTTCTATTATAATTCTAAATATTTCATCACACTCTTAAAATAAGAGCCTTAGAAATTAAAATAGAGGATCATCCAAAAATTCTTGTTCACACATTAAGTTCATCCACAAAGCTAATTCTAGAAAATAAAAATAAACATAAGTACAAACTTAGATCAATTGGAAAACCAGAAACTAAATATTTCGCCGCACTTTGAATCTTATTAATAAACTTGGAATTTTGAATTACATGACTTGGAATTGAATAAAAGAATATTGGAAACTAAACTACAAATCAAACCACTAACCTTTATGCTCGATTTTCCTTCTCTTCCTTTGGTCCATGCCTATCTTTGATTCCCAGAGTCCAAATTCGAATTATATGGTGTGCCTCAATGCTCTATTTGTAGGCCCTGGGTTGGAAAGGACTATTGGGATTAAATCTGGGTTAAGTTTTGAATTGATAGATTGGATTGGATCTCATTTAGAAGTGGATAGAGGAGATTTTAAATTGAAAAGGCTAGGGTTATAAGGCATACACGAATTTTTGGGTGGCTTGGCTTGGTCCCTAAGCAGAGAATGAGAGAAGATAGAAATTTGGAGAAAAAATTGGGATTTAGGAGAGAAGATAGGCATGGGCGAATTTTACATGTGTTTTAGGGTTTCAATGCAATGCAATGCAATGAATGGATGGATTAAAAGTTAGAATGAATGAGTGGATGAGATGAAGTAGATGACATGGCTAGGGTTGACTTGTGAAATTCGAATGGAGGCTTTTTTGGATATGTAAAAATCATGTGGATGAATTATGGATTGAGATGATGAGGTGTTGGTGATTTTGGAATGTATCTGGATGGATTTTAGGTCAAGTGCATGGAGAGATTTTAGTTGCTTGGATTCCAAGTTGTTCTATATCTAGGGTTTTTATGAATGAATGGCTATGATTGAATGTGACCTAGACATAATGGCTCTAAGGTAAGTTGATTAAAATAAATTATGTAAATGGTAGGTGTTAGTGCCCCAGCTTTGACGAGTCCCTATGTTTGTCAATTCTATGATTCGGGGAGAAACACTTGCTAGAAGCTCAAAGACTCAAGGTGATCAAGAGTGAAGATCATTCTCCACTAGATTAAAGCTCATCGTTATGGCAATCACAAAACAGGTATTTGGCCAAAGATGACTGAAAGTTCTCCCTTTCTTTGGTGTTAAAACATGATTGACCCTAGAAGGGGGGGGGGGGGGGGGGGGGGGGGGGGAGGGTTGAATAGGTCAATCCCAGTTTCCATGGTGTTCACAAATTTCTTGATTATTTAAAGTTTAAGTGTAGAGGAATATTAATCAAGATATTTGTTTAGTGTGATGAATTGTTATTCAATTACGTAAATGATCACATTAAGTTTAGAACCCTTTGCACATTGATTGATTATCAATGCTTGTGTACAATGTATAAATAAAGATAATCAAATGCAAAGTGATGTTTGTTGAGAAGAGTGCTTAAATACTAAAACACAAACACACAATGATCAAACACCATAAGACCAAGTTTATAGTGGTTCGGTTAGCTAACCTACATCCACTGTTAGGACTAGCTCAACCTTGAGCTATCCCAGAAAGATTTGAGGTATACTCTGACCACAAGAGTCTAAAGTACTTGTTCGATCAGAAGAACCTCAAGGTGAGACAGAGAAGATCGATGGAGTACCTCCAAGATTATGATTTTGCCTTGCACTATCATCCGAGCAAGGCAAATAAGGTTGCTGATGCACTTAGTCACATGACTCATGGGGCCGTAGCAATTCTAATTATGCAAGAATGGGAGATGTTGTCAACAATTGAGGAGTTGAATTTGTGTATAAGTGGCACATGACGTGTGTAAATGGTGCACTCTACCATGATATCCCAGATTGAACATGAACAAAGGTCAAATCTAGAAATGGCAGAATATGGGCCAAACTATCTGCAGGAGAGACAGTGCAAGATTAAGAACTGCGGCCTGAATAGGGTCTCATGTTCAGAGGCCTAGCCTTTGTGCCACAGGATTGTAGGGGGAGCACTACTGACAGAAGCTCATAAATCAAAGTTCTCCATACACCCTGGAAATACAAATATGTATCACAACCTCAAGAGGCAGTATTGGTGGTGTGGACTCAAAAAAAATGTAGCAAATTTTATCTCCAATTGCCTAACATGTCAGAGAGTCAAGGCAGAGCAACGAAATCCACCGGGATCACTCAAACCTCTCTTTCTATACCCGAATGGAAATGGGAGCACAGCGCCATGGACTTTGTGATCGGATTGCCTCGATCTGCCAAGGACAATGATGTCATGTGGGTCATAATTGGTCGTCTCACGAAATCAACACACTTTGTACCTATTAAGATGACAGATTCATTTGAGACATTGGGTAAGCGGTACATCAAAGACATTGTTAGATTACATGGGATACCCAGGACCATTGTGCCCGATTGTGACAGCAGATTCACAATAAGGGTATGGCAGAGTTTGCAGACAGCTATGGGGACAAATTTGTTATATAGCACGGCATTCCACCCACAGACTGACGGATAATCAGAGAGGACCATACAAACATTAGAAGATATGCTAAGAGCTTGTATGCTAGACTTCCAGGGCAGTTGGGAGGATTACCTTCCATTAGTGGAGTTTTCATACGACAACAGTTACCAGACAAGCCTTCAGATGGCTCCATTAGAAGCATTGTATGTCAACCCTGTAGATCTCCAATTTGTTGGACTGATGCAGGAGAGTCTGCACTTATTGGACCAGATTTGGTTGCTGAGACAACAAAACAGATCAAGGTCATTGGACAACATTTGTTGACTGCTCAGAGTCGACAGAAGAGTTATGCTGACAGGAGAAGAAGGCCATTGTCATTTGAGGTGGGAGACTTAGTATTTCTAAAGGTCTCACCACAGAAAGGCCAGATGAGATTTGGGAAGAAATGGAAACAAAAACCGAGGTTTGTAGGACCAATCATTGGGAAGATCGGCGAGGTGGCATATCGCATAGTACTTCCTGCACAACTATCAAGCATGCATGATGTATTTCACGTCTCAATACTGCAAAAGTACAATCTCGATCCGTCACATGTATTGGATGTACAAGAGCTAGATATTCAAAGCGACATGACCTACGTCGAGAGGCCTTTCAGGATCGTAGATGCTGAACAAAAAGTACAAAGGAACAAAGTGATTCCTTTCGTCAAAGTGGTCTGAGAATGACACGGAAATGAAGAACCCACTTGGGAAATGATATCTGAAATGAGAACCTCTCACCCTAAATTGTTTGATTAAATTTTACTTTTGGAACCCAACCTTCATCTAATTTTCGGGACGAAAATTTCAAAAAGTGGTAGTATTGTAAAGACCCGGTGTTTTAACTCCCTATTTTATTTAATTTCTCTTTAAATGAATGCAATACATGATGAGATTTTGGTCCAAATAATGTGAATAAATGTGGTATGAAATATACATTGAAAGAAATAAGGAAAACTAAATTTTCCTGTAACGATACATCGACCGGGTCGATGTGTCGACAAAATGAACTCTCCCAAATGATACATCGACTAGGTCGATGTGTCAGTGAAAACTGAAATACAAACCTGAAGCGTAGGTTACTAGGAGGATGCATCGACGTAGTCGATGTATCGGTGAAAAGCCAGGGTCAAACCAATCAACATATTGACAGAGTCGATATGTCGGGGTAGTTCAAGCGCCTCTAGCAAACGTTTTGTCTACCACCGACCGTGCACCACTTTCCATACATGGGAAATCCACCAACGCCGTTTACATTTTCCAAACACCCATTTAAGGGTCCAGGGAAACCAAATGGAAAATGGAAAGGAAAGAAAAAATAAAGGAAGGGAAAAAGAAAGAAAGAAGGAAAAACCAAGAAGAAAATGAAGGAAGAGAGAACACCTGACCACCCCTCTCACTCCCTCAACCTCACCCTCTCACTCATGTCTCATCCCTCAGCTCGACAGTGAGCCTTTTCCCCTATCTACTGCATTCATCTTCTCTGGGAAAGAAAGGAGAAACAAGGCAAGGAACAAGGAGAAATCGAGCAGACAATAAGCAAAGGAAGCAAGGAACTCGCCTTTCATCCATCGGGTACGCCTACAAATCCTTTAAGGTAGGTAGATCTATGGTGTTTTTAAGTAAACTAATAACACTAGGGTGTTTAGAAACTATGTAAATATGAATCTAATGGACAAAGGAATATGAATAATAAATAAGTGAGTAGAGGACAAGCATGGAAGATGAACCCATGACTTCTGACCCAACCCAGCCGACATATCGACTCTGTCAATGTGTCGTCTGGAACAAGAAGACCAGTGAATAGGAACCTTGAAGTATTGAATCGAAAGAATTCAACCGAGGACGACCTATCGACAAAGTTGATGTGTCGGCCTGGGTATAGCAAAAATAAAAATGGAACGTACGAATGATGAAATGGCCCGAGCACGACCCATTGACAGCATCGATGTGTCGGTCTGGGTATGACCGGACTATAAATGAAATGAAATGAAAAAGGACAAATTGGTTCCAAGACGATGTATTGACTAGTCGATATATTAGCCTGGAAATAAACAGAAATGAACATGAAGTTAAAAAAGGAAGAAGGAATCTGTGGACATATCGACAATGTTGACGTGCCCACGGATCTCTGGACGATGTATCGACCAGACCAACATATCAATCTGGGTATGCTGAAAATAAAGGCAATACACTTGTTCAAGGACGACATGTCGACAACATCAATGTGTCGGCCTGGAATGTTAAAATGAATATGAAAATGGTAGATGAAGGACCAATCTGTAGACACATCGACTCTACACATCTTTGGTCGACCTGTTGATTGGATCGACATATCGACCTGAGAACAAAAAGTAAACATAAGTGTTAATAATCAAATCAGGAGGATATGTCGACGAAATCGACACCTCGGTTATACTCACCGGTAGATGTATCGATTGTGTCGACACGTATAACCTAAGAACAATTGGAAAACATGAACATGAATAGACAAAGCCACTCGACATATCGAGAAATATTGATGTGTCGGCTGTGTTCAGACTGCGATGTATCGACAGTGTCGATATGTCGACTTGAGGCAGGGACAATTTAGTAAGGCTAGGGTATTTGATATTAAATCACATATACATGGAATTCCTTAGAGTTTGAAGATCATACAATTGACCCTTTAGGTCTTAGATAAACCTACGTAAATTAGACAAAGGATTTTATGTGATAATAACATGAAAATTATGATTTGAAATATGTACATGAACAAAAGAAACCGAGGGTAATCTCGACGTCGTTCGAGCAACCGCGTGAGTTCCCCTTTAGCTGATATTTGTATCTTTCTTAAAATTGTGAGCTTTGAATTATGAAAATGAGATTACTTCAATATGATTTCTATTGAGTTAGATTATATGGTATTTTTCATGTATTGCAAAAGTATTAGAACTATATGATGTATGTTTTGTCATCATGATTGCATACATGATCCTCATGTATGGTTGCATGAGAGGGATTTATAATACCGAGCCAAGAAGGAAATGTCCGGACCTCGCTTGGTCTCTTGTACGATGATTATACAAGTGTTGATTTTGGCCCGTCCTTGTGTATGATTGTTACGGCATTAATTGGGCCAAAGAGCTCCTAGGTAGGTCCCGAAACCTTGCGCAGAGGGAGGAGGCCACACTCCACCTATAGTCACAGTTAAATTGTGGATGGATAATAGCACCCAGATGGTTGCCGCCAAGAATGTTGTTGGACATTAGTGGCCAATTATGAGAACCATTGAAATGAAAAAAAATGTTATGGTTAAGGGGTGGGGTATGAAAGGGCATTCATACTTCATGTCACCCATGGCATATCACTATATGATAAGTATCAAGTATGATTTCTAAATCATGAGATTTTATTATACTTTGATTTTCTTTTGAGAAATGTATATTATATCATAACATGAGATCTTCCCCGACATTGTTTTTAGATTAGATGATACTTTGTTATCACACATGTAGCGCATTTTCTTTATCGGAATTCCAACTGGGCAAGTTGACTGCCCGTACAGTTTTCTCCTTTAGATGTTAATGCAGATCATGACAAGGGAGAAGAGGCTGGACCTAGTGGTAGTCAAACCTAAGCAAGAATGGACCAAAGAATGTTTGAAGGACTTAGATTTATTTCAATAATTTGATAAAACAATATGATTCATAGGAGTTAAGATTGGGAATGTAATATTGTAGATTATAACTCCTATTTTTGGTTTTGGTTGCGGTAATTTGACTTATGTTCGAGTAATTTCCTATCTTTGCTAATGAATTTGAATGTTGTAATTATTTCCGCAATTAATATTTCCTCAATTATTATTTCCGCAAAGTGTGCTGGCACATGACCAAATGTTTAGTGGGTTGTTCCACGCGTGTGCTAGGTTTACTGGAGGCTTCGAACTCAGACTCGGCTTGCGTCTTGACGTCTCCGTCCTTTTCTATAAAAAATAATAATAATTTACTCTGATTTAAGCATGGAAAAAGGGTGGGGCATTACACAAGGTCTACTGGAGGCCCATATGCTCATTTATAGGTCTAGAACCCAAGTCCATAACCCATTCACACTCCCAAGCCTTGTCCATTTCCTTATCAATCCACACCATCCAATCTCCATCTTAACTCCTAACCATCCATCCCATGCATTAAAATTATGTAAAACTTAGAGACACATATCAAATCCAACCCAAACATTCATAACATTAGATCTAGGCCATCCAACATATCCATCATCTAGATTAACCTTAGGATCATGATCATCCATGCGTCATCTCATTATCCATCCATTTAGATCAACCATCACTCATTTAAGCCATTAGATCTTAGGACATTTCATCATAATCATCAATTTCATTCATAAACTTAAGAAAAAAATCATAGAGACACCTTACTTATCTATTGCATACATTCATCATATTAGATTTAGGCCATGCATTTTATCATCCACCTTGATCAACCTTTGAATACAAACTCCCCATTAGTGACCTTACCATTTATATAATTTAATTTAGCCATTTAACCCTAGAACCATTAGATTTAACCCCAACCAATCTTAGCCATCCATTCACCAAACCCTAAGTTAGAACAACTTGAAGCTCAAGATAGCGTCCATTCGCCCATGCCTTGTCACCACCCTATCCATCCAACACACACTCTACATGATTTTAGCACCTAAAATCTCTCCATGCACTTGACCCAAAATTTCATCTAGGTTCATGCCACATCACTTGCACCTCATCACCCCTCCTCCGAGCAATCCAAATTCGCCCAAGGCAAGGAGTACACTTGTCAATTTCTTGTGAAACCTTGTGGAGGAAGAAATGGAGAAAAAATGGGATTTGGAAGATAAGTTTTGACATAGCTTAGGTATTTTGACCATAACATTCCACTCTGATATCCGATTGCGTTCATTATTGTTGCCTTGGAAAGAAGACTACAAGGGCTAAAACTTTGTAATTTATAAAATTTCATTATTCAGACGTTTACTAGGTCAAAATGGATCTGTAAGATGGTATATGTGTAGAAAAATGGGATTTGCACTCTACTTTCCAAACTAATCCTAAATTCCAATCTTTTCTCCACCATTGCTTAGCCACCAAGCCAAGCCACTCAAATTATTTCGTTGATGCCTTGTAACCCTAGCATTTTCAACTTAAAATCTCCTCCGTCCACTTCTAAATGAGATCCAATCCAAACCACCAATTCACAACTTAACCCAGATTAAATCTCAACCGTCAATTCCAACCCAGAGCCTATAAATAGAGCATTGAGGCACACCCAGAATTCGAAATTGGCATTGGAGTCTAAGGCTTTGGCGAAGGAAGGAAGGAAAGGAAGATCAGAGGAAGGAAGGACACTGTCGAGTGTCGACTTCCACAATGGGTTTCAGATCAGTGTTTTGAATTCTTTTTGTATTTTCTTATTCCATTTTTCCAATGTTATGTAAATTTTAATTCTTTATTTTATAAATAAGACTGAGACAATGCTTTTAGATTCATGGTTTTCCACTTAATGTGCATTGATTATGATGGTTTGATTTTATTTTTAATTCCTTTATGAATGTATGTTTTAATTTAATCGTAAAATTTTCATCTTAAACAACATATTTTTGGGAAATTTTAGGGCCCTAATTTTCCGTTCTAAGACTCTATTTAAGAGTAGGTGAAAAATTTAGAATCGGAATTTTATGATGTATTCTTTGGAAGCCGAAGGTTTAATTTGATCGTTTCTTAATTAATGAGATTCATATTTTTCTTAATTAAATTAATCATGCATGAATGACTTGAATAAAAGTAAATTAATAAATGTGATCTCTAATGGTCTAGGTTTCAATTTTATTTTTAAAATATTGATAATGATGCCTCCATAAACTCCAGTCCATTTTCCAATGTAAAATATGTACATATTTTGATTTAATTTATTCTTTATTCTTTATTCTTGTTTATAAATCTGATTCAAAATATGGAACTAGGTTGGGATTGAAATTGAATATCTTAACTAAATCTAGGTTAGGTTTAGGTTATTTCTAGATTTATAAATTAATTCCACCAATGAAAGTTTTAATTAAATTTATTCCAAGGTTTTATTTGCCTATGTTTTGTAATATTTTTCTAGATATCTTTTCCGTAACTCCCTTCCCTTGGGTTCAACCTCGCACTCAATCGCTATACTATTTTATGGTTCGTCCGCTTGCGAGTTATAAATGTAAAATTCACATCAACACTGTCCAAGTATGTGTCTTTGCATGCTTCTCTACCCTTTTGCATGTGTCTAGATCTTGGTCCTCTTGCTTCCCAATATAAGAATATAGGTTTCTAAACAACTATGAGGCTTAGCTTAACCGAAATCTCAATGAAATCCACTTACCTCAAAGGAATTTGTTAGCTTGCTCGAATAGGTGAAAGGTGAGTTTCTGGGGTTTAGCTGAGTGAGCACCTTCTTTCCTCCTCGCTTTCCCGCTTCTCCTTGCCTTGATTTCGTCTGCTCTTCGGATCAGATGAAGCTATGGAGTTTTCTCGTGAGTTATATCAGCAAGACAAAGCAGATAAAAGGGAGGAAATGGGTGGAATGTCTATGGCTCAGAGTGTGGTTGCACACTATATTCCTCTTCTCTTCCTTTCTTCCTCCTTTCTTTCTCTTCTTTTCTTTTGGACAATGGAGGTGAATGAGGAGAGGAGAAAAGAGGAATGAAATTGAGCTCATTTCTCTCCCTTACTTTAGCCAAATGAAGTGTAGGAGCAATATTGCTTGCATGCATGAGGAAAAGTGTCCTTGTGTCATGACATGTGTCCTTTGACAGCTCCATGCATCTAGTCTTTGTATGTGTTGCCATGTGGCAAGGGTGCTACCACCTCATTGCTGATGTGGCATGCTTGCCACATCACCAAATTAACTTATTGTGAAATAATTTCCACTTAATTAGACAATGTGTATTTTAATTACTTAATCAATGTAGTTACCAATGATTTCGTTTAATTAATTACTCATCTCTCCATATTTCAATTAATTTCATTTAAATAAATTAACTCATTTCTTTTTCCACAAATCTTCAATTGGAGTCAAAATCTCAAATCGGGGTTTGACTTCCATAATTTCATTCAAAATCATTGGAGAAAAATACAGTGAAATTCGGGAGCTAAATTACGGGTCATTACAAGAGAGATTCCTCAAGTATTTACGGTGTTAGGAAATCATAGTAACTCAAGAGAAGTGTATAGACATTGAGATTAACCACACAAATCAAAATAATTTCCCAAGCACCCAGTGTATCCACAAATCACAGTGAATCAAGAAAAATAATCTCCAAGCATTCATTGTATCTGCAGATCATAATGGGTCAAGCAAAATATATGGATTGAGATTAGCATAAACTGTAATACGCTGACCTAGATTAGGCATAGTTTAGCTTAATAATCTTGCTTGAACTGGTTAATCTCGAAGATTACGGTTAGGACTTTGAGAAGAGCCCAGGTATGGCCCAATCCGAGCTCGAATGCTTAGTGATCCAGCTTGTTTAGCTGGAGGGGCAAAATGGTAATTTACTGCTTATTGTTATTATTTTATAAATTATGTTATTATGTAATTATTATTGGATGATATTATTCTCCTTAATCAAGGATTTGTATTTCTGATTTTAAAATAATTTTATTTTCAGAAAATGGTATTTAAAATCGCCCGTCAAAACCCCGAAAGGGACAAATAATTATTTTAAATGGTTTTGGAAATGAAATAAATTTTAAAACAAGTATAGTATGTTAGATCATTTTAAATATGGTCTAGTTATTCTTTCAAACTCCAAAATAAGGTTTTTAAGTTGTTTTATTTAACATTTGTTTAATTAAGTAAATAGTGTTAAATTGTGGTTTTTATTTAAATCAATGGTTTTTAGTGAGAGTTAAATCTCCAAATTTTTATGGTAGTTAGAGTTTTCAAAACCCAACTTATCCGTAAGGTTGGATTAAATTCTTGAGCTCTTAAAATCATGTTTTTAGTTAAAAATTCAGTTTTTATCAAAAGGGAGACTTATTTGCAAAACCAGGAATTGAGAAGGGCTGATTTGCAACCAACCCAAACTTTACTGTTGCAAACGTAAGCAGGTGTTGCATGCAGCCGCATACAGTGGCCATCCAGCCACTTCTTCCGGGCAAATTTTCTATAAAATGGTCCTCCATCTGCAGGTTTGAACTCCCACCAAAGTTCTTCTCTCTCTGTCTCCCTCTCAGCTGTTGAATCCAGCAACCTTCCACCCAGCCAATCCTCTATTTCCTCTCAGTTTTCATCACCCGTAGCTTAAGAAGGAAAATTTTCAAAAGTCAGATTCTTAGCCCAGGAACTCCAGTGAAGGTAACCACTGCGTTCCTTTTCAAATTCCAGTCGGTTTAGAATCAAGAAAAACCAGTTTTGACCATAATTTGAGTAAGGAAAACCAGTTTAAAGTTTAAGAAAAACCATGGGTTTTCTTGTACACGTGAGGTTTCGGTTTTAAAATCCAGTGGCCTATTCAATTTTAAAACCTTAAACCATTCCCTATGGAAAGAGGACTCCTAGAGGAGTCCATCGGACCGGCTAAATGTGGAAACCGAATCCGAAAAATCCATTGTTTCTAGATTCGTATTTCACACAGTGTATGTCGTCACTGTCTGCTGTTGCAGACAGTGGAGGAAAACGGCTCTCGGACTGTCCGATAGTCCATCTTCGGATGGTCCGAGCCCTTTGGACGGTCCGAGAGGACCCCTCGGACGTTCCGAGCTTCACCCGAAGCCCAGAAGCGCTCGAGGCTAGGCAAACTCGCCCGGATGTTCCGAGCAGAGTTTGGAAGGACCGAACCCCACTCGGACGATCCGAGCCCTACTGTAAGTGCCCCGGTTCGTCCGAGTCACCCTTATTGTCAATTACGTGACTCAATTGGACTTGCCTTAGATGAATAAGAAGATCTACTATGAAGTTGAAGCGTCTTCACCAAATACAGTATTGGCACACAGGTAAGTGAACCGTAGCAGACCTTAGGCTAAGTCAAATACCTAGAAGTCAATTGGAAAATAAAGTGAATAAGTGACTTTCAGCCTCGAGGCCTCATGCAATCTGCCGAGGCCTCGCAGCCAGTTATGCTGGGCTGAGTGCAGCTGACCCTGTGTCGAGCTGACTCAGTCTCTTACAGTTTTATAAAATTAAAATCTGTGACTGTTTAATTGAGAGGTAATTATGGTAAATTTATTGGAAGCTTATTACGGTAAATAAAATCATCCACATGGTGAGATGGGTAATTATGGTAAATTTATTGGAAGCTTATTATGGTAAATAAATTTATCCATGGTGAGATGTTGCCACCTCTCTTAAAATTTGAATTTGAATAGCCTTGGGGAGCTGTCCATGACAAGTATGAAAAGGCTCCTCCATGAGCTATAATCCATATTGCAAATCTTCCATCTAATCCTTGATTGATGGCTAAGATAATTGAATTGCAAATCATGCACGGTGGATATGAGTTGGCTGGTATCTGGCGGGATTCTGTCTAATAGATTAAGCAGCACATATGTGCTATCTTTCCAGAAATTACTGCTGGCAAGGCCTGATCAGAAGCAGGGAGGCCTTACGAGCGTAACTTACTACAAAACTGCAAACTGTCTTTCCAGAATTACCGCTGGCGAGACTTCATTGGAAGCGGCGAGGCCTCGCGGGCGTGACTTACTGCAGAACTTAATTTGTCTTATAAAATAACAGTAAGCCTTTTGTTTAAAGGACCAAAAATACACAGAGAAATACCAGGAATAAGATTACAGTGTGTGATCAGTCGGCCTTCCCTCTAGACACCTTCTTCATCATCCTTCTTAGTGGATGTTTGTGTAATCACAACCCCAATCTTGATGAAGAGTAAGGTGTTCATATAGGACTAAAACCATTCATACCCAAGTCCTACTGTTGTGCCGACAAATACGTTGATGATGCTGATTTGATGGAAAGGAGCACACAGGTTCAGTAAAGAAGAAAGAGCTTAAAGGAAAACGGTTAAGGCCCAAGGTAAGTTTTTTTCTTGTTTTATTTTAAACATTGTAAAGTGGATTAGAACAGTGTGTTCGAACTACTCTAAAAAATAGGTGTAGAGGATTAGACCAATTGGGTTGGACCTCTATAAAAAACTAGGTTGTATTATTTGGGTGTGAGACCCTTACATAGTATATTTGGGACAACCCTAGAGTTGGGAAGTCTGACAGTGGATGTAGGTTTGTTGAAACCAAACCACTATAAACTATTTGTGTTATATGTGATTGAATGCATGGATTGAATATTTTGTTTACTTAATGTATAAATCGGTAAGAAAATTTTAAAAGGGAATTAAAATTGAAAATCGACCTATTCACGCCCCTCTAGGTCGTGCAATACTCTAGTAACGGAATTTCAATTTGTATCAAGAGCTCGGTTACTTTAAGTTGGACTTAACCGTCCGAGTTGATCTTTTTACTAGAATCATGCACAAAGGTGATAGTCACCCTGTTTCTAAACCTCCCTATTTTGATGGCTCCAACTATGCCTCTTGGAAGGCAAAAATGAAAATCTTTTTTATATCACTAGATGGAGCTGTTTGGGAATCAATAGTAAGAGGTTGGGATCCACCGATTGAGGAAATTATAGAAAAACCTACTAGAGATGAAACTGGAAAATCTGTACAACAAGTTATTGGTACCAAACTTAAAGACAATTTCACTTGGACAGATATGGAAAAAATGTTATACATAGCAAATGGAAAGGCATTGAACGCCATTAACTGTGTTGTCTCACCTGATGAGTTTAAACGTATCATGACTTGTTTAACATCTAAAGATGCTTGGGGCATCTTAGAAAGAACACATGAGGGTACTTCTGTTGTTAAGAGGTCTAAACTCCAAATTCTCCAATCTAAATTTGATAATATACGAATGGATGAAAGTGAGATGTTTATGGAATTCTACTCTAAGCTAAGTGATATAGTAAATTCTATGTGGGCCTTAGGAGAAATAATTCCTAAATCTAAAGTTTGTACCAAGGTACTTAGAAATCTACCCAAGAGATTTAAACCTAAGGTAGCAGCTATTGAAGAGTATAGAGATATATCATTCATGAAAATTGATAACCTACTAGGATCCCTTCAAACCTATAAACTTCATTTTGAAGAAGAGATACCTAAAATGAAGTCTGTTGCTTTAAAGTCATCATCAAACATTGAGAAACTTAAAGAGGAAAAATCTGAATCTAACAGTGAAGATGATGTCGCCTTGTTAGCTAAAAAATTCTTAAGAAACTTCAATAAAAGAAATAAGTTTAAAAACTTTAAAAGAAGTGAACCAAGGGATAAAAATACCAACAGATTCAATACAATAAAAGACACCAACAGATTTAATACATTAAAAGAAAAAGGAAAAAACAAAGACAAAGAACAAAAATGTTACAATTGTGGAGGTCAAGGACATTTTGTTGTTGAATGTCCCTCAAAAAGAAGTAAGAAAGCCTTGACATGAACTTATGAAAATACGTCTGAATCGGAAAGTGAGTATGATGAATCCACTCAAGATAAATCTGAAAATCTAAAAGGCTTCATAGCCTCTATAGCAATTGTTGGAAGTGACTCAGAAAGTGAGTCAGAAAATGATGATCTTAAAGAGGCCTATGACTCCCTCTTTCTAGAAAGTCAAAAGCTGGCTAAGAAATTAAGTAAAAGAAAATCTGAAAATGCAAGTTTAATAAGTCAGCTAGACAAAGAAAAAGGAATAAATGAAAATCTTGTAAGAACTCTAAAAACTACAAATGAAGAAAATGATAAATTAAAACAAGTTCAAAATGAGTTACAAGAAAAGTTGAGAAAGTATGAGAATGATATTAAAAGATTGGAAGATATTAAAAGTATCTTATCAGAAGAAATTATTAATGCTCATTCTAAAATAAACAGTTTTAATAATCATAAACTCAACTTTGAAAATAAGTTTACCCAAGGACAATATAAATTAGAAAGATTACTAAAATCGGGTAAAAACCATGGGGACAAGACTGGTCTTGGATACAACGAAGACAATATAAAAACAGTGAACAAAACTGTATTTGTTAAGGTCAATCTTCTAGACTGTCAAATATCACTTGTTTTTATTGTGTTAAAAAGGGACACTTCAGATTTGAATGCAAACTTAGAAAAAGAAACTTATGGGAAAAAACAAATCAGAAAAAATTTGAAGTGCAAATTTATGAAAAAGAAAAAAAGAAATATCATTACTGTGAAATTTGGCTCAAAAATTGAACAAAACATTAAATGAAAAAATGAGCAGAAAATTCGGATATAATCTTCAAGAATCAGTCCCTAGAAATTTAAAAAACACAACTACATTCAAGTGGGTCCCCAAGTACAAAAGCCTAATTGTATATACAACACTAAAGATTGAAAACCAGTCAAAATGGTATCTTGATAGTGGTTGTTCAAGGTGTAACACCCGCCCCATTTTCACCGAATTCAGAGTCTATTTTTTTTTTTTTGAAATAAAAGTGACAACGGGCGTGGACATCACGACGCCAATTAAGTCCGAGCTTCTAAAGCCCGGCCCTTAACTGGCCAACCCCACGCGTGCGCGGAACGAAGTCCACGAGAACGGTTCACGCGTAGGAAGTAAGCTTGCGGAATATAATTAGATGCGGAACATTATAATAGAGACTATCCTACCAGTTTTTTTTTAGATAAAAGGGAAGATACATCATTAAATTACTAAAATACCCCTATGTTCATAATTATGTCTCAAAATGATAATGTCCAGAGTATAGTCCAAACCATAGCAAGAAACAGTAATTATTACATGCCGACGATGGTAAGCTACTTAAATTATAATTTCCAAAATAAAACTTAAATAAGATTAAGTAGCCGCTTTCCCAAGCTCCTAAGCTTGGCTCCCGTCGCGTCCACCGTTTCCGCCGTCTCCTACGTCATCAGCTAGGGTAGAAGTAGGGCGTTAGACAACGCGCCAGTAGGACTCCGAATAGGGCTAGCACATGGATTAGTGATACAAACATACCGATAACAATATAATAAAAACCATATGATGAATGCCATGCCATGGGTGCCTATGTTATGTGTCCCACCCATCATCCATATCATTATAAAATGTCATATTCCCCTTGACGGCAACGCCTCGTCAAGGTGTCCCCATGTTTGCTTATCAGTAGCTCCGACGGAGCATCGACTCCAGTTATAGCCTATCAAGCTGTCCCCATGTTTGTTCTCGGTCGCCTCGACGGAGCATGGACTCCGGTTATAGCGCATCAGGCTATCCCCCTGTTTGCTTATCGGTCGCCCCGACGGAGCATGGACTCCGGTTCCTTTATTTTTCCGCCCATTGCATGCATGAGATGTAAGTGCATTATGCTACGTAGTATATATATAATTCATATCACTCATATAAAACCCATAGCATTGGAATATAATCCATAGCCTTAAAAATATCATCCATAACATTAAAATATAATCCATATCATTTAAAATATCATTCATAAAATAAACCATATAATTACAGAAATAAAATACGGAAACCATCACATACACATAATCCATGGCTTACAAAAAGGTAGGAATCCTACCGAATACCGATAACGTCCCTCTCCATTTTCGTCCGATAATTCCGGTCTCCGATCGCGTACCGTTTGCGACGTGCCAATACCTTATTATACATTTTCCAAGTTAGTCCTTATCTTATCCATGATTAAGTCCCTAACTGATCATAAACCTAGATCCATTAATGCTCCCTAGCCATGTTACAAGATTATCATAAATCGGCCCTTAACTTAGCCTCATTTCCATTGCATAATTCCAAATTTTAGCCTATTAAGCATTCTAATTTGTGAGCCTAAAACGCAGCAACCCTAAGTTTCATTTAATCACTCATAATGCCATCTTAATGCACCCAAGTTCATGTCCAACCCACATGGGGTTCGGCCATGTACCATGGCCGAACCCATGGTTATTCAATGTGGCCAATAATTACGGTTATACCACTAGACTTCCATAGTTTAATATCTCCTCTATCCATGTACATTTTAGTCCATAATTCATCCACATACTTAGCCCCATTAATGATTCATTGACCATGACCTAACATCCCTAAAATTAGCCACTTAATTTAATTAAATTTGCAATCATCTAATCCCATGCATAATTCAATATTTGGCCCATAACATGACCTACAATTGGGTCATGGGTTCGGCCATACACCATGGCCGAACCCATGATGCCTATCTTCCATTTTTCTTGGGTCCATTTCACCTCATTTGGTCCCACCATAACTGAATTTAAAACATACATTTAAATCATCCTTTCATAATCATTATGAGACATACTTTGGTCCATTTAATTTAACCATCATTCCTCTTTATTTTCCATGGTTCCAAGACCCCAATTTTCCTCAGTCTCCCCATGGGGTTCGACCATGTACCATGGCCGAACCCATGGTCCATAGTTTTTATTTTTAAAAACTTCATTTCTACCCATTTAAACCTTGTTTAAAATGCTAAAGAAAAATCCATTTAATTACCATTAATTTCCATGCTTTCATAATCATTAATTTCATCATTCCATCACCATAGGGTTCGGCCATACACCATGGCCGAACCCATGGTTCATGATTCACCATTTTTCCTAGCTTCTTGAGGCCACAACATCATTCACATACTCCATGATTTTTCCTCATTAAAACCCCTTTAAAATCTTTCCAACATTTAATCATTTACAACCCTAAAAGTCATAATCATTCTCCATAGTTTTAAACCTTAAAACCCCAATTAAATTCATCCACAATTTACCATGGGGTTCGGCCATACTACATGGCCGAACCCTATGGCCCATCAATCCATTCAAAACCCATGTTTCCATGCTTAATCCATTTAATTCCATAACCTCCTTAATCATTTTATTTTTCTTAATCTATCTCTTCCATTTCATCCATTTCTCATCTTATCATTGGATGGATCTTAGATCTAAGGCCCATAACATTTGTGGCCACCATTCATTCTAAGAAATGGATTTCATTAACACATCTTAACCTTTAAAAATATAAATTCTTGTTTAAGAATTCCTTACCACACCGACGACTCATCCGGCCTTTCTTCCTCTTTTTGATCTCCGTAGCCCTTTCTCTTCTTCTTCTCCTTGTTATTCGGTGAAAATGTGCTTGATCAAGATGGAGTCTCCATGGTTAGGGTTTGGCTAAGGTAGGTTTAGATTTTTGAGAGAGGGAGAGGGGATGAGGATGGAAAAAGATGCTCAAACCTTGGTCTTGAAGTGGTGGTTGGCCAAGCCTAGTTTTTTCCTTCTTTTCTTCTAAGGTTCTTCTTCTTTCTTGGTGTTTTACTTGGGAGAGAGAGGGAGGACGGTTTTGGGAGAGGGAGTGAAGAGATGGAGATGAGATGAGACCCTAGACCCATTCCCATCTCATCTTGGTGGCTTGGGTTACACTCCTTCATCATTCCATTTGACCAACCAACATGGGTAAGTATGGCTTGCATGTCCTTGGTGGTGGTGGTTGGGATGAAACCACCACCATGCCAATGGTTTTGTGTCTTTAAGGTGGGTGGTTTGGTCTTCCCATCAAGTCCATTGACTACCCATCATGGAGAGGGGTATGGGCTCTCATACCTTGAGTGGTGGTGGTTGAGATGAAACCACCACCCTAAGTCCATGGTTTCCTTTGTGTTTCCTTGGGTGGTTTCAATGGGATGAAATCACCCTTTGACTTGCCCTTTTTGACTTATTTATTTGACCTTAATTTGACCAACTCAATTATTAAATTAGACCCTTACCTAGGTTAATTATTTCCTATTTAATTTAATTCCATTAAATTCTCTTCTAAGAAATCCACCCATGGTTGACCAAGTCAGTCAACCATGGTGGACGATCCCCACCAACACCTACCCTACCCGCCACCTCACTTGATGGGGTGGAGGTGGGCCCCATTCGGCCATATCACTTAAACCCCATTAATCTTAACTTAGATGATTTGAAATAATTTAATCAACTTAATTTACTTTAATCCACCTTAGTCCCCTTAACTTATCCATGGTTGACCAAGTCAACCATGATGGTCGGCCCCACCTTTTCCTTGGTCCACACGCCACCTCACTTGGTGAGGTGGAGGTGGGCCCCCACTTGGTTATGCCATCTCATCATTAACTTAGGTGGGTTGAATTCCAATTCAACCCTTTCCATCAATCGGGTCACCATTGGGCCCATGGCCCAATTAAATTATTTTCTACCATTTTACCTTAGAGTTTGAATCATTTTGATCCATTGGATCCCAAATGGTTATCGGGCCCACTTTGACCATTATTGACCCTTTAAATGGATTCCATCCAATCCATGGTCCATTGGACCATACTTGGGCCTTTGCCCCAAAATTTGATCCATTTAACATTCATATATCAAAATTCTAATTTTTTTTCTTTATTAAAATAAATAAATGCCATATATATGTTGATTTAAAAATTCGGGCTATTATAATAGAATCCTCTTTTGAAATTTTCGTCCCAAAAATTCGAGCGAAGTAGGGATCAAAACAACTCATGCGAAGAGCTCCGAATAAGCGGCTTTCATCTCCGACTCAAGTTCCGAGGTGGTTTCTTCACTGCCATGTCGTTCCCATACCACCTTGACGAACTGAATGGCGCGGTTCCGCAGCACCCTTTGTTCGCTCCCAATCACTCTGACCGGCTTCTCCACATATGTCACATCGCTTTGTACATCGATGTCTTGAACATTCAACACATGAGAAGGATCGGGGTTGTACTTCCTTAAGATAGACACATGGAATACATCATGTAAAGATGATAATTGTGGAGGGAGCGCCAACTGATAAGCTACCCCCCCCCCCCCCCCCCACCCTTTTCCAGGATCAGAAACGACCCCACAAATCTAGGCGATAGTTTCCCCTTCTTCCCAAACCTCATGTGCCCCTTCCGTGGCGAGACTTTCAAAAATACCAAATCTCCCACCTCAAATTCGAGGAACCTTCTCCTCTTGTCGGCGTAACTCTTCTGACGGCTCTGTACAATGAGTAGATGTTGCCGTATCAACTTAATCTGTGTTGTAGTCTCCGCAACCAAATCGGTCCAATCAACGCAGGCTCACCGGCCTCTGTCCAACACACCGGCGATCTACACGGCCTACCATACAATGCCTCAAACGGAGCCATTTGGAGGCTCGCCTGGTAACTGTTATTGTAAGAGAACTCCACCAGTGGCAAATGGTCCTCCCATCCACCTTTGAAGTCTAGCATGCATGCTCTCAGCATATCCTCTAGTGTCTGTATCGTCCTCTCCGACTGTCCATTAGTCTGTGGATGAAATGCTGTGCTAGTCAATACGTCGGTCCCCATAGCCGTCTGCATGCCCTGCCATACTCTGTCAGTGAATCGGCCATCCCTGTCGGACACAATAGACCGGGGAATGCCATGTAACCTGATGATCTCCCGGATGTACCGTCGACCCAAAGTCTCTGATGAATCTGTCATCTTGATCAGAAGAAAATGTGCAGACTTGGTCAACCGGTCCACTATGACCCATATCTCATCATTGCCCTTTGATGACCTTGGCAACCCTGTTACAAAGTCCATGGATATGTGTGATCCCATTTCCATTCTGGCACCGGTAAGGGTGGGAGTAAGCCCGGTGATTTCCGATATTCTGCCTTAACCTGCTGGCAAGTTAGGCAACGAGCAACAAACTCTGCCACATCTTTCTTAAGTCCATGCCACCAATAGTGCCTCTTAAGATCATGATACATCTTGGTGCTACCCGAGTGGATAGAGAGTTTGGTTTGGTGTGCTTCAATCAGCAACTCTCTTCTGCAATTCTTAGGCACATATGTCCTGCCTCGGAACATAAGAAAGTAAATGTTGTGACTACCACTAGACCTCTTGAGCTTCTACATATAGATTTAGTTGGACCAACCTAGAATATGAGTGTAGGAGGAAAGATGTATTTCATGGTTATTGTTGATAACTACATTAGATACACATGGGTAGGTTATCTTAGAGAAAAATCTGATGCTTATCATGAATTTAAAATTATTGCAAAACGAATTGTGATTGAAAAACAAACACCCATAAATAGAATTAGAGTGATCATGGGGGTGAATTTGAAAATCACCGTTTCCAAAAATATTGTGAAAAACATGGTATACATCATGAGTTCTCAGCTCCTAAGACACCCCAACAAAATGGGGTGGCCAAAAGGAAAAATAGGGTTCTCCAAGATATGGCAACGGTCATGCTAGACAGTAAGAAATTACCGAAAAATTTGTGGGACGAGGCTGTAAATGCCTCTTGTTATATCATAAATAGAGTTTATGTAAGAGCTGGCCTAGATAAAATAGCATTTGAATTGTGGACTGGCAGGAAGCCAAATTGTATGTATCTCAAGGTTTTCGGTAGTAAATGCCATATTCTTAGAGATCGTGAAAGCTTGGGAAAATTCGATACAAAAAGTGATGAAGGAATTTTTCTACGATACTCTAACACTAGCCGAGCCTATAGAGTTAAAAATCATAGAACCGATGCCATAATGGAATCCATTAATGTAGTCATTGATGACCAATCTTCGGTTGTACATAAACCCATAGATGAGGTGGATCAATCTTCAAATCAAATTGACAATCCCCCTTCGTCGTCTTCGACATCCATTGAACTAAAACCAAATAAAAAACATCCTATGTCAAACATCATTGGGGATCCTATGACGGGAGTAAAAACTAGGAAGCAAATAGAAAACATATCTAGCTGTTTTTGCTTCACCTCACAATTAGAACCCAAGAATATTAATGAAGCATTGTTAAATGAAAATTGGGTAAATGCTATGCAAGAAGAGCTGATTCAATTTACAAGAAATGACGTATGGGATTTGGTACCAAGACCAAAAAATACAAATGTCATTGGTACCAAATGGATCTACAAAAATAAAATGGATGAAAATGGGATAATAGTTCGTAATAAGGTCTGTCTTGTTGCTCAAAGGTATACACAAATTGAGAGAATAAATTTTGATGAGACTTTTGCTCCTGTAGCACGTCTTGAATCTATACGTATTTTATTGTCCATTGCATGTTTTTTGAAATTTAAACTTTTTTAAATGGATGTCAAGAGTGCATTTTTGAATGGCTTATTAAATGAAGAAGTCTATGTTGAGCAGCCTAAAGGGTTTATGGATCCAAAACTCTCTAATAATGTCTACAAATTAAAGAAGGCATTGTATGACCTTAAACAAGCTCCTCGGGCTTGGTATGAAAGACTTACACAGTTCTTATTGGATAATGATTTTCAAAAGGGAAGTGTTGAAAAAACACTGTTTGTTAGAAAATCAAATGAAGCTATACTTATAGCTCAAATATATGTGGATGATATTGTGTTTGGATCCACTGATGAACAAGCTGCTATTAGTTTCTCCAATCTTATGAAATCCGAGTTTGAAATGAGCATGGTTGGAGAGCTAAATTATTTTCTTGGTTTACAAATAAAACAACTTAATGATGGATTCTTCATTTCACAATCCAAGTATGCCAAAGATCTGGTTAAAAGATTTGGACTTGCACACAGTAAGCACTCAAACACTCCCATGAGTACTACTGTTAAATTATCAAAAGATGAAAACGGAAAAGATGTTGATCCTAGCATGTACAGGAGCATGATAGGTAGTCTCTTGTATTTGACTGCGAGTAGACCTGATATTTCTTTTAGTGTGGGCATGTGCACGGTTCCAAGCCAATCCTAAAGAATCACACGTAAAAGCAATAAAAACGTATCATAAAGTATGTATCGGGAACATGTTTATATGGAATTTGGTACCCATTTGATACATCGTTTCATATTGCGAGGTACACCGATGCGGACTGGGCAGGAAACTTAGACGATAAAAAATCTATAAGTGGGGGTTGTTTACATTGGAAACTGTCTGATTGCTTGGCATAGTCGACGGTAGAGGCTAAATATATAGCCGCAGCAAGTTGTTGCACTCAACTTATATGGATGAGACAAATGCTCGTCGACTATGCCATGACAGGAGGAACAATGACTCTCCATTGTGATAATACAAGTGCCATAAATATCTCTAAAAACCCTATCCAGCACTCTCGAACCAAACATATAGACATTAGACATCATTTCATTCGAGAGTTAGTCAAAGAGAAAACCATCGAGTTCGAATATATTTCCACTGATAATCAATTGGCTGATATAATGACAAAACCACTTGACTCAATTCGTTTTCTTGCTCTGAGAAAATCAATTGGGGTGTGTATTGTATCCTAAACATTTCTGATACTATGATCAGTCAGTGGAGATAAGATTTCAAAATAAAAAATTAAAAATTAAAAATTAAAAAAAAAAGGGGGGGGGGGGGGGGGGGGGGGGTAGTTCTGTATTCTCGACTCTGTATTTCACTTTCACTACCATCGTCAGCGAGCCCTCGTGCCTTTCCTTGAGCCCTCGTGGTTGAAGTTCAATTCGTCATTTTTCGGGTTACCTTAATACCAATGTCAGCGACCTCTCATGCTATCCCTCGAGCCCTCATGGTCGAGTTCTTATCTTCCGTTTTCGGTTTGGCTTAACATCACCGTCAGCGAGGCCTCGTTACTACCCTCGAGCCCTCGCCATCACTGTTCGTGTGGTCCCCTATTTTTTAAACTTCACTTAAGTCCCTTTCAAGAGTTCCGTTAGAGCTAGGGTTTCCATAGTCGGCATCGCGCGAAAAGGAAGGGGTTTTTAGGGCTTTCTACTTCCGGTCATCATCTTCTCTTTCGGAGTCTTGATCCTTCGATTTTCGGTTTCAAGTACTCTTGCACCTCTTATTTAGCCCTCTTTCGTTTGTTCTTTGTTTTGATTTTATCGGTAAACATGCCTAAAAAATCTGCGGTTGTCAAAAGACACCATACCCGCAAATCCTTGCGGAGTGACGATGGTTCATCGTCTGCCCCCACTCGGTCTCCTCCTGCACTGCCAAGAAAAAAGAAAGTCCGGGCATATAAAAACCCTGATCGGGTTCTCCCATCAGTCTCTGTGATGGTCTCCTCTTCCGATGAAGAACCAGAGGTTGTTCCTCAGCAAACCCCTGTCCCAACTCCTTCACCCTTTACTCGCCCTCTCCCAACTCCTCCAGACATTCCCGTTCATCGGATATCCTTATTGAAGGGTTTGATGCCTCTTCACCTCCTTTTGATCCTCCCCGAGCTAGGCTTTTCAGGTCTGTCCCGAAGGAACACTCCTTTAAAAATTTTAATGTCGAGCATACCTACTATCTTCCAGATCTTGAAAAATACAGTACATTCAAAGTACTTCAGAAGGTTGGCTGGGAAAACATTCTGAGTTGGGGTGGCAATGCCTATCCCTCAATGGTAAAGGGTCTATACTCCTCCATCCATAAATCCCTTGATGGTCCCTCTCATTCCTTCATTGTCAAATTCTCCAATCGAGAAAAATTCACTGTCACACCTGAGCTGGTCTCTCAGCTCATGAACATCCCTTTATTTAAAGGTGGGGACATCTCTGCAGCCCGACATGAGGTCGCCCCAGAAGACTATTACAAAATTATTAGCAAACTCTGTCGTGGTGGTATCGAACGGGAAGGAAAAATCCAAATTCACTCCTCTTCACTCCTTCCCAAGTACAAGATCTTACATCTAATCTTCACTTACAATGTGTATCCTCGTCTGATGAACAAGTCACAGCTGAGTGACCACATGATCAATATCTTGTATGCTGTGGTTATGGGTAGAAAAATCTGTCTTCCTTCTTTGATTTGTGAACATATTAAACGTTTCTGGAAGTCTTCTGCCCAAAGTGTTGTACCCTTCTGCTATCTCATTATACGCCTAGGTGGTACTCATTTCGGAATAGTACCTTATTCTGGAGAAGTTCCTCTCAATGTACGACCCCTAACAAAGACCGGCATTAAGATAAGTATCGGCTCATTTCCCCCATCATCTGGAGGCTCACCCAGTTCCGCTCCCTCTACTAATCGCCTAACTGGCAAGGATGCTACCAGTCCTTCGCATTCCATTGATCGTAAGTATTTTGATGAGCGATTCGCTGAGATGGAAAAGCGTCAAGAATCATTTCTGTCTGATTTGAACAAGAGTCAAGATCGCATCCTTTATCAACATCAAGAGCTCTCTGTCTATGTCAGAACATCCATACCACGCATCTTCCACTCTCTCCAGCAGATTACAGATTCGTGCCGCCGAACTGATGCAGAATTCCCCTCCCTCATCTCCTCAGGATTGAAGACCTTTCTATGAAACTATGGTTATTTTGTTTCTCTTCAAACTACATTTGGGTCTGTAATATTTAAACTAATTTTTGCTCTGTTCTTTATGCTTCCCTATTGTGCATTATCGTTGTTCATATGTTGTTTTTAAATTTATATGAAATTCCATGTGCTCAATATTTGCATCTGCTTGACTACTTTGCATATCTATTGTTTATGGTTGACTTACCTTTGTCAATTTTCTTTACAAAAAGAGGGAGTAACATATGTGCTAATGTTGTGGGGGAGCATACAAGTCCCTCCAGTATCTTTTTTCTTTTTTTGTATGCAGGACAATGGGGAAATTGATTGTATCTTCGTAGGCACAAGTTAAGGGGGAGAAACTTGCAATATTAGAGGATTTAATATCATTGTACTTTTATTGGTTAAGGAGTGGTCATGTGTGAATATGTAATTTTGAGAAATTCGTGTAATGGGTAGATTTAGGTTTTTGTCACAAAATTGACAAAAGGGGAGATTGTAAGTGCCTCAGTTCGTCCGAGTCCCCCTTATTGTCAATTACGTGACTCAGTTGGACTTACCTTAGATGAATAAGAAGATCTACTATGAAGTTGAAGCGTCTACACCAAATACAGTATTGGTACACAGATAAGTGAACCGTAGGAGACCTTAGGCTAAGTCAAATACCTAGAAGTCAATTGGAAAATAAAGTGAATAAGTGACTTTCAACCTCGAGGCCTCATGCAATCTGCCGAGGCCTCGCAGCCAGTTATGCTGGGCTGAGTGCAGCTGACCCTGTGTCGAGCTGACTCAGTCTCTTACAGTTTTATAAAATTAAAATCTGTGACTGTTTAATTGAGAGTAATTATGGTAAATAAAATCATCCACATGGTGAGATGGGTAATTATGGTAAATTTATTGGAAGCTTATTATGGTAAATAAATTTATCCATGGTGAGATGTTGCCACCTCTCTTAAAATTTGAATTTGAATAGCCTTGAGGAGCTGTCCATGACAAGTATGAAAAGGCTTCTCCATGAACTATAATCCATATTGCAAATCTTCCATCTAATCCTTGATTGATAGCTAAGATAATTGAATTGCAAATCATGCACGGTGGATATGAGTTGGCTGGTATCTGGCGGGATTCTGTCTGATAGATTAAGCAGCACATATGTGCTGTCTTTCCAGAAATTACTACTGGCAAGGCCTCATCAGAAGCAGCGAGGCCTTACGAGCGTAACTTACTACAAAACTGCAAACTGTCTTTCCAGAATTACCGCTGGCGAGACCTCATTGGAAGCGGCGAGGCCTCGCGGGCGTGACTTACTGCAGAACTTAATCTGTCTTATAAAATAACAGTAAGCCTTTTGTTTAAAGGACCAAAAATACACAGAGAAATACCAAGAATAAGATTACAGTGTGTGATCAGTCGGCCTTCCCTCTAGACACCTTCTTCATCATCCTTCTTAGTGGATGTTTGTGTAATCACAACCCCAATCTTGATGAAGAGTAAGGTGTTCATATAGGACTAAAACCATTCATACCCAAGTCCTACTATTGTGCCGACAAATACGTTGATGATGCTGATTTGATGGAAAGGAGCACACAGGTTCAGTAAAGAAGAAAGAGCTTAAAGGAAAACGGTTAAGGCCCAAGGTAAGTTTTTTTCTTGTTTTATTTTAAACATTGTAAAGTGGATTAGAAAAGTGTGTTCGAACCACTCTAAAAAATAGGTGTAGAGGATTAGACCAATTGGGTTGAACCTCTATAAAAAAAGTAGGTTATACTATTTTGGTGTAAGACTCTACATAGTATATTTGGGACGACCTAAGAGTTGGGAAGTCTGACAGTAGATGTAGGTTTGTTGAAACCGAACCATTATAAAATATTTGTGTTATATGTGATTGAATGTATGGATTGAATATTTTATTTACTTAAAGTATAAATCGGTGAGAAAATTTTAAAAGGGAATTAAAATTAAAAACCGACCTATTCACCCCCCTCTCTAGGTCGTGCATTACTCTAGTAACGGAATTTCACCTACTTCGGATGTTCCGAGACACCAGACCCACCGAGACTTGTTTTTCGAGTTCTTTCAGTTAGGAAGGACTTTGGATGATCCGAGACCTGATCTTCGGACGATCCGAAGTCAGACCTCAGTCCGAGGTCAATGACTAATTTAGACAATGGTTCAGACGATCCGAAGCCACAGTATATGGTTCTGATGCTTGTTCCGAGGGACCCACTTTTTGGAGTGTCAAATCTTGTCTGATTGTTATTGATTGCTTGTGATGTTACTACCCCATTGTTAATCTAAAAATGTACTAACCCTCTTCTCTTATTATTATAGTGTATATACTATTGTATTCACTTCCAGATCAACTCTATTGTTCGGGCATTAAGTGATTTCACTTTCAGGCCGACGCTATAATTTCGGGTACTGAGTGACCTCGAGACCTTACTCAAAATGTCAGATCTTGTCCTATCCAGAAGACAGCCGAGAAGTGACGTGAGAATTTAGACCTAACTCAATAAGTCAATCTAGTCAATGCCTAGAAGACAATATGAGTTTTGGACTGAGCACCTTATTATTATATCTTATTGATTATTGTAATTTAAAAAAAAAAAAAAAAAACCAAGTAGGAGACTCAATTCCATGTACCTTGGATATTTTTGGGAAAACAACTATGATTTCAAAATACTACTTGTGTGTATGTATTTGATGCTATGTATGTGACTTATAATTGATTGTGCACTTGTTTGTTTTTTTTAACAGAGACCGCGAAACCACACAGTTACAGTGAGGGAACTTAACTTTGCAGTAGGTGTAAACAGGTTTTATTTACAAAGGATCTTGAGCAATGAGTGGTTTCAGATTTGATGAACCTACTCATGTGCCTAAATAAAATGCACTATTGTAAGAAGTGCTTATGATGCTTATGACTGCTATAATGTTGATAATATGAAATGTGTAAGACTACTTCCACGTACCCTTGACTATTGAACCAATATCGACCATGTGTGTGAGATGGTTTACGTCTACTGGACCATGGGTGTCGACAGTTGCTGACTTGAGGGTGTGAGTATCGGCTATGGGAGAGCCGGAGATGTACTTGCAAGGAAGTATTTTGACCGTGTCGGGACTTAATACAATGGTCTCAGTGTAGTCGGTAGCAGTAATGGAATGATGAAATTATGGAAATGATGATGAGACTTTACTTGATATTGTGAATTTAGTATCAAGCATGAGATGTTATATTCCAACTGTTGATTATACTAACCTGTTGTTTACTTAAAACAGCACTGTTATATTTCCTTCACTGGGCTAGTTAGCTCACCCCACTCACTTTTCAGGAGATGAACCCGAGGAAGAGAACCCTCTATTTCAAGCTTAGGGTGGATAAGCTGCGGCGTTACTTTGGGATTCCCACTGAGGGGAATACCATTGTCTTTGCTTTTTGGTTCTTGGAACCATTAGTTTTTGTAAAGTACCGGGTGTGGTATTTAATTTGTATTAATGTGATATACTAAGACTACTACGCTACTATAGTTACTCTGATTATGTTGTTTTAATGATAAATTCGATGTTTGGAATTATGTGTATCAATGTTTGTATTGTGTCTCTTGGGAGGGACTTATGGTATATGTTTGAGTCCATATGTTAGGATCATCTGTGATCTTTGAGCCTCACTGTTGATCTGGCACAGTTAGAATGCTTAAGTGTTATCTTAGAAAAAAAAAATCAGTCTCGTTCGGGGTCCACCCTTCGGGTCGGGGCGTGACAGCTTGGTATCAGAGCTTCGGTTCAAAGTCTAGGACTATGATGGGTTACAACCTAATTAGACTTGTTTTTTACTTAGTACTGCAATTGTTTTTGACATTTTCCTGTTTTTGTGATACAGACATGTCAAGCAATGTAGAATACACCGAGCTTTGGGACAGAGGACCCCTAGCAATCCGATCGACCTGGTTTCTTCTGATTCCAGTGTTCCAAACTTCGTTAATGAAGTTGCACCTAATGAGGAAGTGGAAGTAACTTCGCCTGGGTAGCATGTTGGGGCTGACCCAGAAGAGGAAGTGGGAGATGTCCCAAACCTAGAGGAGTCTGTAGGGGAGATAGGCTCGCCTAAGTATACTCCGGCTACTCCGCCTTTGGATGAGTATTCGGACTATATATGCGAATTGTGCATTCGGGAGGGGCACAACTGCACTTATTGCCCCTACCCCATTAATGTCATCTGCCCTGTTTGCTGACTTCACGGGCATGGGAGCGCAAAGAGTAACTGTCCTTATGTTGGAGGACCAGGGATCATACCCTGTTTGACCTGTGGAGTGTTCGGGCATAAGTCGGTGACTTGTCCGGACAACTTCTTTTACTTTGGTGATGAGGTAGGATCTTCTTCAGAATATTAGATTAAAATGTGTCGGGGGATCGGGGAGATTGTTTTTGTTGTAAGGGTTGAGTTTTGTCTTATTGTCTTGAAAGGTTTTTCAAACCCTACTAACCCTTATACTTTTAATGCAATTTGAATGATTTCTAATGAAGTTTTTGGCAACTTGTGTGAATTGCTTTAATAAATTTCTTAAATGGTTAAGTGACATTTAAAAGCGTAAATGACAGATGTCACGACCCAACGCTAACGCTAACAACTACCGTGGGAGGAGGACTGATCTTCCATCCCGTGACTTACCCAATGAGGTCGTTTGTGTGGCGGTAGAAGCATTTCAGCAAATAGCAGAAAACATGCGACGCCCTCCTATCCAAACTCCAGAGGAGAGAGCTACCTCGGCTTTTAAAGAGTTCAAGCGACTGAACCCGACAAGTTTTTCGGGGACAGAGGACCCTAGCGCAGTGAGGAACTGGCTGACTTAGATTAGTTGGATCCTTAACACCTTAGCTATTGCCGATGACTTAAGAGTAACCTTGGCGGCGTACCAGCTAGAATGGAAAGCTTACGAATGGTGGGAAGCGAATAATTTGGTTCGTAACCACGAGCCAATGACGGGGGAAGAGTTCTCAGTAGCCTTTCTGGCCTGTTACTTTCCAAAGACCGTGCAAAAAGCCAGGAAGAGAGAGTTCCTCAACATCCAGCAGGGTTCTGATTCAGTGGCACAGTATGCCATGCGTTTCATCGACTTGATGCAATTCGTGCTGTGGATTGCGGCAAACGAAGAGAAAAAGGTCCAGCATTTTGAGAATGGACTTCGACCATTTCTGCAGCAGCAAGTGGCCGGCCTAGTCTTCGACACTTTGGAGGAGATCATTGATCGAGCTTCAAAGGTAGAGGTAGTGGACACCATCAACCGGAGCGTCGAAAATTCTCAAAAACTTTCTTCCAACAAGAAAGCCAAGCTCAACCAGAAGAGGGCTTTCTTCAAGAAGAGCCAGCCTAGCGCAGGACAGTTGAGTCGGTCTGACTCCAAACAATACGTTTACTACACCTGCAACCAGCCTGGGCATACTTCCAAGTTCTACCTGTCAGGAGGAGAGAAGGCGTGCTTTCACTGCAAGCAGACCTGCACATGTTTAAGGACTGCCCTTATCTTGGAAAAGCTGCACCTTCGCAAGACGCAAGAGCTTCTTTCTCTGTGGCGTAACCATCTGTTGGTCGAGGCTCTCAGCAAACCTCTAGAGGGTCAGTGGCACCAAGGAACAAACCACCTCTGAACGGTCAAGGGACGGGACAAGGACGTCCTCAAGGGAGAGTCTACACGATTGGGACTCAGAGGGAAGAGCCAATAGAGAATACAGTGATGGAAGGTACCCTTAATCTTTTCAGTTTTTTGGCTCGAGTGCTTTTTGATACCGGTGCTTCGCATTCCTTTATTTCTAGAACTTGTTTTGATAGATTGGGTTTGAAACCGGTAGAAGTAGATAACCCGCTAATGGTAGTACCACTCTTGGGTAAGAAGGCTTTGGTAAACCAGATGTGTAAATATTGTGTTTTGAAGATTAGCAGTGTAGAGTTGTCCTATGATTTTCTTGTGTTGAAAATGACAGACTTTGACATCATCCTTGGCATGGATTGGTTGTCAGTTTTTGAGGTCTTGATCGATTGTTCTCAGAGGAGAATTCCTGAGGTCTCCTCAACCAATGAGAGGTTTATGGAGAAGTTGGTACCTTATGAGAAGATGAGAGTCACTTTCTCTGACCTTAGGGTGTATCCTGGTAGTGTGGTGGCGAGCATGGGTTGGGAAGATGTAGGTGGTATAGGGTTTGTTGCTCCTCGGGTGGTGTGTGAGTTTATGGATGTGTTTCCTGACTAGTTGGCTGGGCTACCTCCACGTCGAGAAATAAAGTTTATTATAGACCTACAGATAAGAACATCTCCAATTTCCATGGCATCTTAGATGGCACCGGCTGAACAAAGAGAGCTAGCTACGCAGGTAGAGGAGTTTCTTAGTCTTGGTTTTATCCGTCAGAGCAACTCGCTGTGGGGCGCACCTGCTCTCTTTGTGGAAAAAAAGGATGGATCGATGAGGATGTGTATAGATTACCGGCGGCTTAGCCAGGTAACTATTAAGAATAAGTATCCGTTGCCTAGAATAGACGACCTCTTTGATCTTTTGAGGGGATCGAGGTGCTTTTCGAAAATCGATCTGAGGTCGGGTTACCATCAGTTGCGGATTCGAGAGGAAGACATTCCCAAGACTGCTTTCCGGACGCAGTATGGTATGTACGAGTTTGTGGTGATACCTTTCAGTCTAACGAACGCGCCAGGCATGTTTATGGATTTGATGAATCGTGTGTTCCGACCGTATCTGAGAGAGTTTGTGATAGTCTTCATAGACAATATCTTGATCTTTTCGTCGTCAGAGGAGGAGCACGAGCGTCATCTGAGGATTGTTCTTCAGACTCTTCAAGAGCATCAGTGGTTCGCTAAGCTGAACAAGTGTGAGTTTTGGTTAACTCAAGTGCAGTTTATGGGGCATGTAGTGTCTCCGGAGGAATCTCGGTAGATCCAGCGAAGGTGGAAATGGTGAAGACTTGGGAAAGTCCCAAGAACGTGTTCGAGATCAGGAGCTTTCTGGGATTAGCGGGATATTACCGAAAGTTTATCCCACACTTCTTTTAGATCGCGGTGCCAATGACTCGGTTGATAAGGAAGAACGTCAAGTTCGAGTGGAGCGAAACTTGTGAAAGAGCATTCCAGGAGCTGAAGGAGAAGTTGACTACGTCTCCAGTTTTGGTGATACCCGAGCAAGGACGAGGTTATGATGTGTATTGCGACGCGTCCAAGTGTGGTTTGAGTTGTGTGCTGATGTAAGAGGGGAAGGTAGTAGCTTATGGTTCCAAACAATTGAAGGGACACGAGCAAAACTACCCGACTCATGATTTGGAGTTAGCAGTCGTTGTATTCTCATTAAAGTTGTGGAGACATTACTTATATGGTGAGAAGTTCAATGTGTTTTCTGATCACCATAGCCTCAAGTATATCTTCACTCAAAAAGACTTGAATATGAGGCAGCGAAGATGGATGGAGTACTTGGGAGATTATGACTTCAGTCTCTCTTATCACTCAGAGAAGGCCAACGTAGTGGCCGATGCCTTGAGCAGGAAGTCTCACAGTGACGTGGCGAGGATGGCATCCCTGTAGTGGAAGATGTTGGAAGTTCTGTCCGAGTACGATCTGGAGCTGATTGAAGGAAGAGGGTCAACAAGAATCCATAGTTTGGTTCTGCAACCCGAAGTAGTTAGATTGGTGTTGGAAGGACAACAGAGCTATTCAAAAGCAAAGGAGTTGGTGACTCAGCTTTCAGGAGGAGCGACCCTGGAAGATTGGAAGATCAAGGAGGACGGAGGTCTTACTTTCAAAGATAGACTTTTTGTACCAACGTCGGACGAGTGCAGGAGAAAGGTATTTGATCATTTTCATCGTTCTCACTTTACAGTGCATCTTAGTGGTACGAAGATGTATCACGACTTGCGGCGACTGTTCTGTTGGAAATGTATGAAACGCGAGGTAGCAGATTTTGTGTCTAAGTATTTAACTTGTCAACAAGTGAAAGGGGAACATCAATGACTAGGTGGAAAGATGCAACCTTTAGAAGTGGTTGAATGGAAAAGGGAGCATATCACGATGGATTTTGTAACTGGATTTCCAAAGTCTCTTAAGAAGAACGACGTTATTTGGGTAATAGTCGATCGATTAACGAAGTCAGCTCACTTTCTGCTGATCATGAAAACGGATTCTTTGGCTACTCTAAGTAGATTATATTTGAATGAGGTAGTCAGATTTCATGGAGTACCTGTATCCATTGTATCTGATAGAGATCCGAGGTTTGTGTCAAGGTTTTGGCAAGGATTGCAAGAAGAGTTGGGGACTAAGTTGTACTTCAGCACTGCTTTTCACCCTCAGACGGATGGTCAATCAAAGAGAACCATTCAAACCTTAGAAGATATGCTAAGAGCCTGTGTTATGGATATGCAGGGAAGTTGGGAAGATCACTTGCCTTTGATCGAGTTTTTCTACAATAACAGTTATCACTCCAGTGTACAGATGGCACCATATGAGGCTCTGTATGGCAAACCTTCCAGGTCACCTCTTTGTTGGACAGAGGTAGGAGACAAAGCGCTGGTAGGACCTGATTTAGTACGTGAGACGTCTAAACAAGTTGAAGTGATCAGACAACATCTCAAGATAGCCCAGAGCAAACAAAAGAATTACGCTGACAAAAGGCGACGACTTTTGAAGTTTGCAGTTGGCGACCGAGTTTTCTTACGTGTGGCGCCACGTCATGGAGTGCAACGGTTTGGGCGTAAGGGAAAACTATCACCTCGTTATGTTAGACCCTTTGAGATCTTGAAGATGATAGGGGCAGTGGCCTATCAATTGGATCTTCCTCAAGCTTTGGAGAGAGTACATAGTACATTCCACGTGTCTATATTAAGGAAGTACGAGCCTGATCCATCGCATGTAATAAGTTTTGAAGATATTGAAGTCTCAGAAGACCTAACTTTTGAAGAAGTGTCAGTCAAGATTCAAGGTCACCGGACTCAAGAGTTTAGGAAGAAGTCTATTCCTCTAGTGCGAGTGTTGTGGCAATATCGCGACGTACAACACGAGACGTGGGAACCTGAATCAACAATGCGGAAGCTGTATCCTGGCTTGTTCACAGGCCAAAAAGGTATAAGTTTGTTTTAAATTTTAGGACGAAATTTCTTTTAGGGGGGTAAGATTTAATACCCTGACCCAGATTAGGCATAGTTTAGCTTAATAATCTTGCTTAAACTGGTTAATCTCGAAAATTACGGCTAGGACTTTGAGAAAAGCCCAGGTATGGCCCAATCCGAGCTCGAATGCTCAGTGATCCAGCTTGTTCAGCTAGAGGGGCAAAATGGTAATTTACTGCTTATTGTTATTATTTTATAAATTATGTTATTATGTAATTATTATTGGATGATATTATTCTCCTTAATCAAGGATTTGTATTTCTGATTTTAAAATAATTTTATTTTCAGAAAATAGTATTTAAAATCTCCCGTCAAAACCCCGAAAGGGACAAATAATTATTTTAAATGTTTTTGGAAATGAAATAAATTTTGAAACAAGTATAGTATGTTAGACCATTTTAAGTATTTTCTAGTTATTTTTTCAAACCCCAAAATAAGATTTTTTTAATTGTTTTATTTAACATTTGTTTAATTAAGTAAATAGTGTTAAATTATGGTTTTTATTTAAATCAATGGTTTTTAGTGAGAGTTAAATCTCCAAATTTTTATGGTAGTTAGAGTTTTCAAAACCCAACTTATCCGTAAGCTTGGATTAAATTCTTGAACTTTTAAAATCATGTTTTTAGTTAAAAATCCAGTTTTTATCAAAATGGGGACTTATTTGCAAAACTAGAACTTGAAAAAGGCTGATTTGCAAACTTTACTGTTGCAAACGTAAGCAGGTGCTGCATGCAGCAGCATGCAGTGGCCATCGGGCCACTTCTTCCGGGCAAATTTTCTATAAAATGGTCCTTCATCTGCTGGTTTGAACTTCCACCAAAGCTCTTCTCTCTCTCAGTCTCCCTCTCAGCTGTGAAATCCAACAACCTTCCACCCAGCCGATCCTCTGTTTCCTCTCAATTTTCATCAGTCGTAGCTTAAGAAGGAAAATTTTCAAAAGTCAGATTCTTAGCCCAGAAACTCCAGTGAAGGTAACCACTGCGTTCCTTTTCAAATTCCAATCGGTTTAGAATTAAGAAAAACCAGTTTTGACCATGATTTGAGTAAAAGAAACTAGTTTGAAATTTAAGAAAAACTATGGATTTTCTTGTACCCGTGAGGTTTCGGTTTTAAAATCTAGTGCCCTATTCAGTTTTAAAACCTTAAATCATTCCCTATGGAAAGAAGACTCCTAGAGGAGTCCATCGGACCGGCTAGATGTTGAAACAGAATCCGGAAAACCCACTGTTTTCGGATTCATATTTCACATAGTGTCTACCGTCACTGTCTACTGTTGCAGACAGTGGAGGAAAACGGCTCTCGGACCGTCTGAGAGTCGATCTTCGGACGGTCCAAGAGGACCCCTCGGACGTTCCGAGCTTCACCCGAAGCCCAGAAGCACCCGTGGCTAGCCAGACTCGCCCGGATGTTCCGAGCAGAGTTTGGAAGGACCGACCCCCACTCGGACGATCCGAGCCCTACTTCGGATGTTCCGAGACACCAAACCCACCGAGACTTGTTTTTCGAGTTCTTTCTGTTCGGAAGGATTTCGGATGATTCGAGACCTGATCTTCGGACGATCCGAAGTCAGACCTCAGTCCGAGGTCAGTAACTAGTTTAGACAGTGGTTCGGATGATACGAAGCCACATTACCTTGTTCCGAGGCTTGTTCCGAGGGACCCAGTTTTGAAGTGTCAAATCTTGTCTGATTGTTATTGATTGCTTGTGATATTAGTACCCCATTATTAATCTAAAAAAAATGTACTAACCCTCTTCTCTTATTACTATATTGTATATACTATTGTATTCACTTCCAGACCGACTCTATTTGTCTGGCACTGAGTGATTTCACTTTCAAGCCGACGCTATAATTGTCGGGCACTAAGTGACCTCGAAGCCTTACTTAAAATGTCAAATCTAGTCCTATCCAAAAGACAACCGAGAAGTGACCTGAGAATCTAGACCTAACTCAATAAGTCAATCTGGTCAATGCCCAGAAGACAATATGAGTTTTGGACTGAGCACCTTATTATTATATCTAGTGGATTATTGTAATTTAAAAGTGATAGAAACCAAGTAGAAGACTCAATTTCATGTACCTTGGATATTTTTGGGAAAACAAGTATGATTTCAAAATACTACTTGTGTGTATGTATTTGATGCTATGTATGTGACTTATAATTGATTGTGCACTTGTTTGTTTGTTTGATTGAATAGAGACCGCGAAACCACACAGTTACGGTGAGGGAACTTAACTTTGCAGTAGGTGTAAACAGGTTTTATTTGAGATAGATCTTGAGCAATGAATGGTTTTAGTTTTGATAAACCCACTCATGTGCCTAGATAAAATGCACTATTGTAAGAAGTGCTTATGATGCTTATGAATGATATGATGTTGATAATATGAAATGTGTAAGACTGCTTCCACGTGCCCTTGAATATTGAATCAATATCGGCCATGTGTGTGAGATGGTTTACGTCTACTGTACCATGGGTGTCGACAGTTGCTGACTTGAGGGTGTCAGTATCGGCTATGGGAGAGCCGAAGATGTACTTGCAAGGAAGTATTTTGACCGTGTTGGGACTTAATACAATGATCTCAGCGGAGTCGATAGGCGTTACATTGGATGACAGCCGTAATGGAATGATGAAATGATGGAAATGATTATGAGACTTTACTTGATATTGTGAATTTATTATCAAGCATGAGATGTTATATTGCAACTGTTGATTATACTAACATGTTGTTTACTTAAAACTGCACTGTTATATTTCCTTCACTGGGCTAGTTGGCTCACCCCACTCACCTTTCAGGATATGAACCCGAGGAGGAGAACCCTCTATTTCAAGCTTAGGGTGGATAAGCTGCGGCGTTGCTTTGGGATTCCCACTGAGAGGAATACCCTTATCTTTGTTTTTTGGTTCTTGGAACCATTAGTTTTTTTAAAGTACCAGGTGTGGTACTTAATTTGTATTAATGAGATGTACTAAGACTACTACGCTACTGTAGTTACTCTGATTATGATGTTTTAATGATAAATTCGATGTTTGGAATTATGTGTATCAATGTTTGTATTGTGTCTCTTGGGAGGGACTTATGGTATATGTTTGAGTCCACATGTTGGGATCATGTGTGACCTTTGGGCCTAACTATTGATCCGGCCCAGTTAGAATGCTTGTGCGTTATCTTAGCAAAAAACAAACAGTCGCGTTCCGGGCCCACCCTTCGGGTCGGGGTGTGACATAAACCATTCAATTAAACAAACCTTGCTTTAAAATCACAATGGTTGAATCAAAACAACTCCATAAATTGTTAAATTTCAGCCTTAACCGTAGTCTAGAATTAGCCAAACAACATCATAGTAAATGACATTAAGAAAATTAATTTAAAAATCAAATGAAAATTAAAACAATACTTAAAATAAATCAAAACTAAAAACTCAAGAAACCAAATCAAAATAAAATACTGTCAATATACTTAAAACTTTTAAACCCAAATTGACCAAGTATTTAGATCTCAACACTCACAAGGTTTTAAATAAATAAATAAAGCTAAATGAAACTCCATGTTTAGAACGAAACAGACAGGGGTGGTTGTTGGTCGTGCACAGTGCCACGCACGTCAATAATTGTTGGTTCTACCGTCCTCTCTAGTTTAAAACAGCCCAGGTCCAAGCTGTCTCTTCTTTGAAACGAGAACAAAGAGAATAGAGGGGCGATTTGTTGCTCTGCTTGCAATCGTCACTGCTGCTGCTTGCGAAAGGCACCCAAGTGCTCATTCGGTGTTGCAACTCCTTGCTCTGCCCATCTTTCAGGACTTATTGCTTCTCCCACTTCCCAGTTCGCTGGCGCTGTTACCGCCGATCTCTGGTGAAACTCGGGATACTGCCTCTGCTCGAAGGTTGTGTTGGGTTTGGCTCATAGAGCCAACATTAAGTTGGGCTCATTGGGCCTAAGTTCTCTTGTAAACCCAAGACTTATAAGGGTTATTTTCTCTCTAGGGTTTTATTTATGCTAGGGGTTTTTTTTCTCAGAGAGAGAGGAGAGGAGAGACTATGAAGCCTTGTAGCACCATGTTTATCATCTTCATAGTGGATTGAGCGAAACGCTCCGTGGACGTAGCCTTTGGGTGAACCACATAAAACCTCGTGTCTCTTGTGTGGTTGCTTGATCTTGTGTTGTGTGATTTTGCATTTAATATTTCATAACAATTGGTATCAAAGCCAGATACGTCGAATTGTCAGATTCGTCGAAGGATCGTCGGGGCGAAATCACACAATGTCCCACGGTATCAAGGTTTCTCAGATTGAGAAACAATCAGTCGTAGGAGTTTCAAAGGAATAGCATACAAGACCTGGAAGAACCCAATGTCTGCAAAAGAGATTGGGTTTCTCGGTTTGGCCTCAGATGAAACTATCGCACATGGGGTTCTCTCAGATCTGGTTTCATAACCAGAGCAGGTTGGCGAAAGGGAGTTTTTCCAATCAGATCGAAGGCAGTTTGGGACAGGAGGGAAGATCGGTACATAACAGATCTTCCATCCCAACCTGGATCTAGGTGTGGATCTAAAATCGAAAGGGCAGCAGATCCCACCACCGGACCTGCAGCAGAGCCGAGCAGTGGGCGGAACCCATATTGCCAGATCTAGAGAGCATATCTCAGCGGCAGAAAAACCAGCAGGCAACAACCCACTGGATCTTGAAATCGAACCAGTAGAAGAAAAGAGGCGTGCAGGAGAGCACGGTTCAGACGTGTGCATGCCTTTCTTCTCCACCGCCAGATCTCACCAGTTGCAGCGGCAAATCCTAGCTTGTTTCAATCAAGCAGTCCACAACAATTAGGGGCATTCACGTCCCTGTGCAAGGCACAACAGCATACAGCTGTTGCAATTTGCAAAGCAAGGATCAACTAGTAAGGGGAAAGAGTTCTTACACACCAACTGTTTGATCATTTGCCTCAGTGAACAAGAAAGAGCTGCAATCCGCCAAGTGTTTGATATATTGCCTCTTACAGGATTCTCTCTTTGTTTAAGAGAGGAGGCAAGTGTTGATCAAGTGTTTGATCAATTGCCTCAAAGGAGTGTTCTCCTTGGTGGTTGGTTGGAGTTTGTAAGCCAGTTGCAATCAGTGCTTAGAGCCTTCAGAATCGACAAACTAAATCTACAGTCCAGATTGTTTCGCAGTTTCCAAAGTCATACAGACTCGAAATTCAGATCCGTCTTCACCATGCGCTCACAATGATGAGATCTACGTGGTGACTAGAGTAGATTACTGTTTTTTGGACTTGAAACACAAAGCTCCCTTCAATCCAGACAATGACATCAATGGGATCAACCGGAGGCATCAAATTTGAAGTTGACAAATTCGATGGTCGAGGTAACTTCGGATTATGGCAGTTGAGGATGAGAAACATTCTAATACACCAAGACTTTGATGTTGCATTGTCAGGCAAAGATCAAAAGCCAGTGGAGATGAAAGATGCGAAGTGGACAAGAGTTGACAAAAAGGCAGTTAGCCTTATTCAACTTTATATCTCTGACGAAGTATTGTACAATGTCATGGAGGAGACAACTGCAAAGGACCTATGGGAAAAGCTTGAGTAGCTCTACATGGGTAAGTCGTTGTCAAACAAGCTTCACTTGAAGTAGCAGCTATTTGGGTTGAAGATGGCCGAAGGGTATGGTGTGTTGGAGCACATGAACACATTCAACCAGATAATCAGTGAACTGTCAAGGCTAGAGGCTAAGTTCACCGATGGAGACAAGTCTATGATATTGTTGACCTCTCTCCCAGACTCTTATGATCATTTTGTAACTACCATGCTATTTGGAAAGGAGACAGTCAAGCTTGATGAGGTTACTCAAGCGATCATCTCCAATGAAGCAAGGAAGAAGTCCACCAGAAGCGACTCACATGCAGAGGGTCTTCTAATGAAAGGAGGATTCAGTGATTGTGGCAGGACTCGGGATAAGAGTAGGACACAAAAACACAACTCCATATCAAAGTCAAGAGGCAAAGACTCAAGAAAGTGCTAGTACTGTGGCAAGAAGGGACATTGGAAGAAGGATTGCAGGAAACTCAAGGTGAAGAACACAGATGGGAAGGAGGTTGACAAGACTGGCACAGCCGATATCGCTTCACAACACGAAGCAGGTATTCTATCTGTCTCGCAAGGTACAACTCTATCCGATTCATGGATTTTAGATTCTGGTTGTTCTTATCATATGTGCCTTAACCGTGATTTGTTTGAATCATATGAGTCTTATAATGGTGGGAGTGTTCTTATGGGAAATATACACCATGTAAAGCCATAAGAATAGGGACCATTAGAATCAAGATGTTTGATGGAGTTGTGGGAACATTGGGAGAGGTAAGACATGTGCCAACACTTAGGAAAAATCTGATTTCCTTAGGCATACTTCAAGCAAGCGGGTGCACATTCATCGGAAAGGATGACACACTCAAAGTGTCAAGGGGTGCAATGGTGTTAATGAAAGGTACCAGATTGGCTAACAACCTCTACAGACTGAAAGGGGATACAGTTTCAAGTGGAGCAGCAGTCTCCACAGAAGAAGAACACAATGCAGATGACTCTCAGTTATGGCATATGTGGCTAGGGCATATGAGTGAGAGGGGCATGTTAGAACTCCATAAAAGACAACTGTTAAAAGGGGTTAAATCATGCAAGCTAGAATTCTACAAGTTTTGTTTGTATGGCAAACAAAGTAAGGTGACCATTAAAGCTGCAGATAAACACTATAGAACTAAGGGTATTCTAGACTATACCCATTTAGATGTGTGGGGACCATCCCCGGCTAAGTCAAAAGGTGGAGTTTCCTACTTTGTGACTTTCATAGATGATTTTTCAAGAAGGTTTGGGTCTACTTCATGAGGAAAAAATTAGAAGTCTTCTCTAAGTTCAAAGAGTGGAAGGCAGAGGTAGAAAATCAAACATGCAGAAAAATCAAGTATCTGAGGACAGACAATGGTGGTGAATACCGACATAGTGGATTTATACAGTTTTGCAGAGATGAGGGCATCACGAGGCACTTCATCGTTCCTAAGACTCCTCAACAGAATGGAGTTGCGGAGAGGATGAACAAGACTATTCTGGAAAAAGCGAGGAGCGTGAGGATTCATGCATGCTTATCCAATGGCTTTTGGGCAGAATCAATCAATCATGCATGCTACTTTATCAACAGGTCACCAAATACATTCCTCAATCTAAAAGCTCCAGAAGAGGTGTGGTCACGTAAAGAAGTGGACTACTCAGTTTTAAGAGTATTTGGTTGTCCAACTTACGCACATATTCCTAGTGATTAGTGATCCAAGTTAGACTCCAAGTCACTCAGATGCATATTTCTCGGGTTTGAGAAGGGAGTGAAGGGGTACAAGTTATGGGATCCAACAAACAGAAAAGTCATCTACAACAGAGATGTAGTGTTTGATGAAGTTTCTATGATGAAGAGGGAACTTGAGAAAGAAGTTCAAGAAAACAACAAACAGAAGGTGATTACAGAGTTGGTTTCACCTAGCACAGAAACCACAACTCAGAATCAAACACAGGGTCAAGATAAGACCAACACGTCAGGAGGTGAGGAACAGATAGAGGCTTAGAAGGAGCCCATCGGTTTGGCATAGGGAAGAACAAGAAGAACCATCAGGCCACCTTAAAGGCTTGGGGGGGATGATGAGGAGGTATACTTTGCTCTTATCGCCAGTAGCGGTGATCCGACCACTTTCCATGAGGCTATTGATGTAACGACCCGTCCCGCTACGGGCACATTAAAACTGATACGAACTCCTAAAAACAATCTAATACAATTTCGGATACTTTTTTTTTCCAATGGGAGACACCGCACCCGCAACCCACACTAACCATAGTAATCCACCAATAAACCAAAAACCGTAAGCATCAATTATAATTTCAATTTATAGCATCAACCCATTATTACATTCATTCAGCTCAGTAAAAAGTACATATATCTCAAATACATTAACAGGTCCTCAAATACAAAATGAAACTAAGACAAGTATAAAGCTGCAACTCTACGCCCAATGTTCGATTGAGGGTCCCGCCGGCCCTTCCTCTATAAAGTACCTGTGAGGCAAGGGGTGAGCTCTACATGCCCAGTGAGGGTAACACACGCACCATATGTCACCAAGCATACACGACATGTAATCACATGAACACAACAATGTCTAAGATGTCTACATGCATGACCATACAAACGTATGCCCTACCCCTAGCACAGGGCCCACGTCAGTCGGATCTCTAGAACATCCTCTAACCAACGCAATGCAACTCCCTTATGTACCCAACAGCAACAATCCACCCATCCACGGGTCCGCAGACTGATTCTCCGTCAGATCGGGGTCTCTAGTCCTCAACTAGACCTATGACCCTCTCATGACAACCCGCACGCATACCACGACCAACCCAAGAGTCAGACTCACTAGAGTCTCAAACTGATTACCACACGGGAGTAACCACCTCACCAGTCCTCAACGAACTGCCAACCAGACTCATCTATGGTTTCATCAACCAAGCACCAGAGTCTCGATAGTCAAACCTATAATCTCGGACCACATATGCTGGTCTCCACACGACTGGTGTATCCACCTCTCACAGAATTCTATAGGTCTTCTACCGAATGAGCCGGCCGAACTCACTCTTTAGACGCCCATAAATTCCTGGTGAGTCAACACCCACAACACAAGTCTCAACAATGGACCCCAAAGTCATAACCACGGGTAAACACACTACCACATCACACCACAGGTTGTCCCCACCATACAAGTGTCCTAGTCTGGAATATCTCATCACATCACATCGCAGGCTGTCCCCACCCTACAGGTGTCCTAGCCTGAAATATCTCATCACATCACATCGCACCATCCCTCGACTAATGAGCGGGCAAGTACATCCTCAGCCTACTCGATCATTCGGGGAATCACAAACCATACCAGCGGGAGCTGTCCCTCACCGCATCGTCCCTCGACCTAGGCGAGCACCTCCTCAGCCTATTCGGTCATCTAGGGATCGCAAACTATGCCAGCGGGAGCTGTTCCTCACCGCTCTGTCCCTCGACCTAGGCGAGCACCTCCTCAGCCTACTCGGTCACCTAGAGATCACAAACTATACCAGCGGGAGCTGTCCCTCACCGCTCCGTCCCTCGACCGAGGCGAGCACCTCCTCAGCCTACTCGGTCATCTAGGGATCACAAACTATGCCAGCGGGAGCTGTCCCTCACCGCTCCGTCCCTCGACCTAGGCGAGCACCTCCTCAGCCTACTCGGTCATCTAGGGATCACAAACTATGCCAGCGGGAGCTGTCCCTCACCGCTCCGTCCCTCAACCTAGGCGAGCACCTCCTCAGCCTACTCAGTCATCCAGGGATCACAAACTATGCCAGCGGGAGCTGTCCCTCACCGCTCCGTCCCTCGACTTAGGCAAGCACCTCCTCAGCCTACCCGGTCATCCGGGAATCACAAGGCATACTGGTGGGAGATGTCCCTCACCACATCATCCCTCGACCAATGACCAGGCGAGCACCTCCTCAACTTAGTCAGTCATTCGAGGATCACAGGTCAACATCCCACCCTCTGGTCTCCACGCGAGCGAACCACTCAACCCATTAGACCACTGGGGATGTCTCATCCGCCACGTTCTCGGGTAGCGTAACAACCATATCCTCCAAGTCTGCCTAGGGTCAACCAACACCCAACCCAATGGCTTCCCTGGAGATTCCATGACTGCCTCACCACTGGTCCCGACCGAGACTCCGGGGCACCTCGTTCTCTAACCTAGACGACGCCTCACCCACAAGCGTGTCTGAAGACCACTAACGGTAGGCCTAACAGCTCAACCCTTACTAGGGGGAAACACCTCTGTCATCTATTGATCCACAACCAAACTATATTTCCTAGTATGGTTTCTCATAACCTCTCAACCCTAACCACCCGTAAGCTAGGGGGAGTCTCTAAATCCTGATGTTGCCTAGTACACATGCCCCCACCGACATTCCATTTACACTAGCTACATGCATACAAAAGTATCTCTACGTATGCCGTCAATATGACATATCGCAACATAATTAAGTATATACATCATCATCTATCACATGCTACACATTAACATTCAGACATGGTATCAATCATGGCATGTTCCATACGAGCTTAGAAAGTGGTATCATCTACTATCTATTGCACGCAATTCTAAAGCATGTTGATTAAACTATTAATCACATACATGGCAAGTTATCACACGTCAACCAATCATGTTATCATACTATCAACAAGTCATGATATCCGATAAACTATTCACAGGTACTCTATGAGCAATGGGTACAAATACACCCGGATGAGACCCCCGCCACATAATGGTATCAACAGTTCCCTTGTCGAGTGGCTTATAATACCGGGGGACCCCATTCACCGCATTTTGTACCCACACATCTGATAGAGTAGTAATATGCATAGATGCATGCTAAAAGCGGTGATAAGTTCCCTCACCTGTGTGTGCCTCAAAATCCAAAGCGAGAAAGACAGCACGCTCAGTTGAAATAAGCTCAATCTGTTGAAAAAAGAGCAAAGGAATAAGCAATCGGGCAAAAAGGGCCAAACAAAACCTGGAGTGCAAACGGGCCCGAAACTGGGCCGGGCCTAACAGAACTAGACCGGACTCAAAGCTGGGCCAGACCAGATCTGGGCCGGACCCAAAGCTGGGCCGAACTGGCCGAGTAGGGTCTGGGCCGAGTCGGACTGGGTTGGGTCTGCCTGGAACTGAACTCGGCTGAGTCGACTCGGTGACTCGACCGAGTCGGCTCAGTAACCCAGTTGGAAAAAAATCTGGAAACTGAGGGAAAAAGGGGGAAAAGAAGGGAAAAGGAAGGAAACCAGAGAGAGGGAAAGAAAAGGAAGAAGATCAAGGAGAAGAGAGGAGGAACTCGAGTACCTGGTAGCACCGGAGGAGGATTCGGCGGTCGGGGCAAGCGAATCCGAACTCCGACGACGGCGGGGAGGATGGAATCCGGATCTGGAGAAGAGAGAAGAGGGGCAGCAGCGCCTGCCGAAGCTAGGTTGGGAGGGATTTAGGGTTTCAGAGGGAAAGAGAAAGGAGAACGGCGCTGCAAAGAGGGGTTTGGGATCAGGAGAAGAGAGAAATCGGAGAGGGAAAGAGATGAGGACGGCGGCGGACATAGGGTTAGGGTTTGATGGAAGAGGGAAAGAGATGAAAAAGGGGGAAGAGAGGGTGAGCCGGCACTGTAGCGAGCTGCTACAGTGCCGGGCGGAAAGGGGGTGTTTTAAAGATAGGTTTTTTTTTTTTTTTTAAATAAAATCTTAAATGTTTCAAAAATAAATAAATAATTTAAAACTCATAAAAAAAATCAAACGTCGAACATCGGGGAAGATAATGTGTGATTTTTGAACTTTTTACATGATAAAATATTTAATGATTCAAAATTACTAAAGTGCCCTTCGAGTGTCTGAACTCAAAATCGGGCAACCCAGGATCCACCACGGGGCCTACATTTTCCCCACTGCTACCAAGACCCCAAAACTCTAAAATATCGGGTCGGGTCATTACAATTGAGAGCAGTGAAAAAGAAGGTTGGATGAGTGATATGATTAATGAGATGGAATCTCTTCGCCATAACTCCGTCTGGGAGTTAGTTCTGAAATCGAATGACAAAAAACCAGTTGGCTGCAAATGGGTTTACAGGAAAAAGGAAGCATTGCAAGAAAATGAGAAGCCAAAGTTCAAAGCACTGCTAGTAGCAAAGGGTTACTCACAGAAGGATGGGATTGACTATGATGAGATATTCTCTCCGGTTGTCAAGCATACATCTATCAGGGTGTTGTTGGCTATGGCAACACAGTTCGACATAGAGCTTGAATAGTTAGATGTAAAGACAACTTTCCTTCACGGCGATTTGGAGGAATCTATTTACATGGAGCAACCTGAAGGATTCAAATAAGCATGCAAGGAAGACCATGTGTGCAGATTAAAGAAGTCACTGTACGACTTAAGCAATCTCCAAGACAATGGTACAAGCACTTTGACTCTCATATGTTGCAGATTGGCTACCAGCGATGTGAGTATGATTGTTGTGTATATTATAGAGTGCTTGATGATGCTCCCATTTTTTTATTGCTATATGTGGACGACATGCTCATCGCATGTAAGGACATGTCCAAGGTAGTTGACCTCAAATCCCAGTTAAGTAAGGAGTTTGACATGAAGGAACTTGGAGCAGCCAGGAAGATGTTAGGGATGGAAATCAAGAGAGACAGAAAGGCAGGCAAGCTGTGGTTATCACAGAAGAATTACATCTCAAAGGTACTTGAAAAATTCAGCATGCAGAAAGCAAAGCGAGTGTCTACTCCACTTGCAAACTCATTTCAGTTTGAGTGCTAGACAGTGTCTTTGTACAGATGATGAAGTTGCAGAAATGTCAAGAACGTCGTATATTAATGCAGTGGGATGTCTCATGTATGCCATGGTTTGTACTCAGCCAGATATTGCTCAAGCAGTTTGTGTAGTTAGCAAATATATGGCGAATCTAGGAAAGGAGCATTGGAATGCAGTCAAGTGGATTCTCAGGTATTTGAAGGGCACCAAAGACTTGGGTAAATGTTTGAAAGAAAACAAGGGTCAGAAACTGTGGATGGATATGTAGATACTGATTATGCAGGAGATCTTGATATGAGGAGATCTACGACTGGTTATGTTTTTACACTTGCCAGTGGACCCATCAGTTGGCGGTCAGTGCTTCAGTCTAGTACAGTGTTATCTACTATAGAGACAGAGTATATGGAATTAACAGGAGCTTCTAAGGAAGCAGTGTGGTTGAGAGGTTTGGTGATTAATCAGAAATCAATCTCCATATATTGTGATAGTTAGAGTGCAATCTATTTGTCAAGGAATCAGGTGTATCATGCCAGGACAAAGCACATAGCAGCGATATATCACAGGGTTCGAGACTAGGTTGTAACTGCTGGTGAGAATGTTGCAAACCAAGCTGATTACCGATGATAAGTTCAGGCATTACCTGGACTTACTCAATCTCTCATCATGCTAGAGATTGGACCTGCACCTTTGAGGTGCAGGAGTGGTGGGTGTCACTCCCACCAGGTGGAGGTGCTACACTTTTCAACCATCTTCAAGGGTTGGCAGTTTTCGCCAAAGTAGAGATTGTTGGGTTTGGCTCATAAAGCTAACATTAAGTTGGGCCATTGGGCCTAAGTTCTCTTATAAACCCAAGACTTATAAGGATTATTTTCTCTCTAGGGTTTTCGCTATGCTAGGGGTTTTTTTCCTCACAGAGAGAGGAGAGGAGAGACTATAAAGCCTTATAGCACCATGTTTATCATCTTCATAGTGGATTGAGCCTAACGCTCCGTGGACGTAGCCTTCGGGTGAACCATGTAAAACCTCGTGTCTCTTGTGTGGTTGCTTGATCTTGTGTTGTGTGATTTTGCATTTCATATTTCATAACAGGTTGCCACGCCTCCGCTTGCTTCGTCCTTGTTGAAAACGTTGCCTCTCAGATCCCTCTGGGTGTTGCCTAAAACCAAAAACAAAAACAACCCTTGGCTGCTGATCTGTTTCTCTTACAGCTTACTTGCCGCTGATCTGCAGATGCTGATCCTGCTGCTGGTCCTTCCAAGCTTGTCACCTGGCTGGATGCCTGCTCTCAGGCCGTCTTTCCAAAACCTGCAGGAAGGAAGAGAAACCAATTAGAGAGGAAAAAAAAAAGGAGTAAAAACATAGAAGAGAGGGAGGTCCCTCAAATCTGCCTCTGTTTCGTTCCTCCCGCCTACGCGTCACTCGCCGTTAGTAGCACACCGTTGGCTGCCAAACCCAAGTCCCAACCTCTGTTCCTCGATTTTCAGCCAATCAACCCAGATCTGCAAATGAAGAGAAAAAGAAATGGAGAAGAAAATAGAAGAAAAAGAAAGGAAAAGAATGATGGCTTCCCTGTTTGATCGACGCTCTCCGAAGAGGGAGAGATACCCCATGTCCTCACTCTCGTCCCCTCTTGTAGAAAGACACAGCAACAACTATTTTTTCCCGTCTCCAATGAGGTTCTTCTTTCCTTTCCCTTTTATGATTTTTCTCAATCTTTTTCCCTTCTCGTGGTGTATTTCCATTCTGATGTTTTCTTGGGCATGCTTTCCAACGGTTCTCTAGCTTTGACTTGGTGGAGATGTACACAAGGCTCATCAAATTTGTCCATTATCATATTTGTCCTTTTGATGAGTTACATATCAACGCACTATGTCCAGATTCATCAATTGTTCCCATCAAATTACTACATCCCCACCTTACTTTATTTTAACAATTATATATGGCCGCATGTGATGTCAAATGTTTGTCTCCAAATGATTTTTATAATTTAAAATCTCTATTATGAGAAATATAATGGAGAGAGACAAAAGAAACAAATGCAACCATCAATAAAAACACTCTAAAATTTGGTTGATTTTGCTTTCTTGAAACAAAAATACACATAATAAGATAAAATAAAATAAAACTCCGATTTACTTGTAAAATATAAAATTATTCTAAAATAAATGCAAAAATGCTCCATGAAATTAGATATAAATACAATTTTGAGCATTTATCAGACTTTTTGGTCTTCTCCTTTTTTTTCTCTATCAATAGATTGTAATTTTTGAAAATCAATATAATCACTTGATTTTTTTTTTAAAAACTCAGTGGAGTTTGTGTGAGTGCACACAAGGCCGTGGCCCGTGGCATTGAGCCAAACCCTCGGGATGGGTATCTTTGGAAGGCGACGAACAGCTGGACGGAATGCTACACTTTGGGAGATATCAGAAGAGGTCGAGATTTTCAAAAAGCATACAGGCTGTGAGCGGATTGGAATCTTGAAACTAGATTTGGACTGTGACTGAGTGAGCTTGGTGCGAGCCGGACGAGAGCAACCGAGTGCATGGAGTCGAGATCAGCTAGTGTACGAATCAACAGTCGAAGACGATGACTACAACAACTAGTGAGACTAGTGGCATCGGGGAGCCGTGGATTGTAGAATTCATCAAACAAGTAAGTCTCATGTTTTTTTGAATTGATTTATGCTTGTTTTTTAGACTTAATATTGAAATTTCAATTTCATTTATCTCTTTTAATTTGCTTCCGCATTCCAATCATATTAATTTTAAAAGATCTAAATCTAAAATCCAGTTAAGCATAATTGAATTCCTGGGCGACTTGTCGTTATCAGATTCGACCGTCAACTCGTAGCAAGCAAAATCCTTTCATAAATATTGTGATTGACTACACGGATCTATTGATACCTTTAGATCGATCATTGTTGCGCGTCTGGGGTGACTTGTTGAAATTCGATCCATGTCTACATCGTACATCTACCATATTGGTTAAAAAAAATAACAAGAAGGCATTAACACTAGAAATGGATAACTACCAAACTTTGAGGGTTCTTTTAAAACCAATTTATAAATTATATTAGAATTCAATTTCTCAATCCAAATAATATCGATTAATATATTAAATACTTCTATTTTCTTCTCATACAAGTTAATTTACATTGAAATTAAAATTCAATTAAGGAAAGGGTATGCCTTTTATATCAACCCAATTAAAAAAATATATTAATTTTGAAGATAGAAACAACAAAACATTTATATTTTTATTTAAAGAAAGTTTAGAATAATGTATTTACTCTATTGGCATATTTTTATAGTTATAACATCGACATTAATAAAAATTTCAATATAATGACTCATGACTATATAATTATTAGGAAATTTCTTTATTAACTACTATTTTTTAGTCAAATAATACTCTTTCTATACGAGAAAGAGTATCCTCAATCTCAGATTTATAATTTATATGTTAGAAACTATTAAAAAATACAATTTATATATTTTTTACGAAGAATGAGCCATATAGCTAGTCTATATATTAAAAATATAGTTTATGACATCATTAAATGAAATTTGATTATATTTTCATTTAATATTTTTATATGCTTTGAAAAATTTGTCCAAAATATTTTATTCTATTAATTTAAAATATTCGATATATTCTTATCATATTATTATTGAAAAATAAGAAAATTCATATAAAATAAACTGAAATAAAAAGAATTAAATTTAGTGAGCTAAAATAATTTAGTCTAATTTTATCACATCATTATATAAAAATAAGGAAAATTTAGAAAATATAATAAAAAATAAAGAAAATTTGACATCCATTTTATACTAGTATTTCAAAATAAAAAAATTGAATTTTTTTAAATGAAAAAAATAATAGTTTTATCTTAAACTGTTTTTTTCCACAAAGAACGGGTTCTCCAACTAAAAAATGTAGGCTGCGTTTGAATGAAAGGTAATTCCTCAACTAGAGTCATCCTTGAGCTTGAGGGTGAATACTCCAAATAGATTATTAAAAAAAAAAAAAGTTGAGAAGAGTGATTTTTTGAATTTTTACTCTCGAGTATTTTTTGAGTTAGCAAGGGCATCCAAACGCATCCGTAGAATTACGTGTCAGCAAAGAGCATGTGCTTCACTGCTGTTCCTTCCATTTTTCAGTTTCATCTCCACAAAAAGCGCGAGTGCTTTCTGTTTCTAGGGTTTCATTCCAACCGACGTTGAGTTGCGTTTTCGATCCCGTCGTCTTCTTCCTCTTCTCTATTCCTTCCATTTATTGTGCTTATTCACAATCAGTTCCTGAATCTTGAAAAATGAAAACCCCCAAATCCGGGGCTACGAAGAAGACGCCTCCCAAGAAAGATTCAACGAATGAGTCCACTCCCAAAGCCACCGAAGCCAAGTCGAATGTGAAGAGCACCGCAAAGAAGGCGACGCCCAAATCCACTCCGAAAGGTTGGATCCAAAGATGCGTGGACTTTAGATAGCTGCACCCTAAAGTATTTTTGCAATGGAAAAAAACTAATATTTTTGCAGAGCTTGGAAACAGTGTTAGGTTAGCTGCTGTTATTGGGAATCCACCTAATTTGGTTTCTGACAAATTATTATTTTTGTGGTTGTTATTGTTATTATTATTATTGGTTGCAGCCGTGGGGGTTGGTTGGACAATCATTTTTTAGTTTTTCAGAAGGGATGGAAATAGGTTTTCCTGCTGCCCCCATGCGAATAAGGTTGCTTTTCCATCATGGGATCCATGAGTGTTGTAGATGGATGGTATTGACATTGGCTGTCAACAAATATTTGTAGGGAATGCCATTCGGAGGATACCAAGTCTGTTAACGAATATATGTCACTTCCTTCCGAAGTTTGAGAAACCTCCCAACTATATCAAGTAAGTTCCTACCTGTTGGTATAGTGGTCTCTCTGAAGACGATATAGTTTGATTGTTGGCCCCTAAAATAGAAAAAAAATGTTTTCACACACACACGCACACACAAACCTACTTAGAGACACACACACGCACACACAAACCTACTTAGAGAGTTAAGAATAGAATTTCTGCATATTGAGATTTTCTCTCATACTGCCCAACTTTCTATTTCTTCCCTTGTAAGATGGTAGAAAGGGTAGGAGTTATGAAACTGCATTCTTGTCTTTTCAAACTGACTGGGATTCAACAGGATGCATATAATATTTTGGAGCTTCTGAAGTTCATTAGAGAAGATACACCAGATGAATCTCAAGACTTGAGTAACTTTTCTAGTGATGAAGACCTAACGTTGTAACTGCAAAATTTTTACACACTTCCAAAGATCTTCAACGGAATAAAATTTTAGACCCAAATTCTACAATATGGATCTAGGATTTCAAATCTTAGAAACCCTTAAACCAACTTTCCCTTCGACTCTTGTTAGGAGAAAACTCGAAGTTCAGATGGATAACCAAAGTTAAATTTCACTCAATAGAAAAACAAAATCGGCTCAAATCTCACGTGGTCAAATAAACACCATGTATTTGAACACTAATGAAATTATAGTTCAATTGAATCTAATTAAGTTGTTGAAATTAAATTCAAGTAATATGGCCGAATTATGCAATAAATTAAATCAAATTGGAATTTAAATTAAAGACATCAAAACACCATAAATTGAAATTAATTCAAACAAGCATTCAAATTAGAATCTCAAGACTTGAGTAACTTTTCTAGTGATGAAGACCTAACATTGTAATGCAAAATTTTTATACACTTCCAAAGATCTTCAACAGATTAAAATTTCAGACCCAAATTCTACAATTCTGATCTAGGATTTCAAATCTTAGAAACCCTTAAACCAACTTTCCATTCGACTCTTGTTAGGAGAAACTCGAAGTTCAAATGGATAACTAGGTTGAATTTCACTCGATGGAAAAATAAAATCGGCTCAAAACTGACGAGGTCAAATCAATACCATGTATTTGAACACTAATGAAATTATAGTTCATTTGAATCTAATTAAGTTGTTGAAATTAAATTCAAGTAATATGGCCGAATTATGCAATAAGTTAAATCAATTTGGAATTTAAATTAAAGACAAAATCAAACCATAAATTGAAATTAATTCAAACAAGCATTCAAATTATAACTCAAAAGAACTTAACTCACCGAATTGGGAGAACTGCAAGCCTTGCTCGAACTTGTTATTGCTTCACTCAAATTTGTGTACAAATGTATTGGTTGACCACTCTTATTTATAATGCCAGTGGGCCATTAAAAAAAGGAAAAAAAATACATAAAAGTTGTCCGTGCCTTACTAGAATCAGCCAAACCCTAAAACTCCTCCAAATCCTAAAACTCCTCCAAATCCTAAAACCTAGCTTGCATTCCATCGTCCATCTCTCCTTTGCACACGCCAAAACCCTATCCTTTCTCAAAAACCCTGACTCTTAGGATCATATGCGGTCAATATCTCTCATACACACACCTATGCTCTTCATTTCCAAGCTCCACAATCATCCATATCCTAGATTTTAGGATTGGATCCATGGAAGTAGGGATCAAACACTCCAAGCTCCCTCAGTTTTTCTCAATTTTCCTATGTTAAACGGTTACATACGACCATTGTTTCCCATCCTTGCTCACTCAGGCGTCATTCCACATTTTTTTGAAATGGTTCATATATATATATATATGTTAATAAATAAGGGCACCAAAGGTGCAAATACAAAGAGAACATAGAGAAATGAAATAGTTACACAGGTAGAGACAATTAATAAAGTAAACGTCAACGAAAACAACAATGAATTGTCGAAGAACCCTCTAACAACCCAATGAAGATCAACGCATTCTTTCCAAGCACGTAAGATGTCAGACATAGAGATATTCCAGAATTTCTGAAGGGTGACCGCCCATACAGCACACATGGAGAGGCTACGTCTTGCAACCGACATACTAGATTTAGCCGTATCCTTGAATATCTTGTTATTCCGTTCCCACCACAGACTTCAGATGGTGGCAAAAAGTGATAATTGCCATAGAGGAACATTTAGGCGAGATGGAGGCAATGTCCCAAGCAAAGGACAACTTAGCCACTGAGGAAGGTATAACCCACGTCATACCAAATTGACCTAAGACATAGTTCCAAACATCGGAAGAGAAAGGACAGTGAATGAGCAGGTGATTCGACTCTTCAGATGATCGGAGACAGAAAGGACAAGCACAAACCAAAGTCTTCCTCTCTTTCGCAAGTTGTCTTGTGTCAAAATTTCCGCAAGGCCTGCAGTCCAAAAAAAGCTAATTTCCCTTGGGGGAGCTTTTGAGGACCAAATTTTGGGGTTGACAGTAGCAATACCAGTAGATGAGGTCCTCCAAGTGAAAAAAGACTTCATCGAGAAACCGCCATTGATATCGGGCCACCAAACAAGACTGTCCTCCACGTTGATTCGAATTTTGTAGGATGAGATGTTGCAGAGGAGATTTGAGAAGGCATCTACTTCTTGATCTGATAGGTTCCGACAAAGAGGGATGTACCACACAACTTGCTCACCTGTCACGCAATAGAAATCTGATATGACTCCAGGGGTCCAAGGGAGAGTCGGTATAGAGAAAAAAATAAAGAGGCCAAGGAAGAACTATCACACCAAGAATCAATCCAAAACTTGATTCTGTCACCACGACCTGCTTTGAATCTAGTACCCTCTTTAAATTTGTTAACACAAGCTGCGATAGCCCGCCACATGCCAGAAGCGTTGCGTAGAACAAGATTGATATCCCAACAACTATTACCTAGCCTATACTTGCATATAAGAATAGCCTTCCAAGGAGAATCACCTTCATAACCTAATCTCCAAAGCTAGTTAGTAAGAAGGGCATTATTGATGGCCTTAATTGGACGCACCCCCAGATCCCCTGGCAGCAGTAGGTAGGTAGACCTGATCCCAACTTCCAAGATGATATTTCCTCATGTCCTCTTGATCGCTCCACAGAAAGTTCCTCATGATCTTCTCCATTGAATGAATGGCTTTGCTAGGGCACCTAAAAGCTGACAGGAAGTAGACGGGCAAGGCATTGAGGACAGACTTAAGAAGGGTGATTCGACCGCCGAATGAAAGATACTTTCCTCTCCATGATGCCAAGCGTTTGTTGAACTGGTGGATGATTGGTTCTCACTATGAGTACCCAGGAGACCCAATGCAAATGGGCAAACCCAAATAAGTAGATGGAAGAGGAGCTGATGCACATCCCAACAGTTCTGATAGAGAAGACAACTCAGAGTTGTCCAAATTGACGCCAAAAACTTCACTCTTGAGGTAGTTGATCCATAGGGAGGAGGACAACTCAAACCACCTAAGTAAGGCCCGAAGATTCATTATGCAGTCCTCATCAACGTCTTAAAAAATGATAGTGTCATCCACGTACTGTAGATGATGGATTTGCAATTATGATGAATCGATGCAGAAGCCATGGTGAGGTTGAAATTTGCTACTTTAGAGAGGAGAAGGATTAGAGATTCCACAACTATGATGAGTAGAGCAGGAGAGAGCGGGTCACCTTGCCGAATGCCTCTGGAACTCTTGAAAAAGCCTTTGGACGACCTGGTGATGAGAACGAAAAATGTGTAGAAGTTACACATGCAAATATCCATAAACACCATCTCATGCTGAAACCCATACCAGAAAGCACAAAGACCAGAAAATCCCAATCAATCATATCATAGGCTTTCTCCAAATCCAACTTGCAGATAATACCTTTCCGACTGGCCTTGTATTGGGTGTCAATGCACTCATGATCTGATATCACTGCATCCATAATTTGTTGCCCCTCAACTGCAACAATTTTTGATGGAGAGATTAGACTCGGGAGGAAGGCTTTGAGTCTATTTGCCAGCACCTGTGCAAGCATCTTATAGGGGCTACCGAGAAGACCAATGGGCCTGAAGTCTGTGAGAGAGGAAGCACCGTCCTATTTAGGTACCAACATAATGAAAGTTGCACCCATCTCTTTAGGAATGACAACTTGCTGGTGGAACTCTTCAATGAAAGCAATGAGATGAAATTTGACAATGTCTCAAAATACTTTAAAGAAAGCAATGGGGAAACCATCTAACTCGGGAGCACATTCATCGCTAAGGTCCCAGACAATAGATTTGTTTCGTCCTCCGAAAAAGGACGCTCAACAGAAGAAGCCTCAGTATCGGAGATGGATCTGAATGGGAGACCCAATATCGGCAATCTAGCAAATGTGTTGGCGGAATATACATGTTGGAAATGATCGAGTACTGTAGAGATTATGTCCTCCTTGGATGTCACTGTAGAGTTACCAATTGTAAGGGATCTGATACTGTTTACTCTCTTATGACCAGAAGCCGTAGCATGAAAAAACCTAGTATTTTTATCCCCTTCTTTATTCCACTTGTCCCCAGATCTTTACCGCCATTTAATTTCTTCTTGAATACTCTTGGTCTAATATTGTTCCTAGAGATCAATACAGAGAGAAACCTCCTCCTCTGATATGAACCCAGCTTGCTCATACAAATCAATCTGACTAATGCCACTAAGGATGGTAGCAAGGGATTTCGATAGGGATTCAAAGGTTGTAGTACACCAACTTTTCAAGTTGGCTTTCAATCGCTTCAATTTGAGGTGAAGGACAAAATTTTTATTGCGAGACATAATGTCTTCCATCCATCAACTTGCAATGGAATCCCTGAAGCCTTTCTCTTTCATCCAACACAACTCAAATCTGAATGGTGCGGGCCCCCAAGACTCCTCAAAGGAGTCTAAAACCAAAGGCCAGTGGTCGGAGACGGGGCGAGAGGAAATTGTTAGGTGAGAGTCTGAGAATATGTCAAGCCACTCAATTGATATGAAAAATCTATCAATGCGGGAAAGCGAAGGTCTCTCTTAACCATTGGACCAATTAAATTCGCCACTTGAAAGCGGAAGGTCCACCAACCCAAGAGAAGAAATACAGTCGGAAAAGTGCCGCATGGAGGAAGTGAATCCAGTTATCCTAGTTCTCTCATGTGGAAATCTGATGAGATTAAAATCCCCACAAATACATCAACAGTTAGACCATCTCCCGCTAAGAGATTCCATCTCCACAAGAAATTCAATCTTTCTGGATTCATCACACGGCCCGTAGACTGAAGTCTCCATGCACTACCTGAAGACCGATAATCAAGGTGAACTGAGAGTGAGAACTCATCAATGAAAGAATCTAACAAGGTGAACTTGCTAGAATCCCAACATATGATGATGCCACCAGATCTACCAATGAACGGTTTTGCAACCCATTGGAAACAACCACCAACTCCACAAGACCGAATGACCATGTTAAGTGGATCTTCTAACTTGGACTCTTGGAAATAGATGATTGTAGGATTTATTGATTTGACAAAATTCTTTATGATAGCCCTCTTTCTCGGGTTCCCAAGACCCCTAGTATTCCAGGAGATGATCTTCATGGAGAAACTGATTGGATATCCCGGCTAGTTTTCGCTTTTTTGTGACGGCTGTAATTGACAGAAGAGCTAAGTCTGGTGAGTTCTCAGGACATTCTATCTTTTCTCTTAGGATTTATTGGATCAATGTTCTTGATTGCTTCCAGATAGGAGACAAGTAAGTGTTCCTGACCATCCAAAATGAGACCGAGCTTACGAGCAACCTCTATCACTCTGTTATCTATCCAATTGGAAGTGGGTTTGTCATTCTGACCATCTTTACCAATGCTCTGATTTGCTGGAGTTATGATCTTACTGGCCTGGAGGATATCCGGTTCCAAGATATCAGTTTGAGAGGCTTCTGATTTATCCCGGAAGGCTCCAACATGGTTCATCTTGGCTAATGATGGTGAAAAGATTTCATCTGTAGTAGAAATAATGCAAGAGTTGGGAGCATAATGTTGAAAACCTTTGGTTGAGGGTAGCATCTCTGTTCCAGGCATCAAGAGTGCTCTGATTAGGAGGGAATGACGATCGCTTGGAGGCTTAGGAGACATCCGAGCCCCAGACGAAAGTCTTCTGTCTAGTCTTGAGGGCCAGGAGGCAGTAGGATGCGGGGAGGATTCCACCTTGGATGACGATGGCACAACTGGGGTGAGTGTGGGTGTTAGCGCACAAACATGAGATGCCTGGGAAGAAATAAGGGGTTCCGATCTGTCGTAGGAAGGAGACCTTATCACCGACAAAAGGTTTATCTTCCAATGGAGAAGAAATAGGATTGTATGTAGGACTGGGACAATTGAGCGATGACAAGGGATTGAAAACGAAAGGGGAAGACTGGAGATACACTTGGTTGGGTTCGAAAGTCATAGGGGATGGTCTGAAGGGACGAATGGAGTTCAAAAGGCCAGGATTCAATAGTGGTTGGGTTGGGCTGGGACGCCATAGCCCAAAAAAAAGGAATAGTTGGGCTTGAGCTGTGGTAACTGCTTGCAGGACTTGGTTGTCTTTGGGCCAAGCCCGACCCTAAAAAGGGGGGATAAGGAGTCACGTGCGAGAGACATGGTTGGCTTAAAAGAGGAAACAACGGGCATGCAAGGGAGGTGGTGTGCTTTAGCGGCGAACCCAGAGGACTCGTCGACTGTATGGGCTGCAAGGGAGGGTTAGCTAGACATGTGGAAGAGAGAGGCAAGATGATTTGACCACTCTCAACTTTTGGAGGCTTCGCTGGAGGTTTCGAAAATTGCAAGCACCCATTCTTAACTGCTGGCGGAATCGATCAATCCAGCTAAGAGGAGGAAGACAACTTGCTATCTTCCAGATCAACACCCAAATCGATCCAGAAATCTCCCACTTTTAGCGGTACCTTTTTCATCTCCGCAAGGCTAGGCGTCAAAACAACACGAAATCTAGCAAATCGAAGATTGTTGCCGGAGATGGTCCTAGGATTGATTTCGACCACCTTACTGATGAAATCGTCAATCACACAGATGGAATCAGGGAACCATGCTCGTAGGGGAATCCCAGTGACTCTGGCCCAGGAGCTTTGTTGATCCCACTCCTTAGACCAGAAGCAAAGATCATAGAAAGGAGTTTCAAGGAGGCTTGGGAACTCTGAGATCAACCTGCTTGCTTTCTCAAACAGACGAAAGAGAGGAGGGCGTGGTGATGGTCCATCCGCAATATAGACACCGACCCCAGAACACCCCAATCAGAAAACCAGTCCAAGATGGTATCATCCGGTACTGCCGGGGTTGCGAAGGAGGAACAAGACGTTCTTTTAGGGACTCAATCTGCTTTTGAACCGCACCTAAGCTTAAGATGATCGATTTCCCCTTGTCAGTAACCACCGTCCATGTCGAGGAGGCCGCTACTTATGTTGCAGATGGCTACACAGACCCACCAGACGCAATCGGAGGAGGCGTTTTGGACGTAGCAGGAGGAAGGGGAGGAGCAACTAAGACTTTGGGGGCTCTTGCTAGTTTAACCTCCAAGTTGTTGCCCTTGAATAATCTGCATTGACGTTGACAATACCCCTTAGAGCTTCCACCTTAGAGTTGAAACGGACGAATGCAAAGGCGCGGTGATTTTGGGATTCTTTAACAAGAGGCATGAAACTATCTACGATTCTTTCCACTTTGCTAAACAGGCAAAGACTTCTAGTTTGGAAAACACTGCCTGGATATTAGAGATGAACATTTAGACAAAGTTCTTTTACTTCTCCTTCCAATGAGGGGGAGAAGAAGATGGGGGCTTCTGAGAAGAGATACTGGGAGGAGGAATGAGAGGGGAAGATTCGGGTAAGAAGGAGGTTGAGGGTTTAGGTGAACGAAAGTGGAGGGGCGAGGGAAGGGATGGGAGTTCATTTGGGGAAGAATCCCCATGACATATCAGAAACACTCCCAATTGACAACAGATTTAGCCAAAAAATACGCCATTCCACATTTAACCTCCTATCTTCTCTATCTTCTCTCCAATTTTCGTTCCTTGCTTCCATTTCATTCTAAAACCTTTGAGCAACTAAAAGGTAGGAGGCTCCATGCCTAGTGGCGCAATGTGGATGCCATGTAGATGTTGATGTGGGGCTGACATGTCAAATTCGCGAATGTGGCTGCCATGCAAGTTATGGGTCGCAATTGATGCCATTTAGAAGCCCAAGTCACCGTGTGATGTTGCTTTCTTGATATTTCTCTCATTCGGACTCCGATTGACGTGAAATTTGATGTGTTAGAAAGCTCACGAGGACCTCTCTTACCTACACCGGTTCTTTGGTGTAATTGAAGCAAAAAGCTAGCAAATAAATTCAGATTGGCCCCACCATCTTGAAAGGAGTCTTCATGATCTGCAATAGGTCCATTGAAGCTTCTGATGGCCATGTCATCTAGGACTACCACAACACCCAAATACCAATTATCCAAGTTCTTAATGTCATTTGGAATGATATACCTTTGTTTGGTTATAGTGAAGGGTTCGGGATTGATTTCCTGGATTGGGCTCAATGGATTCTCTTGAAGTACATTTTTCTTATTGCTATGAGAAACTTCTTGAAAACTTGTCAACACTGAAGACACATAATGTGGTTGTGGATTACTGAACTCAGTTTGAACAGTTGGCTTGTGAGGCAAAATGGATGGATGGATGAACGATTACTGGGCTAACTTATAGGCATCTTCTAGGCTTACGTTTGGTAGAGGAGTCCTTTACCTACTGTAGTTTATGATTTAGTAGAGGAGTTGATGAAGGGAAGGATTGATTTTAACACCGATCTTAGGCCTTCCTACCAAAGAAAGTAGAATTCCGCAAGATTCGGCTCAAGTTCATTATGAAACTCGAGAGTACCTAAACTGAAAGAGTTTAGAAGTCTAAGAAGATCCTTGGATCAACGTCCACTCGAAACGTCAATTGATCACTCACCTCAGTTGTTCAGTCAAACGAAGTTTCATTTTGATGAACCAAAACTTCTCACTAGATGAATGGAATAAGGTCAACTGCTCTAGGAGAAATCGTCACCATGCGGAATTCATCCAAGAGGTGAAAATTCGATGAAAACCACGTCTAGTTTCACTGAATTAATTCTATTTTGCAAACTGAAATAATTGAGTTCTGATCTATTTGAAAAAAAACAATTAATTAAAATTTTACGAGTTTTGCCAAAATTGAATCGGTTAATCGAGTATGTCAATATTGCTGAATTGGGTTAATTAAATTTAGTATTTTAGATCTTCCAACCTGAAGTATGAATTCATTCAAATTAATATCTGTCATACAAAAATTCACCAAGAAAAATTCAGCAAAATTTAAAATCGTTTTAAACCCGAAATTGCCCGATGCTGAATAAGTATTGTGTTTGCAAAAATTAGCCAATTAAAAGTCGGTTGAACTGAAATTGATTGAAAAAAAGTCGGTTGAACTGAAATTTGGATTTAAATTTCATTGCTAAAATATGAAATGATTAATTCAGATCTGAGTTATAAAACTAACAACAATTGTTTTCCAGAATTTGCAAAAGAAAATTCAAAAAAATTCAACTTAAAACTGAATTGGAATTCAAAAGATAAAAATAAACAAGTCTCACCACACTTGGAGAGACTCAAAAGCACTTTTGCTTTTAATTAGACTTCAATCAAACTTGTGTGTACAACAATGGTCGTCCGTGCCTCCAATTTATGGGGTTCATAGTTACAAAAATGGAAAGATTTCCAAAACTAATGTTTGGCATCATTCTTTGACGCCTTGTCAAAAAATGGTCATAACTTTGTCTGCGTTTATCTGAATTGCCCAAATTTGGATTTGTTTGATAGGTAACTGAATAAAGTTTCCAATGGATCCTATTTTATGGAAATTTGATATTGTTTCGTATCTCAGATTTGCCTTTAAATTTAGACCATGTTTTCTGCCAAATTCCCGAGTGACAAATCTTCTCTAAAAATAAAAAATAAAAATTACATAACGATTCTTTGTTGATGTGCATGCCCAAAGACTTCTAATTTGCAAGATTCCATCCTACATGGCATGCGACATGGCATCAAAGTAGGCAATGATGTGGAATTCGTAAGTCCTCCTTGTATGCAAGAAATGGGCTTCAAAACATGGGCTTTGGAGGCTCAAAACACCTCATAGCAGGCGTATACCCATATCTCACTCACATGGCTCCAAATTTGATGAAACTAGGCCCATTAGAAAGCTTGTAAGGCTCTCTCCATCGATTCTTGCATGAATTTATGTTGGAAATTCTTCAATTAAGCTCACATTGGCCCCATCATTCTCTAAGGGTCTTCGTTACTTGCAATTGGATCCTTTGAGCTCTTCAGGGTCACATCAGTCCCCCTAGTTGGAAAGAACTTGTCCTCGAATTTGAATTAAACTCGATGGGAGATTAAATGTTGTGCTCTCAACTATCTTCGCCTTTGTCTTCTAGATTGGATAATATGTCAAGAACCTTGTATGAAATACCAATCCTTTGCGTAGAAACCTATGGGGTCTTGTCAATCACAAAGCTTGTTAGCCAAGGTTTATTGTCAGTACGATGAATAAAATCTTCCCAGATGGGATCCTCATATGGCTCAAACAATTGATCCATATTCTCAATGATTGTCTGTGATATGGTTATGAATCTCCCTCTACTCATCTTCATGCATAGTCTCTTCTGAACACTGAACTGAATCTTCATTGACTATTGAATGCCCACTATATTGACTAGATGGGGCTAGGATTTCCATTAGTTCCTCCTGATGCACTATTGTGGGACCCACGTTAGAGCACATATGGTGTTGTGGGACCCATGTCGGATCAGAGTTGACTAGAATCTCATTAGTTGTCTAATTGATTGTAATTGATTAATTGTCAATATTCTTTTCCTAATTTAGACCCCAGTTTATCTCTTATTCTTTTATAAATTCATGTAACTGTTTAGTGTACAGACACAATCAATACAATATTGAGAGAATTTCTTCTACAATCTATTCTCTTTATTCTATTTTCCTTCATGGTATCAGCAAGAAAGATCTTCTGGAAGCTTTAGGGAGAATTTTTTTCCACTTTACTGTTCCTCATTGGCGTTCCTGTTCATTGCCAGCTTCCGGCCTCATCTTTGGGCCCAATCTCTGAGGACATCTGAAGTGGACTTCTCATCCATTCTTTCTTCTTCAATTGTGGGCATCCATTCCCAGATTTTCATACGTTTCATGATTTCCATAGGCGTTCTCTTGCACAGCGACAGTCTTCCTTCCCGGCAGAATATCTTCCCTCAGGTGAGGCCCCTTGCCAGCGGAACCCCCCCATACCCCTGCCGTTTTTCAGGGGTCTATCCATCTGTTCCGCCGGATCTATTGTTTGGATTGCGTGGGACCCTCCACTGTCCATCCTTTGCGTCGCTGCTTGTGACCTCTAAAACTTTATTTTCTGGGGTTTTTTTCTTTCATCCACACGGATATTGGTCTTCTGCGACCTTGTTCAACATCCTTGCAGTCGCCGATCTATCCTTTCGGTCAATAGTGGGGCCCATGTTGCTGCTCTTCCCCTCTGCTGCTGAGGACGCTTGCAACCCATTTTCTGTGGGTTTCTGCTTCAATCTGCTGCCCCAACAATGTTCTGCCTTCCTGTTCTACACTTCCACTGTCGTCCTAGCCTCTTCTTTCTACCCCACATGGTTTTTTCACTATCTATCAACGGTGGGACCCACTTCAGGGCCTTCCATTGGCTGTCTTGGACGCCGGCTTTCCCAAATTTAGGGTATTTTTCTGCAAATCGAGGGGATTCAGGCCTCTTTCACTTGGGATCCATACTACTACTGCCTCATATTCTCTAATTTGCTGTGGATTCTTCTCCTTGGGCTGCTATTTGTGATATATATTTGCTGTGGTTATCATCTCTGCCTCATGGCCTCATCTTCTTCACCAGATATGGCTTCTTCTGGCTCTCCCCAGATTGGACAGATCACGACGGTGTCACTCAATGAGACCAATTACTTTGAGTGGTCCCATTCTGCCTTTCTTCATGATGATCTTTAGGAAGAAGTCTATATGCTTCCTCCTCTGGGGTTTATCGAGTAGGGGGAGCCTCACTCAGTCTGCAGACTCAAGAAGGCTCTCTATGGTTTTAATAAGTCTCCTCGTGCCTGGTTTGGTAAGTTTAGCAGTGCCTTGCTACCTTATGGTTTTACCCGATGTCAGTCTGATCACTCAGTCTTCATCTACCTTCTCCACTCAGTTGTGATGATTTTGGTAGTCTATATTGATGATATTGTCCTTACCAGTAACAATGATGCATGCATTGCTTCCTTCAAACAATATCTTCAACAGACATTTGATATTAAGGACTTGGGGCCTCTCAAGTACTTTCTTGGCATTGAAGTTGCTCGGTCTTCTTGTGGCCTCTATCTCTCTTAGCGCAAGTATGCCTTGGGTCTCCTTTACGAAGCTGGCTATTCTGGCTGCAAATCTGCAGATACTCAGCTGGATGTCAATATCAAGTTATGTGCCTCTGATGAAACTCTTCTTGACACACCTAGTTTCTATTAGAAATTTGTCGCTAAGCTCATTTATCTCACCATCACGAGACCGGACTTATCGTATATTGTTGGTGTCGTCACCTAGTGTACGCATGAACCACGGGACACTCACCTTAATGTTGTGTTCCACATCTTTCGATATATTAAGGCTCATCCCGACCATGACTTGTTTTATGCACACCAACCTACTTGTCCGGTTTGAGCTTATTCTGATGCTGATTGGGCCAATTCTTCGGATGATCACCGCTCTACTACTAGCTATTGTGTTTTCTTGGGCTCTCATTTAGTTGCCTGGCAAAGCAAGAAGCAATCACTGGTTGCTCGTTCCAGTGCTGGGACCGAATATCGTGCCATGGATAATGCTACTTCAGTTGTTGTGGTTTCGACACTTCCTTACTAAATTGGGCTTTGCTCTTGTCGATCTACTCGTCATGTTCTGTGACAATCAGGCCGCCATCAACATGCCTCTAATTCAGTATTTCATGAGCGGACTAAGCACATCTAAGTTGATTCCACTTTATTCGACAACATATTTCCGAAGGACGACTCTTTACTCCTCACCTGAAGTCCAAAGATCAGTTGGTAGACATTTTCACCAAGTCCGTTCCCCGCATTCAGCTCGATTCGGTTGTTAGCAAGATGGGATTACTCGATATCTTCGGACCAGCTTGAGGGGGAGTGTTGTGGGATCCACATTAGAGCACATATAGTGTTGTGGGACCCACGTCGGAGTAGAGTTGACTAGAATCTCATTAGTTGTCTAATTGATTGTAATTGATTAATTGTCTATATCCTTCTCCTAATTTAGACCCTAGATTATCTTTTATTCTATTATAAATTCATGTAACTATTCAGTATACAGACACAATCAATACAATATTGAGAGAATTTCTTCTCCAATCTATTCTCTCTATTCTATTTTCCTACATGCACAACCGTCGCTAAAACTTGTACTGAGCTTTAAAAAAAAAAAAACTTGAACTGAGCTGTCTTTGGCCATGTTTAGAATTGCCTCTTCAACTACTTCCTCTTCTGAGTCTATAACTGTTTGCATGGATGTGATTTGATCTCTTTTGATCTCTTGATGGCCGCATCAAGGGTCCTTTATTCTAACATATGATGTTTCTGCACTAGCAAAACTTGTTCACAAATCAAATCAAATCGAGTTTGGCAGGAGGAAGTTTGCTTGACTCTTCCTTTCCTGGTTCCCTCCCAATTTTTTTTGAAAGGTTAGTTCCTTGAGAAGCTTAAACCTGTAGAAGTGAAGGGGCTTAAAGACAAAGGTGCTTATTTTAATTCAGGCAATACATTTAAGATTGGGCATGATTGATGGGCATCAAGAATTATTCTTCTTGGATGGCAAGTGGCTGATTGAGAGCAAGGTGGTAAGATCATACATGTACAATTTCAACTTTGAGGGCAAGGTTATATATTTGGTTGCTAAGTCAATGAGTGAGAAGGGTGTGGAAGTTGGACAAGATATGCTTGGTCATATACATCCATTAGATTTGGTTATTACCTATATTCTTTTCGTTTTTAGAATATGAAGTTCATTTTGTATATGGACGAATTTGTGAGTTCTTCCAAAGGTCTTGAACACAATTTGGATTTAGATCTAACTTCTACAAGTCAAATTGAGGAAAATATGAAACTGGTTCAATTTGATTGAGAGAACTCAATTTCAAATTCACCCAAAGAAATCAAAGATAATCCTTGGATTTCTAAGATTTCCAAAATCCGCCAAAGAAATAATGGCTCTTGAGAGGAGAAAACCCAAAGTTTCAATGGATCACCAACACTCCATTTTACTCAGAAAGAAATTAAGAGGGGGCTCAAAATATCATTGGGAATTCCAACACCATGCAAAATTCTCACAATGAAATTACAATTCTAATGAAAGTTAGAACTGAAATTGCATGAACAAAATAGTTAAATTCAATGCAAAATTAAACTATAAATCAAAAGAACTAGAAAAAGAGAGAACTTATTTGCACAAAGCAATGAAAACAACTTAACTAGGATTGCCTATGGTCTCTCCTAGATCAATCAATTCTAGCTTTGCATCTCAATCAACTAAGAAAGGAAAAAGCACAAAAAATATCCTAAGGAGGTTCATCCAAGCCTTTCAAAAGGGAGATGATTCCTTTGTTAAATTGGTCTTCAAGAGATAAGGATGATGATGTGGAAGCTTATCGTCTTTTTTTTTAATCTCGTCACTCCTCCTTGGTCCTTGCTAATGACTTTGAAAGGTGGGCTTTTGAGGCTCAAATTATGTCAGATCAGACCCTAGCCCACATGGGCTCTTCATTTGGCAATCTATGCCAATTAGATCCTTAAAAAGGCTCCTCTTTCCACCATCAAATTTGTCATGAAATTCAAGAGCCAATTCCACAATCTTATCAAATTGATATTTATTTTCTTTCATTGGGCTGAAGATGTCCTCATCATTATGTTGGGTAGTCTTTTTAGGGTAAAAATGACTTTTCTTTTGGTGCTTACTGCTTGGCTGCCCTTTAATTGAGTTATTTGTTCATTATTTGAGACAAAAGACCTATCTTATCCCATTCCAAATAATCATCATCTAGGATGTTTCCACATTACATAATTGTTTCCTTCCATGTGTGATTGGATGGATGGACTATCTATTTGGGACTTGGTTTTGATTATGTAAACTACTTTATTTTTGTTTTTATTCCTGCCTCAAATCATAGTAGGAACCCAACCTGATTTGGTTCGTTGTATCTGTGCCATTTTGGAATCTTTGCGGGAAGGCATAACTGTTCATTCTGGTATAATATTAAGCACTTGGAATTTGTTGTAATCGAATTGCACCATAAACCCACATAATGCTACAATTGTGTGTTTTTGATATTTAACTTTTGTAACAAATATTTCACTCCTATTCATGTAAAAAAAATGTTCTTTTATCTAACTTCTATTTATCATTTTCCAATTGAAGAGATTGCAGCAGCATCTGATGCTCTTCAGGCAATACCTGAATCAAAAGCTACTTCATCTGTTAAATCCACCGAGAAAAAGGTCGTCAGAAAATTGAGATCTCCATATGCAGGAAAGGCAAAATCTGATGGTTCTTTAAAGGAGGAATCCCCAGCAAAGCAGGTTGATATTAAAAATGAGCAAACACCCATTATGGCAAAAGTAGAAGACAAGGAGAAAGAGGAAGTAAAGGAAGAACCAAGAATCGCAGAAGATGCAAAGAAACCTGATATTATGCAGGATGACAAAAAAGAAGGGCAAAAACTTTCCTCCACTGAATTGGAAGAAAAGGAGAAAGAGGAAGTAAAGGACGAGCCTATAACCATTGAAGATGTGAAGGATACTGAAAATTTTGATTCAGTTGAGACGGAAGAGGAAATTCTTGTGGAGAACCCAAATGCTGAAGGTGAGTATTGTGCTGACATGGAAAATTATGGTCAACAAGAGAGATTTGAGGAGCCTGGAGATGAAGAATGTGCAGAAGATGACATGTTGGAGCCTGAAGAAGAGGAAGAAGAAGCTGGACAGATGGAAGAGGAGCAGGTGCAGATGTCAGATCTAGTGCGGGAAAGGAAGCTGAAGAAAGCACAAGAGATATTTGTTGGTGGTCTTGATCGGGATGCTGTGGAAGATGACTTGAAGAAGGTTTTTGAGACAGTTGGAGAGGTTGTCGAAGTTCGTTTGCTCAAGAATCACCAAACAAACAAGAACAAAGGTTTTGCATTTGTGAAGTTTGCGAATCAGGAGCAGGCAAAGCGTGCTTTGTCAGAGTTGAAATTTCCCATAGTATGATTCTCACATCCCTTCTCCTTCCATGATGTTATATATGACATGCTTGTTCTATGTTTCATTATCTTTATTGACAGATACATGGGAAAAAATGTGGAATTGCTTCAAGCGAGGATAACGATACACTTTTCTTGGGCAACATTTGCAATACATGGACAAAGGAGGCAGTAAGATTCATTATGACCCTTCTTAATATGCTGTTGTCCGTAATTGGTTTCTTTCTCATATTGCTTGGATGTGCAGGTCAAACGAAAGTTGAAGGAATATGGAGTTCAGGGGATTGAAAACATTACCTTAGTTGCAGATACCCAAAATGAAGGTTTGAGCCGTGGTTTTGCTTTTATTGAGTTCTCTTGTCATGAGGATGGTATGGTTGCTTACAAGCGTCTCCAGAAGCCTGATGTTATATTTGGCCATGCTGAAAGGACTGCAAAAGTTGCTTTCGCAGAACCCTTACGTGAACCAGATCCAGAAGTTATGGCGCAGGTTTTTCCACTTCTTTACTTAATTTTGCCTTTGTGTGCCTCTTTGTACTCTGATATTATCTTTCATACAGGTTAAATCAGTCTTTATTAATGGGCTTCCCCCTTATTGGGACGAGGACCATGTTAAGGAAAAATTTGAAGTTTATGGGGAAATTGAGCGTATTGTGTTAGCGCGGAACATGGCGAGTGCCAAGAGGAAGGATTTTGGGTTTGTTAATTTCATCAGTCATGAAGCTGCTATTTCTTGCATTGAAGGTGTTAATAACAAAGGTGAATTGGGTGATGGAAAGACAAAGGTAATCTTGTTTTGCTTCACTGATGGCACTATACTTTGTCATGTAGCTATATTGCATGGTTTACTTTCTTAAGCTCTTATGTTCTACCATTTCAAGGCCTGCCTCAGTTTTACCTGAATCAAACTGTGAACAGTCCTGTGTCTTGTGCATCATGGTAGTGTGAATGATAATTTTTTTTTATCGAAAGATCTGCCTATTTGTGAAGCTGCTTTTCTTAATGTATTTTATATTTTAATGTTGCTTCTGGTAAATTACCTGTTTATTGTCTTGTTTTCTGTCATCAAAGGTCATAGGTATCTTTTTTTGTTTAGAACAGAAGCTGTGCTACTCATTTTCTTTTACTCTGGTTGTAGGCATTCTATCATGTCTTAAACATATTTGTTGGTCAACCAGTTCATCCACAGTTATGTTTTTGACCTCGTTATTTGGCAGGAAATGGCTCCTGAAGCCTTTTAATTAACAACATATTCTCACCATGCAATTTGTTTGTATGCATTTCCAAAATTTAATAATTAATCATGTTCCATAATCCTAAATTGAATTAACCTTGTTCTATTTTCGGATCTAATATTTTTGATAAATAGTGCATGGGAGACATATTCTACTATGGGACGAAACAAATCCTGTATCTACGACATTGTGACTGTAAAATTGAGCTTCTTCCAATTAATGCCATTTTCTCTTGTGAAATATTCACATATTGTTGAGTAAGTTTTTAATTTTCCCCGAAAGTTAATGGTGGGTGTTCATGGTGATGTTGCTATTGCATCAGACAAAAGCAAAAGCGAGACTTTCAAATCCTTTACCCAAAACACAAGCTGTGAAGGGTGGAATGCGTGGTGGGTTTCGCATTAGGCACTTTGCTGTTGGTCATTCTGGGTTCGGTACGTTCCATTCATTTGATTTATCTTTTTTCTATTTTACGAAGAGAACATAAAAGATGACATTTTCACTTGCCCACTAGTGACTACTTGGCAATGATGACCAGGTGGGTCAGTGGTGCATTTGTAAGGTCTACTTGCCGTAATGGATAAAAAGAGTGAGAAAAACATGGACATGTCTTCTTATTTTTCATCATCTTCTTCTTTGTTATGTCACTCACGAAAAAAAGGACAGGGGGCATGGAAACATATACAAATTGCCCCCTTAGGGTATGCTTTTGATTTTCATTGGAAGCAAGATTTTCAATGAAAATAGATTTTTCACATACCCGAGGTAGTTTTTAGGTGCAAGTGTTTTTCCATTCCACTTTTTATTTTCCCATGATTGCTTATATACTCACACTATTGCAAACCCAATATCAAATTGCATCTCCTCCATGTTTTGCCATTAGTCCATAGATAGGACCATAGTGGTCAAAGGTGCATTTTATTTGCACTTAAGCTCTCACTAAGGCTCCAAATCCACTTTGCATGTTGCCTAGCACATCTTGCTCCTAGGCTCTCACTAAGTTCTTTCTCTTTCTATATACGTATACTTTTTAAGGGGTGTTTTTTCTTTTCTTTTTATTACTAGTAAATGTTATTGATGCAGGACAAGGGGATAGGATAACCCTAAATGCCTAAATGTGGTTTCCTAAGAGTTAAAATGGATGAAAATAATGTAGTCTAAATCTAAAATGGCTGAAATTAAATTCCAATTAATACTTGCAGTTAGTTAATATAAAATTACCACAAATAATTAAAGAGATTCTTGGACATCTAATGTAAACAATTATATAACTTAACCAAATTAAGGGAGGGTAGTGGTGGCGGCCTGGGGCTAGTTTGGACGGGCCTGGGACCGGTCGGGACAGATTTAGGACGTGTATGAACGGATTTGGGACGAGTCGGGATGGTCTAGGATGAGTTCTGGACGGTAAACATGGACTGTTCTGGGATAGATCTGGGACGGCAACAAGACGATTCTGGGATGGATATGGGATGGATTCAGGATGGATCTGGGACTGCAGATGGCGTGGCTATGAAATGTGACGGCAATGGATCAAGGGTTTTTTGTTCTTGGAAGAAAAGAAAAGAAACAAAGGGAAAGGGGAAGAGACAGAGGGAAAGAAAAAAAAAAAGATAGAGAGAAAGGAGAGAGTTGCAAGGAAGGGGATAGAGAGAAGAGGAGAGAGAAACAAGAAGAAGAGTACCTTGCTTCAAACAAGGGATGGATGACCTCACACCAAAGCTTGGAAATAAGTTTCTCTAAGTTATCAATCATTCATCCCTTCCAAGTGTCTCTTACAAGGCTATTTTAAAATTACTTTCTTAGGAAACTAGAAACATGTAACATAAGGCACGCATATGGACGACTAAAATCATAAGTGAATAAAAATATGTTTGTAACAATCTTAAAACACATAAACAATATAACACTTATACAATATGACAAACAAATGCTTGGATAATGCTGTATCATGGTTGGATTGGTCCAATCGACAATGAATGGTATGGATGATGTAAATGGATGGATTGAGCCAAATCTTCAAATCCGCTGCTAGATGAGTGCATGATTTGGAACATCTATTCTAGACCTCTCTGGTTGTAGGCTTGAGATACTATCATCTGGCTATATATGTAATAGATGTCACTGGTGATGCAGGACACAAAATTGAGTAAACCGAAATGCCAAATTTGATGTAGAACACAAAATAAATAGTGACCCTAGGAGGCTAATGCAAGTAAGATGAAATAAAACTACTGTGATTAAATATGCTATGGCTGAAATTAAAGTTCAAATCAATATCTGCAATCTAATAATATAAAACTATTAAGTAATCAAGCATTCCTTGGAAATTTATGTAAATGATTTTGCTATGGGAGTTGACAACCATTGGGCGGGCGTTTTTCTTATTTGATTATTCTTCTTGTTTTCTGCTTCTTGTTTCTCTTGTTTTCCTTTTAGTCTATCCCTTTTAGACCCATTCTCTATACTATTTCTCTTTGTAATGAATCTTTTTTGTGACTGCTTTTAAAAAAAAGAAAAAAGATAATCCAGACCAAGTCATGTTCGTAGTGTGTCTCTCAAATCAAAGGGTTTGTCAAATTCCACAAACATGTAGGTCTATCATTAGAAATGAGACTAAATTTGGCTGTTTGGCAGCCTTGTGTAAGAGAAAATGAAGGACAACATCAATATGTAACCTTAGGAAGTGTGGGACAGCAAGGCCTTTGATGGTTGCGGCAACAATATATGGGGCCAAGATAGGGTGGCGGCAATAATATGGGAGCAATAGAGTCGGCAACAAAAGGGGAGGGAAGAAAGGGGTAGGGTTTAGGGTTTGGAAGTGGCAGCTGCAATTTGGAAGAATGACGGCTAGGGCTAGGGTTGAGATGTGGCGGCTAGGGTTAGGGTTTGGGGTTGAGATGTGGCGGCTAGGATTAGGGCTTAGGATTGAGGAGGTGGTGGCTATAGAGGGGAAAATTGGTGGCGGCTAGGGTTTCAAAAGAGAGGAGGAAGGAGGAAAGAGAGAGGATAGAGAAAAGAGGGATGGAAAAGATAGAAAATAGGATATGGAGGAGGGCTTCTCACCCTTCTTGGCTTCTCACCAAGGAGGCAAACTCGTGTGGAGCAAAGATTTGCAGCCGTTCATTAATCATTCAACAACTCCTCTAATGAGGCTTGCAAGGAGTATTTATAATGTTTACAATAGAACATGACCAAATTGGCCCCAAATAAAAGAAACCCTAATTACAATAAAGTGTTTAAAGTGCCCTCAAATAAAATAAAATAAAACTAAACCAACACAATGAAAATAATGTAAATAAGCGTGAAATAAGACATGCTCCCCATCAACTGTCTTCTTTGTCTACGTTGATAAACACAAAATCTTTCGTTGATGTCCTCATCTGTTCTCCCAAATTATTATTTTTTAAATAATTTCTCCCCATTTGGGAGGAATTCACCCATGGTGAATAGAGACTTGGGTATCTCTCATTTGAGTTAGGGTTGTGTCTTTGAAGTCCTCAACAATGATCCATGTGCTCTCTGATTTTGGTTTGTCACGCCACTTAACCAAGAACTTTTGATAACCTTCAGTTCTAGTACAAACAACCTGTTCATCAAGGATATCCTCCACTTCCTATCTCTTCTTAGGTAATGGTGGTACAAAAGGTATAGGCAATTGATGAGTGCATCAATGAAGAATTATGTGAACAAATTGTTCAATTGGCATTCCAATATGGTGATAAAATTGATGACATGAAAGACCCACAAATTCCCACTCAAAAGCCCTTCAAAATCATAAAAAAACAGCCTATGGGTAGTACAATAGCTCCAATTGCCCAATTAAAGTGTTTGCATGTCCTAAATTCAATGTAGGCAAGGTAGTTAAAGAGGCAAGAGAGGCAACACCAAGCAATGGTGTGCAAGTGGTCCCAAGCAATTCTTGGAATCAGCCAAGGAGATTTCCACTTTTTTTTGTTATTTTGTATTAATGGTTGAGATTTAATCTTATATAAGTAGGTGACACATGTCATTCGCCCATGGATGGCACTCTTTGTAAATATTTTGTGAAAAATTCTTATAATTAGATGCCTTGACCGCATCCCAAGCTTGAGTTTTTTCCCAATTGCTATGACCAAGTTCTGGTTTCTCCTTTGTGAGGTTTTAGCTTCTAGTTAGCTTCTACTTTGATTTTGCTTAAGCAATTCTTAGGGTTCTGGTTAAATTCGATCCACCTTGGGCAAAATTTGCTTCTGGTTCCTTGAATTTGGTTCAAGCAAATCAATTCTAGAATTCTAGAATTTTATTCTCTTTGGTGATTTTCGCATGGTGTTGTGTTTAGCCTGAGGGAGATTTTGACCTTATTCCTTTCTCCGGTGCAAAATTGGATTGTTGGTTTATCCAATTGAGGTTCTGTTTGCCTATACAACCAGAGTGAATTTTCAATTGGCAATTTGAAGTCGAAGAAGATCCGAGGAACTTCATAGATTCTTTTTTTTTTTTGAACGGTGAAGAAAAAATTCATTAAAAGAACAAGGATACAAGAGAGAAGAATAAGAAAAATACAAAGAAGAGGCCTAAGAGATATATAGGCCACAAAGACAAGAACAACCAATAACCTTACACCCAATGGGCCCCAATATACATAACTAGAACAAAATCCAACAAAAACTATCCACTAGATAAATGAAAAGTGCCCCGAATAGCTCCATCTACACCATTTTTTGCAAAGAAGTCCACCACTCCATCAGTTGAGCGGCTGACGAGCGAGAATGAAACATCCATGCCCACAGTCAACACCTTAATCTCCCTCACCAAAGTAGTAAGCCTCCATGGAGGATGCTTCTCCCCACTAGCCCATTTAATAGCATTGGAAGAATCACTCTCAATAACTAATTTAACACTCCCTAAGTCAGACCCTAAGATTAAGGCTCTCCGAATACTAAGAAGTTCCGTCTCATTAGATTCCTTAGATCCCACAGATTTCGAAAAAACAATACTTATGGATCCCAAGTGATCCCTAAGCACTCCACCAATCCCAGCAGGTCTCGGTTTACCTCTCGAAACGCCATCAACATTAGATTTGAGAACCCCACAAGCTGGGGGAGACCACACAGCCCGCACCTTCCTACTTCTCGGATGAGTCTTCATGCAACCCTCCCATGCCTGATACAAGTCAATGGCCTTAAAGTCCCTGAATTCCTTATTAGTGTAAAGCCAAGAACAAAGTCTCCATTTAGCATTTTGAAAGATACCACTAAAATCCGTTGTAGTCCCCTTAAAGATCCTCAAATTCCTCTCCTTCAAAATGCACTATAAGACCACAGATGGAATCAAGTTCCAAGCAAGTTTTCTCCTATATGAGAACAAAGTCGCCATTTAGAACTTCATAGATTCTAGGAAGTCTTCAAATTTGGTTCTCTCTTGTTTCATAGTGAACATGAGTCGAATTTGCGGATTTATACTTTCTTTTACGTTGGAGGCATAGGTAGGTGTTAAAACCGGTCCTACCCTTCATCAACAACAAGGGAGTAGAAATAAGTACAGGGGTGAAGGGTAGAAGAACCAAAAGTAGGAGGAAAAGATGCAATCAAGGGTAGAAGAACCAAAAGTAGGAGGAAAAGATGCAATCAAGTCAAACTCATCTGACGGTCCTTTAAAGAATTAGATTCTCCACATTAAAGATATTATTGATACCTATATCTGTTGGTAACTCGGCCTGCACTTTGGGCATGCAGACCATAAATTGGGTCCACTTACATATGGCCCATTTAGTGTTGATTGGGCCATACATGACCACTAACTTCCTCCTCTACCTAACCCATACTTGGGTAAGCTAGTGGCATGAGCTTTTCATTCCTTTGACACCTAGCTTGCCTAGTGTCATTGGTGGCATGAACCATTTCCCTCCCATGCCATGTGTCATGTGGTGGCGCAACCCTTCTCTCCCATTGACACCTATCTCATCCTCGAAGCATGTGGTGACACAAGCTCTTTCTTCCATTGACGCCTAACCTATCCACGAAGCATGTGGTGGCACAAGCTTTCTCTCCCATTGACACTTAACCTATCCGTGAAGCATGTGGGGGATAAGCTCTCTCCCATTGACACCTAAGCTGTCCATTTGGCATGTGGTGACACAAGTTTTTTCTCCCATTGACACTTAGCTTACCATGTGTCATGTGATGGCATGGTTAACCGCTCCTATATAAGCCCATGAATCTAAGTGAGAGGAGTATGTTATTGGAAATTTCATTCGCTATTATCCATCTCACTAGCATCACTCACTTCATCACGGAGATGATCTAGTTTGTTGAATCAAGGGGGTGTTGTGTAGAGCTTTTCAGTCGTGATTGCTTCTATTTGTTCACCGAGATTAATTGACTTGGCTCTAGTTGGGTCCAAAAACTGAAAAGTTCTTATTTTGATAATATGTATTATTTGATTGTGCTTGTTTAATTGTATATTAGATCTATCATACTATTTTTATGGCTCTACACATGATTAAATGGGGATACCTCAGTTGGACTTTGCGGCTTAACAAGTTTCCTTGCATTTCAGGTAGAGGTTTTGGCTGGGCTAAGCATCCAATTGGGGGTGTGAGCTTTGAACGTGGAAGGGGTTTCCATCCCCGTGGACGTGGTCGAGCTGGAAGGTTCTCTTTTGCTCGCGGTAATGATCTGGAGAACTTGCATATTAATTCTAATGAAAGCATCCTTTCATAGATAGAGTTAATTGAGCATATATTCTAGTGGCTTTTCTCTCACAAGTTTTTAATTGAGTTTTGAAATATTTGCCAAATTTAGATACTTTATTGCTGTATAGAAATAAAGAAAAAGTAATCTACAAGAATTTGACCATATAATTCTGCATTATTACTGCCAACAAGCAGGGGGGAGAAGGGGGCATTTTGGAAGTGTGTACACTGAAGAATTTATACCTGATGTTCCGATCTCATTGAGGCCTAGACCTGGTCCTCTTGACATGGGCCCTATGGAACCCTTCCACTACAGGAGGAATCCTTTTTCTCCTGAAAGAGACTTTGGCAGGCCATTTGGTGGCTTTCGTGATGATTCATATGTGTATGATGGCAATGTGCGTGGTATGAAACGATCATTTTCCATGATGGTAAGTGGAAACACCTGATAATCAATATGCATTGACCTTTTTAGTATTTTAATTTTGCTGTGTATAAAAATTAATAAACGTCTTCAGGACCATGATTCTGGTTACGTAGAGCCTGGGAGCAGACTACGCCCTTGCTATGATTTTCCTGATCCATTATCACATAGTACACATTACCGAGGTTTCAAAACTTTTCTCATAAGCATATTCTTATATTACTGGGATGCGTTTTAGTACTAGAATACGTGTTGGCTGACATAAACTCCCTTCTTTTTCCAGATACTTTTGGAGCTCAAGGTGGCCTTTACTTGCACGATTATTACGGTCCAGATGTAAGTACATAATTTATGTGTGGTAATTAATTCCTTGTATTGTAGTTTTAGCAGAAGTTTGATAACTGTTTTCAGATTGCTGATTCTCATGAAGTTCTCTTTACTTGTACTGAATGGTTGTATTTCTATTTTTTACAGTATGGTTCTAGTGCATATCCATCCTTCTATGATGGTGAACACCCAATAGGACGTCGATATTATTATTAGGCCTCAGCTTTTGGTAATGTCGAATTCTCCAATATTGTAGGTGGTTATATTTCTTTTACCAATTGGTTGCATGTGGTGATGTAATACAAGTTGTCTTGCAGATGTGGGGCATGGTGTCGCAGAATAATGTGCTTGCTGTCTAGAAGGGAAACTTAATTTACTCTTTTTCCTATCTTTTGTGTTAGTTACTTTATGAATTATCTGTTGGTCAATATGGAGAACTTTGGTCTAGATTATCTGTTAGAGAACTTATCTGCTTGTAATTTGGTTGAGCTAGGAGGTTAGATACCATTATTAGTCAAAATTGAAAGGAAAGTTGAACTTGTTTGTTTGTGGAACTAATCACTTTGAGGGCATTGAACATATGATGCTGAGATTAATTTGAGACATGTCAACTTGTCACTGATTTATAAACTTGTTGGTGGATATATATGGTGACCTTTGACTTGGGTGAATATGAAAGATCAATTATGGTGACTTCACAATTTCTCGATGTGGAATATTTTCAGTTATTTCATGTTTTACCATTGAGATGCAGACTTCAATAGCTTTGGAGTGCTTAAGCATATGAGCAGTATCCAGTGTACAGAGAATATAACATGCTTGATCTTCTAGGCAAGTATAGCTTAGGAAGAAAATTAGGCAAGCTATTTTGTTTGCTGAATAGTATACAAGCAAAGCTTTTGTGGTCATGCTCAATTAAGTGAAATGGAGGAGTTTGAGTACCAGCTAATGTCATTGTTGGTGGACCATGGAAATGGTTTTTAATGGTCTGTCACCCTTAAATTACATGTTCTCATACCCTGATATTGGATATTTATGTGCATTTATTTTGATCAGTGTGTACTTATACCATTGATCTCTGGATTTCAAATGTCTTAAAGGATATCCTGCGTCTGTGCCATGATCAGATCAGTCTTATCCCTTTTTTATCTAATTTTTTTCCTCTGTGAGAAATAGATCAGTTTTATTCAGAAAAAGGGTGATCTGGAATTAATCCTCTATTTCTCTGAGAGCTTTATGTGATGCTGCTGATGGGACATCCAACATTTATCTTAGGAAGCCTATTTACTTGAAAATGTACTTGTTGATATTGTGGTCAAAGGCTTTATGAAGATCTATATGTGATGTTTATCACAAGAAAATTAGAAATGAGTGAATGCCTCTGACCTTTTTGGTGGTTATGAAATTGGAAGTACATTCATTTGAAGTTATGATAGTTGGATTTCTTTCAAGCTATTAAGGTGGAATTGACCTGTATCTACTACATGCAACTATATCTTTATTGGCTGTTTTTAGGTTCTAGGCAGTTACGATCTAGCTGGTTTAGAAACTACCAATGCTATTTGTGCAAAGTGATGGCCATCCTATCTTTAAGTTCTTTGGGTGTTTTCTGAGATCACCTTTATTTAAAAACTCAAGCTTTTTGTTATGGAATTTTGAAGTTCTTCGATCCTTTGGTTTCGTAATTTGTAATGGGATCAATATTAAGTCATATGGCTCTACTTTTCATTTCTTACTCCTTATTTTCAAATCTTTTCCATATCTTCAAAGTATAAAATCAAAGTGCTGATTTTTTTATTCTGTTCTGGTATTTTATATGCTTCAGTGGTTTGGTGAGACTGAGAATGCTTCGTTTCTGTTCTAAATGAGCTGACATGAGTTGTGAATGATGTGCAAGCTAATTTTATGGGCTTACAATTTTTAAGATCTCGTAGACAGTTATTTTTAATATATTGGCTGGCATTACTATAAAAAGGGTATAGGCTTTTGCTGGTCTAGCTTACCATATTTATATTTGAAGGCTATTCCGAGCAGGGTAATCATGCAATGATTTGCAATTGTATAGGCAGTCAGCAACTTTATGGTTTGTAAGACCCTTTTGATTCATCTATAAGAATTGGCAAATGGTGTTAGCATTGTTTGTGAGTCTTGAAAATAACTTGATATTTGCTAGTACGCAAGTAGAAAAATTTGTGCATGCCATCTATTTTTGTCGCTCCCATCCTTGCTTTTCCTTCATGCCACTTTTTAGGTGAAGTTGATAAGTTCATCTATTTATTTAGGTGTGTGTGTAGATGCTAGGACACTAAAAGGCTAACAATCTCTTTGGTAGTTGGTATGAGAAAAAAATAGAATGTGAATGAAGGTGCTAACATGGCACTCATTCCACTTGGCTTGGATTTGGTGGTTGTACTTTGTAAAAACCACACTATTGAATTGCTTTTGCTTAAGGTTTATTCCTTTTTTTATTATATCCCGTCTTGCTTTGCTTTAGTTTATTTCACTAGTTTTCTTTTCCCATGTACATATATCAAGAGGGGTGAGTCAAATTGAGTGATATGATCGGCCCCACAACTTGATATGACGGACAAGCGACAAAGCGAGTTATTAAGACTGTTAGGGCCTCGGTTGGACCGAGTCTATGTATTGTCAATTCTGTGACCCAGTTGTCCTTGCCTTTGAAGATCAATGATTGAAAAATCAAGTGCAAGCTGCAAGACATCTCACCATTTGTTTGGCAACCACACAGGTAAAATGACCATAGAAGACCATAGGATGAACCAAACACACACAGGATCTCGAACCAAGCCATTAGAACTTAAAATGGAAAAACTAAATCGACAACTGTCAAGCTCCTCGAGTTGAGATCAAATACCATGACTTTGAGAAGCTCTTTCAATCCATCAAATGTGTTAATCAATTGGTAAATTTATTATAGTTGGATAGAGCATTGAACGAGCTTTTCGGAATGTCCAAGATCACTCGATTTCGAGTTCGGGAGCTCAAGTTATGGCCCTTTTAGTGGAGTGCACTATTGCTGTAAATAGTGCTCTGAGGTCTCAGGCTTCCGAGACCTCGGGAAACAGAGAGTTCTGAAGAGCTGAAAATTTTCTGTAAAGTCTTGTTTGCTCTTAGATCTCCGAGACCTCAGACCTAGACTCCGAGATCTCGGACTGGTGACCGTTTTATAGTCGTTTTTAAGATGTTAAGTGAACAATGCCCTGAGACCTTGTACAGGTCTAAGATACAGATTTAAATGTAGTAGCAACTCTGATAGGTCTAGGACAGATCTTGGACAGAACTGGGACTGGTTTGGTGCTGTTTTGAGACAGATCTAGGGTTGAACTGGGACAGATTTTGGGACAAATCTGGGATAGGTTTTGGGGTTGTTTCTGGGACAGATTTACTACGGGTTTTGGAGGTGTTTCTGGGGAAGAAAAGGAAAAGAGAGAGGAAGAGAGATAAAGAGATAGAAGAAGAAGAATAATACCTGAAGATGGAAAGATGGTAGCCTCATGCTAGGTTTCACACCAGAAGGGCCTTATGTCAAATGAATCACTCCCAAATTATTTTCATTGCACAAGCAACGGAGAAAAACTTTAATGTCATTCATCATTAAGTGTCAATCCCTTATGGAGAGGTTACATCACATATATAATGACTTAAAAATATGAAAAAAACCAAAATACCCTCAAATAAACAAATATCAAACTACCCCCAATGATTAGAAAGTCCTAATTACATGTAAAATCACTAAATTTTTCCAAACAAAACCAACTATTGGACTAAACAAATAAATGAAAGAAAAATACAATCATGAAAAGCTGGAAATCCTATATCTAAATATGGAAACTCGCTAAATATGGAAACTCGTGTGGTGCTTCGCATCAATTCTTTATTTTTTTCGTTGAAGGCGTAGATAGGCGTTAAACCCAATTCTTCCCTTCATCAGTTGGTGATCAGAGCTTAGATCCATATCTGTGGGCAGACACACTATATTTTGGATACATTGAATTTGAGATCTAAATTTAACACTTGCTATTCCATACACCTAATAACTTTCTATTTAGAAAGTGGTCATTTTCGGCAATCATTTAATAATCTGGGATATCTTCTTTTTTTTTTTTGGGAAAGTTCTATTTTTAGAAAGCAACTAAATTGGAAGTTGACATTTTTGGAACCCGTATAATTTTTTTGGACTGTTAACTTTTGAGTTATATTTTTTAGAACTTGCTATTTTGGAAACTTGCTATTCTTGGAAGTGGTGTTTTCTATCCTTCTTTTAGAAGCTTTCTATACCTTTTTGGAAGAGCGACTAATACATTTCCTCATACGTCAACGGTGGGATGGGAAGATGTGGTTTTGGAAGAAATCAATAGAGAACAACCACCACCACCACAATGTAACATCGTGATAGAGCAACTATTGGAAGAAGTAGTAGCGAATCTCACTCAGAGCATGGCAACTATACAGATGACTCTTTAACAACAACAAGTTTCTTTTCAACAACAACAAACAACCTTTCAACAACAGTTGCAGCAACTGGTGACTCTCCTGACCATGCAGGCTAGACTGCCACCTGCTATATCTCAGCAGTCTAGTGATGGTATTCGTGCAGAAGGCCTAGAGGACAGTAATTCAAAGGTATCAGTGAACAAACATCCTAGAAGACATTCTCAGCTTGTCAGAAGACATGATAGAGATCATGGCGACGATGATGAAAGATCCTTTGGCATAAACTACATTCTAGAATATTTTGGAGGTATGATTGCTGACGGATTTCTTGATTGGATTGATACTGTTGAGAACATTTTAAGTGCAAAACAACCCAGGCCACAAACGTGTTCCATTTGTGGTGATTAAATTAAAAGTAAGAGCCTTAGCTTGGTATGGGAAGTTAAAGATGAAAGGCAAACCCAAGGAAATGATAAGATCCAATCCTGAGAGAAATTGAAAAAGATCATGTACAAGACCTTCATTCCTTCCAACTACACTCAAGAATTATGCCATAGACTCTTAGAAGTTGAAATAGATACTGTTGAGAACATTTTTTAGTGCAAAACAATCCAGGTCACAAACATGTTCCATGTGTGTGGTGATTAAATGAAAAGTAGAGCCTTAGCTTGGTATAGGAAGCTAAAGATGAAAGGCAAACCCGAGGAAAGAATAAGATCCAATCTTGGGAGAAATTGAAAAAGATTATGTATAAAACCTTCATTCCTTCCACCTATACTTAAGAAGTTGAAACTGTGACAAAACTTGATGCACGACAGGGGGATAGGGTAACCCTAAATGCCTAATGTGGTTCTCTAAAACTTAAAATGGATGAAATCAATGCACCCTAAATCTAAAAATGGGCTGAAATTAAATTCTATATAATATTTGTGATTAATTAATATAAAAATTTACCACACATAATCATGCAAATATGAAGATCATATGTTTAAAAGGAATAAATGGGTCAATGGTCTTTTCAATGGCAGTTTGGTTACTGTTGTACTTAGGCACATGATATATCTTGGACTTCCCTTAAAATAAAAGGGTATACGAATGGAAAAAAGGGAATGTGAATGGGATAAAAGAAACGGGGCTACGAATGGAATTAAAGAAAAGGGTGCGAATGGAATTATATGCAAGGGTTGGTTTAGGGGTCACGGAACATGGGTGTGGTGGTGACGACGAACAGGGGGAAGGGGGTATGGGTTCGCAGCAAACAAGGGAATGGGTCTATGGGTTCACAGAAGCATCATTGGAGGGATTTGGAGGTGGCGGAAGTGGGAAAGGGCCAAACAGTGTTGTGCGGAAGTGGCTGAGGGACAACTTTGGGCAGATCTGGACTGGTAAGGGGGTGGAAAGAGTGTAGATCTGGACTGGTAAGGGGTGGAAAGGGAAGGGGGTTTTCTTTTGTGTTTCATTTGGGTTTGGGGATGGGAGAGAGAGGTGGAAGCAAGAGGGGTTCTCAAGGGGTCACGACAGTTTGGGAGGCTTGTTTATAATGGTGGAAACAACATGGGAAATTGGGATGGAATTTGCCCAAGGATTAGGACTTAGGGACGGACAAAGGGAAGAAGAAGAAGAATAAAAGTAGATGGAGAGTACCTGAAGAAAAAGAAGGCTTCTCGCCGTGCTTGGATTCCACCAAGCGTTGAATTCCACCAAGAGTTCACCGTCGCACCATGCACAGGTAGTTGCAAAAATCTCAATTCCTATTCCATCTCATTCGTTTGCCTCAAAGAGGCTACAAACTTATAAGCTTTTACATTACTAAAAATAAAAGCATTCATAAGTACTAAAATACCCTACCCAAAAATAAACTAAAACTAAAATACATAATAATAATTAAAAAAAAAAACATGGAACAACAGTAGAAGAGGCACGAAAGTGCTCCTTGCTCCACATCAACTGTAGCAGATTACGTAGAAGAATGCAGTCTCTTGTTAGCTCGTAATAACTTTGTAGAAACATAAGAGCAACGTGTGACTAGATATATGGATGACTTAAGACCTGCCATAGCCGATGCATTGGCTCCTTCGACTTCTTCAAGTTGGCAGATGCATATCAAAAAGCTCTCCAGTGCGAGAAGATCGAGAAGAGAAATGGGAGGTCCATCTTCCTTAATTCCAGCATATTCACACTTCTTTGCAGATCTACGGCGGAACAAGGCACACCATCCAGAGCATTAGCCAAATAGGTTAGCTAACCTTCAACATTAGATCCGAAGGGCAAATGTAAGGGGAAGTGTTTCAAGTGTAAGCTATTGGACATGTAGCATCAGAATGTCCAAAAAGATAGTGGTTGCAGTGATGATAGTTAAATCCAGATTCCTTTGGTGAAGATGGAATCAACTATGGGGACTCATGTGACAATCTTATGATCCAATACTCTCTCATAGCACCAAAGCAAGAATTGAAAGAAGATAGGATGCGCACCAACATATTCCACTCCAGATGCACCATTGGTGGCAAGGTATGTCATTTGATTATAGACAACGGTGGTTGCAGTAATGTAGTGTCTCAAGAAGTCATAGACAAATTGAAATGTAAGACACAAAAGTACCCTCGTCCTTATCAAATTTCCTAGTTCAAGAATGGAAATGAGGTAATTGTTGACCGCAAGTGTCTGATCTCATCTTCCATTGCAAATGAGTACTACGATGATGTATGGTGTGACGTTTTACCTATGGATGCCTGTCACTTGCTCTTGGGAGGACCTTGGCAATATGACAAAAACATTTGTCACCATGGTTGTAAAAATGTCTATACCTTCTTCAAAGATGGGACTAAACATGTGTTGGGTCCATTGAAGCAAATTGAGACAGGAAGAAACAAAGATATGTAAGTCTTCGTACCTTTAAGACTTTGAGAAAGAATTGGAGGAAGAAATGATGGAGATCTTTGTCTTAGTGGTCAAAAAGGAAATAGTCGAGACCTCTTTCCCTCTAGTGATGCAACCCTTGATGGACAATTATGCAAATGTATCTACCTGCAGGGTTACCACCGATGTGGGATATACAACATTGCATAGATCTGGTTCCCGGGGCAGTTCTACGAACAAGTAGCTTACCGTATGAATCCTACCGAGCATGTAGAGTTGAACATACATGTTCAAAATTTGGTAGATAAGGGGTTAATTCGGGAGAGTGAACCCATGTTCAATATTGGCTTTGTTGACACCAAAGAAAGATAGTGGTTGGTGGATGTGCATAGACAACATAGCTATCAATAAGATCACTACCTGGTATTGCTTTCTTATTCTATGACTTGATGTTATGTTGGATATGGTATCTGGCGCGCAAGTGTTTTCCAAGGTCGACCTTAGACACTACTATCATCAGATTAGGATTCGTCCAGGTGATGAGTGGAAGACTGCATTCAAGATCAGAGAAGGTTTATATGAGTGGTTGGTTATGCCGTTCAGTCTCTCCAATGCACCCCATTGTCAAAAATACCGTTCTTAGGATATGAACGACGATTGGTAATGTCGAGATATTTTAAAATTCTTGGATTTTTATTGAGAAAATAACAGGAAAATCTCGTGGAAAATATAATATTTAAAAAAATAATAATAAAATAATAAATGGAAATATTAATAAGGAATTTATTGGGATATTGTCACTGATATACCACTTATCTCGTTTTTAATGTGATTTATTGAAAATTTACTGAGAATTTACCGAAGTGCCGATAAATACGTGTTATTAATGCGGTAATAGTATTTTGCCGATAGAAACGTGATAAATTTGAAAATATGGCCGATATTTGTGACATTGATGCACCCACACATTCATGAAAGTCATGAATCAAGTTTTGAAGCCTTTCATTTGAAAGTTTGTTGTAGTATATTTCGATGACATCCTGATCTACATCTGAGATGTGACCTCCCACCTAGATCATTTGCAACAAAGTTTTGATGTATTTAGGAATGAAAAATTGTATGCAAATATGAAAAAATGTACCTTTATAAGTAACGAAATTATTTTCATGGGGTAGGTTGTTTCTACGGATGGAAGCTAGGTGGATGAAGCAAAGGTTTATATTTACGTAAACCCCCATGGGATTGGATCATAGAGTCCAAGTATTTAAATTTATCAAAGTTAACTCATTCCTTTTTTTATTGGATGACATGGGTATCCTTATGTTGTGGGACCCACTTCAAGACAGTGGATCATGTGGGACCCATATCTGCGTAGAGTTGACCAGAATCTTCTTATTCTGGAAAGTCAACTTAGTTTATTGTAATTGATTTGTAATTGATTACTATTTTATTTTCTTTCTACATTTAGCCATCATAATTGGCTCCTTGTTCGATATATATTCCTGTAATTTCATACAGTTAATACACATTCAAAATACAGAGAGAATAATTCTTCTCCAATACTCTCTTCCTTCTCTCTTTCTTTTAAGTATTATTTTCTACATGGTATCAGTCAGTATTGATCTCTGGAGTGTTTAGGAGGCTTCCTAATCTATTTTATTGTTCCTCGTTGCAGACACTATTCATCACTGGAGTTCCATTTCATCATCAGACTCCGGTGTCATCTTCTTATCTTCCAGGTTCTCTGTTGCGGATCTTCTCCCCTCTCTCCTTAGTATCTGCTCCTTTTCACAGCTTCTGGATAGATTTTCTGTTGTCCCCAATTCACTGTTTTGTTGCCTAGACCTTCGCCACCGTATTTTTTTTTCCTGGTGACATTTTCGCCATTAGGGACTACCGTACCCCTATCGTTTTTGACACGACATCTCATCTGTGGTGCCTTAGCCTTTTGGAGCCTATTGCTTGGAGTTTTTGGTCGTCATACACCTAGCGACAATACCATCTCTCAAAAACCCATTTTTTGAGAACCTTGTCAGATTTGCTAGCTGGGTCCTTCGATTCTCTACTGCTGCTACACAATACTGTCGCTCCTTTTGGTTTACATCGCACCTAGGTCCTCCACATTCCATTACCTATGGGGCCCATGTGTCTGCTGTTTTCCAGTGGCTATCTGGGATGCCTGTACTCCCTGTTTTTTGGAATTTCTTCTTGGATCTGCTGGCTTCTGGATCTTCTAGCAGCAGTGTCGCCCCCACCTCTGTTTTGCATCCATAAGGCTTTCGCTTCTGTTCATGCTCGGTGGGACCCACTTTTGACGCGATTTCCCCCCTACACCACTGCCTCTAGATCTGTTGGGTTTTCTTTTGGGCTTTTTCATTTGGATATGAGTGGGACCAACCCTTTTCCACCTGGGTTTTCCACCTTTACATTCGCCCTTGCCTTTGTCGTGTTTCTACACGGCTCTCGATTCAGTTTGTGACTGGTGGCGTCCACTTCTGCAGCAACCTGAACTGTTACTTATTCTGGACTTTTTGCTGTGCTTTTGGTTCGGTATCTGGCACACATGGCTTCATCTACTGCCTCTTCTATGGAGGCTTTTTCTGACACTCGTAGGGACACCAGAGGCCCATGGAAGAAGGGTACCCATTTTTGCACCTATTGCAAGATGACCAATCATTCTATTGACACATGCTACAAGCTTCATGGCCGCCCTGAGCAAGTTCATCTCTCCGCTGATCCTTCCTCTGATATGGCTAGTGATAGTGCCCCCAGTGACTAGAAAGGACTTTAACTTGTTACTACAACGATTGGAGAGCCTTCCATCGTCCAAGGTCTATAATGTTGTCTCCTCCCCATCTGATATTACATACCTTGCACACCATGTCTCCCATCATTCCTGGATTATTGATTCCGGTGCTACTGACCAGATGGCTGGTATGTCCACCATCTTTTCTTCCCTTTCGCCTGTTCCATGTGGGAAGGTTAAATTAGCGAATGGATCATCTATTGATATTGCTAGGAAAGGGACATTTTTAGTTTCTCTTACTTTGAACCTATCTTTTGTTTTGCATGTTTCCAACTTATCCCGTAATTTGTTATCTGAAGTTGCAAAGTAGGTGTTGGGTAGTGGTCTGAAGTTAGTGGCCTCTACGTTCTCGACTCTCCTCCTGGCAACCCAAAAGCATTTTCAACCTCTTCCTCTTCAGATGTGTGGTTGTGGCATTGCCGCCTGGGCCATCCATCAGGCGCTAACTTGAAACAAGTTGTTCCTAGTCCATCTTTTTGTCATTTTGAGTGTGAACACTGCTAATGTGGTAAGCATAGTAGATATCAAAACCCCCAACCCCACCCCCACCCCCCCCAAAACCCCCCCCCCCTCCCCACCCCCCCCCCCCCCCCCCCCCCCCCCCCCCCCCCCCTCTCTCTCTTCTCCTCTTTTTCTCTTTCTCAACAAAACTGCATCTACACTATTTTTGCTTATACATTTTGATGTTTGACAATCTCCCTATGTCTCTTGCATCGGTTTTCGTTATTTTGTTATTTTGTTACATTTATTGATGATTATTCTCGCATGGCTTGGACATATATGATGAAATATAAATCTAAGGTCTTTGATCACTTCTGTACTTTTTACTAGTGGGTTGACACTCAATTTGGTTGTAAAATTCAAGTTTTGTATAGTGATAATTGGGGTGAAGGGAGGGAGGGAGAGAGAGAGAGAGAGAGGGGGAGGGGGGGTGCATTTTTGTCACCCTCATTTCTTAGATTTTTGTCACACTCATCTCTTGCCCTTCTACACCTCAACAAAATAGTGTAGCTGAACAAAAAACCTGTCACCTTCTTGAGGTGGCTCGTTCTCTTCTTTTTACCATGCATGTCCCACAGTCCTATTGGCCCGAAGCTATGGTAACTGCTTGTTATTTCATCAACAGAATGCCATCTCACATTTTAAAACATCAGTCCCCTATTGACCTTCTTTTGCTACATAAATCCACCCCTCTTCTCCCCTTACATGTATTTAGGGGTGTGTGTTGTTCACCAATTATCTGGTCATAAACTCTCTCCCCGGTTAGTGCACTGTGTCTTTCTCTGTTACTCGCCCTTCCACAAAGGGTATAAGTGCCTGAACCCCCTTACTGGGAAAGCATATATCTCCATGGATGTCATATTTTTTTAGCACGACTCTTATTTTTCAGCAACCTCTTCGTTCTTCCTCTTCTCCCTGTAGATCCTATTCCCCCCAGCATTACCAAGCCAATTTTGGTGTATCAATGCAGACAACCTAGACCACCACCTACTGCCAACTCCACTCACTCATCTGCCAGTGGTCTAGATCCGCCAATCTCTGACCAGTGTCTGATCTCCTAATTGCACTTTGCAAAGGCAAGCGCACTTGCACCAGTCACCCACTTGATCGGTTTGTACCCTATCATGTTGTTTCATCTTCCTATCATAACTTTCTCACATCCCTGGACACTGTTAAGATCCCAAAGAGGATTGACACTGCATTGAAACATCCCTTTCCTAGAAAGCCGTCATGGATGAGGAATTACTGCACTTGAGAAGAACAATATTGCGATATAGTTCCTCTACATCCAGGGAAGACTCCCGTTAGGTATAAGTAGGTCTTTGCTTTGAAGTATAATCCAGATGGATCTATAGTCAGATACAAGGCACGCCTCGTTGCCAAATGCTTCACACAAACATATGGGGTGAACTACCACAACACTTTTTCATCTGTCGCCAAGATTTCCTCTGTGCGCATCTTGCTCTCCCTTGCCACCACTTATGCCTGACCCCTGCACTAGTTAGATGTGAAGAATGTTTTTCTACATGGTGATCTTCCGAAAGAAGTGTACATGCTTCCTCCTCCGGGGTTTGTCAAGCAGGGGGAACCTACCTTTGTCTGCAGAGTTAAGAAGACACTCTATGGCTTCAAGCAGTCTCCATGGGCTTAGTTTGAAAATTTGAGCAGTGCATTGATACCATATGACTTTACTCACTGTCAGACAGATCATTCAGTCTTTTATAGATAGGATCCACTCTATTCTGATGATTTTGGTAGTCTATGTTGATGATATTGTCCATACAAGTAACAATAAGCTGCCAGTTTTATCTTCAAACAATATCTTCGCTGCACATTTGATATTAAGGACCCGGGGCCTCTCCGTTACTTTCTTGACATTGAGGTTGCTAGATCTTCTCAAAGACTCTCCCTCTCTTAGCGGAAGCATGCCCTTGATTTCAACGAATATGTTGACAAAGGCAGTTTCTCGGACTCAACTCACTTAACTTTTTACCAAATTGAGTTTACTCAACATCTTTGAACCAACTTGAGGGAGAGTGTTGTGGGACCCACTTCAAGACAGTGGATCATGTGGGACCAATATTTGTGTAGAGTTGACCAGAATCATCTTATTATGGAAAGTCAACTTAGTTTATTGTAATTGATGTAACTGATTACTTTTTTATTTTCTTTTTACATTTAGCTATCGTAATTGGCTCCCTGTTCAAAATATATTCCTGTAATCTCATATGATACACATTCAAAATACAGAGAGCATAATTCTTCTCCAATACTTTCTCTTCTCTCTTTCTTTCTAGTATTATTTTCTACACCTTACCCCACATTGGAGGTAAGGCTAATCCCTCGGATACCATGAAACCACTTGCAAGTCTCGTGTATGAGGGAAGTTCGAGAGGAGTCAAATTCAAGATCTCTAGTCTAATTTTAGAAGCTTAGACCTCTGTTGTGAATTTGTTTGTAATAGTGTCTAGAAAAGAAAATTATGGGCATAGACTGGCTGGTTTGAGATTGCCATATCCTTGCAGCATCTTGTCGGGACAAAATGATATTTAGATTGTTTAATGCTTCGGTTGACATCCAACGAAGTGTTTAGCATTATCATCATCGTGATTTCTTCAGTATCGACTTATAGCAATGTCGATGGTTCAGTGATTGGTTGATTAATAACATGTTTGAATGGACTATTGTGTTGGATTTGATGTGCGAAGACAATGTCATTTGCCTTGCTTGTTTTTTCTTCCTCATTGTCACCTTCATTGCGCGTTATCATGGCCACGCATGGATACAACACCAGGTACAACCCAGGGAGAAATGATGACGACTCCCAACCCAGACGATACTCAGCCCATGGTGGTGATCGCTTGGATGCCCTTGCTACTTAGATGGATGAATTGACGAGGACGGTGTAGCTCTTGGCTAACTAGATGGCAGCGATGCAAGCATTGAGGACCCCACCCCAGAATGTTCACTCATCACCACCCTCCTCTCAAGGGTCTCACGCAGCGTCTCGTGACCCTTCCGATTATGATTCAACTGGAAGAAATGAAAGACGGCGGCCTAGGCATCATCATGTCAGGCCGATTCAGCCAATCACCAGAGAAAGGACACCTTTCTTCTCAATCTTGATATTTATGAGTTTGCGGGTAGGTTATCTGGTGGGTGTGTGTTTTAGTTGGGTTGGGGTATGTAAGATGTAATTGAATATGGGAAGATACCTGATTGTAACTATGTAAGGGTTTTTTTCCATAGTCTTCATTGAACCAATCCATCGACAGAGGACAACCTGTGGACGCAAAGTCCTAAACAATAAGGGTTTCAGTTTCTAGGGTTGCCACCTGAACAACTATGCGACCTTTATGCATGCAGTTTGCTAGGATATATGGCTTCAGAGAGTCCGGACCAAAGCGCACATGATAGCGATCGACAACTGCAGAAGTAGTTGTAGATTGGGCCTGTTGATTGATACTCCATCGACATAGGATATTTGTCTAGAGGATCCAGAATCTGCATCCCAGTGAGTTCCTTACGGGACAAATTGACCCAAGAGCTGCATGGTAGAGTCCCTGCACGCCATTTTTGGTTGTCTGTTTAGGCAATCGGGGGCTCGCTAAGTTTAGCAGTGCAAACCACCTCAGGCCGACAGACATATCAAAGTGGGTAACAGATCCCTAGGCAATCTGCTTAGGAGTTTGATTGGCCGTAAGCCCAGATAGTGGCATACAACTCTGTCCCATGCTGAGTTCGCCTACAATGGTTCGAAGAGTCGGACCACAAGCCACAACCCATTTCAGGTGGTCAGTGGATCCAATCCCAGTTCTGTTTGGACTTGACTCCTCTTCCGTCCTTAGGCTCGAAGAGTCAGTCGGCAACAAACCGATTTGCAGAGATTCGGAGGATCCACAAGCAAGTTCGTGACCGGATCAAAGACAACAACAACTGTTATGGTGAGGCAGCAAACCGTCACCAGCGACAGGGTGCGGTTCGAGGAAGGTGAGCATGACACCTGAAATGTCGTAGACCTAAAGCCTTATGTAGGTGAGGAACCTCTTTAGGATGAGCCTATGGAAAACTCGAGGTTGATTACTTCTCAGGAGGGGGGAAGTTGTCACGAAATATTGGCAACCACAATTGGAACACGTCTAACATGACTTCTCATTTTATTGGCCCAACCCAATTACTGCGAGGTGACCCAATTAAATGTACCCTTGACCCAGTTGACCAAATTGGTGGAAACCGTAACCCTAAACTCAAGAAACCCCAGGTCCCATACTGATGATCCTCCATGCAATCTCTTGTCTACCCACATCCCATTACTCTCTCCTTTTGTTTGCTTCATACGATCACACACCTAAACCTTAGGAGTTTTTGGTGGCTTTTGTTTGCTTCATATGACCAAACCCCTAAACATGAGGAGTTTTTGGTGGCTTGGCTACTACCTTTTAGGAATTTTTAAAATTCAAACTAGGATTTGCAAGTGGATGGCCGATCCCACTCCTTAGAAGTAGGAGCAACCCCCACTTAGGCATTCTAGATTTTTGGCACCACCCGTATTGGAATAAAAAAATATTAACTTTACAATTTTCGAGTTTCACAAGTTGAACTTGTGTTTTGATTCAAGCTTGGCTTGAGGGGCTTCGGTCATTTGTGCAATGGGTCTTTGGATCCAACCCAGGTTAGTACTATGATTCATTGTTCACCGTTTTAGGCTTGAGTTTCGATTTACGCATGGATTTCAAATTTATCTTACTTGATTAATTCATTGAATTTTGATTAAGAGAATATATTAAATCTTAACTCAACCTTGAAACATAGATTCATGGAAACTAGGCCTCTTATATGGATTAATAGTCATACTAAGGGAAGTAGTCCGATTGCGTCAAACCCAATCGACTAAGGCTTTGAAAACCTGTGAGAGTTTTGAATCCGAAATCTTGGCTTGCGTAAGGCCTCCCCCGCTTTTCATTAGAAGGTTGGGGAGCCGAGCCGTCTTTGGAGTAGGTTGTGATGATGAACCCCCTGTTGAGGACTTTGGGTTCACGGGCTTATTCGTTGATGGGGTAGGGCGGCCACTCCTACTCTCAATCCTTTCAAACTAGACTGCTTTTTGGTAAGCGTCGACCAAGTCATGAAAGTTGAGGGTAGTCAGAGAATCGGATATTGAAGGTCTTAGGCCGTCTATGAACCGCGAGATGCTGCGCTGTTAAGACTCACCCAAATTATTGCGAGTAAGTAGAAGGTTGAATTCTTTAGCGTACTCAATAATAGTTTGGCTTCCAAGTCTGATTCTTTGAAGCCGGTGGGAGAGTTCCTTTGCATAATTGGAAGGTATGAAGGTTTTGTCCATAGGCTTTCGAAGCTTTTTCCAAGATTGGATTTTCTCCTTTCCTAAGGTTTTCTTCTCAGTTTTCACTCTCTTAAACCATGACAAAGCCATTCCCTTTAATTTCATGATTACAAGATTTGCCCTTTTTACACCAGAAACATTCCCACACTCAAATACATTGTCAACACACTCTACCTCTGAAATGAATTTGATTCCTCTGATGCACAATATAGTTGATGAACATAACAATTTTGTTGCCTTTTATTAATGAAATCAAGATTAGTTGAGGCTCTCGTGGCCAAATTCCCCACTATCTACCGTTTCATCACTATCCCATCATCACTTTCCACAGAAACCTACCATAAAAAGAGAGATGAAGGAGAATAGAGAATCAACATTACAGATCGGTCCTATTGGACCCAGAAAATCCACAACCTATGCACAAACCAAGCTAATGGCGCTGAGGCAATTCGCCTCCTCGACCAACTTTGCCTTTGTGGCTACTGCTTGGATTCCCGCAGCATCATCATCCATGCTCTCTGTGACTCCCGACGCTTTGCCGAGGCCAGCTGCCGCCGCCTCCTCTTCCTTACCTCCCACTCCCTCCCCGACACCCGCACTGCCAATTTACTCCTTGCTCGCCTCCTTGATGTTGATACCCCCAGTTGACCATGTGTGTCTTTGATCGGACAATTGCTGCAATGCCCCCTGGAGAAGACAATATAGAAAGGTCATTTTAAGAAAGTCATGAAGCAGAAAGGGCAAGTGGAAAACAAAAGCTAAGCAACGAAGGTTATTTTAAGAATATCAGTCAAGCTTCATGTTTCCATTTGGACTACCAAACTGGGAATAGAGAGAACGGAGAGGCGCTGAGAGGCAAAGGAGGCATGAGGGCAGCAATCGAAGGAGAAGGTTCGATAGCGGCAGCAGAGAGGAGGGGCTAGGGCATAAGAAAAAAACTCATCTGTTTTATACTTGTGGAACTCGAGTTGCGGGTCAAGTTAAGTTGGGTCGGGTCGGGTTAATTTTAAATTGCTCAACTCAACCCAACCCGAATTCCATGCGAGCTTTTTTGTTCAACTCGACCCTACCCAAAATATACAAATACATAACCCAACCCACTTTATTTCCCTGGTCGGGTCATGCGGGTCGGGTTTTAACTCGACCCAGGTTTCGCCCCTAGCCAAACCACAATTTTTCTTCGAAGTGCAATTGGAAGCAATGTATGGCCAAACACGGTGTTTTCCCAATTTGGCTTTGATGATCAACTGATGCAAACCTAGTTGGCGTAAAAAACCGTCCAAGGTTTGCTAGGAAAATGGTGTCCAAATACCTTTCAGTTTATGGAGCCCTGAACCGTTCAAGTATCTATGAACTCGGTTCCTTGCCAACGACAATGTCAATGAACGTCGATGACGAGCAAGTTTTTCCAAGAATGCTTATGTTTGGGGTTGAATTAAATTTTAAACATTTGTTCTCTTCCCAGGTGGGATTCAGTCAAGAAAGGGAGAAGAAAAGATGTTCCAAATTTTAAATTGATTCAAGCAAACTGAAGAACATGAATTTCAATCAAATATTGGTACTTGCTTTCAAATTCGTCCCAAAGGAGAAGATGTCTCAGCCTTTTGTTCAATTCTAAACTCCACCGAGTTGAAGGTCCAAATTGTTCTTATTATTGAGTTCTGAAATTCGGCCAACAAGTATGCCTTTAAATAGGCTACACAAAAAACGCTAACTAGGACTCAACTAGGGTTGGCTTGAGACTCAACTATGGGTGGCAAGTTTGACCTTCCCAAAACATGAAAGAAGAACAAATTTGGCTCCTACCTACACAATCAATTGGACTCTCATGAGGAGTAATCCTTGTGTTTTACAATGGACCAATTTTGGACCAATAAATCAACAGAAAAAGACACCTAGACTTGATGGACCAATCAAATGAAAGAGAAGAAACACACAAAGCTAAAATTAGCTAAAGTTGACTCTCCAAGCTTGCAAACGCCTTTGCATTGTGTGAGATGGGTTTCCATGTTTACCACATGCCATTCCACATTAGTGTTTTGGAGAGTGGATGGTCTTGGGACACCCAAGGGGAGAGGTTAGGGTGGTGGGCGGCCAAAGGAGAGATTTTAGGACTTGTGTTGTGAAGCTTAGGGTTTTGCATGGGAGAATTAGGGTTGGTCCTAATTGGATCATGCAAATGGATAATTGGGTCACTCAGGGGATTTAATTGGGTCACCTGAGTTAAACCAACCAATTGGAAATGTTTATTGGCCAGTTTCCAATGAGGGTTGCATCTGTCAAAATGGTCCATGGATGCCAATGCAATCTCCTCAATCCTGTCATAGTCCACATTATCTTCATTGACGATGTCCTCATCAATGATGTATTTATTCCTTATATGAGATTGGTACTCTGTAATTGGATTTGGCAAATTTTCTATTGTTTGTTTGCCTCTCTATTATCTATTAGACTTGAACATGCAACACTATGGTTGCAACATTCACTTCGCACTATGCTACAGGCTCAGGTTCGTTCTATGATCATATGCTTCTGAACTTTAGCAGCTCGCCTATCCTAGTGTGCTTTCATCTCATCCATAGAATTCTAGACTTCTGCCTTCCATTACCTTTCTTGGGATTGCCCAAGCACATACTTAGCGATTTGTTTGCACCAGCCATTTCATCCTGCAAATATCTTTCTTGTTTTAATTCCCATCTCTGTTTGTCTTTTATGTTTTTAAAGACACACCAGAATTCCTAAATCATGCTTCATAGATTGCCACCCTTTTCCAACAATTATATGAAGCAAAAGAGGCACAGCTTATTGGAAGATGGCTTTTAGTAGAGGATGGATTTGGTAAAATGAGGTTAATTTGCCCTAGTTCCATCTTCTTTATATTGCACTGATATTTCTTCCAATGATTATAGTAGAAGATTAAAAAAAAAACTTCATTATGTCATTACTACACAATAAAATAGACATAACATGTGCCTAGCTAAAAGGCAATTGTAAAGCTGGATGAGGTGCCCTTTGCTTGCTATTATTGTTCTTGCCTGTTGCATATTTTCTTGTTGGGCACACTTTTCCTATCTATTAGCCTCCTCATTAATGATATTTCTATTATTCCTACTCCACTGCCTCCCTACTGTTCATCACAATCATCTTTTGTGGTGTGTTGACACCATTGCCATGTGTGGACAAAAGACATGGAACCCACTCCATAGTTGGATCTACTTTCTTCTCTTTTGTTGTGTATGTGAGCTTGCATTTGCGTGCATCCTTTTTTCACCTTTTGTATTCTGTTTGAGAGTTCATGGTTTCAGCACGAGAGAGCATGATTGCACTTGATGATATGCACCGTGATGCCTCACAAAGATTCCAAGATGAGAAAGTATTATAGTTTATGTTTAAGCCAGCTTATTAGGTGCCCAAGTTCATGTCTCCATGTTCTCTGTCAATTTTTTTGTTCCTATATATTATTAAATAGTGAATGCTCGATCCATTTCTGCTGGTGTTCTCTTTTAAGCTAAGTTTTTTTTTTTTTGTAGTTTCCATTTTAGCAGTTCTATTATTAAGTAATTTGTGGTGATCTTGTAGAATGGTCTATGGAAATCTCCTCCACCTATTCGTTCCCTGACCAGTTCCATATCCAGGGACCATGTGCCACCAATAGCAAATCGCGGCTGGATCCAGTCCTAGCAGTTGACTCCATTGACCGAGTCTAGGCGCCATCCCGCCCACCCATGGGACCCGGGTTTTGTTTTCAGGGAAAGGGGAGAGGAGTTGTTGTGAAGAGCCCAGGGATTGGTTGTTGCTGAAGAGACGGGGAGACTGAGCTTTCTTGATAGAAGAACCTCCTTTCGTGGGATTAGAAGCCGGAACCTCCGTAAAAATGACCGGAGGAAAGATCAGGAAGGAGAAATATTTGGGCATTTTATCAATGAAAGGGGGGGTAGCGCCATTAAATAAATGGAAATTCTATGATTAAAGATTTCTTGTTATTCTGATCTGATTTGCAAGGGAGATCAGTAGGGGCATGCTTGTAGCATTATTCTCTTTGTCGATTTTGTAAATTACTTCCGATCTAAACTCAGCTCTATACTTGTAAATCATCCCAGGTGTTCATTTGTGATTCTCCTCCCTTGACCTATGGTGATGGATATGGTCAAAGTAAAGTGGCTATTGATCAAAGGGTGAGGATTAAAGGTTGAGGTCAAATGGGATTCTCTCCATTTTTTCCCAGAGAGAATATTTACAAGCAGCTGGTGCCCACTTAGTTTTCTCTATGTGTCTTTGGTTTAGAACATTTTCAATGACAGGTGGAAAATTGTTATGGTCCCATGTCTCATCTCCAAAATTGACCTTTCATGCTGCAACCTTTTACTCATTGGAAAGATCAGTGAGAAAATGATAATGAGCCAAAAGGGTTAGTATTTGCTGATGTTTTTAGTTGTATTTTCCTCCAAATTTTAATGGTCCTGTGTTGATCTCCTCCTTAACCTTTCACTACTCCCTTGACCTCACACGTACTGGAAATTCGGCAAGAAATGACATGAGCGCAACAGGTTTGCATTTGCTTCAGGCCCTGCACAGTGAACTCTAATGTTTGGTATTTTACATCCTTTTTTGAGCTTCTTTTCCTTTGCCCTTAATTTACGCCAGTTAGTAGTTATTTAGCACGTACTTGCCATCTGGTGCCATGTTAGACCACAGTTTGCCAAGCCTGTGCACCAATTGAGGAACCGATTGAGTTGATTCAAGATGATCACGTATTGAGTGATTGGGTCAGGTAAGATTTTAAGATCCACTTGATTGAAAACTGTATGATTTAAGCTTTGTTGACTCTGGCTGTGTTTCTATCAGGGATGCAAAACCATGGTTTGGGCTTGTGGGAGTTGGACCAACTCTTTGAGTTGCAGCATTGAAACTTTCTTCCTTTTAAAGAAAATGATGATATGCAAAATCCTTGTGCGAATGTCATTGTACTGTTATTTGTATTGTGGTGATGGATTTATGAGTTTTTAAGCACTGATTTTAATTAAAAAAAATTGAGCATCAGTTTCTTGTGTTTTGAGTGTTATTATGGATAATAGGTGGAATTCACATGTCTGTATGATCTAACCTACTCAGTTGACCCATTTGGTTTCCTGGGCATCTCAAGCCAAGACCTAGTCGCAGCCAATAAACTCTGTTGTATATCAACCTTACTTGTATTTACATTTTACTGAAAGAGCATATCTAATCTAATGAGAATTTTATTTATTTGTGTTGTGTGGTTATAATCAGCAGGGTTTAATTTCGTTGGGTCTATTATGGGAGCCTTGGGGGTTGGAAGGAAAATTATGCCTTCGAAGTTCTAACAAACAACCAAAACCCAAATTTCAGCAGTGGTAGTATGTTTGTTTGAAATTCATTTCAAATTGACTTTATTTTCATCATTGGATGCTTGAAAATCTTGGTTCTAAAATTGATGGAGACTGAGTCTTCTCAATTGCTACGTAGAAGCAAGGACATAATTGTAAATCATGAAATCAACGCGGTTTAACGCAATCTGTTGATCTTAACTTGATAAAATCCAACTTAAATAATGAAAATTAATTGAATCAATTAATTTAAAAGAGGCATTCATGTGTTTTCAATTAAGACCGATTAATTTTATTAAAAACCATACAATTGTCAAACCAAAATTGAATCTCGACTTTGAAAAATCCAATTTGATGAATGGGAAAATTGATCGATTTGATTTAACAACACGGCCTGAACAACACTAATTGGCTCTGACTGGATTCGGGTCTTCAAACAAATTTATCAAAGAATTTCCATGCAGATTTCAAAAATTAATGAAAATAAGTTTCAGAACCAAACATGTAAAATGGGTAAACTTCTTAAACTCTTTACCAGAAAGTGTTGCTTCAACACCCCACAAAAACATTGCATGCTAAGGTTTTAAACATTGCTCCCATGCAATCTCCATGCAACTTGCATGTTGTATTAAATTTATTGATGGCCAAAAATCAGTTCTAGATGAGATTTTGAAAACTATTATAACTCTTTCAATTAGTTCAAATGGTTACCTCCAAACTGGGTTTGCAAACATGTTTGTAATCTTCCAATTGAAACGTTGAAACAAATTTATCAAGTATTTTTTTTAAAAATGCTGGTTCAAGTCGAACCCCACACGGTTTAGAAACCTGCAAAAAAAATCTCAATGCAAATTCAATTTCAAACCAATTTATCAAACTTGTTTTAATTCCTTAAAAAAAATCAGTTTGAAACTTAAAATTAGTTTAAGACAACGCTGTTTAAAAAAAAAAAATAACATACACGTGTCAGATTCAATGCATTATTGGGTTTTCAACACCCGCGAGTCAACCAACTCGAATTAATTAAACAACTAGTGGTCACGCTGAGTCTCTAGTCTAATTAATTGCAAGAACTAATGAAGTTGGAAATTTACATGGTTCTTGGAGAGGGATTCATTATTCTAAACGACATCACAACAAACTCATAATGATAGAATTTGGTGCGAAAAGTAGTCTCTCGATGTCACATTCTCTAGCTCTGAACTGATGGTATCTGAATTGAAGATCAATCTTAGAGAAATACTTAGATTTCTTCAATTGGTGAAAGTAACAAGTCATCAATTTTAAGGAGATATTTGTTTTATATTGTGATTTTGTTTAGCTTCCTGTAATTAATGCAAAGTCATTGAGTCATCCCTTTTTTTAACAAACAAGGCTGGTGTACCTCAGGGTGATGTACTAGGTTGAATAAATCCAACCTCGTTCAAGTCATTCAACTAACTTTTTAATTCCTCTAATTCCACAGGTGCCATTCTATATGTAGGCATAGAAATATGCCAAGTACCAGGGATTAGATCAATAACAAACTTAACATCTCTATGCCGAGGCAAACCCGTCAACTTCTCAGGAGAAACATCTGAGAAATCACAGACCACTTTGGGTAACTTCATATTTGAAGGTTTTGAATTCTCCCAGCCTATGTTAGCCATGTAACGCTTGGTCCTTCCAGCACAATATTGTTCGCTTTAAGCTTGCACGACTTTGTTTCTGCGAGTATATCCAAGGAATGTTCTCAAAAGGTCTTTTGCTTGAAGGACGAAGCAACACATTATATATACCAGAGGAGCCAAAGGGCTCCAGGCGATATGTGACTTTAAGGAAAACGCCCAACGCAACACGCCCAATGCTCCTCCATGGAGCCTAGCGAATTTTTCTCAGGTGCTTTGGACGTCTGGCTTAAGGCTTGGGCCCACTATGGGCGGGGTATCACAACCTACCCACCTTAAGACCAAAGTCGTCATTAGCTCTATGTGGCGGACCATATACACCACACGCGTGGACCCTCAGTCCGACTGCTGAACTGTGCTCTAATACCAATTGTAATGCCCCACCCCTTCAACACAATAATGTCCGTTTTGGGCCCGCACCCTGGCTGGTACAACTTTGTTTCTAACGAGCAAACCTAAGAAATGCTCCCAAAAGGCCTTATGCTTGAAGGTGGAAGCACTCGACATTAAATATGAGGGAAACACGCTCGCAGTAGGCGATATGGGACTCTAGAGTGGCGCCTAGCACCACCTCGAGAATTTATCTCCTTGGTTTGAACGTCGGGTTTAAGGCTTGGGCCCACTCTAGAATGGGGTATCACAACCAAAATTATCCGATCTTGATCTAATTAGAATCTTTTGGGTAGACTTTTATCAGGTGTTATATTTATTGGCTTGTTTAATTGTTTAAGATTGTTCAAAATTTAATATTTGATTTAAAAATCAAAGTTTTGACCTGAGACTCTAAAAATAACAGGTGTCTAATTTTAGAAACTTTCTAAATTTAGAAATTTCTAAATTGGTGTGTTATTGGGGTCCACAACTGTTAAAGAAAATTTATTGATTATTATTATTCAAAAATTGAAAACTTTATAAAATTAGCATATGTGGTACCCAATTGTTTTATATTTGAAAATATTGATTTGAGAATTTGAAAGTTCCCGAGTGCTAGAATACGATTGTGTAGAGGGAGGGAGGGAGGGAGAAGAGAAAGAGAGGGGGGGGGGGGGGGGGGGGGGGTAGGTGTAAATAGGACAATCCCCAATTTTCGGTCCTTTGCAAATTTCTTGATTAATAGAAATTAATAAAGCGAAATAATAATATTAGTCAAGATGCAAGGTGTTGTGTGAACAAGAGATGTGCAAATTAATTTATTACTCACACAAGCATTCCATCAAACACATGAACACTCTATGTATAGTGGTTCGATTTAAACACATCACTATTGGACTCACCCAATCTTGGGCTATCCCAAATACACTGAGTGCGAAACTACACCCTCCCTAATAGAGTAGGAATTTCACCTATAGTTTTGAAAGGTTCGACCTACCTCGGTCTATTTCCTTATCCCTCTATTTTTTTATAGTGGTTCAGGTACCTTGCTTTAATCCACTTTACAATATGATGTTTAATATAAAACAAGGAGAAACACTTGGCTTTGCAGCTCAGTTGTATGTAGATGTGCTTCTTGAAGAGTTCTCCCTAGCTTTGATCTCTTTGATGAAGAAGATGTACCAATGTATGCACAATCATAAGCTTTGGGAGAGGTTCTACGATCTAAGTTTTGCCAATGCTATCGTAAAATGATTTATTCCTTTCTCTCTTAATCTCAATCAAGTAGTTGATGTGATTTCAAAGTGATTTGCCAATTGTAAAATACAAAGAGAGATAGAGAGTGAGAGAGTTGGGTATCCTCAGATGTTTGCCTCTAGTTTTCCAATTTGAAAGCTCTAACCCATTACAAGAAAATTCGGAGCTTAAATAAGTAAACCAGAAAATTTGAACTTTAAATGATCACGATGGGTTGTGGCTTGATGATCTGTAACGCCCCGCCCTTTTTCACTCGCTTTTCCCGTAAATTCAGTGTATATATATATATATATATATATAACAGGGTAGAGTGATAGAAAGCGGGACGTCACGACGCGAGCTAAGTCCGAACTTCCAAAGTCCGACCCTTAACTGGCCAACCCTATGTGTGTATGGACTCAGTCCAAATAAATGGTTCACACATAGCAATACCGGCTTGCGGAATAAAATCATAAAACTGCGGAATCATATTAGTACCAAGTTCTAATCCATTCAGATAGCAAAGTACGTCATAATCATCAAACCAAAACATTCAACCATCTAAGTTATTACATTTCGGAATCCAAATATTCAAATACAAGTTCATGAGTAATTTATTTCAAAACATATAAACTATATCTTCCAAGCTCCTATGCCTGGTCCGCCTTAGGTTCATTATTTCCCTGATTACCTGTATCACCAACTACAGGGTAGAAGTAGGGCTTTAGTACAACGCGCCCAGTACGTATTCCAATTAAGGTTAACACATGGTTAGTACAAAACATATCATATAACATAGTGATATCAAAACCATATAAATCCATGCCATGCAACGATGACAAATATGCAATGAGTCCCACCCATCACTTGTACATAAATGTGCCTACCACATAGGTCTTTCCGTTGCCCCGAAGGAGTGTGGACCCTCTAGAAATCTTCTTGATGGAAATCACATCAAGGTGTTGCACATAGGTTTTTTGGACGCCCCAACAGAGTGTGACCCCTCCAGTTATAAATCCTCCACCCCATGCCATGCATGAGATGCCAATGAAACACATGCTATTTTATAACATAACATAGCATTGAAAATCATCATTTGAAAACACATCCAACACATGCTCTTTATATAAATAAACTTAGCATGTAAAATCATCCTTTGAAACATAAATGGCCCATGCTATTTTAAACAATTAAACATAGCATTCGATATTCAATATAATAAAACATATTTTCATCAAACATAATATAAAAACAAGGTACATAAGCCATGGTTTCAAAGAGGTGGAATCCTACCTAAAACCGTTCACAAGTCCTTACGTTTCCGTCCAAGATTCGATCACCGATCGCGCACCGCTTGCGAGATCCCGTTACCTTATAATATAATGATAAATCAACACTAAGTCTCACCTAATTATAAGGTTCTAAGTCTATAAACAAAACCCCATGGGGTTCGGCCATATACCATGGCCGAACCCATGGTTTACCATTTTTCATACATATTTACAAAAATGCCACTGTTGATAACCCTAGCCCCTTTTCTTTACTTAGGTTCAAAGTTATCCATTCATGCTTCCAAAGTACATAATCCCATAAAATAATTCATGGGGTTCGGCCATACACCATGACCGAACCCAATGTCCAACATTCTCTCATATTTACCAAAATGCCATTGGCTTCCTCTTTCCTTTAAATCTTTCATAATTACGCCTTAAAAATTTCTCTAATCAAATAAGTTCAACAATCAGATCTCATGGGGTTGGGCCATATATCATGGCCGAACCCATGGTTCTCCTTCTTTGGAATTTTAATTACATTTTTGCCATTACTTTCTCCATCAATTCATATCATACATTGTACCCTTTATTTTATTTAAAACTACACATAACCTAACTCATGACTTAGGTTCATAATCTGATTCCTCAATCAGACTTTAACCTTGAATTATAGACACCTTTAATCCCTTAATTTAGACCATGGGGTTTAGCCATACACCATGGTGTATGGCCGAACCCTATGGTGCATAGTTTCCAATTACTTTCTACCTTTCCATAATTGGAAGGTCCACAAATTTAGATTTCACCTTCCAAAAATAGAACTTCCCTTTATTAATCTCCCCTTCTATCATTAGAAGGTTTCCCTATTTAACTTATCAAATATCAACCTCCTTCCATAAATGGAAAGTTTTCTAAAAAATAACTCTTCCTTCCATTTTTAACCTAAGGTCCACATTTAGATGGTTTCTTAATTAAACACCAACCCTTCTATGATTGAATATCATATTCCAAAATTCACAAGGTTTCCAAAAACTAACCCTAGTGGGGTTCGGCCATAACTATGGCTGAACCTCACTCATGGCAACCAATCCCTTCATTTACATTAAGTTCCATAATCAAGCCTTACCTTCCATTCTTGATATGGTTTCCATAAATAACTTTTATGGTCTTTAAGTAGATACTTTCTAATTTTAATATCCACTTCCAAGAAGGGAAACTTTCCTTAATAAGTAACCTCCTTTCCATATTTGGAAACATCTTCCAAAATCAGATGATTTTTCCATATTTAACAACTTCTTCCATAAATGGAAGGTTACCATATATAGATTCTAACTGTCCATAAATGGAAACTTTCTAAGATTAGAAACTCCTTTCCAAAATTGGAGTGCTTCCCAATTTAGCCACCCTTTCCATACATGGAAGCTTTCTAAATTTTGCAGCCCCTTCCCTTAATTAGATAGTTTCCTATTTAATCTCCATTCCAAATTACCCCATGGGGTTCGGCCAAGCACCATGGCCGAACCCTATGGTTCATGATCTTAGCCATTGGTTTAGATCCCATCAAAATCGATCATCACTTCCATAAAAAGTTTGGTGGGGTTCGGCCATACACCATGGCCGAACCTCACCTCTTCCTTTTATTATTTTGGATCCCAAAGCTTAATCACAAAACATCATGGTTCGGCCATACCAAGGCCGACCCAATGTCCATCCAATTTTTCCTTTAAATATTATCAAACTCCTCCATGGATTTTCATTATTCTAATTTGTTAATCTAAACCATAAATCCCCATGGTTTTCATTATTTAAACCATCATGAAATAACCATGATTTTCCATGATCCAAGATCTAAAAATATAAATCCAATCAATGAATCAAGAACACACTATCGTTTTCAATCCTTAAAACCAATTAATTAAGCAAATCTTTCCATGGGGTTCGGCCATGCACTATGGCCGAACCCTATGGTTCTTTCTTCTCTTTTAAAAGCATTTACCCATCTCTAATTTTTTTTTCATGGGGTTCGGCCAACCACCATGGCCGAACCCTATGGTTCTTTTGATTTTCAAAACATAGAATTATGAATCAACATACTAACCTCTTCCCTGCTCTTCTAATCTTTTTCCCTTTGCTTTTCTCCAAACAAGAACACCTTTTGTTGCTGCCCTTTCTTGTCTTGCTCTTGCCGTGTAAGAGAGGACTTGAGAGAGGGAGAGAGAGAGAGAAATATAACTTGGTAATGGGGTTGTAAAAACCGTGCACCCCTATGGATCTCTCATTTTATTAAGCTCTCCTTAATCCAATATTAGAAATTGTTTTAAGATAAGTAACCCCCCTCCTTGGCCGTGTGCCACTTGATTTACCTAGCCATGGCCGACTTCCCTTGCCTTATTAAGACCTTCCTTTTAACTCTTATTTAGCATGTACCATGCGCATAATATCAATTATAATCTAAGTGATCTTTTCATTTAATTAAAGACAATGTACATTCCCTTTAAAAATATCCCATGCGCATATTATGAGTATCATCTATCTTTATTTCGACCATGCTCAATCTTTTAATTATTTGTTAAATATTTCATCCCTTTTGAAAATATTTTAGTATATCATTTGTGGATTTAAAATCCCACATATCTTTCATGCGCATAATGTAGGGATTTTACATTCAAAATTCGGCCATAAGATCCTTTATTCAAAATTGGATATGATTCACCACTAATTTAATCTTACCCATTTAAATTTTTAATAAAACCAATTCCAACATTGGTTGGGTCCTAATTGGGTCATGGCCCAATTCCTTATCCATATAAGATTTAATTCTAAAATTCATAATCAAAATTAAATAAATAATAAACTGAAAACCCTAGGTGTTACATGATCGATCGTGGGGATTCGAATTTGTTTTCCACCAATAAGACTGTTGCGCATTAAATGCACTCCAACAGATCAATAACGGTAACCCACGATGGGTTGTATCTCGCGATGGATTATCGAGCTCAGTGTCGATGGTTCGTGTTGTGACCATAGTATCTTCCTGAAAGCAACTAAGATTTACAGGTGAAACCAACCAGAACTTTGAAAATTCCGGCCAGCAGGTTGTCACCACGATGGGTCGTGTCCTGTCCTATGAAATCCACAATAGTATCGTCCTGAGAGTGAACCTGATTGACAATGTTTTTCCATCCAGAACCTTTGTTAGTCCTGACGATGGATCATAAGACCACGAAGGGTCGTCATTGTCCAAGGCAATAGATCGCAGGACACGATGTATCGTCCTGACAGTTTATCAGTTTTCCAAGTTTGAGTCCACTTGATTTTGTTGGATGTCAAAGGTCACTTAGGCTTAATTAGATTGACCATTTTGATTCTCTAAGCCTTGGCCTTGGTCTTCCTAGAGGTGTGGGTTTACTCAAGAGTCATCTATGACTAATTTACCTTTGGATTTCCGTACACTAGGTGATGCTTGAATTTTCACTTGATCTTCCAATGCTTTGAGGTTTGATTCAATCTTCACCAACACTTGAGTCTTGATTCATTGTCTTCATTCTTCTAAGGCAATGCTTCTCTTGAGTACAAAATTGACAAATAGGTGACTCGACAAGCTGGGGCACTACAAAATTTATATTGGATAAAAAAATTATATTTTGGGAACAAATTTTTAGTTTACTAAAATCCAATTAATTTTGGAAGAGATGGATGAAAATTGGTAAATGCATGTCGGAGATTGGGTGGGCCATGGTCCCACATGATTTTGATGTTGGAAAAGAGTTTCAAAAAAGAAGAAGAAATAATAACCAAAATAATAAATCCAAAGTAGTCCAAAATCGTTGGGAAAGAGATTGAGAATTGAATTTTCATTGGAACTTAAAATTGGAAAAGGAGGTTAATTTTAGAAAAGAGATAAAAGAGAAAATAAACATGGATTAGAATATATGTGGCCGACTACACTCCTTTTATAAAGGAAAAAAATTCGTCCAAGCCACCCTGGAGTCCCATATCTCGTATTGCATGCATGTTTCCCTGGTATTTAATGTTGAATTCTTTCTCCTTCAAGCACAAGGCCTTTTGGGAACATTCCTTAAGTCTGCTCGCTAGAAACAAAAATCTTCCAGGCCAGGGTGCAGGCGTAAAGTGAACAACATTGTGTTGGAGGGACGGGACGTAACAATTGGTATCAAATCACGGTTCAACATCAGATTGAGGGTGTGGGCATGCAGTGTATGGTCTGGTGGATAGATCATGTGACGACTCTAGTCTTAAGGAGGCTAGATTATCATACCCTGCCCCAGAATGAGCCCAAGCCTTAAGCCACACGTCCAAACCAATGAAGTAAATTTGCCAGGTGGTGTTAGGCGCCACTCTGGAGTCCCATATCGCCTACTATAGTTCCCTAGTATTTAATGTGGAGTGCTTCCTCCTTCTACTAAGAGGACTTTTGGGAGCTGATGAGCAAAGGAAAATGACTATTTTACCCTTGCATTTGGACTAGTTAGCCATTGTTTTGTGTGTTTTAGAATATGTTTAACAGGATTTTGAAAGTTTTGCAGGATTTACAGGGAAATACAAGATATGTGAATTTAAATGGTGAATTTTGTAATTTATGGGCATAAGTTGATATTTTTGGAAAGTTGGAGTTTTTATTGATTATTTTACCACAATTTTAGGGGTTTTATTTGTAAACTAATTAATTCAAATCCATTTATGAGAGTTTGGATTAATTTAGTCATTTTTAGAATTGATTGTAAGTGGTAAAGTTATTTATTAGATTTTCCATACTTTGAAAAGTCCAATTATTAAACCCATTAAGAAAAGCCCATGAAGAAATGCACATATGTGAACTCTATTTTCATCATCTCAAGATATATATGAGGAAATTCAAAATTTATAAGTCATTATAAGAAGATTTTTGAATTTGTCAAGTGGATTAAAAAAAATAAGAAGTGGAGAAAAAGAAGGAAGGTTTGACACATCTTTAGTATTTTGGCCATAAAGTTTCACTTAATGTCTGATTTCTTTGATTCTTTTTGCGTTGGAAATACATTTTCAAGGGTTACTCGTGATTTGCACATTAACTAGGTCAAAATTGAGTTGCAAGGTGGTACATGTGTAAAAAAATGAGATTTTGCACCCACTTTCCTTACACGGATTTTACTATTTTTTTCCTCCTCCTTGCCTCCTTTAAGCTATTCCATATTTAGCATAAGCCATATCAGTCCTCCAAGTGTCTCATGCTTTATTTAAATCTTTAAATCCAACCCATTCATTTCACCTCCTTTCATCTATAAATACTCCCTCTCCCATTGAGAAAATTGAACTTGGGCTGTTGTTTTGGAGAGCATAGAGAGGAGGAAGAGAAGAGAAGGAAAGGAAGAGAAGGGCTTGGAGAATTTGATCTTCACATGGGTTTCTAGGTTGGTGAATTTTAATTTTTCATGTTATTTTCTTGTATTTCTTTAATTTAATTCCAAGGTTTTGTCATTTTAATTATTTGTTTTATTGATAAAATTAAGACAAGCTTTAGATCTATGGTTTTCCACTTAATGTTTGTTGATTGTGATAGTTTGATTTGATTTTTAATCTCTTTATGAATGCATGTTTTGATTTAAGCTTAGAATTTTCATCTTAAACATCAATATTTCTAGAAAGTTTAAAATCTTAATTTTCCATTCTAAGGCTCTTTTTAAGAGTAGGTGAAGAATTTAGATTTGAAATTTTATGTTGAATTCTCTCTAAGCCCAAGGTTTATTTTGATTATTTCTTGATTAATGAAACTCATGTTTTTCTTAATTAAATTAATTATGAATGAAAAATTTGAATCAATGATCATTAATAAATGTGAGCTCCATGTTCTAGGTTTTGATTTTATTTTTAAAATATTGAAAATAATGCCTCCTTAATCTTCAATAATATGTATATATGTTTTATTTCATTTTCTTTTGTTTATAAATTCAAATTCTTTGAAAAATTGTGGAACTAGTTGAAAATAATTTAATTACATCTTAATTTTATGTTCTAAGTTAGATTAAGATTATTTATAATTTTTAGATTAATTCCACCGTCTTAATTGAAATTAGATGAATTTTGTGTTTTCCATGAAAATTAGATTTCTTGAATGATTAATTTCTAATTTTAGATGTTGTCCCTATTTTTGGATGTGTTTTCTATTTTTAGAATATTTCTAAATTAAAATTAGATTTCCTAGATTAGAGAATTACTTCCATATTCATGATTTATCTCCATAGTTTCTAAATTTTTTAATTTACATAATTTAATGGTGTATTTTTACGAATATATTTTTCTAAGTTCCAATGGGTTCGACCTCGCACTCAATCGCTATACAATCTAATGGTTGGTGCGTTTGCGAGTTATAAATTTAAAATAAAACACAACAAGTTTTGGCGCTATTGCGAGGGAACTTAGAAAAATTACCATTTGAATTATGTATTTTTAGAAATAATGCTATTTTTAGAAAATTTCTATTTTTGGCAACTTTTTAAAATTGGAAGTTTCTATTTTTTTTAGAAACTCTAATCTTATAAGGTTACCTAGATTACATGTTTCTGACAATATCAAAAATCTGGAGATGATCTAAATCTGGAAACACTGCTAAATTTAGAAACTTGTTATTTTTGGAAATTTATAAAATTAGCTAATTTCCCTTTTTAGAATTTTAATTTAATTTAGATACTTTCTATTTCTAGAAAATAAATCTAAATTAGGGAAATCTTAATTTTGGAACTTCTCTTTATGGAAAGTCTCAAAATTGTCTCATTTTAGAAATTGCTATTTTTAGAAGGTGCCTAATTTTGGAAAATATCTAATTTTAGACAGTTTCTAAACTTTGAAAATTTCTAATTTAAGACCCTCATATAAATTTGGAGGTTCCAATTATGGTGTCTAATTTAAAAAAAATCATGGAAGAACTTTGGACTTTAATGGATTATTCTTAAACTTGAAAGTCTAATTTTGACTAATTTGGTGGACGTTAATTTAATTTATGGTCTTAATTTAATTTAGACTTCTTAATTAGGTTCTAATTAGTTAATTTCCTCTACTAGTTATAACATTAGGAAATTACATTTATATTAAGTTTCATGCATTCTTTTATGAGATTCAGAATCTTCACCAAAGTTTGTGTTGTTCTACTTTGCAGGAGATCATAATTGCGCGCTCTAAATTTTCTGAAATTAGGCATTGCAAGCCGAGGTAAGTGCCTAAACTCATGTTCTTTGAATTTTTAATTTTTCGTGCTTTCATATACCTTTTCTTAGGGTGTTTGCATTTTATTTTGTATAAAAAAAAAAGACAAAAAAATTGCATATTTAATTTGATCATGTATATTAGGATGTTAGTCTCATGCATTTGCTTAGTTGTTTAATTATTGTCTCGATATTTGCTTCAAGTATTGCATTATTAGATTAGGTTGCATAAAAAAAAAAAAAACTTGTGTGAGTATTTGATAAGTAGATTAGGATTTGATTGTTAGTATTTGTGAGTTTGTTTGTCAGTCTATCTAGTTTAGGTTTTTGAATTTTGTGTGAAACTTTGTCTCGGTGTTTGTTAGTGTCTCAATTAGATTTTCGATTTTTATTGAGTTAGTTTTTATGTTTTTGTTGTCAGTCTAGAATCATTGTGGTGTATGTGTGTGTTTGTGTGACTATTTGTTTTTGCAGGTTTGAATAAAGTGAGTCATCTCAGGTAATTCTCAACTCAAATTGTTCATTTTTTATATTTTCTTCTAATTTGCACCTGATCATTGTAGATTAGGAAACATTGATGACAATGTTCAATTTAAGTTTGGGGGTATTGGGGGGGTTACACTGTGTCTGTTTTAAGTTTTGTGTCCTTTTTAGAGTCATTTAAAAAAAAAAAAAAACCAATCTTGTGTTTGTGTTAAAGAAAATTGAAAAAAATTGTTTTTAGCATTAATATGTTGATGAAAATTTTTATATCATCCTTTTCCAATTGAATTTTATGAAATTTATGCTTAAAAAACTTTTACATAGCCATATTAATTTTAGCTTGAAAAATAAAAATATTCATGAGTTAACTGATCATAGGAGGAATACTAGTGGAAACTTGTGACCCAGTGAGCTTTTTAGCCATTCGATTTTTTTCCGGAGGGTTATAAGTAATTCTTTAATTTCGTTGATATGCGCAATCTTTTTGTTGAAGATCTCATTATTTCTTTGTTTTGGTAAAATTATTGAGAATGACATTAAATTTGGATTATTACATCTGAATTTTTTTTGAATTTATTTGACGCAATTTTTTTTTTTCATATGATGCTTAGGAAGTGACATAGGCCATTTTTGGATCGTTTGAGCCTTTGAAACCTACCTATATTGGTCATATCTTATCCTGTTAGTTCTCATGTTTGAGCCTTATATGAAAAATTAAGCCTGTTTTTGTTGACTAGCCATTTTATCCATACCTAACTCCGGTTGTGGAGTTTGAGCCTACATTGAAAAATCTGTAACCAATTATAGGGTCCGGAAAAAGGTTAAAGATGATTGTTATTGGGATGGTACTCTGAAAAAATATGGCACTTGAAAAAAATGAAGAATGATATTAAAAAGAAGGAAAAAAAAAAGGGGAACATCAATACTGCAGAGAACAAGGATGTGAAAAAAAAAAAGTGAAAAAAAAGAGAGAAAAAAATGCTGTGAAAGTAATGAAAAAAGAAAAATTGAAAAAGAATATCCAGTGAAATTTTTGAAGACCTCTAACTTTTTCTGTTATAAGTATTATTTTTTAGCCTTTTTATCCTTCTTTGATATGACCCGATCCTAAGCCACATTTCTTCCCATAGGAAGTCCTATTGATCCTCAGTTAATATGGTGTTACATGTAGAGAATAGAAGAGGAAAAATGATGGTGTATTATTTCAAAAGTTCTTAGGAAAATGACATCCTTTCATGAGATCTGTATTTTTTCTTTGATATTATCCATTCTTTGATGATAAATATGTGAGATATTTGTATTTGAAAAATTATTCCGCTTACATATACTCTTGAGAGAAAAATAACCAAATCTCTAAGTGAAATCTTTCTGAGATATATAACTTTATGAGATTTGGAGTTAAAGCGTGTTTTCAGTTGGTGATTGCAAAACTTATATATATTTTGAAAAAGAAGGGTATGTTTAAAGGTATATTGCATATGCTAAATGCAATCGAGAGTGCCAGCGAAAGTGGTGTAGTTTAGGATTTTAATTTTTTGTCTTTACTTTTTAGTTTTTGTTTTGCTCGAGGACTAGCAAAATCTAAGTGTGGGGGTATTTGATGAACATAGGAAAATGACTATTTTACCTTTGCACTTGGACTAGTTAGCCATTGTTTTGTATGTTTTAGAATATGTTTAACGGGATTTTGAAAGTTTTGTAGGATTTACAGGGAAATACAAGATATGAGAATTTAAATGGTGAATTTTGCAATTTATGGGCATAAGTTGATATTTTTGGAAAGTTGTAATTTTTAATAATTATTTTACCACAATTTTAGGGATTTTATTGGTAAACTAATTAATTCAAATCCATTTATGAGATTTTGGATTAATTTAGTCATTTTTAAAATTGATTGTAAGTGGTAAAATTATTTATTAGATTTTTCATACTTTGAAAAGTCCAATTATTATGCCCATTAAAAAAAACCCATGAAGAAATCTACATGTGTGAACTCTATTTTCATCATCTCAAGATACATATGAGGAAATTCGAAATTTACAAGTCATTATAAAAGGATTTTCGAATTTGTTAAGTGGGTTAAGGAAAAAGAAGAAAAATAAGAAGTGGAGAAAAAGAAGGAAGGTTTGACACATCTTCAGTATTTTGGTCATAAAGTTTCCCTCAATATCCGATTGCTTTGAGTCTTTTTGCGTTGGAAATACGTTTTCAAGGGTTACAACTTTGTAGTTTACGACTTGTCGTGATTCGTACCTTAACTAGGTCAAAATTAAGCTGCAAGCTGGTTCATTTGTAAAAAAATGGGATTTTGCACCCACTTTCCTTACACGAATTTTACTTTTTTTTTCCTCATCCTTGCCTCATTTAAGCCATTCCATATTTAGCACAAGCCATATCAGCCCTCCAAGTGTCCCATGCTTTATTTAAATCTTTAAATCCAACCCATTCATTTAACCTCCTTTTATCTATAAATACTCCCTCTCCTATTGAGAAAATTGAACTTGGACTGTTGTTTTGAAGAGCAAAGAGAGGAGGAAGAGGAGAGAAGAAAAGGAAGAGAGGGGCTTGGAGAATTTGATCTTCACATGGGTTTCTAGGTTGGTGAATTTTAATTTTCCATGTTATTTTCTTGTATTTCTTTAATTTAATTCCAAGGTTTTGTAATTTTAATTCTTTGTTTTATTCATAAAATTAAGACAAGCTTTAGATCTATGGTTTTCCACTTAATGTTTGTTGATTGTGATAGTTTGATTAGATTTTTAATCTCTTTATGAATTCATGTTTTGATTTAATCTTAGAATTTTCATCTTAAACATCCATATTTTGGGAAAGTTTAGAACCTCAATTTTCCATTCTAAGGCTCTTTTTAAGAGTAGGTGAAGAATTTAGATTTGGAATTTTATGTTGAATTCTCTCTAAGCCCAAGGTTTATTTTGATTATTTCTTGATTAATGAAACTCATGTTTTTCTTAATTAAATTAATTATGAATGAAAATTTTGAATCAATGATCATTAATAAATGTGAGCTCCATGTTTTAAGTTTTGATTATATTTTTAAAATATTGAAAGTAATGCCTCCTTAATCTTCAATCCAAATTCCATTCTAAATATGTATATATGTTTTATTTTATTTTCTTTTGTTTATAAATTCAAATTCTTTGAAAAATTGTGGAGCTAAGTTGGAAATAATTTAATTGCATCTTAATTTTATGTTATAAATTAGATTAAGATTATTTATAATGTTTTGATTAATTCCACCATATTTATTGAAATTAGATGAATTTTGTCTTTTCCATCAAAATTAGATCTCTTGAATGAAAATTAGATCTCTTGAATGATTAATTTCTAATTTTAGATGTTGTTCCTATTTTTGGACTTGTTTTCTATTTTTAGAATGTTTCTAAATTAAAATTAGATTTCCTATATTAGAGAATTAATTCCTTATTCATGATTTATCTCCATATTCTCTAAATTTCTTAATTTACATAATTCAATGGTGTATTTTTATGGATATATTTTCCTAAGTTCCGATGGGTTCGACCTCGCACTCAATCGCTATGTTATCTAATGGTTCGTGCGCTAGCAAGTTATAAATTTAAATTTTGCACAACAGAAGCATTCTTTGGGTTTGCTTGCTAGAAACAAAGTTGTGCGGGCCTAAAGCGGATAATATTATGCTAAAGGGACGGGGCGTTACAAGGTATTTGGCTAAAAGCTCTTCGATGAGGTACACAAGGTTCAAGAGTAAGGCTCAATATTTCTGTAACCCCCCGCCCTTTTTCACTCGCTTTTTCCCGTAAATTCAGAGTCTATTTTTTTTTTTATATATAACAGAGTAGAGTGATAGAGCGTGGGTGTCATGACACGAGCTAAGTCCGAACTTCCAAACTCCGACCCTTAACTGGCCAACCCTATGTGTGCATGGACTCAGTCCACTAAAATGGTTCACACATAGCAATATCAAGATGCGGAATAAAAATCATAACCTGCGGAATCATAACATCAAAATGCGGAAATATAATAAAACCAAGTTCTATTCCATTCAGATAGTAAAGTATGCCAAGTCCTTAATCATTATTAAAAACGTCATAATCATCAAACTAACCATCCGACCATCTAAGTTATTACATTTCGAAATCCAAATACTCAAATACAAGTTCATGAGTAACTTTATTCGAAACATATAAAATAAATCTTCCAAGCTCCTATGCTTGGTTCGTCTTACGTTCATCGTTCCCTTGAATATCTGTACCATCAACTAGGGTAGAAGTAGGGCGTTAGAACAACTAACCCAATAGGTATTCCAGTTACGGCTAACACATGGTTAGTACAAAACATATATAATAATATAGTGATGTCAAAACCATATAAAGTCCATGCCATGCAATGATGACAAATATGCAATGAGTACCACCCATCACATGTACATAAATGTACCCACCACATAGGTCTTCCGGACGACCGGTGGAGTGTGGACCCTCCGGCTTCTTCCTGATGGAAAAACACATCAAGGTACCCCACATAGGTTTTTCGGACGCTCCGACGGAGTGAGACCCCTCCGGTTATAAATCCTCCACCCCATGCCATGCATGAGATGCCAATGAAACATATGCTATTTTAATAAATAGACATAACATTTAAAACCAACTTTTGAAACATAATCAATCCATGCTATTTCAAAACAATTTAAACATAGCATTTGAAATTCAATAATAAAGCATATCCTTTGAAACAATATTTTCATCAAACATAGGATAAAACAAAGTACATAATCCATGGTTTCAAAGAGGTGGAATCCTACCAAAGACCGTTCACGAGTCATTGCGTTTCCAGCCTAGATTCGATCACCGATCGCGCACCGCTTGCGAGATCCTGTTACCTTATAATATAATAATTAATCAACACCAAGTCCCACTTGATTACAAGGCTCTAAGTCCATAAACAAAACCCCATGGGGTTCGGCCATACACCATGGCCGAACCTCATAGCTTACCATTTTCACACCTATTTACAAAAATGCCATTGTTCATAACCATAGCCCTTTTTCTTTGCTTAGGTTCCAAATCATCCATACATGCTTCTTTTAATCCAAAACACATAGTCCATAAAATAATTCATGAGGTTCGGCCATACACCATGGCCGAACCCAATGTCCAATATTCTCACATATTTACAAAAATGTCATTGGTTCCTTTATTCCTTTAATTCTACAATAACTAGATCCTATAAATTTCCTTGACCAATAAGTCCATCAAACACAACTCATGGGGTTCGGCCATACACCATGGCCGAACCCATGATCCTCCACTTTGGCATGTAATTACCATTTTGCCACTACCTTCATCAATAATTCATAACACATGTTTGTATCATTCCCTTTATTTAAAAATATACAAACATAACTCGTAAAATAGGTTCATAATTCGATTCATCAATCAGCCCTTAAACATGAATTAAAATACCATTTGATCCCTTAATTTGGACCATGGGGTTCGGCCATACACCTTGGCCGAACCCTATGGTGTAGTTTCCAAATATAACATTAACACTCCACCTTTCCAAGAATAGACACTTTCCTATATTAAACAAACTTCTATAGATAGGTAGTTTCCTAAATTAGAAACTATCTTTCCATTATGGGATGCCTTCCAAGTTTAGCAACTCCTTCCATATTTGGAAGCTTTCCATATTAAACAAACACCTTCCATAATTGGAAAGTTTCTAAATTTAGACAACCTCTTTCCATAATTGGATACTTTCCAATTTAGCAAATACCTTCCATAATTGGAAGTTTTCTAATTTAGTAACCCATTCTAAAATTAGATAGTTTCTTAGTTTAATCTCCTCCTTCTATTCTTTGAAACTTTCTTGATAAACAACCTTCCATAAATTACAAGGTTTCCCAAAAATAACTCTAGTGGGGTTCGGCCATGCACCATGGCCGAACCTCACCCTTGTAGATCTAAGTCCATCCCTTTACATTTACTTTCCAAATTGGTAAACCAACTCCATGGGGTTCGACCATACACCATGGCCTAACCCTATGGTTCACAATCTTTGACCATTGATTTAATTCCATTAAAACATTCAATACTACATACCCAACTCCATGGGGTTCGGCCATACACCATGGCCGAACCCTATGGTCCAAGATCCTCTCTTTTTAAATTCCATAACACTTAATTAATAATCATGGATCTTCCATTTAATCCATTCAAATTCACATATCATTTACAACAAACAATCTCCATGGTTTTCATTCTTAAAAACCAACAAATAATTCAAAACTTTCCATGGGGTTCGGCCATGCACAATGGCCGAACCCTATGGTTCTTTCTTTTCCAATTAACCCATTAATCCATCTCCAATCCTCCTCCATGGGGTCGGCCAAACACCATGGCCGAACCCTATGGTTCTTTTTGTTTCAAAAATAAAATTATTGCATTAAGATACTAACCTCTTTTCAATTCCTTGCTCTTCTAATCTTTCTCCCTTCTTCTTAATTTTTCTCCAACAAAGAACACCTTCTTGTTGCTGCCTTTTCTTCTCTTGCTCTTTGTTGAGAATGCGAGATTGAGAGAGAGATAAAGAGGGTTCGGCTATGAAGGTGTAAACCTTGTGCCATTGCCCCTCTCTCCTTTTATAATTTTCTTCCACTCGGCCAAGGGTTATTGAAATATCAATTGCCGTTTTTCACCAAGGGATGGATCCCTTATTGGCGCAAGTCCCCCACACGGCAAGCAATCCCCTTTCCATTTGAACACCTTCTTTAATTACTAATCCCTTAGTTTAGAAGGTGCATAAAATAATCAGTCTTCCTTAGGCCGTGCGCCCCTTGTCCATTTTTAGTCATTGCCGACCTTGGCTTCCTTAATTTGGAATGTTACCCACGGCCATGATCAATTATCCATTTTAATTTAACAACTTCTTTACTTAATTCTTAGACCATGTGCATAATCATGGATTGCATATTAAATTAATTTCGGCCCCATTTAATTTATTGAAACCAATTCTACAATCAATTGGGTCTTAATTGGGTCATGGCCCAATTCCTTATCCATATAAGATCAAATTCTAAAATTCACAATTTAAAAGAATAATTCTCATATAAAATAATAATTTGAAAATCCGAGGTATTACAATTTCAATAGAGGTTATCCATGTAGGTGTTCTACTAGATACCTTCCTCTTAGAACAGTCTAAGATCACATTGAAAACTGAAAACCAATCTATACCCAAGATGGCTTCAAACACAAACATGCCCAAGACGAACAAATCACATTCTAAATTAACTCCCCCAACTGCTATGATACAAGAGCGAATTTTTTTTCTCACTGTAGTGTATATACCATGTTCTAATATTTACGGGGTCATCTAATTCATCCAAATCCAAATCCAAATCAAATTTATTAACAAGCATGGATGATATAAAAGAATACGATGCACCAAAATTAAATGACACTTTAGCCCAAGTAAGGAAAATTAGAAGCATACCTTGCATAACAATTGATTCAATTATATCACCAACATGAGGAGTAACATCATCACGGCCTTGATTGGTCTGGGTTGGTCGTCCATGTCCCTTGTTCTGCTGATTGTTACTCTATGGAGGTGGATTGCCAACACTCATTTTGTTTGGTTTAGGGAAATTTTTAACTTAATGCCCGCCCTTACCACAATTGTAACAATTTCCACTCCTAGATAGAGTGCACTTGTTAACTGTGTGACCCCACTTTTTACAATTGAAGCACTGCAACTGGGTTGGCCCTGAGTCATTAGTCTTGGCAGGCACATTCTTTTTCGGAGGGAATCTACTAGTCTTTTTTTTCTTATTCTGGGGCTGATAAGAATTTTGTTTTTCAGAATATTGTTTCGCCACACCATACATCTAGCCGTTGTACCTTCCATCAATTTTACCCTTTGAACAACTTGAGAAAATGTAGCCAGACTCATAGGGATCTGTAACACCCTGGATTTTCAATTTATTATTTTGTATGAAAATTATCCATTTAATTTATGAATTTTAGATATGGATCTTAAATTGGGTAAAGAGTTGGGTCATTGCCCCAATTAGGACCCAACGATTTTGGAATTGTTTTCATAAAATTAAATGGGACTTGAATTAAATAATATGCGCAATCCATGTGATATGCTACAATATCTTGAGAAGATATTTAAGATTTAATAAGATTGTGCATGGCTGTGTATGACATTGTATAGAAGATATGCGCATGGGTTGGATGTCTTAAAAGGGGTCCTATCCTTTGGCTAAAAATGGCATTAGGGAAGTGGCTAAAATTAAATTAGGACTCTCCCAAAGTGGGAAGTCTAAACTCGGCAATGGCTATCTCAAGCATGGGCGCACGACATTAAGCAATGGCTAAAGTAAATAAGGGGCGCATGGTACCTTCTATTATGGGACTAATAGGAGGGTTTAATAAAAGAAAGAAGGAAGGGTACACGCCATTACTAATCTAAGACAAGGGGTACACGACAATTGATAATGTATCAAGGGGGTAAGATTATCTAAAGCACCTTCTAATATTGGACCAAGGGAAAGACTTCATAAAGAGATACATAGAGGGGCTAACGGTTTACACACCATAGCCGAATTTTCTTTCTCTCTTGCAAGTCTAATTCACGGCAATACATTCAACTTCAAGATCAGTTCGGTTTTGTGAAAGATCAAGAAGAAGAAGTGGAAAGAGGGTAAGGAAGAGAAAGATTGGAAGAGCAAGAAATCGAAAATGGTTAGTATCTTATTTGATTAATTTATTTTGAAATAAAAGAACCATAGGGTTCGGCCATCGTGTTTGGCCGAACCCCATGGAGGAAGATTGGGAGATGGTTTGATGAATTTTAATGGAAAGAAAGAACCATATGGTTCGGCCATAAGGCATGGCCGAACCCCATGGAAAGACATGTTAATTCATGGGTTTTGGGGATTGAAAACCATGGAGGAACATTGGGTTTGTTTTGTAACACCTCTGATTTTCAATTAATTATTTTGTATGAAAATTATCCATTTAATTTGTGAATTTTAGTTATGGATTCTAATTGGACAAAGAGTTGGGTCATTGGTCCAATTAGGACCCAACGGTTTCTAGAATTGGTTTCAATAAAATTAAATGGGGTTGAATTTAATTAATAATGCAATATTAAATAAATATTGCATGGCCGAATTTTAGATGTGCATATCCAAGAAAGACACATTGGCCGTGTATAGTGATTGCATATCTAGGTGATGCGCATGGATCATTTAAAAAGGGTAATACACGGCATAGGGGATTGGCTATCTTAGCACCTCCTAAGATTAGCTAATGGGGTATTATTAGAAGAGAGACACACGACAATGGTTAATTAAGACAAGGGGGTACACGACAATTGCTAATATATCAAGGAGGTTGGCTATCTTAGCACCTTCTAACTTTGGATCAAGAGGAAGTGATAAAAGGGGAGACATAGAGGGGGCTCATGGTTTTTACACCTTCATAGCCGAACTCTCTCTATCTCTCTCAATCTCTCATTCTCGCCAAAGAGCAAGGAGAAGAAGAAGGCAGCCAGCAAGAGGTTCATTTGGTTTGGAAAAATTAAGAAGAAAAGAGAAGGACTGGAAGAGCAAGGAATCGGAAAAGGTTAGTATCTAATTGATAAATTTATTTTGAAATAAAGAACCATAGGCCATGGTATTTGGCTAAACCCCAGGAAAGAAGATTGGGAAAGGTTTGTGATATTTTTAATGGAATCAATGAACCATAGGGTTCGGCCACAATGCATGGCCGAACCCCATGAAAGAAGATATGGTTAATGTATGGATTGTTAGTGAGGAAAAAACCATGGGTGTTGGTTAATAAATCCATACGGTTTTAATGGATGTTATTGGTGATTTTAAATGGAAGACAAGGGGTGAGGTTCGGCCATGGTGTATGGCCGAACCCCACCAAATATGTTCATGAAATTTTAATGGAAGTTTGAATGATGGAAATAATTATGGGTTTATGTTCTTAAATTTCAGATCATGGAAACCTTTGATGGTTAGGTGGTTTGGATTTAAAAGGAGGAAAAGAATGGAACCATAGGGTTCGGCTATGGGTATGGCTGAACCCCATGGAAGGGATATTGATAAAATTTAATGGATTTAAATTAATGGTCAAGATCATGAACCATAGGGTTCGGCCATGGTGTATGGCCGAACCCCATGGGGTAGTTTTGGAATGGTAAATGCATTTTGATGGCTAAATTTGGAAAGCATTCCAATTATGGAAAGATGGTTTCTAATTTAGGAAACTATCTAAATTTGGAAGGGGTTGCTAAATTTGGAAAGCATCCAATTATGGAAAGATGGAGTTTAATTATGGAAACCTTCTAATAATGGTAAGGTGGAGATTATCTTGGAAACATTCCAATTATGGAAGGAGTTTGCTAAAATTAGAATTGTTTCTGTAGGTGAGGTTCGGCCATGGTGTATGGCCGAACCCCACTAAAGTTCAGTTATGGAAGTTTGTTTAATTTTGGAAAGTGAAAAACTAAATTAGAAAGTTGTAATTAAGAACTTTCTAATTAGGGAATTTTAAATTGGTAAGTTTTAATTATGGAAGGTTATTGGATAAATATGGACTTTCTAAATAAGGATTTTGGAAACCATAGGGTTCGGCCATGGGTATGGCTGAACCCCATGGAGTTGGATTGGTATTTTAATGTAAGTAAATTTATTAAAATACAAGGATGGTTATTAATTTAGAAAGGATCTAAGGTGGAGATTAAATTAGTAACTTACTAATTATGGAACTTAGATTAAATGGAAGGTGATTCTAAATTTGGAAACCTTCTATTTATGGAAGGTTGGACATGAATGGAAATTTTGTAATTATGGAAGTTGGATGCTAAAATAGGATACAAACATGTGTTATGGATTATTGATGAAGGTAGTGCCAAAAATTGTAATTACATGCCAAAGTGGAGGATCATGGGTTCGGCCATGGTGTATGGCCGAACCCCATGCGTTGTGTTTTATGGACTTGATTTGGTTAAGGAATTGATACAGGGTTTAGTTATGGTAGATTTAAGTGAATGAGGGAACCAATGGCATAATTGTAATTAACTAAAGATTAGACCATGGGTTCGGCCATGGTGTATGGCCGAACACCATGGGGTTTTGTTTATGGACTTAAAACCTTGTAAATCAAGTGGGACTTGGTGTTGTTTTATTATTATATTATAAAGTAACGGGATCTCGCAAGCGGTGCGCGATTGGTGTCGATTCTTGGATGAAAGACGCAAGCACACGTTAGCGGTCTTTGGTAGAATTCCACCTCTTTGAAAACCATGGATTTATGTACTTTGTGTTTATTTTATGTTTGATGAAATTATGTTTCAAAGGATATGTTTTATATTGAATTTCAAATGCTATGTTTAATTGTATAAATAGCATGTGTTGATTATGTTTTGAAAGGTGATTTTAAATGCTATGTTTATGTTATAAAATAGCATGTGTTTCATTGGCATCTCATGCATGGCATGGGGTGGAGGATTTGTAACTGTAGGGGTCACACTCCGTCGGGGCGTCCGAAAAACCTATGTGCGGTACCTTGATGTGTTTTTCCATCAGGAAGAATCCGGAGGGTCCACACTCCATCGGGGCGTCCGAAAGACCTATGTGGTGGGTACTTTTATGTACATGTGATGGGTGGGATTCATTGCATTTGTCATCATTGCATGGCATGGATTTTACATGGTTTTGGATATTATATTATAATATATGTTTTGTACTAACCATGTGTTAGCCGTAACTGGAATACCTATTGGGCGCATTGTTCTAACGCCCTACTTCTACCCTAGTTGATGACGCACGAAATCAGGGGAACGATGAACACAAGATGGGACAGGCATAGGAGCTTGGAAGACTTATTTTATATGTTTTGAATAAAGTTACTCATGAACTTGTGTTTGAGTACCTAGATTTTGGAATGTAATAACTTAGATGGTTGGATGATTTATTGGATAATTATGATGTTTTAATGATGATTAAGGACTTGACGTACTTTGCTATCTGAATGGAATAGAACTTGGTTCTATTATGATTCTGCAAATTGATGTTATGATTCCGCAGGTTATGATTTTTATTCCGCAGGTTGATATTGCTATGTGTGAACCATTTTCGTGGACTTGGTCCATGCACACATAGGGTTGGCCAGTTAAGGGTCGGACTTTGGAAGTTCAGACTTAGTTCCGTCGTGACGTCCCGCGCTCTGTCACTCTACTCTGTTATAAAAAAAAAAAAAAATAGACTCTGAATTTACGGGAAGAAGGGAGTGAAAAAGGGCGGGGCATTACATGTTTAATGGATTTTGAAGGATGAATCCTATGGAAAGAACATTGATTTATTTTAAATGGATGTATGGTTGATGGTTTTAGATCCATGGAAGGACAAATTAATGGATGAATGGAAATGTATGATTTCCAAAGAAATTAAAGAACCACAGGGTTCGGCCATGGTGTATGGCTGAACCCCATGGAGTTGGATTGGTTAATTTTAAATAATAGTTTGATGTTAATGTTATGTAATTTGGAAAGGAATTAAATGGAAGCATGAACCATAGGGTTTGGCCACAATGCATGGCCGAACCCCATGTTAGAAAGAAATTAATGATGGATTATTTCTATGAGTGAGGTTTGGCCATGGTGCATGGCCGAATTCCACTAGGGTTTATTTCATGGAGGAGGTAATTAAATTAGAAACTATCTAATTATGGACCTTAGATTAAAATGGAAGGTGGAGATTATTTATGGAAACCTTCTAATTATGGAAGGGTGGAAGATTAATTTGGAAACCTTCTAATAATGGAAGGTGGAGATTATTTATGGAAACCTTCTAATAATGGAAGGTGGAGATTATTTATGGAAACCTTCTAACTATGGAAGGATTGATGATAAATTTGGAAACTTGCTAATTATGGATTATTAATGAAAATGGAAACTTTGTAATGGCCCGGAATTTCAATATAAATGTGGATATTATTTATTTTAATGATGAAAATTGGAAAAATTGATGGAATAGATGGTAAATGGATCAAAATTTGGACAAAAGCCCAAGTATGGCCCAATGGACCATGGATTGGATTTAATTTATCTTAATGGTCAATGATGGTCAAATTGGGCCAAGGGTGGTCAAATTGGGCCCAATAACCGCTTGGGACCCAATGGATCAAGTTGGTGTAAGCTCTAAGGTAAATGGGTAAGATGAAAATGTAATTGGGCCATGGGCCCAATGGTGATCCAATAAGAGGAATGGATTGAATTGAATTTTAATCACCTAAGTTAGTATTAATTAGACCTAAGAAACATGGCCAAATGGGACCCACCTCCACCTCACTTGGTGAGGTGGCGTGTGGACCCAGAGATTGGTGGGGCCGGCCACCATGGTTAAATTGGTCAACCATGGGTGTATGTATGAAGGCAATTTAAACAAGTGGGATTAATTTCAAGTGGGAATTAATTAACTTAACCTAATAATCCAATTAATTAGTTAATTAAACTAAGCTAAAATGGTGGTCAAAGGGGTCAAAACGTGGGAGACCAAGCCACCTTATCTCTAACACCATGAAACACGTTGGACTTGGGTGGTGGTTATCCCAACCACCACCATAAAGCAAGATAAAAATCTTACATGGGTTGGTGGGAGGAGTTAATGAAAAAGTATATTTTAAGCAACCAAAAGAAGTTGTCTTCATCTCATTCTCTCCACTTCACTCTCATTTCATTCTCTTTCTCTCTTGCTCTCCCACACCACCGTCCCTCATCTCTAAGGAAAAAGAAGAAGAAAAACTTGGAAGAAGAAGAGAAGAAAAGAGAGGAAAAAGGTGTAAGCAAAGGCCCACCACTCCAAGATCAAAGGTTGGGATCTTATTTCTCACCATCTCCTCCTCTCCCTCTCTCAAGCAAACCCTACCTTGGCCGATCCTAAGTTTGGAGGGTTTCACCATTGATCAAGCATCTTGGCCGACCAAAGATCAAGAGGAAGGAGAAAGGAGGCTAAGGAAGCCGACGGGAGTGGCGGAAGTCGAAGGAGACGACGGATTGTAAGTATTTCCTAAACAAGAGATTTAGATTTTTAGGGTTTGAAATTTGGGATTCATTTTTGTTAAATTTGATGGTGGCCAAATGATTATAGGCCTTGGATCTCAAATCCATCAAATTGAAGGATGGAAAGTGGACAAAACCCTAAATGGGTAAGGATAGTATGTAATTAGGTGTTAATTAAGCGTGGAAGTGTGGGTTTTGAATGAATTGATGGACCGTTCGGCCATGTGGTATGGCCGAACCCCATGGTAAATGGTTAATGAATTTAATTAGGGTTTTGTAAGAATGGAAGTATGGAGAATGGTTTAGGGTTTTAAGTGCTTAATGATTAAATGTAGGCAATGTTTGAGGAGGTTTATTATGATGGAATCCATGAATAAATGTAAGTGTCTTTATGATCAAAAAGGTCACCAATGGACTAGTGGACCATGAACCATGGGTTCGGCCATGGTGTATGGCCGAACCCTATGGTGGTGGTGTAGTGATGGATCTAATGGTTATGAATAATGGAAAATAAATGGGAATGTTGGTGGTGTTGATGGACCCAAAAAGAGACCTAATGTTGTTAGTTGTAATGGGAATGTGGCTACGTTTATAGACTTGAATGTGATTAAGGATGATGGGTCCAAATGTGTAGATAGGCCAAAGAAAAAATGGGATAAAGACATCATGGGTTCGGCCATGGTGTATGGCCGAACCCATGACCCATTTGTGGGTAAACTTGTAGATTAATTTGGTATTATGTATGGGAGAAATGAATGAGGGTTAGAGTGTTTAAATGGCTAATTTTTCTAGTGTTGTTAGGTTGTGGGTGATGAGACATCAATGGACCCATTTTGTGAACCAATTAAGGCCTAAGATTAATTTGTATTTGTATGTTAGGTTAATGGAGTTTAAGTAAATTAAATGGCTAATTTTAATGGTCATGTGCCATGGTTGAATGGGTCATTAATGGACCTAAGTTAGAGATCCAGGTTTATGATCAATTATGAACTTGGTTAGGCAAGGGTGAATGAGTAATTAACCATGGAGAAGAGGTAGTGGCAAAACCGTAAATAATGGCTAAAATGAAGAACTCCATGGGAGATGATCATGGGTTTAGGGATTCTAAGTAGCAACATTATGTAGGGTTAAATAAAGCCTAGGAGGCTGATTTTAGACTCATGTACTTAAAATATATAATGGATTAAATGGGACCCGCAAAACCTAAATAGTGACCGATTTTCATATGGACTTGGAAATGATTAATGGACTTAAAAGGTTAAATATGGACTGATTATGTGTATGTAATAAGGTATTGGATATCGCGAGCGGTACGCATGTCGGTAGCCGGATTATCGGACGAAAATGAAAAAGGATGCGAGTCGGTATTCGGTAGGAATCCTACCTATTTGTAAGCCATGGATTAGATGCTATGTAAATGGTTTATTGGTTTATTTTTAGTAATTATATGATTGGTTATATGATGGTCTATGAAATTATGATTTATATGTATTTTATGGCATATGGCTAGACTATGAGTTATATGTTAATGATATGAGTTATATGTAAAGGCTATGACCCAAATATATTACATAGCATAATGCATTACATCTCATGCATGGCATGGGCAGAAAAAAATTAACAAACCGGAGTCCATGCTCCGTCGGAGCTACTGAGAACAGACATGGGGATAACCTGATAGATTATAACCAGAGTCCATGCTCCGTCGGGGCGACCGAGAACAGGCATGGGGATAGCCTGATAGGCTATAACCGGAGTCCATGCTCCGTCGGGGCGACCGAGAACAGGCATGGGAATACCTTGACGAAGCCTTGCCGTCAAGGGGGATATGACGTCATGGTGGTAGGGATGATGGGTGGGATTCATAACATAGACACCCATGGCATAACATTCATTGTATAGTTTCATTACATGATTGTCTATAAGTTTTCATTATACTATTATCGGTATGCTTGTTATCACTAATCCATGTGCTAGCCCTACCCGGAGTCCTACTGGGCTCGTGGTCTAACGCCCTACTTCTACCCTAGCTGATGACGCAGGAAATGCCGGAGCAGAAGGACGAGACGGGAGCCAAGCTTAGGAGCTTGGGGAGACGGACTATTTACTTTGTTTAAGCTTTATTTTGGAAAATGTATATTTGAATAGTTAACTTGTCGGACTGTATATTTTAGACTTATTGCTATGTTTTGGATTTTATTATAGACATATGATGTTATGTCATTTTAGTAATTAAATAATGAAATCTTCCCTGCTATCTAGAAAAATTGGTAGGATAGTATCTATTATCATTCCGCATTTAATGTATTATTCCTCGAGCTTACTTCTACTGGTGAACCATTCTCCGTGGACTCCATTCCACGCACCCGTAGGGTTGGCCAGTTAAGAGCCGGGCTTTCGAGGCTCGGACTTAACTCGCGTCGTGACGTCCTCGCCCTTTATCACTTTCATTTTAAAAAAAAATAGACTCTGATTTTCGGTGAAAAGGGGCGGGCGTTACAAACTTAGGCATCATGGGTTCGGCCATGTGTATGGCTGAACCCCATGAACCAATTTTATGGTTTGTGGATCAAAATATGGATTTAGGTGTTTGTAATTGAATGAAATGTTAACTATGGATGAGACCAATGGCAAAGTTGTAATTATAGCCTAAAGTGAAAGATCATGGGTTCGGCCATGATGTATGGCCGAACCCCATGAGGTCTCTTTTATGCATTTGAGTGGTTATGGAATTTATATGGACCTAATATGATTAAATGAAGGGAAGGATTAGAGTCTTATTTATGAATCATGAATCTATGATTATGGACCGGTTTGGACTTCGACATCATAGGGTTCGGCCATGGTGCTTGGCCGAACCCCATGAATCAGTTATGGGTTTATGTTTGGGTGTATTTTAAAGGGATGAAGGATGAGAATAATGGAACTATAGCCTTCGATGGCAATACAGTAATTATGTAGAATTAATGGAACTATGTTTTGGGAACTCAAACATAAGTTGATGAAATCAATGGCAATCTTGCAAATATGGGGATTGGTTTATGGACTTTAAATATTCTAAATCAAGTGGGACTTGGTTTTGATTGGTTATTATATTATAAGGTAACGGGATCTCACAAGGCGTTTACGATAGTGAGCGGTTACCGGACGAAAGACGCAAGCACACGTTAGCAGTCTTTGGTAGGATTCCACATTCTTTGAAACCATGGGTTTATGTACATTGTTCTATCTTATTTTTGATCAATTTATGTTGCAAAGTATATGTTTCAAATTATGATTTTTAAATGCTATGTTTATTTGATAAAATAATATGTGTTGGATATGTTTCAAATTGTAATTTTAAATGCAATGTTTATGTTATAAAATAACATGTGTTTCATTGGCATCTCATGCATGGCATGGGGTGGAGGATTTGTAACCGGAGGGGTCAGACTCTGTCAGGTCGTCCGAAAAACCTATGTGCGGTACCTTAATGTGCTTTTCCATCAGGAAGAAACCGGAGGGTCCACACTCCATCGGGGCGTCCGGAAGATCTATGTGGTGGGTACTTTTATGTACATGTGATGGGTGGGACTCATTGCATTTGTCATCATTGCATGGCATGGTTTTACATGGTTTTGGATATTATGTTATAATATATGTTTTGTACTAACCATGTGTTAGCCGTAACTGGAATACCTACTGGGCGCATTGTTCTAACGCCCTACTTCTACCATAGTTGATGACACAGGAAAACAGGGGAACGATGAACGCAAGGAGGGCCAGGCATAAGAGCTTGGATGATTTATTTTATATGTTTTGAATAAGAATTACTCATGGACTTATACTTGAGTATCTAGATTTCGGAATGTAATAACTTAGATGGTCGGATGTTTATTTTGATAATTATGATATCTGAATGATGATTAAAGGACTTGACGTACTTTGCTATCTGAATGGAATAGAACTTGGTTCTATTATGATTCCGCAATTTTGATGTTAATATTCTGCATGTTTATATTGCTATGTGTGAATCATTTTCGTGAACTTGGTCCATGCACACATAGGGTTGGCCAGTTAAGGGTCGGACTTTGGAAGTTCGGACTTAGCTCGCGTCGTGACGTCCTGCGTTCTATCACTCTACTCTGTTAAAAAAAAAAAATAGACTCTGAATTTACGGGTAGAAGTGAGTGAAAAAGGGTGGGGCGTTACAGGATCACTGTGTGTTGTATCACCTTATTCAAGCCTTCTTGAAATTTTCGGAACTTCAGCATCTCATTCTTAACAAGTTCAGGAGAATACTTGGCCAACTCAACAAACTTGGCCTCATATTGAGCTACAATGTGTCACTTCCTTAACAAAGGTCCAAAGGGTCGACCATCTTAGATTATCGAACTACTTGGAGAAAATATTTCTCAAGCAATTCTTCAGTAAAATATTTCCAAGTCACTACCTCAGTCTTGGATCTAACCTCAGAAAGTTCATCCCTCCGCTGATCTACTTCTACAATGAGTTGGTAACTTGCTAGAGTTACTCGAGTTTCATCATCAGTGATGGCCAAAGTCTTAAATATTTTCTCCATCTGTCTGATCCAATCCCGAGCCACCATTGGATTTGGGTCAACTTTAAATTGAAGAGGTGATTGCCTCTTGAATTCCTTGAGAGCAATCATCTCTCTAGTCTTTCGAGCAGCCCTTGAAGATGAAGCATTAGGATGCCCTCTAGATGCTCCTCTAGAAACAACTTCCATAGTCTCATGGAACATCCGATACACCTCACTGGTCTCAGGATTGATCGGATAAAGAGGTTGCATAGGATGAGGTGGAGGTGGAGTAGGATTTGCATGCTCTCCAAAATCAGTGCTTTCCACTACACCTTCCCTAAATTCCTAAGTAATTTCAAGGTTTTTTGTGCTAGCACCAACAACTGCCTTGCTTCTGCAATTGCCTCTTCCATCAATATCTGTAAAACCAAATTAATCAATCTCACAAATATGTATGAATTCAGAACTACCCATTTTAGGAGAGTTTCTACCCCTTTCATCCTAAGGGGAAATATTCAACTACTCTAACCTTTGCCCTACTCATAGACATAGAGTTGAACCTGGCTCTGATACCATACTATAAGGACTCGCCCGCTCAACATCACCAAACGGGGCCTCACATGAATCAAACACGATCCAAACCTGGGCATATCAAATTCAAGACATCTATTTTTTTTTTAAAAAAAAATCTAATAATAGTTCAAATAATTAGAATGAGGATAATTCCAATAAATTTGCCATTTCGAAATATTACATTCCCAAATAGGATTTGTCATCGACGATGTATAGATTTATCAAGCCAAACAAACCATAAATAGGTTTAAGGAAGATAGGAAATCTAATCTCACATTCACATAATCCATAAATATGAAGCCATTACCAAAATCCAATAAAATAAGTCCAACGGCTTCCACAAACCACCAAAATAAAAACAACTACTTAAAGCCCAAATAAATCCAAATCCAAATTGACATTTATTGTGTCTTACATAAACCAAATGTCAAATAAGAGTCTAGGAATTTCTAAGCAAAATATAAATAACTAAGCTTCCAGTCTAGCCGCTCCACGAATTTCCTGACTCTACTTTTGAGCCTCACAAATTTCCATCTCTAATTGGTTTCCTGTAATGTAAGGAAATGAGCTCCATGACTAGTGAAGAAAACAACCATACAATGTTCTAAATAAATATTTTTAATATAACTAGGCATTTAAAGTTCATTCCAAATCAAATCAATGCAATAAAGAGTGCATGTGATGCAACAATGAAATAATATGATGCATGTTCCCAACCCAAGCATCTCAACAACAAATCAAATAATATTATAGCACATGTACACGCGACCTATGTAAACACCCACACCCACCAAGCTAGAGTTGGGCGTGTGGAGGGGTGCAAATTTTAAATTTATTACTCGTAAGCACACGAAAAATTAGATAGTATAACGATTTAGTGCGAGGTCGAACCCATCAGAACTTATGAAAATATATCCGTGAAAAATATACCATTGAATTATGTAGTTTAAGAAATTTGGAAAATCAAAGGAATAAATCATAAATATGGAATTAATTATCTAATTTAAGAAATTTAATTTTAAATTAGAAGTATTCTAAAGATAGAAAACATGGTCTAAAATTAGAAACCACATCTAAAAATAGAATTTAACAATTAAAGAGATCTAATTTTAATTAAGAGTGTGGATTTGATCTAAAAATTATAAATAATCTTAATCTAACTTAGAACACAAAATTAAGATGCAATTAATTAATTTACCAACCTAGTTTCAAAATTTTCAAGAATTTGAATTTAAAAACAAAAGAAAATAAAAATAACATCTAAATTACATATATACATATTTATAATGAAACTGGATCAAAAAATCAAGGAGGCATTATCATCCAAATTTCAATAATAAAATAACAGCCTAGAACATGGAGTTCACGTAAAATTTCAATATTATTCAAGTCTTTCATCAGATTAGTTCCCTAATTAATTTGAACCTTAGATCTAGATTAATCATGCAATTCTCCGATCTAACTATTTTATTCGTTCCAAAGAACCTTAGACCTAGAATAGTAATGTTAATCAAACATTTAACTATTTCATAAGTCCAAATTAATTACCAAGTGAGGAGTCAAGAACTAAAATGATTCAAACCATCATAATAAAAATCAAAATTTGGAAAACCATAATTCTAATAATCTCACCTTCTTTTATTAATTAAAACATGGAATTAAAAATTACAAATCAATGAAATTTTGGAATAAAGACATAAGAAAAATACAATGAAAATCAAAATCCACCAACCTTAGAACTCAATGTCGATTGAAAATCCCACAATCTTTCTCCTTCTCTTCGTCCTCTTCTCTCCTTTGCACAACCTTTTCTTCAATACCCAAGTTCAATTTTCTCAATGGGAGAGGGAGTATTTATAGATGAAAGGAGGTGGAATGAATGGCTTAGATTGAAAATTTTAAATAAAGCAAGTGACACTTGGAGGGTTGATATGATTTTTGCTAAACATGGAATGGCTTAAAGAAGAAATGAGGTGGAAAAAAATTAGTGAAATTCATGTAAGGAAAGTAAGTGCAAAATCCCATTTTTTACACAACTACCACCTTGCAGCTCAGTTTTGACCTAGTTAACGTCTGAATTAGGAAACGCCGTAAACTACAAAGTTATAGCCTTTGAAGACGTATTTCCGACGCAAAAAGAATCAAAGCAATCGGACATTGAGTGAAACTTTATGGCCAAATTACTGAAGATGTGTCAAACCTTCTTTCTTTTTCTCCACTTTTTATTTTGCTTCTTTTTCCTTAATCCACTTGCCAAATTGGAAATCCTCTTATAATGACTTGTAGATCTTGAATTTTCTCATATGTATTTTGAGATGATGAAAATAGAGTTCACACATGTGGATTTCTTCATGGACTTTTCTTAATGGGCTTAATAATTGGGCTTTTCAAAGTATAGAAAATCTAATAAATAATTTTACCACTTACATTCAATTCTAAAAATGTACTAAATTTATCCAAACTCTCATAAATGAATTTGAATTAATTAGTTTACAAATAAAATCCCTGAAATTGTGGTAAAATAATTATTAAAAATTCCATCTTTCCCAACATATCAATTGTAAAATAATTATTAAAAATTCCATCTTTCCCAACATATCAATTTATGCCCATAAATTGCAAAATTCACCATTTGAATTCTCATATCTTGTATTTCCCTATAAATCTTGCAAAATTTCCAAAATCCCATTAAACATATTCTAAAGCACAAAAAACAAGGGGCTAACTAGTCCAAATACTAGCGTAAAATTGTCATTTTCTTGTGCTCATCAAATACCCCTACACTCAGATCGAGCAAAACAAAAATTGAAAATAAAAATCCTAAAAATTAAAATCCTAAACTACACCACTTTCACTTGTACTTTCGATTGCATTTAGCATATGCAACAAGCCTTTAAACCCCTAGCTCACCACTAGTGGACGAGTTGTAGTCTCATGAGGTCTTCAAGTGATGATACCCACAAACATGAAATTTCAAACTTTAGCAAAAATGTCTAAACAAAAATTTAAACATCATATAACTCCAAAATTATTTCATAAAAGTTATACCCGAAGTGTAGTGTGTGATAGTCAAATATTAACATAACTTTCTTTTACAAATTACACATAAGTTTTGTAACCACCAATTGAGAATGCACTTTAACTCCAAATCTCATAAGATATATCTCTTATAATGGCTTTTGCTCAGAGATTGGGTTAAATTTATCTCAAAAGTATATTTACGCGGAATTATTTTCACAAATACAAATATCTCACATATTTATCATCAAAGAACGGATAATAACAATGAAATATATAGATCTCATGAATGGATGTCATTTTCCTTAGAACATTGAAATAATCCACCTTTATTATTCTCCATCTATTCTCCACTTTAAATAACATATTAACTGGGGATCAATAGGATTTTCTAATAGGACGAAACGTGATTTAGGACCGGTCATATCAAAGAAGGATAGACTCTAAAATTAAGTACTTTGAACACAAAAGGTAGAGGTCTTCAAAATTTTCACTGGGATTCTTTTTCCTCTATTTTTTCTCTCAACACTTTCAAAGCATTGTATTTTTCAGACTTTTTCTAGCTTTTGTTCTTTCTTTATTTTTTCACATCCTTCTTTTCATGTACGGATGCTCCCTTCTCAATTTTTTTTTTCTTCACCATTTTTTTTTCATTGATGTTTTTTTTTTTTTCAAATGACATATTTTTCTTAAAGTACCATCCCAATAACAATCATCCCTAACCTGTTTTGGGTTCTAGAATAGGTGACAGATATTTCAATGTAAGCTCAAACTCCACAACCGGAGTTGGGTACATTAAACATGGCTAAATCAAGAAAAACAGGTTAAATTCTTATTCAAGACTCAAAAATTGAGAACTAACAAGATAGTATGTCCAATATAGGTAGGGTTCAAAGGCTCAAAAGGGTCCAAAAATAATGACCCATATCATTTCTTAAGCTTCATATGAATATTTCATTAGCTTCAAATAAATTCAAAAAAAAAATCAGGTGTAATAATCCAATTTTAATGTCGTTCTCAGTAAATTGACCAAAACAAAGAATAATGAGATCTAACAAAAATAATGCGCACATCAAAGAAAATAAAGAATGACTTATAACCCTCAGAAAAATCAAATGGCTCTAAAGCTCATGGGGTATAAGTCTCCACTGGTATTCTTCTGGTGATTATTTAACTCATGAATACTCTTCTTTTTCATGCTAACATTAATATGACTGTGTAAAAGTTTTCCAAGCATAAATTTCATAAAATTCAATTGGAAAAGCATGATATAAATTTTTTTATCCACATATTAATGCTGAAATCAAATTTTTTTTTTTTTTTGCAATTTTTCAAAAAAAAATTTGGACTAAAAAACAAAACACACAAAAGTGTAGGCTCCTCAATACTCCCAAACTTAAACCGAACATTGTCCTCAATGTTCCCTATTTTATAGTCATCACGTGTAAATTAGAAGAAAATATCAGAATAGAACAACTTGAGTTGAGAAAATACCTGAGATGACACTCTTTATTCAAAACCTGCAAAAACAAACAGACAACAAAAACAGAAACGCACAACAAAGACTCTAGACTGACACAAAAATTGACTCAACAAAAATGAAAACCTAAACTAGACAGTGATAAACATTGACAGACACAAGACTCTAGGCAGACTCACAATCATAACAACTATTATTATTTTTTTCTTTTTTTTATGCAACTTAATCTAACAATGCAATACTCAAAGCAAATATGCAAACACTAATCAAACAACTAAACTAATGCATGAAACTAACACCCTGATATGCATGATAAAATTAAATATGCATTTTTTGTCTTTTTTTATGCAAAATAAAATGCAAACACCCTAAGAAAATCTATATGAATGCATGAAAAATTAAAAATTCAAAGAACATGAGTTTAGGCACTTACCTCTGCCTGTAGTGCTTACTTCTATAAATTTTAGAGCGCACGAATAAAACCCCAGTAAAATTAAACACTACAAACTTTTGGTGAAGATTTCGAATCTCATAAAAAATGCTTGAAACCTAATCTAAATGCAATTTCCTAATGTTATAACTAGTGGAGAAAATTAACTAATTGGAACCTAATTATGAACTCTAAATTAAATGAAGACCATAAATATTTCTAAATTAACATCCACTAAATTAATCGAAATTAGATTTTCAAGTAAGTCCAAACTTGTTCCATGATTTTTTTAAGACATCGTAACTGGAACCTTCCAAACTTGTTTATAAAAATAGACTGTGACTAAATTAGATTAAATTTCTAAGATTAGAAAATTCTAAAAAAAGAAACTAGTTATTTTTGAAAATTTCTAACATAGAAGTTTCCAAAAGTGGCAAGTTTCTAATTTTAGCAATAATTCCACGTTTAGATTATCTCCAGTTTTTTGTTATTTTCAGAAAATTTTAATATTTCTAAAATTAGAGTTTCTAAAAATAGAAGCTTCCAATTTTAAAGAGTTGCCAAAAATAGAAATTTTCTAAAAATAATATTATTTTTAAAAATACATAATTCAAATGGCAATTTTCTAAGCACCTCGGCAACGGCGGCAAAAACTTGTTGTGTAAATTTTAAATTTTTAACTCGCAAGCGCACAAACCATTAGATAGTATATCGATTAAGTACGAGGTTGAGCCCATCGGAACTTAGGAAAATATATCCGTGAAAAACATACCATTGAATTATGTAGTTTAAGAAATTTGGAAAATCGAGGGAATAAATCATAAATATGGAATTAATTATCTAATCTAAGAAATTTAATTTTAAATTAGAAGTATTCTAAAGATAGAAAACATGGTCTAAAATTAGAAACCACATCTAAAAATAGAATTTAACAATTAAAGAGATCTAATTTTAATTAAGATTGTGGGTTTGATCTAAAAATTACAAATAATCTTAATCTAACTTAGAATACAAAATTTAGATGTAATTAATTAATTTACCAACGTAGTTCCACAATTTTCAAGAATTTGAATTTATAAACAAAAATAACATCTAAATTACATATTTACAATGGAATTGGATCAAACAATCAAAGAAGCATTATCATCCAAATTTTAATAATAAAATAACAGCCTAGAACATGGAGCTCACGTAAAATTTCAATCTTATTCAAGTTTTTCATCAAATTAGTTCCCTAATTAATTTGAATCTTAGATCTAGATTAATCATGCAATTCTCCGATCCAACTATTTCATTCGTTTCAAAGAACATTTGACTTAGAATAGTAATGTTAATCAAAGATCTAACTATTTCATATGTCCAAATTAATTACCAAAGGAGGAGTAAAGAACTAAAATGATTCAAACCATCATTATAAAAATCAAAATATGGAAAACCATAATTCTAATAATCTCACCTTATTTTATTAATTAAAATATGGAATTAAAAATTACAAATCAATGAAATTTTGGAATAAAGACATAAGAAAAATACAATGGAAATCAAAATCCACCAACCTTAGAACCCAATGTGGATTGAAAATCCCATGTTCTTTCTCCTTCTCTTTGTCCTCTTCTCTCCTTTGTACAACCTTTTCTTCAATGCCCAAGTCCAATTTTCTCAATGGGAGATGGAGTATTTATAAATGAAAGGAGGTGGAATAAATGGTTTAGATTGAAACATTTAAATAAAGCAAGTGACACTTGGAGGGTTGATATAGTTTTTCCTAAACATGGAATGACTTTAAGGAGGAAAGGAGGTGGAAAAAAATATTAAAATTCGTGTAAGGAAAGTGAGTGCAAAATCCCATTTTTTACACAAGTACCACCTTACAGCTCAATTTTGACCTAGTTAACGTTTGAATAAGGAAACGTCGTAAACTACAAAGTTGTAGCCCTTGAAGACGTATTTCCAATGCAAAGAGAATCAAAGGAATCAGACATCGAGTGAAACTTTATGACAAAAATACTGAAGATGTGTCAAACCTTCCTTCTTTTTGTTCACTTCTTATTTTTCTTCTTTTTCCTTAATCCACTTGCCAAATTGGAAATCCTCTTATAATGACTTGTAGATTTTGAATTTTCTCATATGTATTTTAAGATGATGAAAATAGAGTTCACACATGTGGATTTCTTCATGGACTTTTCTTAATGGGCTTAATAATTGGGCTTTTCAAGTATAGAAAATCTAATAAATAATTTTACCACTTACATTCAATTCTAAAAATGTACTAAATTTATCCAAACTCTCATAAATGAATTTGAATTAATTAGTTTACAAATAAAACCCCTAAAATTGTCGTAAAATAATTATTAAAAATTCCAACTTTCTAAAAATATCAATTTATGCCCATAAATTGTAAAATTCACCATTTGAATTCTCATATCTTGTATTTCCCTGTAAATCCTACAAAATTTCTAAAATCCCATTAAACATATTCTAAAGAACAAAAAACAAGGGGCTAACTAGTCTAAATACAGGGGTAAAATTGTCATTTTCTTGTGTTCATCATCGGGGGGGGGGGGGGGGGGGGGGGGGGGTTAAGAGAAGGGGACAACCACACCTCAACAAGAGGCCTTTTGGGTAGGGCCTGGTGGGCCAGGCCCAAAGCAAAACCTTGAGGGTCGATGGACCCAAAAAAGGACAATTCTTGTTGAGTTGAGTCGGGTCGTGACAAATGGTATCCGAGCACATTTCAACTCTCTACTTATGTGGGCCCTCTATTTGTATGGTGTTGCCCATGTGGACCCTCTGTCTGTGTAAGTGACAGAGCCGGGGACTACTATGGTCTTAAGAAGGGTGGATTGTAATTCCCATGTGGGCATGTGGGGAAAAAGTCCCACATTGCCCAGCGAGTTCAGTTGAGATTGAATTTTAAAAGGGTAGCCCCCACCCATAAGCACAAGGCTTTTTAGGAGCAACAGTTGGTTGGCTCGCAAGAAATAAAGCCGTGCGGGTCCATTTACGGGTCTAAAGAGAACAATATTTTGTTGGAGGGATGGAGCGTTACAACCTATCGATGACGAATCACAATCCTCCAGTCTTCGTTGGAGACCATACACAAGAGTACCTCAAGATGACCACTGATCCAACAATCAATGTTGTGTAAATTTTAAATTTATAACTCGCAAGCGCACGAACCATTAGATAATATAGAGATTGAGTGCGAGGTCGAATCCATCAGAACTTAGGAAAATATATCCATGAAAAACATACCATTGAATTATATATTTTAAGAAATTTAGAAAACATGGAAATAAATCTTAAATATGGAATTAATTATCTAATCTAAGAAATTTAATTTTAATTTAAAAACATTCTAAAAATAGAAAACGTGGCCTAAAATTATAAACCACATCTAAAAATAGAATTTAACAATTAAAGAGATCTAATTTTAATGGTAAATCAAAGTTTACCCAAATTGAATTAAGATGGTGGATTTAACCTAAAAATTATAAATAATCTCAATCTAACTTAGAGCACAGAATTAAGATACAATTAATTAATTACCAAACCATTTTCACAATTATTTAAACAGTTTGAATTTATAAATAAAGAAAACAAAATTAAAAATAAAAACAACATATTTACATATTTACAATGGCATTGGATCAAAGAATTATGGATGCTTTATTTTCCATATTTTAAAAATAACTTCAAGGCATAGAATATTGAACTCACGTAAAATTTCAATCTCTTTCAAGTCATTCATCAAATTAATTCCCTAATTAATCCGAATCTTAGATCTAGATTAATCATGCAATTCCCCAATCTAACTATTTCATTCGTTCCAAGGAACCTTAGACCTAGAATAGTAATGTTAATCAAAGATCTAACTATTTCATGTCCAAATTAATTTCCCAGGGAGGAGTCAAGAACTAGAATGATTCAAATCATCATCATAAAATCAAAATTTGGAAAACCATAATTGTAAAGGTTTTTCTGCCTTTCAATTACTAATACAAAATAGAATTGAGAATTACAATACATTAGGACTTTGGTTTTAAGAAAAATCAAAACAATAAGATTTATGGAATTTTTGAATTTATTATTGAAATTAATCAAACATTAGCATTGAATTTAAGAAAATTAAAGAGAAAAAAAAAGACATTAAGAAATTCTACTCTTATTAATTGAATTAAATTACAAGAATATGGAATTAAACTTAAAAGAACTAATTACAAAAGAAAAATGGAAAATAAAATAAATAAAAATACTAACCTTAACCCAAAATTCTTCTCCAATTCTCCAACGTCTCAAACTCTTCAAAATCTCAAGGCTCTAAGTTTAATTTTCTCAATGGGAGAGGGATAATATTTATAGATGAAAGGAGGCAGAGTGAATGGCTTGGATTTAAATATTTAAATAAAGCAAGGGACACTTGGACGACTAATATGTTTTGTGCTAAACATGTAATAACTTAAAAGAGGTAAGGAGGTAGAAAAAAGGCTAAAATTCGTGCAAGGTGTGAACACAAAGGGAAGTGGGTGCAACATCCCATTTTTTTTTTACACATGTATGACTTTGCAGCTCAATTTTCACCTAATTAACGTCCGAATCATGAAATATCAAGAACTAGAAAGTTGTATCCCTTGAAGTTTTCTTTCTAACCCAAAATGAATCGATGCAATCGGACATAGAAATGAAAAGTTATGGTCAAAATACTTAGACTGTATCAAACCTCTCTTCTTTCTCTCCACTTCTTATTTTGTTTCTTTTTTCCTTAATCCACCTGGCAATTCGAAAATCTTCTCATATTGACTTGTAAATTTCGAATGTCCTCATATATATCTTGAGATGATGAAAATAGACTTCACACATGTGGATTTTTTCATGCATTTTCTTAATGGGCTTAATAATTGGGTTTTTCAAAGTATGGAAAATCCACCACTTACATTCAATTCTAAAAATGACTAAATTAATCCAGACTCTCATAAATGGATTTGAATTAATTAATTTACAAATAAAACCCCTAAAATTGTAGTAAAATAAATATTAAAAATCCACTCATTCCAAGAATATCTCTTTCCAAAATATAGCAGTTTCCAAATATAGCAGCTTCTAAAAATTGATTTATTATCTGTAACGCCCGGCCCTTTTTCACTCGCTTCTTCCCGTAAATTCAGAGTCTATTTTTTTTTATATAACAGAGTAGAGTGATAGAGCGCGGGACGTCCCGACGCTAGCTAAGTCCGAACTTCTAAAGTCCGACCCTTAACTGGCCAACCATATGTGTGCATGGACTCAGTCCACTAAAATGGTTCACACATAGCGATATCAACATGCGGAATAAAAATCACAACCTGCGGAATCATAACATCAATTTGCGGAATCATAATAGAACCAAGTTCTATTCCATTGATAGCAAAGTACTTAGTCAATAAATCACTTAATCATTATCCAAATAAAACATCCAACCATAGCAATTCATCTAAGTTATTACATTCCGAAATCTGGATACTCCAAATACAAATCTCTGAGTATCTTAAACAAAATATAAAACTAAAAGTATTCCAATCTCCTATCCTTGTCCCTTTCCGCGTTTAGCGTTTTCCTCGTTTCCTACATCATCCACTAAAGGGTAGAAGTAGGGCGTTAGAACAACGCGTCCAGTGGAAATTCCAGTTAGGGTTAACACATGGGTTAGTACCAAAAATCCAGATACAATATATATATATCAAAACCAAATATAAAAAATCATTCCATACTTTCGAAACATTGTATCCAAACCTGTGTCTGATAATAAAGATCTAATCATACCGATAAAAGCCAGAAAAACCTTGCATGATAATAAATATCATAATCATGCCAATTTAATGCCATGCCATGCTATCATATGCAATGAGTCCCACCCATCACATGTACGTATAAGTCCTTTTGATGGAATTCTCCTCATCAAGGTATCTCCACGTTTGTTTTACGGACGCCTCGACAGAGTGGTGGATCTCCGGAATCTACTTGATGGAAATCACATCAAGGTATCCCCCATGTTTGTTTTACGGACGCCCCGACGGAGTGGTGGATCTCCGGTTACTTAGTATCCTCTTGGTGGGATTCTCATCACCAAGGTATCCCCCACTAGTGTTTTACGGTCGCCCCGAAGGAGTGTGGGTCCCCGGTTACCTGTCATCCCTCCCATGCCATGCATGAGATGCAAATGTCCATATGCTATGCAATCATACAAATCATAGCATTTAAAAGCTCATATTTAAAAAACACATGCTATTAATAAACATAGCATATAAAATCACCATTTGAAACATATAAAATACATGCTATTTTATCCAAATAAACATAGCATATAAAATCATACTTTGAAACATAACCTTTGCAATATAAATTTCATCAAAAATAAGATAAATACAATGTACATAAACCCATGGTTTCAAAGAGGTGGAATCCTACCTAAAACAGTTCACAAGTCCTTTCGTTTCTGTCCAAGATTCGATCACCGATCGTGCACCGCTTGCGGGATCCCGTTACCTTATAATATAATGATAAATTAATACCAAGTCTTTCCTAATTAAAAGGTTCTAAGTCCATAAACAAAACCCCATGGGGTTCGGCCATACACCATGGCCGAACCCATGGTTTACCATTTTTTATACATATTTACAAAAATGCCACTGTTGATAATCCTAGTCCATTTTCTTTGCTTAGGTTCCAAGTCATCCATTCATGCTTCCAAAGCACATAATCCCTTAAAATAATTCATGGAGTTCGGCCATACACCATGGCCGAACCCAATGTCCAACATTCTCTCATATTTACCAAAATACCATTGGTTTCCTTCTTCCTTTAAATCTTCCATAATTAGACCTTAAAATTTTCCTTAATCAAATAAGTTCATCAAACATATCTCATGGGGTTCGGCCATAATGGTTCTCCTACTTTGGTATTTTAATTACATTTTTGCCATCCCTTTCTCCATCAATTCATATCATACATTGTATCTTTTATTTTATTTTAAAACTACATATAACCTAACTCATAATGTAGGTTCATAATCTGTTTCATAAATCAGCCCTTAAAACATGAATTAAAAATACCTTTAATCCCTTAATTTAGAACATGGGTTCGGCCATACACCATGGCCGAACCCTATGGTGTATAATCTCCAATTAATCTCCACCTTTCTATAATTGGAAGGTCTCCAAATTTAGATTTCACCTTCCAAGAATAGAACTTCCCTTTATTAATCTCTCCTACTATCATTACAAGGTTTCCCTATTTAACTTACCCAAAATATAAACCTCCTTCCATAAATGGAAAATTTTCTAAAAATAATTCTACCTTCCATTTTTAACCTAAGGTCCACATTTAGAAGGTTTCTTAATTAAACAACAATCCTTCTATGATTGAATATCATATTCCAAAATTCACAAGGTTTCCAAAAACTAACCCTAGTGGGGTTCGGCCATAACTATGGCCGAACCTCACTCATGGCAACCAATCCCTTCATTTAAATTAGGTTCCATAATCAAGCCTTACCTTCCATTCTTGGTATGGTTTCCATAAATAACTTTTATGGTATTTAAGTAGATACTTTCTAATTTTAATATCCACTTCCAAGAATGGAAACTTTCCTTAATAAGTAACCTCCTTTCCATATTTGGAAACACCTTCCAAAATTAGATTGTTTTCCATAATTAACCAGTCCTTCCATACGTGGATTGCTTCCCAAATTTAGCAATACTTTCCATAATAAGGTTTCCAAAAATAACTCTAGTGGGGTTCGGCCATGCACTATGGCCGAACCTCACCCTTTTAGATCTAGGTCCATCTTTTACATTTACTTTCCAATTTTTAACCCACGGGGTTCGGCCAAGCACCATGGCCGAACCCTATGGTTCATGATCTTGGCCCTTGGTTTAGATCTAATCCAAAATTAATCATCAATCCATATAATATTTGGTGGGGTTCGGTCATATACCATGGCCGAACCTCACTCCTCCTTTTTATTATTTTAGATCCACTCCATTAGCCATAAAACAGCCATGGTTCGGCCATGCCATGGCCGACCCATATTCCATATTCTTTCATTGATTTTCTTAAATCTAAAACATACAATCACCAAAGGTTTCTATGACTTAAGATCTAGGAACATAAACCCAATTAATAAATCAACACTCTCCATGGTTTCCAATCTTTAAAACAAATTAATTAAGCAAATATTTCCATGGGGTTTGGCCATGCACTATGGCCGAACCCTATGGTTCTTTCTTTTTCTTTTAAAACCATTTACCCATCTCTAATTTTTTTTTCATGGGGTTCGGCCAACCACCATGGCCGAACCCTATGGTTCTTTTGATTTCATAAATAAAATTATAACATTAATACTTAGATACTAACCTCTTCCTTTCTCTTCTAATCTTTCTCTTCCTTTCTCTTTGATTTTCTCCAAACAAGAACTCCTTCTAGTTGCTACCCTTTCTTCTCTTGCTCTTTCCGTGTAAGAGAGGACTTGAGAAAGGGAGAGAGAGAGAGGATTATAACTTGGTAATGGGGTTGTAAAAACCGTGCATCCCTATGGATCTCTCCTTTTATTAAGCTCTCCTTAATCCCATATTAAAATGATCTTAATAGAATCTTGCCCTCTTGTGTTTCCCTTTTTTTTTACACGTATACTATATTGTAACACAATTTTAGCCTTGTTAACTTCCGAATCAGAAAACATGGTAAACTAAAAAGTTGTAGCTCTTGGAATCTTCTTTCCAATGCAAAAAGAATCAAAGCAATCTGATATAATAATGAAAAGTTATAACCAAAACACTGGATATATGTTAAACCTTCCTTATTTAACCATGGCCGACTTTCCCTCTTTAATTAGCCATATCCGACTTTCCCTTACCTTATTAAGACTTCCTTTAATTCTTATTAGCAAGTACTATGCGCATAACCCTAATCATAATCCAAATAATCTTTTAATTTAATTCATAGATATTTCATCCCTTTTTAAATATCTAGCATATCATTGTGGATTTAAAAATCTCACATATCTCTCATGTGCATAATATGTAAATCACTATCTAAAATTTGGCCAAGATAATCTTTATTTGATTTTTTTAGCATCTACTTGGATATTTCAAATCCACTACTCGGCCATAATATCTTTTGTTTAAAATTAGATATAATTCATCACTAAATTAATTCAACCCATTTGTATTTAATAAAACCAATTCCAACATTGGTTGGGTCCTAATTGGGTCATGGCCCAATTCCTTATCCATATAAGATTTAATTCTAAAATTCATAATTAAAATTAAATAAATAACAAACTGAAAACCCGAGGTGTTACATTATCAATTTCTCCCATTTTTCTTCCATTTAATCCTTATATAGTGTACTTTCCAAACATACCTGTAAAACTCAAAACATCCCATTAATGATATTAAAAACATTGAAAACAAGGGATAACTTATCCAATATTAAGGGGTAAAATAGTCAATTTCCAGTGCTCATCAAATACCCCCACACTTAGATTTTGCTAGTCCTCGAGCAAAACAAAACTAAGAATTAAAAAAAAAATCCTAAACTACACCACTTTCACTGGCACTCTCGATTGCATTTAACATATGCAATAAGCCTTTAAACCCCTAGCTTACCACTAGTGGACGAGTTATAGTCTCATGAGGGTTTCCAGTGATGATATCCACAAACATAAAATTTCAACAAAAATATATTAACGAAAATTTAAACATCATATAACTCCAAATTTATTTTACAAAACATATAGCAGGACTGTAGTGTGTGTGATATAGTCAATATTAACGTAACCATCTTTTTCAAAATACGCACAAGTTTTGCAACCACCAGCTGAAAATGCGTTTTGACTCCAAATCTCATAAAGGTACATCTCTCAGAAAAACTTTCGCTCAAAGACTGGGTTAAATTTCTCTCAAAAGTATACGTGAGCCGAACAATTTTTCAAATACAAATATCTCACATATTTATCAACAAAAAATGACTTATAACAAAGAAAATACAGATTTAATGAATTGATGCCATTTTCCTTAGAACGTTGAATTAAACACAATCATTTTTCCTCATCTATTCTCCACTTTAAATACCATATTAAGTGAGGATCAATAGGACTTCCTGGTAGGACGAAATGTGACTTAGGATCGGGTCATATCAAAGAACGGTAAAAAGATTAAAAAATAAATACTTTGAATAGAAAACGTTAGAAGTCTTAAATAATTCTTAGATGGGAAATTTCTTCCTCTATTTTTCTTTCAGCACTTTCACCAACATTTTTTTTCTTTCTCAGACTTTTTTTCACATCCTTCCTTTTTTGATGTATGGATGTTCCCTTTTTCAGACTAAATTAATATGTCTGTGTAAAAATATTCCTAGCATAAATTCAACAAAATTCAATTAGAAAAGTATGATATAAATTTTTTATCTGCATATTAATGCTATATTATTTTTTTCATTTTTTTTAACACAGACGCAAGACTGATTTTTTTTTTAAAAAAAAATGGAATAAAAAATAAAACACACAAAAGTGTAGCCCCCAATACCCCCAAACTTAAATTGAATATTGTCCTCAATGTTCCCTAGTCTACATGTTCATCTGCAAATTAGAAGCAAATTCGGGTTTAAGAGTACCTTAAATGGCTCTCTTAATTCAAAACTTACAAAACCAAATAAACACCAAAACAAACAACAACACATACACTAGACTGACACATGTACTGAAACAACGAAAACAGAAACCTAACCTAGGAAGTGACAAACATTGACAGACTCAAGACTCTAGACAGATTCACAATCAAAACAACTATTATTTTTTTCATTTTTTTTAAATTTTTGTTATGCAACATAATCTAACAATGCAATACTCAAAGCAAATGTGCAAACAATAATCAAACAACTAGACTAATGCATGAAACTAATACCCTAATATGTTAGATATGCAATTTTTTTGTTTGATTTTTTTTTTATGTAAAATAAATGAAGACAACCTAATAAAATCTATATTAATGCATGAAAACTTAAAATTCAAAGAAAATGAGCTTAGACACTTACTTTTGCCTATAGCGCTTTCTGCAAGAATTTTTTAGAGTGCTATTCAAAATCCCAGCAAAATAAAACACCACAAACTTTGGTGAAGATTCTAAATCTCAAATAAAATGCATGAAACCTAATCTAAATGTAATTTCCTAATGTTATAACTAGTGCATGAAATTAACTAGTTGTTTGATTATTGTTTGCATATTTGCTTTGAGTATTGCATTGTTAGATTAACTTGCATAACAAGAAAAAAGAAGAAGATAATAGTTGTTTTGATTGTGAGTCTGCCTAGTGTCTTCTGTGTGTTGATGTTTGTTAGTGTCTAGTTTAGGTTTTCATTTTGTTGAGTCAGTTTTTGTGTTTTTGTATTTTTGTATCAGTCTAGAGTCTTTGTTTTGTGCGTTTGTGTTTTTGTTGTCTGTTTGTTTTTGAAGGTTTTGAATAAAGAGAGCCAACTCAGGTATTTTCTGAACTTAGTTGTTTGTATCTGATATTTTCTTCTAATTTACTATTGCCTAGTTGATTAGGGAACATTGAGGACAATGTTCGATTTAAGTTTGGGGGTATTGGGGACCTATACTTTTGTGTGTTTTGTAATCATGAGTTGAGTAATTATCGAAAGAATACAGTGCTTATACCCAGTTAACTTTTGAGCTATTCGATTTTTTATCTGAGGGTTATAAGTAATTCTTTATTTTCTTTGATGTGCGCATTATTTCATTGTTAGATCTCATTATTATTTGATTTTGGTCAAATTTCTGAGAATGAAATCAAAATTGGATTATTACACTTGAAATAAATCTGAATTCATTTGAAGCAAGAAAATAACCATTTGAAGCTTAGGAAATGATATAGGCCATTATTTTGGATCGTTAGAGCCTTTGAAGCCTACGTATGTTGGTCATCTTATCCTGTTAGTTTCCATTTTTGAGACTTGATTAAGAATTTAGCCTGTTTTTATTGATTTAACCATGTTTACTGTACCCAATTACGATTGTGGAGTTTGAGCATTCATTGAAAAATCGTTGACCTATTTTAGAGTCCAGAAAAAGGTTAGAGATATTGTTATTTGGATGGTACTTTGAAAAGAAAAAAAATTGAATGAAAAGGAAAAAAAAAAGAGTGGGAACATCCATAAATAAAAGAAGGATGTGAAAAAAAATGAGAAAGAAAAAAAAAAGAGAAAAAATAATGATGTTTTTTAAGTGTTGACAGAAAAATAGAGGAAGAAATATCCAGTGAAATTTTTGAAGACCTCTAACTTTTTTTGTTCAAAATATTTAATTTTAGAGTCTTTTTATCATTCTTTGATATGACTTGGTCCTAAATCATGCTTTGTCCTATTAAGAAGTCCTATTGATCCTCAGTTAATACGGTATTTAAAGTAGAAAATAGATCAGGAAAAATAATGATGTATTATTTCAACGTTCTCAGGAAAATGACATCCATTCATGAGGTCTATATTTTTCTTTTTTATTATCCGTTCTTTGTTGATAAATTTGTGAGATATTTGTATTTGAAAAATTATTCCGCTCACGTATACTTTTAAGAGAAATTACCCCAATCTCTGAGCGAAAGTCGTTCTGAGAGATATATCTGGTGAGATTTGGAGTTGAAGCGCATTTTCAACTTGTGGTTACAAAACTTGTGTGTATTTTGAAAAAAAGAAGGCTATGTTGATATTTGACTATCATACACTACACTCCGAGTATAATTTTTATAAAATAAATTTGGAGTTGTATGATGTTTAAATTTTTGTTAATATATTTTTGTCGAATTGATGTTTGTGGGTATCATCAGTGGAAGCCCTCACAAGACTATATAACTCGTCCACCAGTGGTGAGCTAGGGGTTTAAAGGCTTGTTGCATACTCTAAATGAAAATGAGAGTGCCAGTGAAAGTGGTTTAACTTAGGACTTTGATTTTTAATTTTTAATGTTTGTTTTGCTCGAGGACTGGCAAAATCTAAATGTGGGGTATTTGAGGAACAATGAAAATGACTATTTTACCCTTATATTTGGACTAGTTAGCCCTTGTTTTGTTTGTTTTATGATATGTTTAATAGGATTTTTGAAATTTTGTAGGATTTACAAGCAAATACCAAGATATGAGTATTCAAATGGTGAATTTTGAAATTTATGGGCGTAAGTTGATATTTTTGGAAAGTTAGAATTATTAATAATTATTTTACCACAACTTTAGGGGTTTTATTTGTAAACTAATTAATTGAAATCCATTTATGAGAGTTTGAATTAATTTAGTCATATTTAGAATTGAATGTAAGTGGTGAAATTATTAGATTTTCCATACTTTGAAAAACCCAATTATTAATCCCATTAAGAAAAGCCCATGAAGAAATCCACATGTGAATTCTATTTTCATCATCTCAAGATACATATGAGGAAATTCAAAATTTACAAGTCATTATGAGAGGATTTTCGAATTTGCCACGTGGAATAAAGAAAAATAAGAAAAATAAGAAGTGGAGAAAAAGAAGGAAGGTTTGACACAGTTTCAGTATTTTGAGCGTAGCGTTCCACTCCGAAATCCGATTGAGTCGATTCGTATTGCGTTGGAAAGAAGGCTTCAAGGGATACAACTTTGTACATGTGTAAAAACTGAGCTTAAAGGTGGTACATGTGTAAAAAATAGGATTTTGCACCCACTTTCTTTGTACGAATTTTTATATTTTTTTCCACCTCCTTGCCTCCTTTAAGCCATTCCATGTTTAGTACAAACCATATCAGCCCTCCAAGTGTCCCTTGCTTTATTTAAATCTTTAAATCCAAGCCATTCATTCCACCTCCTTTCATCTATAAATACTATCCCTCTCCCTTTGAGAAAATTGAACTTGGGCTACTGATTTTTGGAGCATAGGGAGGAAGGAAAGGAAGAAAAAGAGAAGGGAAGACAATGTGTAATTCAAATTTCACAATGGGTCTAACTTCTCATTGTAATTTCTTATTCCAAGAATTCCATGGTTATTTAATTTTAATTCTTTGTTTTATAAATAAATTTAAGACAAACTTTTTAGATCTATGGTTTTCAACTTAATGTTTGTTGATTGTAATAGTTTTATTTGATTTTTCATCTCTTTATGAATGCATGTTTTAATTTAATCTTAGAATTTTCATCTTAAACATCCAATTTTTGGAAAAATTTAAAACGTTAATTTTCCATTCAAAGGCTCATTTTAAGAGTAGGTGAAGAATTTAGATTCGAAATTTTATGTTGAATTCTCTCTAAGCCCAAGGTTTATTTTGATTATTTCTTGATTAATGAAACTCATGTTTTTCTTAATTAAATTAATTATGAATGAAAATTTTGAATCAATGATCATTAATAAATATAAACTCTATGTTCTACATTCGATTTTATTTTTAAAATATTGAAAATAATGCCTCCTTAATCTTCAATCCAAATTCCATTGTAAATATGTATATAAGTTTTACTTTATTTTCTTTTCTTTATAAATTGAAATTCTTGAAAAATTGTGGAACTAGGTTGGAAATAATTTAATTGTAACACCTTGGATTTTCAATTTATGATTTTATATGAAAATTATCCATTAATTTGTGAATTTTAGATATGGATTTTAATTGGACAAAGAGTTGGGTCATTGGCCCAATTAGGACCCAACGAATTGTGTAAATTGGTTTCAATAAAAAAAAATTAAATGGGGTTGAATTTAGTTAATAATGCAATACTAAATAAATATTGCATGGCCGAATTTTAGAGGTGCATATCCAAGAAAGATACATAGGCCGTGTATAAAGATATTCTATATCTAGGTTAGGCGTATAAGATAATTTAAAAAGGGTATGCATATGGTCTAAAAATTAAATAAGGAAGATGTCTAATTAAATAGACATTGCATGGCCGTGTGTAGCATTACCAAGGTAGGAAGGTCGGCCATTGCCAATTAGGATACAAGGAAGGGGCGTACGGCATTGCTATCTTAGCATTGGCCGAATGGAAGCTTAGAAAAGAGGAAAGCAAAGAGGAAGGACAATTTATATCTTAGTACTTTCTATATTGATCAATTGGAATTGCATAAAAGGGAAGACATAGAGGAGCTCACAGTTTACACCATAGCCGAACCCTCTCTCCCTCTATCCCTCTCTCAAGCTCTCATTCACGGCAAGATCAAGAAGAAGAAGTGGAAAGAGGCTAAGGAAAAGAAAGATTGGAAGAGCATGAAATCAAACGGAAAAAAGGTTAGTAGTCTTATTTGATAAATTTGTTTTGAAATAAAGAACCATAGGGTTCGGCCATGGTGTATGGCCGAACCCCATGGAAGGAAATTGGTTGGCCATTGTGTTTAATTTTAATAGAAAATAAGGGGTGAGGTTCGGCCATGGTGTATGGCCGAACCCCACCAAATATTTTTATAGATTTGAGGTTTCTTAGACATGTTTTAATTCATGGGTTTGAGGATTAAAAACCATGAAGGATGTTAGTTATTTTAATGGAGGAACTTTGGGTTATTTATACGGATTAAAAACCATGGAAAGATATGGTTTAATGAATGGTTAAATGGAAGGTGTTGGATAATCTTTAAATGAAGTTTGAAGGGAATAAACGGAATAAGAAGAACCATAGGGTTCAGCCAAGGTGTATGGTCGAACCCCATGGAAGGTGTTTGGTTAATTGTTAAATAAGTGGTTGATGGTAATGATATGTGATTTTGAAGGGATTAAATGGAAGATCATGGATTAGTTTTCAAAAGAGCGGACCTTGAACCATAGGGTTCGTCCATGGTATATGGCCGAACCCCATAGAATTGATTATTAAATTATCTAATTATGGACTTTAGATTAAAATGGAAGGTGGAGTTTATTTATGAAAACCTTTTAATTATGGAAATGGTATATTAAATTTAGAAAGTTTCTAAATTTAGAAACCTTCTAATTATGGAAGGAGTTTTGCTAAATTTGGAAAGCTTCCAATTATGGAAGGAGTTTGCTAAATTAGAAAGCATTTATTTATGGAAGTTATATTAATTTTGGAAAGTGAAAACTAAATTAGAAAGTTTTAATTAAGAACTTTCTAATTAGGGAATTTTAATTTGGAAACTTTCTATTTATGGAAGGAGGTTTCTAAATTAGAAAGATGATATTTAATTATAGAAGGAAGCATGCTAAACTTGGAAACTTTCTAAATATGGACCTTCTAATTGGGGGACTTGCTAATTATGGATCATTAGTGAAAATTGGAAACAAAGACATCATGGGTTTGGCCATGTGTATGGCCGAACCCCATGAAGTCAAATTTGTGGATTATGTTTTGTGTATTTTAAATAAAGTGGAGGATACAAATGTATGTTATAGATTATTGATGAAGATAATGGCAAAGTTGTAATTACATGCCAAAGTGGAGGATCATGGGTTCGGCCAAGGTGTATGGCCGAACCCCATGAGGTTTATTTTATGAACTCAGATTATTGGGTTAATTATTAGTCCATGTACATTATGAATGAGAATAAGGGATAATGATAGCCATGAATGACATTTTCGTAATTAAAGGAAATAAGGGACCATGGGTTCGGCCATGGTGTATGGCCGAACCCCATGGGAATTGTTTGGTGAACTTAGATGTCTATGAATCAGTTATGGGTTTATTGTGTTTATGTGTTAAGGAGTGGAAGGTTTGAAATGATTAAACCAAGGGCAAAGATGTGAATACATGCTAAGATGGAAGGTTGGCCATGAATGGCAATCTTGTAAATATGGGGATTGGTTATTGGACTTTAAAAGTTGTAAATCAAGTGCGACTTGGTTTTGATTAATTATTGTATTATAAGGTAAAGGGATCTCACAAGGCGTTTACAATCGTGAGCGGTTACCGGACGAAAGACGCAATCACACGTTAGCGATCTTTGGTAGGATTCCACCTATTTGAAACCATGGGTTTATGTACATTTGTTTTATCTTATTTTGATGAAATTATGTTTTAAAGGATATGCTTTATATTGATTTTAAATGCTATGTTTATTTGTATAAATAACATGTGTTGGATATGTTTCAAAGGTGATTTTAAATGCTATGTTTATGTTATAAAATAGCATGTATTTCATTGGCATCTTATGCATGGCATGGGTTGGAAGATTTGTAACTGGGGGGGTCACACTCCGTCGAGGCGTCCGAAAAACCTATGTGCGGTACCTTGATGTGATTTCCATCAAGAAGATTCCGGAGGGTCCACACTCCGTCGGGGCGTCCGAAAGACCTATCTGGTGGGTACTTTTATGTACATGTGATGGGTGGGACTCATTGTATTTGTCATCATTGCATGTCATGGTTTTACATGGTTTTGGATATTATGTTATAATATATGTTTTGTACTAACCATGTGTTAGCCGTAACTGGAATACCTATTAGATGCATTATTCTAACGCCCTACTTCTACCCTAGTGGATGACACAGGTAATCAGGGGAACAAGGAGCGCAAGACGGGCCAGGCATAGGAGTTTGGATGATTTAGTTTATTATTTTTAATAAAAGTTACTCATGGACTTGTATTTGAGTATCTAGATTTCGGAATGTAATAACTTAGATGGTTGGATGATTTATTGGATAATTATGATACTTTAATTATGGATAAGGACTTGACGTACTTTGCTATCTAAATGGAATAAAACTTGGTTCTATTATGATTCCGCATGTTGATGTTATGATTTCGCATGTTATGATTTTTATTCTGCATATTGATATTGCTATGTGTGAACCATTTTTGTGGACTTAGTCCATGCACACATAGGGTTGGCCAGTTAAGGGTCGGACTTTGGAAGTTCGGACTTAGCTCACGTCGTGACGTTCCGCGTTCTATCACTCTACTCTGTTATAAAAAAAAAATATACTTTGAATTTACTGGAAGAAGCGAGTGAAAAAGGGCGGGGCGTTACATTAATTGCATCTTAATTTTGTATTCTAAGTTAGATTAAGATTATTTATCATTTTTAGATTAATTCCACCATCTTAATTAGATGAATTATGTGTTTTCCATGAAAATTAGATCGCTTGAATGATTAGCTTTTATTTTTAGATGTTGTTTCTAATTTTATAGTGTATTTTCTATTTTTAGAAATTTGCTAAGTTTAAATTAAAATTTTTATATTATAGAATCAATTTCATATTTAACATTTATTTTCATGATCTTCTAAATTTCTTAAAATATATAATTCAATATAGTTCCGATGGGTTTGACCTCGTACACTTAAGCTATATTATAAATGGTTCGTGCACTTGCGAGTATAAATTTAAAACACAACAAACTCACAATCAGAACAACTATATTCTTGTTTTTTTATAAATTTTTTTGTTATACAACCTAATCTAACAATGCAATACTCAAAGCAAATAGGCAAACAATAATCAAACAACTAGACTAATACATGAAACTAATACCCTAATATGCATGATCAAATTAGATATGCAATTTTTTTGTTTATTTTTTTATGTAAAATAAATACAAGACAACCTAATAAAGTCTATATGAATACATGAAAACTTAAAATTCAAAGAAAATGAGCTTAGACATTTACCTTGGCCTATAGTGCTTTCTACAAGAAATTTTTAGAACGTTATTAAAAATCCTTGCAAAATAAAACACCACAGACTTTGGTGAAGATTCTGAATCTCATAAAAAATGTAAGAAACCTAATCTAAATGCAATTTCCTAATGTTATAACTAGTGGAGGAAGTTAACTAATTGAAACCAAATTAAGAGTTCTAAATTATATTAAGACCAATTTTTTTTTAAATTAAAATCCACGAAATTAGTAAAAATTAGAATTTCATGTCTAAGAATAATCCATTTTTTGAAATTAGACTCCAAAATTGGAAACCTTCCAAATTTAGATGAAAGTCTTAAATTAGAAATTTTATAAAGTTTAGAAATTGTCCAAAATTAGATGTTTCCAAAATTAGATACCTCATAAACATAGCTATTTCTAAAATTAGATAATTTTGAAACTTTCCATAGACAAAAGTTCCAAAATTAAGACTTACCAAATTTATATCTTTTTTCTAAAAATAGAATGCATCTAAATTAAACTATATTTCTAAGATTAGAAAATTCTAAAAACAGAAACTATTAATTTTGGAAAATTTCTAAAAATAGGAGATTTTTAAAATGTCAAGTTTTTAATTTTAGCAGTGTTTCCAAATTCAGATCATCTCCAGATTTTTTTTATTTCTAGAAATTTCTAGTCAAGGTAACCTTCTAAAATTAGGGTTTCTAAAATATAGAAACTTCCATTTTTAAAGAGTTGCCAAAAAAGATATTTTCTAAAAATAGCATTTTTTTTTCTAAAAATAAATAATTCAATGGCAATTTTCTAAGTTCCCTAGCAACGGCGCCAAAAACTTGTAGTGCAAGTTTTAAATTTATAACTCGTAAGTGCACGAACCATTAGATAGTATAACGATTTAGTGCGAGGTCCATGAAAAACATACCATTGAATTATATATTTTAAAAAAATTTGAAAACATGGAAATAAATCTTAAATATGGAATTAATTATCTAATCTAAGAAATTTAATTTTAATTTAAAAACATTCTAAAAATAGAAAATATTGTCTAAATTAGAAACCACATCTAAAAATAGAATTTAACAATTAAGGAGATATAATTTTAATGGAAAATCAAAGTTTACAAAAATTCAATTAAGACGGTGGATTTAATCTAAAAAGTAATAAATAATCTCAATGTAACTTAGAGCACAGAATTAAGATGCAATTAATTAATTACCAACTTAGTTCACAATTATTTAAAGAGTTTGAATTTGTAAACAAAGAAAATGAAAATTAAAATAAAAACAACATATTTACATATTTACAGTGGAACTGGATCAAACAATTATGGAAGCTTTATTTTCCATATTTTAAAATTAACATCAGGCCTAGAATATGGATCTCATGTAAAATTTTATTCTTATTTAAGTCTTTCATCAAATTAGTTCCCTAATTAATCCGAAGGTTAGATCTAGATTAATCATGCAATTCTTCTATCTAACTATTTCATCCAAAGAACTTTAGACCTAGAATAGTAATGTTAATCAAATATCTAACTATTTTATATGTCCAAATTAATTACTAAGGGAGGAGTCAAGAACTAGAATGATTCAAATCATCATAATAAAATCAAAATTTAGAAAACCATAACCCTACAGATTTTTCTGCCTTTCAATTATTAGTAAAAATTGGAATTGAGAATTACAATAGACTTTTGTTTTAAGAAAAATAAAAACAATAAGATTCATGGAATTTTTGAATTTATTATTGAAATTAATCACACATTATCATTGAATTTAAGAAAACTAAAGAGAAAAAGACATTAAGAAACTCTACTATTATTAGCTGACTAAATTACTAGAATATGGAATTAAACTTAAAAGAACTAATTACAAAAGAAAAATGGAAAATAAAATAAATAAAAATAATAATGATAAGTATAGAAAAATGATAATTTTAACCTTGAATATTTGATTAGTTAGTTCTTAAATTTTCTTTATTTTATATTATTATTGTAATATATTATATATTGTAAAAATTATATTTGTTAATATATTATATTAATTAATTTTATCTAATTAATGCATTTTTATGTGTTATTCTTGGTCAACTCATCAACTCATTTGGAGATTCTAAGAAGGCCAATGTCATCCATGCCATAGGTAAAGTAGTAATTGAATTTGTGTGTCTTGGTGAATGGTGACAATATAAAAGCCATCAACCCATTGAGAAGACACACGGCAACAGTAACAAGAACTCAAGCACAGCAGCAAGTGTTCAAATGAAGATGGAAAAAGAAAAGAATAGGAAGAGAATGGAAAAGGAAAGAGAGATTAGAAAAAAGAAAAAATAGAAGTGCCTTGGTGACTGTCCCAAGCTAGATGAAAATATAAGGACCGATGAAGGTAGTTGCTTTAACAGATAAAAAGAATTGAAGGAAGGTGGCTCCTACGGATGCTTCCTTGGCAGAGTAAGAAAATAGAAACAAGGAGGAGACAACAGAACCGTGGCAAAAGAGAGCAAGGAAGTTGTGGCATTGGCCCGGGAGCTCCGACGATGGCTAGGGTTTTATTTTTCTATCTCTTTTATTTTAATTTCATAATGTCCAGTTAATTTCTTGTACTGAGGTTAAGGATGAAACCCCATTAATGAAATAATCTTCTTTTATTTATTTAGTTAATTCCAAATTATGTGTGTTTCATTATTTATGATTTTGGCTTCATCAAATTAATAGATGCTAATTATTTTTACTATCAATGCCATGTACTTTTGGCTATTAATATTAATATCTAACTAATTCATGCTTGTTTTTTAATTGAATAAAAGAAAACAATGAATCAAAGGGTTTACTTTTATTCAATTAAAAACCAAGCATTAATTAATTAGATGTTAATATTAATAACAAAAAATACATGGCATTGATGGTAAAAATAATTAACATCTATTAATTTAATAAAGCCAAAATCATAAATAATGAAACACACATAATTTGGAATTAAATAAAAAAAAGAAGATTATTTCATTAACGGGGTTTCATCCTCAACCTCAGTACAAGAAATAGCCAGACATTATGAAATTAAAATAAAAGAGATAGAAAAATAAAACCTGAGCCATCGTTGGAACTTTCGAGCCAATGTCACAACTTTCTTGCTCTGTTGTACCACGGTTCTGTCCTCATTTTCTTTTTTATTGTGTGGAGGAGCCTTGAATTTATAGGATTTAGAGGAGGTAAATTAAGCCATAGATGGGATAGTAATATTAATCAAAGATCTAACTATTTCATATGTCCAAATTAATTACCAAGGGAGGAGTTAAGAACTAGAATGATTCAAATCATCATAATAAAATCAAAATTTAGAAAACCATAATTCTAGAGGTTTTTCTGCCTTTCAATTATTATTAAAAATTGGAATTGAGAATTACAATAGACTTTTGTTTTAAGAAAAATAAAAACAATAAGATTTATGGAATTTTTGAATTTATTATCTAAATTAATACACATTATCATTGAATTTAATAAAATTAAAGAGAAAAAGACATTAAGAAATTCTACTATTATTAATTGAACTAAATTACTAGAATATGGAATTAAACTTAAAAGGACGAATTACAAAAGAAAAATGGAAAATAAAATAAATAAAAATAATAACCTTAACCCAAAATTCGAAAACTCCAAAATTCTTCTCCAATTCTCCAAAGTCTCAAACTCTCAAAAATCTCAAGGCTCCAAGTTCAATTTTCTCAATGGGAGAGGGGTAATATTTATAGATGTAAGGAGGTGGAGTGAATGGCTTGAATGTAAAAATTTAAATAAAGCAAGGAACACTTGGAGAGCTGATATGGTTTGTGCTAAACATGGAATAGCTTAAAGAAGGTAAGGAGGTGGGAAAAATCACTAAAATTCGAGTAAGGTGTGAACACAGAGGGAAGTGGGTACAAAATCCCATTTTTTTACACATGTACTACCTTGCAGCTCTATATTAACCTAGTTAACATCCGAATCACTAATTATCAAGAACTAGAAAGTTGTAGCCCTTGAAGTCTTCTTTCTAACACAAAAAGAATCGATGCAATCTATGTAAAACCCCGAATTTTCAAGTTATTATTATATATGAAAATTACCCATTTAATGTGTGAATTTTAGATATGGATCTTAGATGGGTAAAGTGTTGGGTCATGGCCCAATTAAGACCCAACGGATTGTGGAAATGGTTTCAAATAAATTAAATGAGGTCGAATTAAAATGCTAATGCAATATGTCTAAAATTAAAAATAGATGTTTTAACCGTGTATATGAGGTATCTAATCCATGATATGCGCATGGAGAGAATTAGAGATAGATATCTTAGCCGTGCATAGGAGATATCCATACCCAAGATGATCATGCGCCAAAAGGAGTCCTTACCTTGTTGGGAGCGGCACCAAGGCAATTGCTAAATAAAGAAGATGTCCAAATTAATATAGGATTGCCTTGTCGCGTAGGACTTGTGCACAATCCATGAGATGCGCAAACAAGGAGTCCTTCTTTTATTAGAAATGGCCCTAAGGGGAGTTGCTAAACAAAGGGTTATGGCACCTTCTAATTAGGATTGAATGGAAGGTTTTATAAGACAAGGGAGAGGGGCGCACGACATCCATATTGCATACAAAGAAAGGCAGCAACATAAACAACAAGGGCTCACGGCAATTGCAATCTTAGCACCTTCTAAGATTGGCTGATTGGAGATTAATAAAGGAGAGGCAACAAAAGGGCACAGGGCACATCCAAATCAGCAAGGTCTTGACGTTGGGTGTGCTCTTGGCAAGAAGGAATTCTCAGCTTTGTTAAAGATCAAGAAGAAGGAGAAGGATTGGAAGAGCAAGAGAAAGCGAAGGAGAAAAGGAGGAGTCGCGGAACCGGTAAGTAGTTTTGATATTTTTGTTTAAGATAAAGAACCATAGGGTTCGGCCATGGTGTATGGCCGAACCCCATGGAAGGAAATTGGATGATCATGGTATTTAATTTAATGGAAAGAATGGACCATAGGGTTCGGCCATGGTGCATGGCCGAACCCCATGGAAAGACAGGGTTATTTTTACGGGTTGGAAACCATGGAAGGACTTTGGTGAATTTTAATGGATGTTTGGATGAATGTTGAGGTTTAATAAAAAGGGATGAACCATAGGGTTCGGCCATGTTGTATGGCCAAACCCCATGGAAGGACTTTGGTGATTTGAATGGAAGTTTTGAAAGATGAAAACCATGGAAAAATATAGATGGATTTAATACGGTTGGATTGTCTCTATGAGTGAGGTTCGGCCATGGTGTATGGCCGAACCCCACTAGGGTTTATTTTATGGATACAAAAATGGTAATGGATGCAATATAAAAATAGAAAGGTTATAATCATGGAGATGATGGCAAAGTTGTAAATACATTCTAAAAATGGAGGATGGTTATTAAAATTAGAAAGTTTCTATTTATGGACTTTTGATCAAAATGGAAGGTTAGACATCATTAGGGTTCGGCCATGGTGTATGGCCGAACCCCATGAACCAATGATTATGGATCGGTTTGGAGTTAGGGTCTATTTATGGAAGATTTAAATGAATTGAGTGGTATGAATGACAATGTTGTAAATATAAGCAAAAATGAAGGATCATGGGTTCGGCCATGATGTATGGCCGAACCCCATGAGGTAGGTTTGTGGATCAAAACATGGACTTAAGCATGTGTTAATGAATGGAAGGATTGAAATGATTAGACCAATGGCAAAGTTGTAATAAAGGGTGAAAGTGAGGAATCATGGGTTCGGCCATGGGGTATGGCCGAACCCCATGAGAAATGTTTTTATGGATTTGAACAATGGCAATGATGTAATTAAGTGTGAAAAATGATAGACCATGGGTTCGGCCATGGTGTATGGCCGAACCCCATGGGGAATGATTTATGGCTTTAACGTATGAAGGGTTAGGTTAATGGAATGATAGCCATGGATGGTAATTTGGTAATTAAGTGAAAATAAGGAACCATCGGTTCGGCCATGGTGTATGGCCGAACCCCATGGGGATTGTGTGTATGGACTTGAACATTATTGTAAATCAAATGGGACATGGTTTTAATTAATTAATGCATTATAAGGTAACGGGACCTCACAAGGTGTGTACGATCGCGAGCGGTTACCGGACGAAAGCGCAAGGACACGTAGTGGTCTTTGGTAGGATTCCACCTCTTTGAAACCATGGGTTTATGTACATTGTTTTATCCTAAATTGGTGCAATTTATATTGTAAAGGATATGTTTCAAATGTGAGTTTTGATGCTATGTTTATTATATAAAATAACATGTGTTTCATTGGCATCTCATGCATGGCATGGGGTGAAGGATAGGTAATCGGAGGGGCCACACTTCGTCGGGGTGTCCGAAAAACCTATGTGGGATACCTTGATGTGATTTTCCATCAGGAAGAAACCGGAGGGGCCACACTCCGTCGGGGAGTCCGAAAAACCTATGTGGGATACCTTGATGTGATTTTCCATCAGGAAGAAATCGGAGGGGCCACACTCCATCGGGGAGTCCGAAAAACCTATGTGGGATACCTTGATGTGATTTTCCATCAGGAAGAAATCGGAGGGGCCACACTCCGTCGGGGCGTCCGAAAGACCTATGTGGGGGTACTTAAAGGTACATGTGATGGGTGTGACTCATTGCATTTGACATCATGGCATGGCATGGTTTATATGATTTTTGACATTATGATATTATTATATGCATGTTTTGTACTAACTATGTGTTAGCCATAATTGGAATACCTACTGGGCGCGTTGCTCTAACGCCCTACTTCTACCCTAGTGGATGATACAGGAAACAAGGAGAAGGATGAAGGGAAAACTGGCCAAGCATAGGAGCTTGGATGTTTTTATTTTTATACATTGATTAAGATACTCATGGACTTGTATTTTGAGTATCTAGAATTCGGAATGTAATAACTTAGATAATATTTGCTATGGTTGGATGTTGATTGGATAATTATGTTACGTAAATTATTGATTAAAGACTTGACGTACTTTGCTATCTGAAATGGAATAGAACTGGGTTCTATTATAATTCCGCAGTCATGATTTTAATTCCGCATGTTTATGTTGTTATGTGTGAACCGTTTTAATGGATTTAGTCCATGCACACGTAGGGTTGGCCAGTTAAGGGTCGGACTTAGCTCACGTCGTGACGTCCCACTCTCTATCACTCTTTGTTTAAAAGAAAAAAAAATAGACTCTGATTTTCGGAAGGCTAAGCTAGTGAAAAAGGGCGGGTCGTTATAATCTAACTTTGGAGTGAAAAGTTATGGTCAAAATACTTAGACTATGTCAAACAATCATTATTTTTCTCCATTTCTTATTTTATTTCTTTTTCCTGAATCCACTTGGCAAATTCGAAAATATTCTCATAGTGACTTGTAAATTTCAAATTTCCTCATATGTATCTTGAGTTAATAAAAATAGACTTCACACATGAATTTCATGTGTTTTTCTTAAAGGGCTTAATAATTAAGTTGTTCAAAGTATGGAAAATCTAATAATTTCACCACTTACATTCAATTCTAAGAATGAATAAATTAATACAAACTCTCATAAATGGATTTGAATTAATTAGTTTACAAATAAAACCCCTAAAATTATGGTAAAATAAATATTAAAAATGTAACGCCCTGCCCTTTTTCACTCGCTTCTTCCCGTAAATTCAGAGCCTATTTTTTTTTTTTATAATAGAGTAGAGTGATAGAGCGCGGGACGTCACAACGCGAGCTAAGTCCGAACTTCCAAAGTCCGACCCTTAACTGGCCAACCCTATGTGTGCATGGACTCAGTCCATGAGAACGGTTCACACATAGCAATATAAACATGCGGAATAAAAATCATAACATGCGGAAACATAATTGAACACAGTTCTATTCTATTCAGATAGCAAAATATGTCAAGTCCTTAATCATAATTATCATAACGCAGTTATCCAATAAAATATCCAACCATAGCAAATTCATCTAAGTTATTACAATCCGAATTCTAGATACTCAAAACACAAGCTCATGAGTATCTTAAACAAAATATAAACTATCATCATCCAAGCTCCTATGCCTGACCCATTTTGCGTTCATCTTCCCTTCGTTTCCTGTATCATCAACTAGGGTAGAAGTAGGACGTTAGTACAACGCCCCCAGTAGGTATTCCAATTAGGATTAACACATGGGTTAGTACCAAAAACCCAGATATAACAAATATATCAAATCCAGTATAATAAATCATATCATACTTATAAAACATTGTATCCAAAACAGTGTATGATAATAGAGATCCAATCATACCGATAAAAACCAGAAACCTTGCATGATAATAAAGGTCATAATCATACCGATTCAATGCCATGCTATGCTATCATATGCAATGAATCTCACCCATCACAAACTCATAGTATCCTCTTGATGGAATTCTCATCATCAAGGTATCCTTCCACGAGTGTTTTACGAACGCCCCGACTGAGTGTGGATCTCCGGATAAATAGTATCCTCCTGATGGAATGCTCATCATCAAGGTCTTCATACATAGTATCCTCTTGATGGAATTCTCATCATCAAGGTATCATACATAGTATCCTCTTGATGGAATTCTCCTCATCAAGGTATCCTTCCACGAGTGTCTTACGGACGCCCCGACGGAGTGTGGATCTCCAGATATATAGTATCCTCCTGATGGAATGCTCATCATCAAGGTCTTCATACATAGTATCCTCTTGATTGAATTCTCATCATCAAGGTATCATACATAGTTATCAAGGTATCCCCCACTAGTGCTTTACGGACGCCCCGACTGAGTGTGGGTCCCCGGTTACCTGCCATCCCTCCCATGCCATGCATGAGATGCAAATACCACATGCTATGCAATTATACAAAATCATAGCATTTAAAAGCTCATATTTAAAATACATGCTATTTTATCAAATAAACATAGCATATAAAATCACCATTTGAAACATATCCTTTGCAATATAAATTCATTAAATCAAGATAAAAACAATGTACATAAACACATGGTTTCAAAGAGGTGAAATCCTACCAAAGACTGCTAACGTGTGCTTGCGTCTTTCGTCCAAGAATAGATTACCGATCGCGCACCGCTTGCGAGATCCCGTTACCTTATAATATAATAGCCAATCAAAACCAAGTCCCACTTGATTTGCAATATTTAAGTCTATAAACCATTTCCCATGGGGTTCGTCATTTTCATTACCAAAATGCCATTGGTCTAACCTTAATTAAAATTCTTTTTATTGTAATCCAACATATGTAACCCTAGGCCCATTCATTCACCTATTTACGTAATTGCCATTACTCTAATCACCTAAGTTTTAGGTTCCAAAACATAGGTCCATTAATTCTCATATAATTACCATATTGCCATACAAGACTAACCTTCCATTTTTAGCAAGTATTTACAACTTTGCCACTCATGGCTTACATAAGTCCATTCACTTATACATTATATACATGAATCCTCCAATAATCCACAACCATGGAACCATAAATAAAACCTTCTATTCCTTTAACCATATTAGGTCCATCGAAGACCCATAAAATTTGGTTCATGGGGTTCGGCCATAAGATATGGCCAAATCCCATGGGGATTGTTTTGCAATTTGGTAATATCTGCTGAAAATGATAAACCATGGGTTCGGCCATGGTGTATGGCCGAACCCCATGAGAATTGTGTATGGACTTAAAATATTGAAAATCAAGTGGGACTTGGTTTTGATTGGTTGTTATATTATAAGGTAACGAGACCTCACAAGGTGTTTATGATCGTGAACGGTTACCGGACGAAAGACGCAAGGACACATTAGCGGTCTTTGGTAGGATTCCACCTTTTTGAAACCATGGGTTGAATGTACAATGTTTTATCTTATTTTGATGAATTTATATTGCAAAGGATAGGTTTCAAAATGTGAATTTTAAATGCTATGTTTATATGATAAAATAGCATGTGTTGGATATGTTTCAAAATGTGAATTTTAAATGCTATGTTTATCTTATAAAATAACATGTGTTTCAGTGGCATCTCATGATGGCATGGGGTGAAGGATATGTAACCGGAGGGGCCACACTCCGTCGGGGCGTCCGAAAAACCTATGTGGGGTACCTTGATGTGCTTTTCCATCAAGAAGAAACCGGAGGGTCCACACTCCGTCGGGGCATCCGAAAGACCTATGTGGGGGCACTTTTATGTACATGTGATAGGTGGGACTCATTGTATTTGTCATCATTGCATGGCATGGTTTATATGGTTTTTGACATTACGATATTATATATGTTATGTACTAATCATGTGTTAGCCCTAATTGGAATACCTACTGGGCGCGTTGTTCTAACGTCCTACTTCTACCCTAGTGGATGACACAGGAAATCAGGGGAACGATGAACGCAAGGAGGGCCAAGCATAGGAGTTTGGATGATTTATTTTATACGTTGAATAAAGTTACTTATGGATATGTATTTGAGTAACTAGTTTCCGGGCATGTAATAACTTAGATGGTTGGATGTTTATTTGGATAATTATGATACTTGAATGATGATTAAGGACTTGACGTACTTTGCTATCTGAATGGAATAGAACTTGGTTCTATTATAATTCCGCATGTTAAGATTTTATTCTGCAAGTTAATATTGTTATGTGTGAACCTTTTTCATGGACTTAGTCCATACACACATAGAATTGGCCGGTTAAGGGTCGGACTTTGGAAGTTCAGACTTAGCTCGCGTCGTGACGTCCCGCTCTCTATCACTCTTAGTTTATAAAAAAAAATAGACTCTGATTTTTCGGAAGGAAAGCGAGTGAAAAAGGGCGGGGCTTTACACAAGACAACCTAATAAAATCTATATGAATGTATGCAAAATTTAAATTCAAAGAAAATGAGCTTAGACACTTACCTTGGCTTGTAGTGTTTTCTGCAAGAAATTTTCAGAGCGCTATAAAAAATCTCAGCAAAATAAAACACCACAAACTTTGGTGAAGATTCTGAATCTCATAAAAAATGCATGAAACCTAATCTAGATGCAATTTCCTAATGTTATAGCTAGTGAAGGAAATTAACTAATTGAAACGTAATTAAGAGTTCTAAATTATATTAAGACTATAAAATTTTTTAAATTAAAATACACCAAATTAGTAAAATTTAGAATTTCATGTCTAAGAATAATCCATTTAGAACAAAAAAAATTCCATTAATATATAATTTTTTTAAAATTAGACACTATAAATTGAAACCTTCCAAATTTAGATGAAGGTCTTAAATTAGAAATTTTCTAAAAAAAACATTGTTTATAAAATTAAATAATTAAATGGCAATTTTCTAAGTTCCCCAGCTTCCAAACATAGCAGCTTCAAAAAATAGATTTCTTCTCAATTTCTTCATTTTTCTTCCATTTAATCCTTATATCGTGTATTTTCCAAACATACCTGTAAAACTCCAAAAATCACATTAATGATATTAAAAACATTGAAAACAAGGGCTAACTTATCCAATATTCAGGGGTAAAACAATCAATTTCCAATGTTCATCAAATACCCCCTCACTTAGATCTTGGTAGCCCTCTAGCAAAACAAAACTAAGAATAAAAACAAAATTAAAAAAAATCCTAAATTACCCCATTTTCACTGGCACTCTCGATTGTATTTAGCATATGTAATAAGCCTTTAAACACCTAGCTCACCACTAGTGGACGAGTTAAAGTCTAGTGACGGCTCTAGTGACGATACCCACAAACATCAAAATTCAGCAAAAGTATATTAACAAAAATTTAAACATCATACAACTCCAAATTTATTTTACAAAACTTATACCCGGAGTGTAGTGTGTGATGCCAATATTAACGTCACCATTTTTTTCAAAATAAGGACAAGTTTTGCAACCACCAGCTGAAATTGCATTGTGACTTCAAATCTGACAAAGGTACATCTCTCAGAAATACTTTCGCTCAAAGATTGGGTTAAATTTCTCTAAAAAGTATATGTGAGCGAAATAATATTTCAAATACAAATATGTCACATATTTATCAACAAAGAATGACTTATAACAATGAAAAATACAGATCTCATGAATTGATTCCATTTTCCTGAGAACATTGAATTAAACACAATCATTTTTCCTCATCTAACTGAGGATCAATAGGACTTCCTGATAGGACGAAATGTGCCTTAGGACCGGGTCATATCAAAGAAGGTTAAAAAGACTAAAAAAAATAAACACTTTGAATAGAAAAAGTTAGAGGTCTTCAATAATTCATAGAAATGATATTTCTTCCTCTATTTTTCTTTCAGCACTTTCACCAGCATTTTTTTTTCTTTCTCAGACTTTTTTTTACATCCTTCCTTTTTTTGACTTATGGATGTTTCCTTTTTTTTTTTTTTTTGGGTATCATTCATATTCTTTTCAAGCGCCATATTTTTTTTTCTCAAAGTACCATCCCAATGTTTTTCATCTCTAACCTTTTCTGAGCTCTAGAATAGGTCAAAGATATTTCAGGGAAGGCTCAAACTCCACAACCGGAGTTCGGCATAGATAACATAGCTAATAAAAAAAATCAGGCTTAACTTCACATTCAAGGTTCAAAATGGGAACTAACAAGATTACATAGCACCGATATAGGTAGGCTTCAAAGTCTCAAATGATCCAAAATAATGTCATATATCATTTCCCAAGTTTCATATGAATAATTATATAACTTCAATTAAATTCAGAAAAATTTTAGGTGTAAGAATCCAATTTTAATGTCATTCTCAGTAATTTGACCAAAACAAAGAATAATGAGATCTTACAAAAACATTGCGCACTTCAAGGAAAATAAGAATATACTTATAACCCTGAATAAAAAATAAATAAATCGAATGGCTTTAAACCTCACTTGGTATAAGTCTTGACTGGTATTCTTCTGTTGATTACTCAACTTATACATACTCTTTTTTTTCAGGCTAAATTAATATGGTTGTGTAAAAATATTCCAAGCATCAATTCCACAAAATTCAATTGGAAAAGCATGATATAAATTTTTTTATCCACATATTAATGCTAATTTTTTTTTCATTTTTTTAAACACAGACAAAAGACTCATATATTTTTTTTTAAATGGACTAAAAAACAAAATACACAAAAGTTTAGACCCCAATACCCCCAAACTTAAATTCAACATTGTCCACAATGTTCCCTAATCTATGTGTGCATCTGCAAATTAGAAGAAAAATGACAGAACAAGAACAATTCGGATTCAAGAGTACTTTAAATGGCTCTCTATATTCAAAACCTGCAAAACCAAATAAACACAAAAACACACAACAACGCAGACGCTAGACTGACATAGGGACTGAATCAACGAAAACGGAAACCGAACCTAGACACTCACAAACATTGACAGACAAAAGACTCTAGACAAACTCACAATCAGAAATTTTCTAAAAATAGCATTGTTTCTAAAATTAAATAATTAAATGGCAATTTTCTAATTTCCCCAGCTTCCAAACATAGCAGCTTCAAAAAATAGATTTCTTCTCAATTTCTCCATTTTTCTTCCATTTACTCCTTATACCGTGTATTTACCAAACATACACGTAAAACTCCAAAAATCACATTAATGATATTAAAAGCATTGAAAACAACGGCTAACTTATCCAATATTCAAGGATAAAATAGTCAATTTCCGGTGTTAATCAAATACCCCCATACTTAGATTTTGCTAGCCCTCAAGTAAAACAAAACTAGGAATAAAAACAAAATTAAAAAAAATCCTAAACTACACCATTTTCACTAGCACTCTCGATTGCATTTAGTATATGCAATAAGCCTTAAAACCCGTAGCTCACCACTAGTGGACGAGTTATAGTCTAATGAGGGCTCCAATGATGATACCCATAAACATCAAGTTTCAGAAAAATATATTAACAAAAATTTAAACATCATACAACTCCAAATTTTTTTACAAAACTTATACCCAGAGTGTAGTGTGTGATAGCCAATATTAACATCACCATTTTTTTTTTTCAAAATACGCATGAGTTTTGCAACCACCAGCTGAAATTGCATTTTGACTCCAAATTTCACAAAGGTACATCTCTCACAAAGACTTTTGCTCAAAGATTGGGTTAAATTTCTCTCAAAAGTATATGTGAGAGAAATAATTTTTCAATTACAAATATCTGACATATTTATCAACAAAGAATGACTTATAACAAAGAAAATACAGATCTCATGAATTAATGCCATTTTCCCGAGAACGTTGAATTAAACACAATCATTTTTCCTCATTTATTCTCCACTTTAAATACCATATTAACTGAGGATCAATAGGACTTCCTGATAGGATGAAACGGGCCTTTGGACTGGGTCATATCAAAGAAGGATAAAAATATTAAAAAATAAATACTTTTTATAGAAAAAGTTAGAGGTCTTCAATAATTCATTGAAGTGATATTTCTTCCTCTATTTTTCTTTAAGCACTTTCACCAGCATTTTTTTTTCTTTCTAAGACTTTTTTTCACATCCTTCCTTTTTTTAGGCATGGATGTTCCCTTTCTCTCTTTTTTTTTTCGAGTATCATTCATCTTTTTTTCAAGCGCCATATTTTTTCTCAGATTACCATCCCAATTTTTTTCATCTCTAACATTTTCTAAGCTCTAGAATAGGTCACAGATATTTCAATGAAAGCTCAAACTCCACAACTGGAGTTCGGTATAGATAACATAGCTGATAAAAAAAATCTGGCTTAACTTCACATTCAAGGGGCAAAATGGGAACCAAGAAGATAACATATGACCAATATATGTAGGCTTCAAAGTCTCAAACGATCCAAAATAATTTCCTATATCATTTCCTAAGTTTCATATGAATAATTATATAACTCAAATAAATTCAAAAAAAATTTAGGTGTAATAATCTAATTTTAATGTCATTCTCAGTAGTTTGACCAAAACAAAGAATAATGACATCTTACAAAAATAACACGCACTTCAAGGAAAATAAGAATATACTTATAACCCTTAACAAAAAAAATAAATCGAATGGCTCTAAAGCTCACTAGGTATAAGTCTCGATTGGTATTCTTTCGGTGATTAGTCAACTTATAAATACTCTTCTTTTTCAGGCTAAATTAATATGGCTGTGTAAAAATATTCCAAGAATAAATTCCATAAAATTCAATTGGAAAAACATAATGTAAATTTTTTTATCCTCATATTAATGCTATTTTTTTTTTCATTTTTTTTTAAGATAGACACAAGACTGATATTTTCTTATTTTTAAAAACGGACTAAAAAACAAAACACGTAAAAGTGTAGCCCCCCAATACCCCCAAACTTAAATTGAACATTGTTCTCAATGTTCCCTAATCTACATGTGCATCTGCAAATTATAAAAAAATTTACAAAACAAGAATAATTCGAGTTCAAGAGTACCTTAAATGACTCTCTTTATTCAAAACCTGCAAAACCAAATAAACACAAAAACACACAACAACGCATACGCTAGATTGACACAAGGACTGAATCAACAAAAACGGAAACCTAACCTAGAGACTGAGAAACATTGACAGACTCAAGACTCTAGACAGACTCACATTCAGAAGAACTATAATCTTTCTTTCTATCTTTTTTTTTTTTTTTCTTTCTGCAACCTAATCTAGCAATGCAATACTCAAGGCAAATATGCAAACAATATTCAAACAACTAGACTAATGCATGAAAGTAATACCCTAATATGCATGATCAAATTAGATATGCAATTTTTTTGTTTGATTTTTTTTATGCAAAATAATACAAGACAACCTAATAAAATCTATATGAATGCATGCAAACTTAAAATTCAAAGGAAATGAGCTTAGACACTTACCTTGGCTTGTAGCGTTTTCTGCAAGAAATTTTTTGAGGTCTATTCAAAATCTTTGCAAAATGAAATACCACAAACTTTGGTGAAGATTCTGAATCTCATAAAAAATGTATGAAACCTAATCTAGATGCAATTTCCTAATGTTATAACTAACGGAGGAAATTAACTAATTGAAACCTAATTAAGAGTTCTAAATTATATTAAGTCTATAAAAAATTTTAAATTAAAATCCACCAAATTAGTAAAAATTAGAATTTCATGTCTAAGAATAGTCCATTTAAAACAAAAAAAATCCATTAATATATATATATATATATATATATATATATATATTTTAAATTCGACACTATAATTGGAAACCTTCCAAATTTAGATGAATGCTTTAAATTAGAATTTTTTTAAAAATAGCATTGTTTCTAAAATTAAATAATTAAATGGAAATTTTATAAGTTCCCCATCTTCCAAACATATCAGCTTCCAAAACTAGATTTATTCTCAATGTCTCCATTTTTCTTCCATTTAATCCTTATATCGTGTATTTTCCAAACATACCTGTTAAAAGTAAAAAAATGCCATTAATGATATTAAAAACACTGAAAATAAGGCCTAATTTATCCAATATTCGGGGTAAAATAGTCAATTTTCAGTGTTTATCAAATACCGCCACACTTAGATTTTGCTAGACCTCGAGTAAAACAAAACTAAGAATAAAAACAAAATTAAAAAATAATCCTAAACTACACCACTTTCGCTGGCACTCTCGATTGCGTTTAGCATATGCAATAAGCCTTTAGACCCCTTGCTCACCACTAGTGGACGAGTTATAGTCTTACGAGGGCTCTAGTGACGATACCCACAAGCATCAAATTTTAGGAAACATCATACAACTCCAAATTTATTTTACAAAACTTATACCCGGAGTGTAGTCCGTGATAGCCAATATTAACGTAACCATTTTTTCAAAATACGCACAAGTTTTGCAACCACCAGCTGAAATTGCGTTTTGACTCCAAATCTCACAAAGGTACATCTCTAAGAAAGACTTTCACTCAAAGATTGGGTTAAATTTCCTCAAAGGTATATGTGAGAGGAATAATTTTTCAAATATAAATATCTCACATATTTATTAATATAGAATGACTTATAACAAAGAAAACTACAAATCACTTGAATTGATGCCATTTTCCTGAGAACGTTGAATTAAACACAATCATTTTTCCTCATTTATTATCCATTTTAAATACCATATTAACTGAGGATCAATAAGACTTCCTGATAGGACGAAACGTGCCTTACGACCGGGTCATATCAAAGAAGGATAGAAAGATTCAAAAATAAATACTTTGAATAGAAAAAGTTAGAGGTCTTCAATAATTCATAGAAGTGATATTTCTTCTTCTATTTTTCTTTCAGCACTTTCACCAGCATTTTCTTTCTTTCTCAGACTTTTTTTCACATCCTTTTTTTTTTTTTTTATGCATGGATGTTCCCTTTCATTTTTTTTTTTTGTATCATTCATCTTTTTTTTTTTCAAGCGCCATATTTTTTCTCAGATTACCATCTCAATTTTTCATCTCTAACCTTTTCTAAGTTCTAGAATAGGTCACAGATATTTCAGTGAAAGCTCCACAACCGGAGTTCGGTACAGATAACATAGCTGATAAAAAAAATCAAGCTTAACTTCACATTCAAGGCTCAAAATGGGAACCAAGAAGATAACATATGACCAATATATGTAGGCTTCAAAGTCTCAAACGATCCAAAATAAGTTCCTATATCATTTCCTAAGTTTAATATCAATAATTATATAACTTCAAATAAATTCAAAAAAAAAATTAGGTGTAATAATCCAATTTTAATGTCATTCTCAGTAATTTGACCAAAACAAAGAATAATGAGATCTTATAAAAATAACACGCACTTCAAGGAAAATAAGAATATACTTATAACCCTCAACAAAAAAAATAAATCGAATGGCTCTAAAGCTTAGTAGGTATAAGTCTCGATTGGTATTCTTTCGGTGATTAGTCAACTTATAAATACTCTTCTTCTTCAGGCTAAATTAATATGGCTGTGTAAAAATATTCCAAGAGTAAATTCCATAAAATTCAATTGGAAAAACATAATGTAAATTTTTTTATCCACTTATTAATGCTAAATTCTTTTCTTTTTTCATTTTTTTTTAACACAGACACAAGACTGGTTTTTTTTTTTTAAAAAAAAGAACTAAAAACCAAAACATGCAAAAGTGTAGCCCCCCAATACCCCCAAACTTAAATTGAACATTATCTAAAATGTTCCTTAATCTACAAGTGCATCTGTAATGCCCCGCCCTTTTTCACTCTCTTCTGCTTTCTGAAAATCAGAGTCTATTTTTTTTTTAAACAAAGAGTGATAGAGAGTGAGACGTCACGACGCGAGCTAAGTCCGAACTTCCAAAGTCCGACCCTTAACTGGCCAACCCTATGTGTGCATGGACTAAGTCCATGAAAACGGTTCACACATAACAATTTAAACATGCAGAATTAAAATCATAATTGCGGAATTATAATAGAACCTAGTTCTATTCCATTTCAGATATCAAAGTACGTCAAGTCTTTAATCAATAATTAACATAACATAATTATCCAACTAAACATCCAACCATAGCAAATCATCTAAGTTATTACATGTCCGAAGTCTAATTACTCAAATTACAAGTCCATGAGTATCTTAATCAAAATATAAACTATAAGCATCCAAGCTCCTATGTTTGGCCCGTTTCGCGTCCATCGTTCTCCTTGTTTCCTGTATCATCCACTAGGGTAGAAGTAGGGCGTTAGAATAACGCGCCCAGTAGGTATTCCAATTAGGGCTAACACATGGTTAGTACAAAACATATATAATAATATCATAATGTCAAAAACCATATAAACCATGCCATGCAATGATGACAAATGCAATGAGTCCCACCCATCACATGTACATATAAGTACCCCAACATAGGTCTTTCAGATGCCCAGACAGAGTGTGGCCCCTTCGATTTCTTCCTGATGGAAAAACACATTAAGGTATCCCACATAGGTTTTTCGGACGCCTCGACGGAGTGTAGCCCCTCTGGTTACATATCCTTCACCCCATGCCATGCATGAGATGCTAATGAATCACATGCTATTTTATCATATAAACATAGCATTAAAAATTACAATTTGAAACATATCCTTTACAACATAAATTCATCAAAAATAAGATAAAAATAATGTACATAAACCCATGGTTTCAAAGAGGTGGAATCCTACCAAAGACCACTAACGTGTCCTTGCGCTTCCGTCCAGTAACCGCTCACGATCGTACACACCTTGTGAGGTCCTGTTACCTTATAATATCTCAATCAATTAAAATATGTCCCGTTTGATTTACAATAATGTCCAAGTCCATAAAACAATCCCCATGGGGTTCGGCCATACACTATGGCCGAACCCCTTATCTTTCATTTTTACTTATATTTACAACAATGCCATTGTAGCGACCCGACCCGATTTTTCGGGATTTTAGGGTCTCAGTAGCAGTGGGGATGGGATGGATCCCGTTATAGGCCTTGTATCGCCCGATCCCGAGCTCGGAAGCTCGGAGGGCATTTTAGTGATTTAAACTATTTAATACCTTGTCACAAAAATAAATAATAATAATAATAATAATATTTGAAAATCACACTTTTCCTCATCCGAGGTTTGACATCTGATTTTTTTTCTCTACTAATTTTGAAACACTGTTTTTGCAAAAATCTGATTAAAAAAAAAAAAAAAAAAAGGAAAAGAAACCCTAAACCCTAAAACCCTTCCCCTTATAATCCCTCTTCCCTTCGCCGCGCACTGTAGCACGCAGCTACAGTGCCGCGGCACCCTTTTCCCTCTTCTCTTCCCATACTCCTCCTCCCTCTCTCGCCTCCGGCTCCTCTCCCTTTTCGCTCAGTCAACCGGCACCTCGGAGTCGCCATCGCCGGCCAACTGAGCAAGGTATCTTCTTCCCCTCCTCTTCCACCTTCCCTTTTCCATCGGTTTTTCCCTCTTCCCCGAGCCCACCTCGGTTTTCATTTATTTTTCCCTTCCTCTCTCCGATTTCCCTCTGATTTTACCCGGTTTTTCCGATGGATTTTCCCGACCCTCCTTCGATTTTTCCCTCTTTCTTCTTCTTCCTCTCCTTTCTGCGTTTCTTTTTTCTTCCTCTTTCTTCTCCCCCTTTCGGCTGGGCAGCCGAGTCAACTCGGCTGAGCAACCGAGTTGGCTCAGCTGGGCAGCCGAGTTGATTCGGCTGAGTCCGAGTGTGGGCCCTGCTGGGCCTGGCCCGGCTCAGCTCGCCACTGATCCAGCTCGGCCCAGTCCAGTTTTGGGCTCGGCCCAGTTTCAGCTTTGGGCCCGGCCCAGTTTCAGGCCCGGCCCATTTCGGGCCCGGTTTCTGACCCGGTCCATTCGGGCCCATTTTCAGTTCGAGCTTAGTTTAGCCTGTTTTATCTCCTTTACTTATTCTGTGCTCTTGTCTCTTCAGATCGAGCCCCCTTCAAACCAACGGACCCGCCTTCTCACGATTGATTTTCAAACGCACACCGGTGAGGGAACTAACACACTTTTAGCATACACATTTCTGCATTTATTTATCTTCGAATTATGTGGATGCGGAATGCGCAGAATGGGACCCCTTATATTTAGTTCTACCGCTCGGCAAGGGAACCGTTCAGATAAGTATGCGGTGAGGGGACCACTTTGTGTATCCGCGTCCGGTAATGATGTGAGGATGATAGATGGACTTGATGTTATATCAGTTGTGCATGATTAAGTAATTTGGATGTGATTGATTGATAATATAATGAAATATCAACATGCTAGTATGTGGTAGACTGTGGGATGCATGATTGTCTAGGATTTGATGTTGCTTCATTGAGAACATGTCTATTATTGTTTGTACCTGCCCATACCTATTATTAATCGTACATGCATTTGTCGGATGTGTAGAATGTCGGGGGGGCTTGGGCGTTAAGTAACATTAGGGTTATGTGGGGCCACGCGACGGATGCGTGGTGGGATGTGTATTGCCTTATGATTGTATATGGGTAGTCGTGCCCCTAGCTTGAATAAAATGGCCGGTCTGTCTTGTGGTCACCAAACACACCTTTGAGGGAGGTGTAACCTGACTTGGGGGACAAGGTGCCTGGAAGTCCCCAATGGGGATCCGTTGGGGAAGTAGTCGTGTCAATCCTTGATGGGTCATCAGGTTGAAGGTTGGTTCACCCAAGGTAACCTTAGAAGCCTCTTGTAATTTCGATACCCAAAGGTGGAATGAATGAGATGATCCCTGTGTGACCGAGTAGGCTGAGGAGGTACTCGCCCAGGTCGAGGGATGAAGCGGTGAGGGGCAGCTCCCGCTGGCATGAGTTGTGATCCCTGTGTGACCGAGTAGGCTGAGGAGGTGCTCGCCTAGGTCGAGGGACGAAGCGGTGAGGGGCAGCTCCCGCTGGCATGGGTTGTGATCCTCGTGTGACCGAGTGGGCTGAGGAGGTGCTCGCCTAGGTCGAGGGACGGAGCGGTGAGGGACAGCTCCCGCCGGTATAGTTGCGATCCCTAGATGACCGAATAGGCTGAGGATGTGCTCGCCTGCTCATTGGTTAAGGGATTGAGGTTGTTTAGATAAGGTGGGCGTGGGCCATATTGAGTACCTACCGAATGGCCCGTACGGTGGGTCGAGTGCGTGTTGTGTGGGGACCATGTACGTGGATTTTTGTTATTCCTTAGTGGTAGATATGCAGTGTGTGGTATATGTTGTGTGATTATATGCATGCGTTCCCTTGCTGAGTATGAAGTACTCACCCCCTTGCCTTTCAGGTGGCTCGATGGATGCGGGATCCAGCGGGTCCCAAGACCAGGCTTAGGCGATGATGCTTTCGGATTGCTTAATTACTTTCCTTTTATTAATTTGAAAGAACCTTGTGTTTATTTTGGATATTGTTTATCGTTGTGGATGACTGTACTAGCCACCTATTGCACTGTTGTGTTAACTGAACTTATGGCATCTCCTTTCTATTATGGTTATTGATGTTTAGTCAAAAAAAAATATATGTCGGTAGTTTGGAATGTGTGATATCTCGGTTTAGTATCGGTAGTAACACGCCCGTTTCGGGATGGGGTGTTACATTTGGTATCAGAGCGCGGTTCCACTCTCGGACTGTGCTGTTGGGCTAAACTGAGAGTTGTTAATGATTGACGACTAGGTTCGTCCCCCGCAAAGTATGGTAGATGAGACCGAGTTTGAGGTGGGGACTCGACACCCTGATTTTGTTGTTGTGTGTTGGTAGGATGGTTTGAATCTTGACGCTTGAGCTGTGTTTGGTTTTAGTTCCTTATTTGACTTAAAGGCTGATCGGTGCTTAATTTGTGAACAGGCGATGGTAAGCACTCGTTCCAATGGGGCAGGCCGCCCAGGGCCGTATGGGATGCCTGAGATTACAGAGGTATTAGAGACTCCACAAGCTGAGGTGGACAACACGCCGGTGGTAGTACCTGAGGGAGCAGTAGAACAACCTCCGGTGGTCCCTGTGCCAGTTGAGGGTCCTGCTCAAGGACACCGAGACCCTGAGGCGATGTTTGCCCGGTACGAGAGGATGATCGAGACATATGAAAGGAATATGAAAAGACAAGAAGATCTGATAGCTCAGCATGTCGACCAGCCCATTAATCCCCCACGTGCAGTTGGACAGTTTGAAACTAGACAGATGGTGGCGCTCAGAGAGTTCAAGCGCTATTTTCCGTCTATATATCATGGGGGTGCGAACCCCTTGGAGGCTGAGAGGTGGTTGGGTGAGATGGACCGCCTACTGGATTCATTGGGCATTGTAGAGTCCGATCTGAGAGTCACTCTAGCGACACATCACCTTCAGGGGGAGGCTTCTAGTTGGTGGCTTGAGGAGCCCCTCCGAGAGTTGGGGCGAGCTGACTGGGACAAGTTCAAGGAGCTCTTCTTAGCTAGGTTCTTTCCATCAGTAGTGAGGCAAACAAAAATCAGTGAGTTCATTAAACTGGAGCAGGGTAACTTTACAGTGCGGGAGTATGATGCCCGTTTTGTGGAATTGTCACGCTATGCTCCACATTTGGTGGCGAAAGAAGAGGATAAGGCCCGTAAGTTTGAGGAGGGCCTACACCCGGCTCTACAGTGTATGGTTATGCCTTTGAGGTGCGTTACCTATGCAGAGGTGGTACAGCGGGCACTGATAGCAGAGGACGCCATCATGAGATCCAGCGGCGCGGTATACCAGCCAGCATCAGTGAGTACTTATAGGCCGAGCAGAGGCCATGACAGGAAGAAAAGGCGACCAGCGCCTTATCGGACCCGAGGGGTTACTCCCGGGCGACCACATTCAGGTTCGATTGTGCCAGTAGTGGGTGGTCAGCCCGAGCCAGTTAAGTGTTTTGACTGCGGCCAGATCGGTCACATTCGGAGGGACTGCCCTCAATTTCAGCAGCGGCCTAGGGCCATTCATTGCTACTCTTGTGGGGAGGCTGGACATATCTCGCGGGACTGTCCCCAGAGGGGTGGCCGAGGTGTTGTGGTGGCGCCCACCCAGGCGATGGTTCCCGCTGATGGATATGGTCGGATGGCATCGACTCGACCTACTGCACCGAGGGCAGCGCCATCGCAGAAGGGCAGGGGCCGAGGTAGGCCCAATCAGTCAGCACAGAGCAAAATGTACGCCCTAATGCAACAGCCAGAGGAGTTCTTGCCACCATCAGTCATGCAGGGTATGTTGGTTCTTCATGGTTCCTTGGCTCGTGTTTTATTTGATTCGGGTGCCTCGCACTCTTATATTGCTTTAGATTTTGCTCTTTTCTGGTTTGAAAATGGTAAAGGCTAAGACACCATTACATATCAGATCTCCTCTGGGTAGTGAGGTAGTTGTAGATCAGATTTGTCGGGGTTGTGTTTTATCCATGGTGGCTTGCATCTAAGTTTGACCTACGGATCTTGGATATGTCAGAGTTTGATATTATCCTTGGAATGGACTGGTTGTGTTCCCACCGGGTCGTCATTGACTGCTATCGCAGGAGGGTTTCAGGTAGTACTGTTTCAGGCGAGACCTTTGTTGAGCGGCTGAACACTGCCTTTTGTCCAAGTGCAGATGAGTTAGGTGGACTTGTGGCCAGTTTGAGTTGGGAGGGTTCGGGGCCAGCAGGTGCTGAGATGCCCCGTGTGGTATGTGAGTTCGCAGATGTCTTTCCAGAAAAGCTCACTGAGTTACTGCCACGTAGAGAGGTGGAGTTCGTTATAGACTTGCTCCCCGGCACCGCCCCAATTTCTGTCACTCCCTATCGGATGGCACCAGCTGAGATGTTGGAGTTAGGGAAGCAACTGGCAGAGCTGCAGTCGGTAGGTTTTATCCGTCCTAGTACATCGCCATGGGGTGCTCCAGCCTTGTTCGCTAAGAAAAAGGATGGGAGTATGAGACTGTGCATAGATTACCGACAGTTGAATCGCGTGACCATAAAGAACAAGTATCCACTGCCGAGGATCGATGATTTGTTCGATCAGTTGAGAGGATCTAGATGTTTCTCAAAGATTGATCTCCGATCAGGTTACCACCAGGTAAGGGTGCGGGATTGTGACATAGAGAAAACAACATTCTGTACTCGGTTTGGGCACTTTGCATTTGTTGTGATGCCTTTTGGAGTGACCAATGCCCCAGCCACTTTTATGGACCTCATGAACAGAATATTCAGGCCTTATCTTGATCGGTTCGTGGAAGTATTTATTGATGATATCCTTGTGTACTCAGCATCAGAGGAGGATCATGAGCAACACTTGAGGACCGTGCTGCAAATTTTGAGGGATAATAAGTTGTTTGCAAAATACAGCAAGTGTGAGTTTTGGTTGCCAGAGGTACAGTTTTTGGGACATGTGGTATCAGGGGAAGGGGTGGCTGTTGACCCGGCCAAGGTGGAGGCCGTGATGAGTTGGACGAGACCGCGTAATGTGACCGAGATCCGTAGTTTCTTGGGTTTGGCAGGCTATTACCGGCGGTTCATACAAGATTTTTCTAAGATAGCTGCCCCTATGACAAGATTGACTCGTAAGGACCAGCCTTATGAGTGGACTGAGGCCTGTGAGTCAGCTTTCTTGGAGCTGAAGAAGAGACTGACGACCGCCCCAGTGTGTTGGTCGTACCCGAGAGAGGTTTGGGCTATGCAGTCTTTTGTGATGCTTCTGCAGATGGTCTGGTTCCGTCTTGATGCAGATGGGTCGTGTTGTGGCGTATGGCTCTCGACAGCTCAAGGTTCACGAGCAGAACTACCCCACTCATGACCTGGAATTGGCAGCAGTGGCTTTGCACTCAAAATCTGGAGACATTACCTCTACGGAGAGAAGTTCGAAGTATTCTCGGACCACCACAGTCTCAAATATCTGTTCACACAGAAAGAGCTAAACATGAGGCAACGTCGGTGGATCGAGTACTTGGGAGATTATGATTTCGAACTTTCTTATCACCCCGGCAAGGCGAACGTTGTTGCAGACGCTTTGAGCCGGAAGTCTCGAGGAGTACTAGCCAGCCTGATTGGTGGGGCCAGAGCAGTGGCCTTGTGTAGTACGGTAGTACAATCCGGGTTGGATGACTTAGTCTTGGAGGCCCAGCAGACTGACTCAGATTCAATGGAATATCGAGATCGAGTGGCTGCTGGGGACGGACCACATGATTGTGCAGTTAGGGCAGACGGTGCAGTGACTTTCAATGGTCGATTGTATGTACCAGAGCAGTGTCGTGAGGAGGTTTTGCGACACTTCCACCATACGAGATTTGCAGTACACCCGGGATGTGCCAAGATGTACCACGATCTGAGGCGACAGTATTATTGGGTCGGCATGAAGAGGGCTGTAGCTGAGTTTGTGGCTCGATGTTTGACGTGTCAGCAAGTCAAGTTTGAGCACCAAAGACCAGCTGGTGTAGAGCAACCACTTAAGATATCTGAATGGAAGTGGGAGCACATCACCATGGACTTTGTGACTGGATTACCAAGATCGCCCAAGGGGCACGATACCATTTGGGTCATAGTGGATAGACTAACCAAGTCGGCCCACTTTATTGGCATGAAGGCGACTGATTCCTTGGAGAAATTGAGTCGGTTGTATATGGAGCAGGTGGTTAGACTGCATGGAGTGCCAGTGTCGATTGTTTCGGATCGAGACCCGAGGTTTGTCTCGCAATTTTGGCAGAGCCTACAGAGAGAGCTGGGTACTCAGTTATGCTTCAGCACAGCCTTTCATCCACAGACAGATGGCCAGTCGGAGCGGACCATCCAAATCTTAGAGGATATGCTCCGTGCTTGTGTTTTGGATCATGTGGGTAGCTGGGAAGATCACTTACACCTAGTTGAGTTCGTCTACAACAACAGCTACCAGTCTAGCATTCAGATGGCACCATATGAGGCATTGTATGGTCGACCGTGCAGATCGCCTTTGTGTTAGGCAGAGACCAGTGAGGTTGTCTTGTCAGGACCAGAGATGGTTAGAGAGACTACAGAGCAAGTCAAACTCATCAGGCAGAGGTTGTTGACTGCCCAGAGCCGACAGAAGAGTTATGCAGATCGCAGGAGGAGGCCACTGGAGTTTGCCGTGGGCGATCATGTTTTTCTCAGAGTCTCGCCCCACCCTGGAGTTCAAAGGTTCGGGCGGAAAGGAAAGCTGTCGCCACGGTTTATTGGGCCCTTTTTGGTGCTGGAGAGAGTCGGGGAAGTGGCTTACAGGATTGCCCTTCCGCCGCAACTCGCTAGGGTACACAATGTTTTCCATGTTTCCATGCTTTGAAAGTATCAGCCGGACCCGTCGCATGTGCTTAACTGGGATGACGTGGACCTTAGCGAGGATGTCAGTTTCGACGAAGGTCCTGTGCAGATCAAGGATAGAATAGAGCAGGTGCCCCGTGGCAAGACTATTCCTAAGGTTCTGGTGATCTGGAAGCGTGGAGGGAGAGAGACAGCTACTTGGGAGCTAGAATCATCGATGCGGAAAAAGTATCCAGGTTTCTTCGAGGATCAAGGTATGACTTTTGGCCTAATTTCGAGGACGAAATTGCTTAAAGGGGGGTAGGTTGTAACGACCCGACCCGATTTTTCGGGATTTTAGGGTCTCAGTAGCAGTGGGGATGGGATGGATCCCGTTATAGGCCTTGTATCGCCCGATCCCGAGCTCGGAAGCTCGGAGGGCATTTTAGTGATTTAAACTATTTAATACCTTGTCACAAAAATAAATAATAATAATAATAATAATATTTGAAAATCACATTTTTCCTCATCCGAGGTTTGACATTCGATTTTTTTTCTCTACTAATTTTGAAACACTGTTTTTGCAAAAATCTGATTAAAAAAAAAAAAAAAAAAGGAAAAGAAACCCTAAACCCTAAAACCCTTCCCCTTATAATCCCTCTTCCCTTCGCCGCGCACTGTAGCACGCAGCTACAGTGCCGCGGCACCCTTTTCCCTCTTCTCTTCCCATACTCCTCCTCCCTCTCTCGCCTCCGGCTCCTCTCCCTTTTCGCTCAGTCAACCGGCACCTCGGAGTCACCATCGCCGGCCAATTGAGCAAGGTATCTTCTTCCCCTCCTCTTCCACCTTCCCTTTTCCGTCGGTTTTTCCCTCTTCCCCGAGCCCACCTCGGTTTTCATCGATTTTTCCCTTCCTCTCTCCGATTTCCCTCTGATTTTACCCGATTTTTCCGATGGATTTTCCCGACCCTCCTTCGGTTTTTCCCTCTTTCTTCTTCTTCCTCTCCTTTCTACGTTTTTTTTTTTCTTCCTCTTTCTTCTCCCCCCTTCGGCTGGGCAGCCGAGTCAACTCGGCTGAGCAACCGAGTTGGCTCAGCTGGGCAGCCGAGTTGATTCGGCTGAGTCCGAGTGTGGGCCCTGCTGGGCCTGGCCCGGCTCAGCTCGCCACTGATCCAGCTCGGCCCAGTCCAGTTTTGGGCTCGGCCCAGTTTCAGCTTTGGGCCCGGCCCAGTTTCAGGCCTGGCCCATTTCGGGCCCGATTTCTGACCCGGCCCATTTCTGGCCCATTTTCAGTTCGAGCTTAGTTTAGCCTGTTTTATCTCCTTTACTTATTCTGTGCTCTTGTCTCTTCAGATCGACCCCCCTTCAAACCAACGGACCCGCCTTCTCACGATTGATTTTCAAACGCACACCGGTGAGGGAACTAACACACTTTTAGCATACACATTTCTGCATTTATTTATCTTCGAATTATGTGGATGCGGAATGCGCAGAATGGGACCCCTTATATTTAGTTCTACCGCTCGGCAAGGGAACCGTTCCGATAAGTATGCGGTGAGGGGACCACTTTGTGTATCCGCGTCCGGTAATGATGTGAGGATGATAGATGGACTTGATGTTATATCAGTTGTGCATGATTAAGTAATTTGGATGTGATTGATTGATAATATAATGAAATATCAACATGCTAGTATGTGGTAGACTGTGGTATGCATGATTGTCTAGGATTTGATGTTGCTTCATTGAGAACATGTCTATTATTGTTTGTACCTGCCCATACCTATTATTAGTCGTACATGCATTTGTCGGATGTGTAGAATGTCGGGGGGACTTGGGCATTAAGTAACATTAGGGTTATGTGGGGCCACGCGACGGATGCGTGGTGGGATGTGTATTGCCTTATGATTGTATATGGGTAGTCGTGCCCCTAGCTTGAATAAAATGGCCGGTCTATCTTGTGGTCACCAAACACACCTTTGAGGGAGGTGTAACCTGACTTGGGGGACAAGGTGCCTGGAAGTCCCCAATGGGGATCCGTTGGGGAAGTAGTCGTGTCAATCCTTGATGGGTCATCAGGTTGAAGGTTGGTTCACCCAAGGTAACCTTAGAAGCCTCTTGTAATTTCGATACCCAAAGGTGGAATGAATGAGATGATCCCTGTGTGACCGAGTAGGCTGAGGAGGTGCTCGCCTAGGTCGAGGGACGAAGCGGTGAGGGACAGCTCCCGCTGGCATGGGTTGTGATCCTCGTGTGACCGAGTGGGCTGAGGAGGTGCTCGCCTAGGTCGAGGGACGGAACGGTGAGGGACAGCTCCCGCCGGTATAGTTGCGATCCCTAGATGACCGAATAGGCTGAGGATGTGCTCGCCTGCTCATTGGTTAAGGGATTGAGGTTGTTTAGATAAGGTGGTCGTGGGCCATATTGAGTACCTACCGAATGGCCCGTACGGTGGGTCGAGTACGTGTTGTGTGGGGACCATGTACGTGGATTTTTGTTATTCCTTAGTGGTAGATATGCAGTGTGTGGTATATGTTGTGTGATTATATGCATGCGTTCCCTTGCTGAGTATGAAGTACTCACCCCCTTGCCTTTCAGGTGGCTCGATGGATGCGGGATCCAGCGGGTCCCAAGACCAGGCTTAGGCGATGATGCTTTCGGATTGCTTAATTACTTTCCTTTTATTAATTTGAAAGAACCTTGTGTTTATTTTGGATATTGTTTATCGTTGTGGATGACTGTACTAGCCACCTATTGCACTGTTGTGTTAACTGAACTTATGGCATCTCCTTTCTATTATGGTTATTGATGTTTAGTCAAAAAAAAAATATATGTTGGTAGTTTGGAATGTGTGATATCTCGGTTTAGTATCGGTAGTAACACGCCCGTTTCGGGATGGGGTGTTACAGCCATTCATACCACTTCATTCATTTAATATGTCATACATAGACCCTATGTCCACCAAATAATTCCCATGGGGTTCGGCCATACACCATGGCCGAACCCATGGTCCATTAATTCACTTAATTACAATATTGCCATTATACCTAATAACATAACCGATAACATAAACCATGAACATAGGTCTATATGTAATTAAATCCCTCATTACCTTAAACATGCATAACCACTCTAAGTGTCCCTTAAAATATTCCAACACATGGTCCATCAAATAATTCATGGGGTCCATTATTTTCACCTATTTACAACATTGCCATTACCTCCATCAACTTATGTTTGGGTTCCAAACATAGGTCCATAATATTTACATACATGGATCCACCAATGATCCACAACCATAGAACCATAAATAAAACCTTCCATTCCTTTAATCATATTAGGTCCATTCAAGACCCATAAAAATTGGTTCATGGGGTTCGGCCATACACTATGGCCGAACCCTATGATGTCTAACTTTCCAATTATATCAACTTCCATACTTGAATCGATAAATCAAGGTTCTTTCTATAATTAGAAACTTTCTAATTTAATAACCATCCTCCATGGGGTTCGGCCATACACCATGGCCGAACCCTATGGTTCATAATCCTCTCTTTAAAAATCATTCATCCAATATAAATTCCTTAATAATTTAAGTCCATAAAAGACCTCATGGGGTTCGGCCATACACCATGGCCGAACCCATGATCTTTCAATTTGGCCTATATTTACAACTTTGCCATCCATAACATAACCAATGCTTCTCCATTCGATCAATCACCAAATTAAGTCCATTTATATTTTTCCATGGGGTTCGGCCAAACACCATGGCCGAACCCATGGTCCATGATTTTTATCCTCCAAACTTCCATTTAAACTCTTTTAAAACATATATAATTTTCCATGGTTTTCATCATTCAAATCCATTAAAATATATAACCAATCTTCTTTCATGGGGTTCGGCCATACAACATGGCCGAACCCTATGGTTCATCATCTTCCATTGAATTACCATAATCATCTTCTAATCTTCTTTCATGGGGTTCCACCATACAACATGGCCGAACCCTATGGTTCCTTATTTTCAAACAAAATTATCAAATCACTTACCGGTCCGCGACTCCTCCGATTTTCCCTCACTTGTTCTTGCTCTTCCAATCTTTCTCTTCCTTGCACCCTTGCTGGCTACCTTCTCTTCCTTTGTGTATGCCGTGAATGAGATTTGAGAGAGAGAGAGAGTTCGGCCTTATGTGTGTTGCCGTGCGCCCCTTTATGTCTTTCTTTTATACAACTTCTGCATGGTCCTATCTTAGAATGTGCTGAAATAGCAAGTATGATTTCAGTTGTGTGCATAAGATTGCAATTGCTAATCCTCCTTTCCTTTGCTCGGCTGCCCTTTCCTTCTCTTGATTTATGAATGTCGTGCGCCCCTTATGTCTTGCTGCCCCTCTTCTATAATACTTCCCATTTGATCTTAATTAGAAGGTGCCATGCGCCCCATGTTTAGCCATTGCCTTAATGCCATTTTTTAACAAGGAAAAGACACCAATGAGCGCATCCTCATGGATATGGAAATCCCTATACACGGCCTAAGCATCCTTCTTTATTTAGTAATTCTTCTAGTATCACTCTTAATCAAGGGAAAGAACCCTTTTTAGAGATATTCTAACACATCATGCGCATATCTCATGCATGTGCAAATCTTTCATACACGGCCAAGACAATCTTCTTGGATATGCAAATCTAATATTCGGCCATGCACAATATCCCATTCCTAATCCCTCTATGCGTGTATCATCCTCATCTAGACGTGTGGCCCATTTAATTTTATTGAAGCCAATTCCACAATCCGTTGGGTTTTAATTGGGCAATGACCCAATACTTTACTCATCTAAGATCCATATCTAAAATTCACAAATTAAATGGGTAATTTTCATATATATTAATAACTTGAAAATCCGAGGTGTTACAGCATCTGCAAATTATAAAAAAAATTCCAAAACAAGAACAATTCGAGTTCAAGAGTACCTTAAATGACTCTCTTTATTCAAAACATGCAAAACCAAATAAACATAGAAACACACAACAACACATACGCTAGACTGACACAAGGACTGAATCAACAAAAATGGAAACCTAACCTAGAGACTGAGAAACATTGACAAACTCAAGACTCTAGACAGACTCACATTCAGAACAACTATAATCTTTCTTTCTATCTTTTTTTCTTTTAATTTTTGTTCTGCAACCTAATCTAGCAATACAATACTCAAGGCAAATATGCAAACAATAATCAAACAACTAAACTAATGCATGAAACTAATACCCTAATATGAATGATCAAATTAGATATGCAATTTTTTTGTTTGATTTTTTTAATGCAAAATAAATACAAGACAACCTAATAAAATCTATTTGAATGCATGCAAACTTAAAATTCAAAGAAAATGAGCTTAGACACTTACCTTGGCCTGTAGCGCTTTCAACAATAAATTCTTAGAGCGCTATTCAAAATCTCAGTAAAATAAAACACCACAAACTTTGGTGAAGATTCTGAATCTCATAAAAAATGCATGAAACCTAATTTAGATGCAATTTCCTAATGTTATAACTAATGAAGGAAATTAACTAATTGAAACCTAATTAAGAGTTCTAAATTATATTAAGACTATAAAAATTTTTAAATTAAAATCCACCAAATTAGTAAAAATTAGAATTTCACGTCTAAAAATAATCAATTAAAAACAAAAAAAAAAATCGTTAATATATATATATATATGTATATATATTTTAAAATTAGACACTATAATTGGAAACCTTCCAAATTTAGATGAAGGTATTAAATTAGTTTTTTTTTAAAATAGCATTGTTTCTAAAATTAAATAATTAAATGGCAATTTTCTAAGTTCCCCAGCTTTCGAACATAGCGGCTTCAAAAAATAGATTTCTTCTCAATTTCTCCATTTTTCTTCCATTTAATCCTTATATCATGTATTTTCCAAACATACCTGTAAAACTCCAAAAATCACATTAATGATATTAAAAACATTGAAAACAAGGGCTAATTTATCCAATATTCAGGGGTAAAATAGTCAATTTTCAGTGTTCATCAAATACCCCCACACTTAGATTTTGCTAGACCTCGAGTAAAACAAAACTAAGAATAAAAACAAAATTAAAAAATCCTAAACTACACCATTTTCACTGGCACTCTCGATTGCATTTAGTATATGTAATAGGCCTTTAACCCTTAGCTCACCACTAGCGGACAAGCTATAGTCTAGTGAGGGCTCTAGTGACGATACCCACAAACATCAAATTTTAGCAAAAATATATTAACAAAAATTTAAACATCATACAACACCAAATTTATTTTACAAAACTGATACCTGGAGTGTAATGTGTGATAACCAATATTAATGTCACCAGTTTTTTCAAAATACGCACGAGTTATGCAACCACCAGCTAAAATTGCATTTTGACTCCAAATCTCACAAAGATACATCTCTCAGAAAGACTTTTGCTCAAAGATTGGGTTACATTTCTCTCAAAAGTATATGTGAGCGAAATAATTTTTCAAATACAAATATCTCACATATTTATCAACAAAGAATGACTTATAGCAAAGAAAAATGCAGATCTCATGAATTGATGCCATTTTCTTGAGAACGTTGAATTAAACACAATCATTTTTCCTCATCTATTCTCCACTTTAAATACCATATTAACTGAGGATCAATAGGACTTCTTGATAGGGCGAAACGTGGCTTAGGACCGGGTCATATCAAAGAAGGATAAAAAGACTAAAAAATAAATACTTTGAATAAAAACAGTTAGAGGTCTTCAATAATTAATAGACGGGATATTTCTTCCTCCATTTTTCATTCAACACTTTCACCAGCATTTTTTTTTCTTTCTCAGACTTTTTTTTCACATCCTTCCTTTTTTTGACATGGATGTTCCCTTTCTCTTTTTTTTTTTGGTATCATTCCTATTCTTTTCAAGCGTCATATTTTTTTCTTAGAGTACCATCCCAATTTTTTTCATCTCTAACCTTTTCTGAGCTCCAGAATAGGTAATAGATATTTTAGGGAAGCCTCAAATTCCACAACCGGTAACAACCCGCCCTTCTCGCATCGAAATCAAGGTCTATTTTTTTTTTTTTTTTAAATATAATATCAGACTATGAGCAAGAGCGGAATGCCACGACGCGAGCTAAGTCCGAACTTCCAAGTCCGACCCTTAACTGGCCAACCCTATGTGTGCATGGACCCCGTCCAGGAAACAGTTCACACATAGCCAAAACCATATACATGCGGAATACATCATCATTGCGGAATCATGATACAATTCATATCCAAACCATTTGATAGCAAAGTACTTAGTCATTAAATCAAATCACAATACCCAACTAATTATCCAATGACATCCATTAACATCTAACCATAGCAAAATATCTAAGCTATTACATTCCAAACACTAGATACTCTAAATACAAGTCCATGAGTATCTTTATTCAAAACATGTAAATAAATCATCCAAGCTTCTATGCCTGGCCTTCCTTGCGTTACTCGTTTTCCTCATTTCCTGCATCATTCACTATAGGGTAGAAGTAGGGCGTTAGAACAACGCACCCAGTAGATATTCCAGTTAGGGCTAACACATGGGTTAGTACCAAAAATCCAGATATAACATATATCAAAATCAGGGGTAGTAAATCATAGTAAAATCATAAAACATGATATCCAAAACAGGGTATGATAATAGAGATCCAATCATACCGATAAAACCAAAACCTTGCATGATAAATAAAATTATAATCATGCCATGCCATGCTATCTTATGCAATGAGTCCCACCCACTGCAAACACATGGTATCCACCTGATGGAATTCTCCTCATCAAGGTATGCCCCACAGATGCCTTACGGACGTCCCGATGGAGTGTGGGCTCTGGTTACACAGTATCCTCTTGATGGAAATCTCTCATCAAGATAATCCTCCTGGTGGGATTCTCATCAGCAAGGCAGGCCCCACAGTTGCCTTACGGACTTTCCGACGGAGTGTGGGCTCCGGGTACCTGTCAACCCTCCCATGCCATGCATGAGATGAAAATGCCAACACGCTATGCAATAAGATAAATCATAGCATTTAAAATCACATTATGAAACATATAATCTTGCGTCATATAACATCATAAAATAAGGTAAGAACAATGTACATAAGCCCTTTTGAGTTTTGTCGGGTATTTTTCCTTGGCCTTCCCTATAACGCCCGCCCCTTTTCACTATGCTACTTGGCCGAAAATTAGAGTATATATATATTTTTTTTTTTTGAATTTAAAGAGTGACAAAGGGCGCGGGACGTCACGACGCGAGTTAAGTCCGAACTTCCAAAGCCCAACCCTTAACTGGCCAACCCTATGTGTGCGTGGAACTAAGTCCACGAAGAACGGTTCACACGTAGAAAGTAAGCATTGCGGAATGTAACTTAAAGCGGAGTTATAATAGAGTCTATCCTACCAATTTTAGATAGCAAGGAATTACATCACTTAATTAATAATTACCTCAAAATTATAGTGTCCAAGATAAAGTCCAAACCATAGCAACAGTCTAAGTTATTACAGTCCAACGAGCTAAGCTACTCAAATTACATAACCATGAAATAAACTTAAATAAATAAGCTAACTCGCTCCTCCAAGCTCCTACGCTTGGCTCCCATCACGTCCTTCATTTCCTCCATTTCCTGCGTCATCATCTAAGGTGGAAGTAGGGCGTTAGACGACGAGCCCAGTAGGGCCAACACATGGATTAGTGATAACAAAACACATAGGTATAGAATAGCAAAATCATGCAATCAATGCCATGCCATGGGTGTCATATGTTATGAGTCCCACCCATCATCCATATCGTCATTATACCATGTCCCTCTTGATGGAAGAACCCTCATCAAGATAACATAAACACATAGTATCCCCATGTATGTTTATCGGTCGCCCCGACGGAGCATAGACTCCGGTTCCATTTCATCCCTCCCATGCTATGCATGAGATGTAAGTGCAACATGTCATATAATAATATTTCAAACCATAGCATTTAAATCCCATCTTAAAACATATCATTTGATTACCAAAATAAATCAAGTAAAGTATTCATACACACATAATCCATGGCTTACAATAAGGTAGGAATCCTACCAAATACCAACTAGTGTTCCTTTGCGTTTCCGTCCAAGAATTCTGTCACCAATCGCGTACCGCTTGCGATGATCTTGATACCTTATTACACATCAATAAATTAACCCATGTTCAACCATACTTAAGTCCCTAACACATGCCTCACTCACTTGATTTTGGGTCCCATGTTAATCCTTAGATTATTTTTGTCATATGAGTCTAAACCAGCCACACTTTGGTTCATTTATCCAGTAAACAAGATCATTATTAAAAGCCCTTAAGTTTACAAACATCCCCCATGGGGTTCGGCCATACACCATGGCCGAACCCATGGTTCTTCATTTTTTGCCATTATTTACGTTTTTGCCACTCCTCCTTTCCATGGTTAATCACCTTCCATTTGGGCATGTGCATACCCCTAACTGATCCATAAACTTGGATCCCTCAATGCCTCATTAATCATGACTTAAAAATCAGTATACATCATACACTTCTTAACTTAATACCCATTCATTTTAATCATGCATGGACCCTAACTTAGCCCTTAAGTGTCTCTTAAAATGGGTCATGGGTTCGGCCATACACCATGGCCGGACCCATGATGTCTTTTCCTCATTTTTTTCTTGGATCTATTACAACATTTTTGATCCACAAACAGTCCCTTCTTGAGGGGGTTTCAACCATACATTTAGATCACCATTTTTTTTATCATCATTTAGTACATTTTGAGTCCATTGAAGCCACCAACATTTCCTCATTATTTTCCATCTTTTTCACCCATTAAAGTCACTAATACACCTCCATAGGGTTCGGCCATATACCATGGCCGAACCCATGGTTCATGGTTCATCCTCATTTATAAGGTTTAAGACCACAAACACTTACTAACATTTCTCCATGGATTCCCTCACTTAACCCCTTTAAAATTTTCTAACATTTAACCATTCAAAACCCTAAAACCATTAACCAATCACTCCATGGTTTTTCATCCTTTAAACCCATGGAGAAATACTTAACATCTTCCCGTGGGGTTTGGCCATACAACATGGCCGAACCCTATGGTTCACCATTTCTTCAAAACAAACATACTTCCATTTATTATTTGATGGTTCCTATACAAAGAAAAACCCTAGGGTTTGGCCTTTGCAAGGCCAAACCATACATCTTGATTATTCACCATACTTTTGCCATGCATGGGGTCTTCTCCATGTCTCCATAATGTTTAGGGTTCGGCCATGCAATGGCCGAACAATGATCCTTGACCCATCATGTCATGCATGCTTGCATAATCCATATACACACATAATGTCCTTATTTGTTCCATTATTCATAGCCTACTTTACCCATTAGGGTTTGTCCATTTCTCATCCCCTTCCTTGGATGGATTTTAGATCCATGGCCCATAATACTTTGGCCACCATTTAATCCAAGAAAATGGACTCCATGATCTCCTTTTTAACCCTTTAAAAAAATTAAATCTTGTTGAGGACTACTTACCACTCCCGCGGCTCCTCCGGTTTCCTCTTGCTCCTCTTGATCCTTAGCCCTTCTTCCTTCCTTCTTTCTTCTTGATGTTCGGCCACTATAGGTGCTTGATCAAGATGAGATCACCAAGATTTGGTTCGGCCAATGATTGAGGTAGGTTTGAGAGAAGGAAAGGAGGAAAGAATGGAAAATCTTCTAAGTCTTGATCTTAGGGTGGTGGTCGGCCAAGCTTGGAATGTTCTCTTATTTTTTTCTAAGTCTTTTCTTCTTCGTGGTGTTGGAAGAGAGGGGAGGACGGTTTGGAGAGGGAGTGAGAGATGGAGAGAGTGAGATGAGATGGGGAGATGAAACCCTAGACCTTTCCCATCTTGCCTTGGGTAGCTTGGGTTAGACTCCACGATCATTAAGGTGGGTGTCTTCCCCATGATGTCCATTGACCAAACCAAATGGGGGGGTATGGCCTTGCATGCCCTTAATCCTAGGCCCCTTGTCTGTTAGTGGTGGTGGTTGGGATGAGGTGGAACCACCACCACACAATGGGTCAATGCATGTCCAATCTAGGCCCCCATTTCATGGATCTTGTTGGATGAGGTGACACCACCACCCATGCCAACGGTTTTGGTGGGTTTGGTTTTGATGATTTGGGTGGTTTCCATAAGATGAAACCACTCATTGACTCACCCATTTGACTTACCCATTTATTTAATTTGATATCTAAGTTAGGTTAATTAATCTCCATAATTTAATTCCATTTGTTTCCCTTTAAATTTTCCATGAACCCACCCATGGTTGGCCAAGTCAACCATGGTGGCCGGCCCCACCAATGCCTTAGCCCACCCGCCACCTCACTTGATGAGGTGGAGGTGGGTCCCAGATCATGCTACCTTGATTTTATTCCCACTTAACCTATGTGTTTTAAATTAATTTAACTCAACTTATTTTCCTTTGATCCTCCTTAATTCCCTTTGACTTATCCATCGTTGACCAAGTCAACCATGGTGGTCGGCCCCACCTAAGTCATGGTCCACACGCCACCTCACTTGATGAGGTGGAAGTGGGTCCCACTAAACCATAACACTTGGATAATTTCCAATTTAACTTAGGTGATTCTTAATCACTTTATTCCATTTCATCTACTTGGATCACCATGGGGCCCATGGCCCAATTAAATTCACCTCTTACCCATTTACCCTAATGGTCAAACCATCTTGACCCATTGGGTCCCAAATGGGTATTTGACCCAATTGACCATCCTTGACCCAATTAAGTATCATTGACCCATTTAATTGGAAATAATTCAATCCATGGTCCATTGGACCATACTTGGGCCATTGCCCAAATTTTTGATCCATTTACCATTCATTCCATCAAAATTCTAATTTTTAACCTTTAAAATAAATAATAGCCAATATATGTATTGATTTAAAAATCCGGGCTATCACATTCCCCTTGGAGCCATTTTTCCTAAGCCATGGAAACATATCAAGATTTAGTTTCCACAATAACAATTTGTATTTCCTACTTATGGGAAAATTTCCAAATAAGCACTCTTGGTTTTTCTTTGTTTCCAGGGAATACATCCTATTTTGCTATGTTGGATAAATCCGATGTTTTTGACTGCACTTCCTTTGCTATCATTCATCTGAGTCTAACGAAGTAAATTAATGCACGAGACCGGATTAATTTACTCTGAGAGATTCATGTTTCGGGTTCGCTCTGATACCAACTATAACACCCCGCCCTTCTCGCATCGAAATCAAGGTCTATTTTTTTTTTTTTTTATAATATCAAAGTATGAGCAAGAGCGGAATGCCACGACGCGAGCTAAGTCCGAACTTCCAAAGTCCGACCTTAACTTGTCAACCCTATGTGTGCATGGACCCCGACTAGGAAACAGTTCATGCATAGCCAAAACCTTATACATGCGGAATACATCATCATTGCGGAATCATGATACAACTCATATCCAAACCATTTGATAGCAAAGTACTTAGTCATTAAATCAAATCACAATATCCAACTAATTATCCAATGACATCCAACCATAGCAAAATATCTAAGTTATTACATTCCGTAAATTAGATACTCTAAATACAAGTCCATGAGTATCTTTATTCAAAACATGTAAATAAATCATCCAAGCTTCTATGCCTGGCCTTCCTTGCATTCCCCGTTTTCCTCATTTCCTGCATCATTCACCATAGGGTAGAAGTAGGGCGTTAGAACAACGCACCCAGTAGGTATTCCAGTTAGGGCTAACACATGGGTTAGTACCAAAAATCCAGATATAACATATATCAAAATCAGAGGTAGTAAATCATAATAAAATCATAAAACATGATATCCAAAACAGGGTATGATAATAGAGATCCAATCATATCGATAAAACCAAAACCTTGCATGATAAATAAAATTATAATCATGCCATGCCATGCTATCTTATGCAATGAGTCCCACCCACTGCAAACACATGGTATCCACCTGGTGGAATTCTCCTCATCAAAGTATGCCCCACAGATGCCTTACGGAAGTCCCGACGGAGTGTGGGCTCTGGTTACACAGTATCCTCTTGATGGAAATCTCTCATCAAGATAATCCTCCTGGTGGGATTCTCATCACCAAGGCAGGCCCCACAGTTGCCTTACGGACTTTCCTACGGAGTGTGGGCTCCGGGTACCTGTCAACCCTCCCATGTCATGCATGAGATGAAAATGCCAACATGCTATGCAATAAGATAAATCATAGCATTTAAAATCACATTATGAAACATATAATTTTGCGTCATAAAACATCATAAAATAAGGTAAGAACAATGTACATAAGCCCATGGTTTCAAAGAGGTGGAATCCTACCAAAGACTGTTACGTGTCTTTGCGTCTTTCGTCTTGTAACCGCTCACGATCGTAAACACCTTGCGAGGCCTCGTTACCTTATTATATGACAATAAATCAACAGCAAGTCCCACTTGATTTACAAAGTTCTAAGTTCATAATAAAACCCCATGGGGTTCGGCCATACACTATGGCCGAAACCCATGGTCTACCATTTTTATCTATAATTACAATAATGCCATTGAGCCTAACCATAGACTTCTTTCTTGCTTAGATTTCAAATAATCATTCATACTTCCAAAGCACATAATCCCATAAAATAATTCATGGGGTTCGGCCATGGTGTTCCATATTTTTCACATAATTACTCAAATGCCATCCATGGCTTACATAACCAATAATCCGATCATTGCGACATTAAAATCATAATTGATTAAACTTAGACTACAATTTGATTCATGGGGTTCGGCCATGTGATGCCTAAATTTCCTTAAACAATCTCCACCCTTCCATAATTAAACTCCAACTTTCCATAAATGGAGGGTTTCCATAATTAAATTCCAATTTTCCATAAATGGAGGGTTTCTATAATTAGATTCCAATTTTCCATAAATGGAGGGTTTCCATAATTACCAACTACCTTCCATAATTGGAAACTTTCTAAGATTAGAAAATTCCTTTCCAAAATTGGAGTGCTTTCCAATTTACCCACCCCTTCCATACATGGAAGCTTTCTAAATTTAGCAACCTTCTTTCTAAAATTAGAAGCTTTCTACTTTTTAGGAACTCCTTCAATAAATGGAAGCTTTCTAAGTTTAGCAGCCCCTTTCCTTAATTAGATAGTTTCCTATTTAATCTCCATTCCAAATCCATCCACCATTCCAAAATTACTCCATGGAGTTCAGCCATACACCATGGCCGAACCCTATGGTTCATGATCTTGGCCATTTGTTTAGATCCAATTAAAATCGATCACCATTCCATAAAAATGTTTGGTGGGGTTCGGCCATACACCATGGCCGAACCTCGCCCCTTCTTTTTATTATTTTAGATCCAACAACTTAACCAATACCTTCCATAAATAACAAGGTTTCCAAAAATAACTCTAGTGGGGTTCGGCCATACACCATGGCCGAACCTCACCCTTGGAGATCTAAGTCCATCCTTTTACATTTACTTTCCAAATTGGTAAATCAACTCCATGGGGTTCGGCCATACACCATGGCCGAACCCTATGGTCCTAGATCCTATCTTTTTAAATCCCATAATACTCAATTAATAATTACGGATCTTCCATTTAATCCATACAAATTTACATATCATAAAAACCAAACACTTATTTAACAATCTCTATGGTTTTCATTCTTAAAAACCAAAAAAAACTAATTCAAGTCTTTCCATGGGGTTCGGCCATGCACTATGGCCGAACCCTATGGTTCTTTCTCTCCATTTAAGATCATCAAATCCTCATCCAACTTCTTCCATGGGGTTCGGCCAACCACCATGGTCGAACCCTATGGTTCTTTTGTTTCATAAACTAAAATTATTTAAACAATTAGATACTAACCTCTTTTCAATTCCTTGCTCTTCTAATCTTTATTCCTTCTTCTTAATTTTTTCTCTAACCAAGAACACCTCTTGCTGGCTGCCTTCTTTCTTCTATTTGCTCTTTGGCGTGAGAGAGAACTTGGGAGAGAGAGAGAGATGTAAAATTCGGCTAAGGGGGTTGTAAACCATGCACCCCTTGCTACCTCCTCTTATACTCTTCCTTGGTCCCATAATTAGAAGGTGTTTAAGATAGGCAACCCCTAAGGCCGTGTGCCCCTTGCTATAGATGGCAATGCCGACCTCCCTTGCCTTAGATGGCAATTGCCGACCTCTCTTGTTTAATTTAAGACCTTCCCTTAATTAGTTTAAGATTATTTGCATACCCTATTTAAAATATCCCATGCGCATAATATAGATTTTAATATCCAAAATTTGGCCATGCAGAATCTTTTAATTATTTCATAGATATCTCATCCCTTTTTTTAAATATTCTAGCATATCATTTGTGGATTTAACATCCCACATATCTCTCATGCGCATAATCTACGGATTTCACATTCAAAATTCGGCCAAGGCAATCTTTCATTAAACCAATGTCACAGTTTAATTGGGTCCTAATTGGATCATGGCCCAATTCCTTATCCATATAAGATCCAATCTAAAATTCACAAGAAAAATGGATAATTTTCATATAAAATAATAATTTCAAAATCCGAGGTATTACACAACCAGAGTTCGGGGTAGATAACATAGCTAATAAAAAAAATCAGGCTTAACTTCACATTCAAGGCTCAAAATGGGAACTAACAAGATTACATAGCACCAATATAGGTAGGCTTCAAAATCTCAAATGATCCAAAATAATGTCATATATCATTTCCTAAGTTTCATATGAATAATTATATAACTTCAATTAAATTCAGAAAAATTTCAAGTGTAATAATCAAATTTTAATGTCATTCTCAGTAATTTGACCAAAACAAAGAATAATGAGATCTTACAAAAATATTGCGCACTTCAAGGAAAATAAGAATATACTTATAACCCTGAATAAAAAATAAATAAATCGAATGGCTCTAAACCTCACTAGGTATAATTCTCGACTGGTATTCTTCCGTTGATTACTCAACTTATAAATACTCTTATTTTTTAGGCTAAATTAATATGGTTGTGTAAAAAATTTCCAAGCATAAATTTCACAAAATTCAATTGGAAAAGTATGATATAAATTTTTTTATCCACATATTAATGTTAATTTTTTTTTTTTTACACACACACAAGACTGATGTTCTTTTTTTTAAAAAAAATGGACTAAAAAACAAAACACACAAAAGTTTAGACCCCAATACCCCCAAACTTAAATTGAACATTGTCCTCAATGTTCCCTAATCTACATGTGCATCTGTAAATTAGAAGAAAGTTGACAGAACAAGAACAATTCGGGTTCAAGGGTACGTTAAATGGCTCTCTTTATTCAAAACTTGCGAAACTAACAACAACGCAGACGCTAGACTGACACAGGGATTGAATCAACGAAAACGAAAACCGAACCTAGACATTGATAGACAAAATACTCTAGACAAACTCACAATCAGAACAACAATTGTCTTTTTTTTTTTTTTTTAATTTTTGTTATGCAACATAATCTAACAATGCAATACTCAAAGGAAATATGCAAACAATAATCAAACAACTAGACTAATGCATGAAACTAATACCCTAATATGCATGATTAAATTAGAAATGTAATTTTTTGTTTATTCTTTTATGCAAAATAAATGCAAGACAACCTAATAAAATCTATATGAATGCATGAAAACTAAAAATTCAAAGAAAATGAGCTTATCCTAGTTTACAATTTTTTAAAGAGTTTGAATTTATAAAAAAAGAAAACCAAAATAAAAGTAAAAACAACGTATTTACATATTTACAGTGGAACTGGATCAAAGAATTGTGGAGGCTTTATATTCTATATTTTAAAACTAATATCAAGGCCTAGAATACGGAACTCATGTTAAATTCAATCTTATTCAAGTCTTTCATCAAATTGGTTCCCTAATTAATCCGAACCTTAAATCTAGATTAATCATTCAATTCTCATATCTAACTATTTCATTCGTTCGAAAGAACCTTAGACTTAGAATAGTAATATTAATAAAAGATCTAACTACTTCATATGTCCAAATTAATTAACAAGGGAAGAGTCAAGAACTAGAATGATTCAAACCATCATAATAAAATCAAAATTTGGAAAACCATAATTCTAAAGGTTTTTCTGCCTTTCAATTATTAATAAAAATTGGAATTGGGAATTACAATATATTGGGACTTCTTATATTTTTTTTCTTTTTCCTTAATCCACTTGGCAAATTCGAAAATCTCTCATAATGACTTGTAAATTTCGAATTTCCTCATATGTATCTTTAGATGATGAAAATAGACTTCACACATGTGGATTTCATCATTGGCTTTTCTTAATGGGCTTAGTAATTGGTTTTTTCAAAGTATGGAAAATCTAATAATTTCACCACTTACATTCAATTCAAAATGAGTAAATTAATCCAAACTCTAATAAATGTATTTAAATTAATTAGTTTACAAATAAAACCCCTAAAATTGTGGTAAAATAAATACTAAAAATCCGTTCATTCCAAGAATATCTCTTTCCAAAAATAGCAGCCTCCAAACATAACAACTTCCAATAATAGATTTATTCTCAATTTCTCCATTTTCATTCCATTTAATCCTTATATCGTGTATTTCCCAAACATACTAGTAAAACCCAAAAAATCCCATTAATGATATTAAAAACAATGAAAAGAAGGGCTAACTTATCCAATTTTCAGGGGTAAAATAGTCAATTTCAGTGTTCATCAAATACCCTCACACTTAGATTTTGCTAGCCCTTGAGCAAAACAAAACTAAGAATAAAAACAAAATTAAAAAAAAATCTTAAACTACACCACTTTCGTTGGTACTCTCAATTGGATTTAGCATATGCAATAAGCCTTCAAACCTCTAGCTCACCACTAGTGGACGAGTTATAGTCTCGTGAAGGCTTCCAGTGATGATACCCATAAACATCAAATTTCAGTAAAAATATATTAACAAATATTTAAAGATCTTACAACTCCAAAATACGCACAAGTTTTGCAAACACCAAAGGAAAATACGTTTTGACTCCAAATCTCACAAAGATACATCTCTCAGAAAGACTTTCGCTCAAAGATTGGGTTAAATTTCTCTCAAAAGTATATGAAAATGGAATAATTTTTCAAATACAAATAACTCACATATTTTTCAATAAAGAATAACTTACAACAAAGAAAAATACAGATCTTATGAATTGATGCCATTTTCCTTAGAACGTTGACTTAAGCACAATCATTTTTCCTCATCTATTCTCTACTTTAAAGACCATATTAACTAAGGATCCATAGGACTTTCTGATAGGATGAAACGTGACTTAGGACTGGATCATATCAAAGAATGATAAAAAGACTAAAAAATAAATACCTTGAATAGAAAAAGTTAGAGGTCTTCAATAATTAATAGAGGGGATATTTCTTCCTCTATTTATTTTATATGACATTTACTCTTTTAAATTGTGAATTTTAGAATTAAACCTTATTTGGATCAAGAATTGGGCCATGACCCAATTAGGACCCAACCAATGTTGGAATTGGTTTTATTAAATGCAAATGGGTTGAATTAATTTAGTGATGAATTATATCTAATTTTAAACAAAAGATATTATGGTCGAGTAGTGGATTTGAAATATCGAAGTAGATGTTAAAAAAATCAAATAAAGATTATCTTGGCCGAATTTTAGATAATGATTTACATATTATGCACATGAGAGATATGTGGGGTTTTTAAATCCACAATGATATGCTAGATATTTAAAAAGGGATGAAATATCTATGAATTAAATTAAAAGATTATTTGGATTATGATTAGTGTTATGCGCATAGTACTTGCTAATAAGAATTAATGGAAGTCTTAATAAGGCAAGGGAAAGTCGGATATGGCTAATTAAAGAGGGAAAGTCGGCCATGGTTAAATAAGGAAGGTTTGATATATGTCCAGTTTTTTGGTTATAACTTTTCACTCTAATATCCGATTGCTTTGATTCTTTTTGCGTTGGAAAGAAGACTTCAAGATTTACAACTTTGTAGTTTACCACTTTTTCTGATTTGGAAGTTAACAAGGATAAAACGGAGCTACAATATAGTATATGTCTAAAAAAAAGGGGAAACACAAGAGGGCAAGATTCTATTAAGAACATTCTAATATTGGATTAAATGGAAGCTTAAAAGGAGAGGCAAGGAGAGGGTGCACGTTTTTTACAACTCCATTACCAAGTTTTTATTCCTCCCTCTCCCTCTCTCAATTCATCATTCTCTTCCATGCCAAAGCAAGAGAAGAAAGGGCAGCAACATGAAGGAGTTCTTGTTTGGAGAAAAGCAAAAAGAAAAGAAAGAAAATTGGAAGAGCAAGAAACCAAAGGGGAAAAGGTTAGTATCTTGTTTAATAATTTTATTATTTTGGATCCCAAAGCTTAACCACAAAACATCATGGTTCGGCCATACCAAGGCCGACGCAATGTCCATCCAATTTTTCTTTAATTATCATCAAACTCCTCCATGGATTTTCATCATTTAAATTTGTTAATCCAAACCATAAATCCCCATGGTTTTTATTATTCAAACCATTATGAAATAACCATGATTTCCATGATCCAAGATCTAAAAATATAAACCCAATCAATGAATCAAGAACACACCATGGTTTTCAATCTTAAAACCCAAGAATTAAATCACATCTTTGCATGGGGTTCGGCCATGCCATAAGGCCGAACCCTATGGTTCTTTTTGTTCCAAAACATAAAATTATTAAACAAGATACTAACCTTTTCCCCTTTGGTTTCTTGCTCTTCCAATTTTCTTTCTTTTCCCTTTGCTTTTCTCCAAACAAGAACTCCTTCTTGTTGCTGCCCTTTCTTATCTTGCTTTGGCGTGGAAGAGAATGATGAATTGAGAGAGGGAGAGGGAGGAATAAAAACTTGGTAATGGAGTTGTAAAAAACGTGCACCCTCTCCTTGCCTCTCCTTTTAAGCTTCCATTTAATCCAATATTAGAATGTTCTTAATAGAATCTTGCCCTCTTGTGTTTCCCATTTTTTTTAAGACCTATACTATATTGTAGCTCAGTTTTATCCTTGTTAACTTCCAAATCAGAAGAAGTGGTAAAGTACAAAGTTGTAGATCTTGAAGTCTTCTTTCCAACGCAAAAAGAATCAAAGTAATCGGATATTAGAGTGAAACGTTATAACCCAAACACTGGACATATGTCAAACCTTCCTTATTTAACCATGGCCGACTTTCGCTCTTTAATTAGCCATATCCGACTTTCCCTTTCCTTATTAAGACTTCCATTAATTCTTATTAGCAAGTACTATGCGCATAACCCTAATCATAATCCAAATAATCTTTTAATTTAATTCATAGATATTTCATCCCTTTTTAAATATCTAGCATATCATTGTGGATTTAAAAATCCCACATATCTCTCATGTGCATAATATGTAAATCATTATCTAAAATTCGGCCAAGATAATCTTTATTTGATTTTTTTAACATCTACTTGGATATTTCAAATCCACTACTCGGCCATAATATCTTTTGTTTAAAATTAAATATAATTCATCACTAAATTAATTCAACCCATTTGCATTTAATAAAACCAATTCCAACATTGGTTGGGTCCTAATTGGGTCATGGTCCAATTCTTGATCCAAATAAGGTTTAATTCTAAAATTCACAATTTAAAAAGTAAATGTCATATAAAATAATGATCTGAAAATCCAAGGTGTTACAATACAATCCTCTTTTTAAAATTTTCGTCCAGAAAATCGAGTGAAGTAGGGTTTCGAATATTTACATAAATAGCTCAGGATGAGCTTTCCTCATTTCTAACTCGAGTTCCCATGTAGCTTCCTCAACGCCGTGTCGATCCCATACTACCTTGACAAACTGGATCGTTCGGTTCCGTAACACCCTTTGTTCTGTGTCCACCACTCGGACAGGTTTCTCGACGTATGTCACGTCGTTCTGAACCTCTATGTCTTTTACGTTCAATACGTGAGAAGGATCAGGATTATACTTTCTCAATATAGATATATGGAACACATCGTGTAAAGATGCCAACTGTGATGGGAGTGCCAATTGATAAGCCACATCCCCCATCCGTTTTATGATAGAAAATGATCCCACATACCTTGGTGATAATTTCCTTTTCTTTCCAAACTTCATGTGTCCCTTTCGCGGCGGGACTTTCAAGAGCACCATGTCTCCCACTTCAAATTCAAGGAACCTTCTTCTCTTGTCAGCATAACTCTTCTGACGACTCTGCGCAGCCAATAGGTGCTGCCGTATCAACTGTATCTGCGATGTAGTCTCTGCAACCAATTCAGGTCCAATCAATGCAGGCTCACTGGCCTCTGTCCAACATACTGGTGACCTACATGGTCTACCATATAATGCCTCAAATGGTGCCATCTGGAGGCTTGCCTGGTAACTGTTGTTGTATGAGAATTCTACCAACAGCAAGTGGTCCTCCCATCCACCCTTGAAATCTAACATACATGCTCTCAGCATGTCTTCTAGTGTCTGTATTGTCCTCTCAGACTGTCCATCAGTCTGCGGATGAAATGCCGTGCTAATCAGTAAATCTGTTCCCATGGCCGATTGCATGCTCTGCCATACCTTGCCTGTGAATCGACCATCTCTGTCAGACACAATAGTCCGAGGTATACCATGCAATCTGACGATATCCTTAATATATCTTCGACCCAAAGTCTCAGATGAATCTGTCATCTTAATAGGAATGAAATGTTCTGACTTGGTCAGTCGGTCTACCACGACCCATATCGCATCGTTGCCCTTTGATGACCTTGGCAATCCTGTAACAAAATCCATAGAGATGTGTTCCCATTTCCATTCCGGCACTGGTAAGGGTTTGAGTAACCCTGGTGGCTTCTGATGTTCCGTCTTAACCCGCTGACATGTTAAGCAATGAGCCACAAATACGGCTACATCTCTTTTTAATCCGTGCCACCAATAATGTCTTTTCAAGTCGTGATACATCTTTGTGCTGCCCGGATGAATAGAGAGTTTGGTCTGATGTGCCTCGACCAATAATTCTTTTCGGCAGCTCTCAGGTACATATATCCTTCCTCGGAATGCAAGACCCTGTCCCGGTCGTAATTCCCATTCGGGTATGACTTCACCATTGGACAACTTGGCCCAAATTTCCTCCACTTCTGGGTCTGTTTGTTGTTCCTGTAGGTGGTCGTCCCGTCTGATTAGCTGTCCTGCCTCCACGTGAATTAGCTGGCCTCACTGGTGGACGAGATGAGCCTCTGGAGTATGATGGTTTGTTGAGTTTGGGACACTCCCTCTTAAAGTAACCAGGCTGATCACAATAAAAGCAATTGTTCCCACTTTTGATGAAAATCCATGGAGAAGTTTGATGATAATTAAAGAAAAATTGGATGGACATTGGGTCGGCCTTGGTATGGTCGAACCATGATGTTTTGTGGTTAAGCTTTGGGATCCAAAATAATAAAAGAAAGAGGTGAGGTGAGGTCATGGTGTATGGCCGAACCCCACCAAGCTTTTTATGGAAGTGATAATCGATTTTGATGGGATCTAAACCAATGGCTAAGATCATGAACCATAGGGTTCGGCCATGGTGCTTGGTTGAACCCCATGGGGTAATTTTGGAAAGGAGTTTCTAATCTTAGAAAGTTCCCATTTATGGAAAGTTGGAATCTATATATGGAAACCTTCCATTTATGGAAGATGTTGTTAATTATGGAAAAGCCATCTAATTTTGGAAGGTGTTTCCAAATATGGAAAGGAGGTTGTTTATTGGGAAAGTTTCTATTCTTGGAAGTAGATATTAAAATTAGAAAATATCTACTTAAAGACCATGAAGATTATTTATGGAAACCATCCCAAGAATGGAAGGTAAGGGCTTGATTATTGAACCTAATTGAATGAAGGGATTAATTGACATGAGTGAGGTTCGGCCACAATGTATGGTCGAACCCCACTAGGGTTTAGTTTTTGGAAACCTTGTATTTATGGAATATGATATTCAATCATAGAAGGGTTGGTGTTTAATTAAGAAACCTTCTAAATGTGGACCTTAGGTTAAAAATGGAAGGAAGAGTTATTTTTAGAAAACTTTCCATTTATGGAAGGAGGTTGATATTTTGGTAAGTTAAATAGGGAAACCTTCTAATGATAGAAGGGGAGATTAATAAAGGGAAGTTCTATTCTTGCAAGGTGAAATCTAAATTTGGAGACCTTCCAATTATGGAAAGGTAGGGATTAATTGGAAAGTATGCACCATTGGGTTCGACCATGGTGTATGGCCGAACCCCATGGTCTAAATTAAGGGATTAAAGGTGTCTTTAATTCATGGTTTAAGGGCTGATTTATGAATCAGATTATGAACTTACATTATGAGTTAGGTTATGTGTAGTTTTAAAATAAAATAAAGGATACAATGTATGATATGAATTGATGGAGAAAGGGATGGCAAAAATGTAATTAAAATACCAAAGTAGGAGAACCATGGGTTCGGCCATGATGTATGGCCGAACCCCATGAGATATGTTTGATGAAGGAAAATTTTAAGGTCTAATTATGGAAGACTTAAAGGAAGAAGGAAACCAATGGCATTTTGGTAAATATGAGAGAATGTTGGACATTGGGTTTGGCCATGGTGTATGGCCGAACCCCATGAATTATTTTATGGAATTATGTACTTTGGAAGCACGAATGGACGACTTGGAAACCTAAGCAAAGAAACGGGACTATGGTTACCAACAGTGGCATTTTTGTAAATATGTACGAAAAATGGTAAACCATGGGTTCAGCCGTGGTGTATGGCCGAACCCCATGGGGTTTTGCTTATAAACTTAGGACCTTTTAATTAGGTGAGACTTGGTGTTGACTTATCATTATATTATAAGGTAACGGGATCTCGCAAGCGGTGCGCGATTGGTGATCGAATCTTGGACGGAAACGCAAGGACTTGTGAACGGTTTTAGGTAGGATTCCACCTCTTTGAAACCATGGATTATGTACTTGTTTTTATCTTATGTTTTGATAAAAATGTGTTTCAAAGGATTTGATTTATTATTGAATTTCAAATGCTACATTTACCTTGATTTAAATAGCATGGATTGATTATGTTCCAAAGGTGATTTTACATGCTAGGTTTTAATTGTTTAAAGAGCATGTATTGGATATGTTTTTCAAATGATGATTTTCAATGCTATGTTTATGTTATAAAATAGCATGTGTTTCATTGGCATCTCATGCATGGCATGGGGTGAAGGATTTATAACCGGAGGGGTCACACTCCGTCAGGGCGTCCGAAAAACCTATGTGCAACACCTTGATGTGATTTCCATCAAGAAGATTTCCAGAGGGTCCACACTCCGTCGGGGCGACCGAAAGACCTATGTGGTAGGCATATTTATGTACAGGTGATGGGTGGGACTCATTGCATATTTGTCATCAATGCATGGCATGGATTGATATGGTTTTGATATCACTATGTTATATGATATGTTTTATACTAACCATGTGTTAGCCGTAACTGGAATACCTATTGGGCGCGTTGTACTAACGCCCTACTTCTACTCTGTAGTTGGTGATACAGGTAAACAGGGAAACAATGAACCTAAGATGGATCAGGCATAGGAGATTGGAAGATTTAGTTTATATGTTCTGAAATAAATTACTCATGAACTTGTATTTGAGTATTTGGATTCCGGAATGTAATAACTTAGATGGTTCAATGTTTTGGTTTGATGATTATGATGCACTTTGCTATCTGAATGGATTAGAACTTGGTTCTAATATGATTCCGCAGTTTTATGATTTTATTCCACAAGCCGGTATTGCTATGTGTGAACCATTTTATTGGACTGAGTCCATACACACATAGGGTTGGCCAGTTAAGGGTCGGACTTTGGAAGTTCGGACTTAGATCGCATCATGACGTCCCGCGCTCTATCACTCTACTCTGTTACAAAAAAAAAATATACACTAAATTTACGGGAAAAAGCGAGTGAAAAAAGGCGGGGCTTTACATTCTGAGCTCTAGAACATGTCACAGATATTTCAGGGAAGGCTCAAACTCCACAATAGGAGTTCGAGGTAGATAACATAGATAATGAAAAATATCAGTCTTTACTTCACATTCAAGGCTCAAAATGGGAATTAACAAGATTACATAGCACCAATATAGGTAGGCTTCAAAATATCAAACGATCCAAAATAATGTCATATATCATTTCTTAACTTTCATATGAATAATTATATAACTTCAAATAAATTCAGAAAAATTTTAAGTGTAATAATCCAATTTTAATGTCATTCTTAGTAATTTGACCAAAAAAAAGAATAATGATATCTTACAAAAATATTGCGCACTTCAAGGAAAATAAGAATATACTTATAACCCTAAATAAAAAAATAAACAAATTGAATGGCTCTAAACGTCACTAAGTATAAGTCTCGACATGTATTCTTCCGTTGATTACTCAACTTATAAATACTCTTCTTTTTTAGGCTAAATTAATATGGTTGTGTAAAAATATTCCAAGCATAAATTACACAAAATTCAATTGGAAAAACATGATATAAAATTTTTTATCTACATATTAACACAGACACAAGACTGATATTTTGTAAAAAAAAAAATGGACTAAAAAATAAAACACACAAAAGTGTAGACCCTCAATACTCCCAAACTTAAATTGAACATTGTCCTCAATGTTCCCTAATCTACATGTGAATCTGCAAATTAGAAGAAATTTACAGAACAAGAACAATTCGGGTTCAAGAGTACCTTAAATGGTTCTCTTTATTCAAAACTTGCAAAATCAAATAAACACAACAACGTAGACGCTAGACTAACACAAGGACTGAATCAATGAAAACGGAAACCTAACCTAGACACTGACAAACATTGACAGACACAAGACTCTAGACAGACTCACAATCAGAACAACTATTATCTTTTTCTTTTTTAATTATTGTCATGCAACATAATCTACGAATGAATACTCAAAGCAAATATGCAAACAATAATCAAACAACTAGAGTAATGCATAAAACTAATACCCTAATATGCATGATCAAATTAGATATGCAATGTTTTTGTTTGATTTTTTTTATGCAAAATAAATGCAAGACAACCTAATAAAATCTATATGAATGCATACAAACTTAAAATTCAAAGAAAATGAGCCCAGACACTTACCTTGTCCTATAGCGCTTTCTTTAAAATAGTTTTAGAGCTTTATTCAAAATCCCAGCAAAATAATACACCACAAACTTTTGTGATGATTCTGAATCTCATAAAAAATGCATGAAACCTAATCTAAATTCAATTTCCGAATGTTATAAATAATGGAGGAAATTTACTAATTGAAACCTAATTAAAGTTCTAAATTATGTTAAAACCATAAATTTTTTTAAATTAACATCCACCAGATTAGTAAAAATTAGAATTTCAGGTCTAAGAATAATCCATTTAAAACCAAAAAATTTCCATTAATATATATATAATATATATATATATATATATATATATATATATAGAAATTAGATATTGTAATTGGAAACCTTCCAAATTTAGATGAAGTTCTTAAATTAGAAATTTTCTAAGTTTAGAAACTGCCCAAAGTTAGATGTTGTCCAAAATTAGACACCTCCTAAAAATAGCAATTTCTAAAATTAGACAATTTTTAAACTTTCCATAGACAGAAGTTCCAAAATTAAGACTTCCCAAATTTATATCTATTTTCTAAAAATAGAATGCATCTAAATTAAACTATATTTCTAAGATTAAAAAATTCTAAAAATAGAAACTAGTTAATTTTGGTTTTTTTTTTTAAATGGGAGCTTCTTAAAATGGCAAGTTTCTAATTTTAGAAGTGCTTCCAAATTTAGATCATCTCCAGATTTTTTTTTTTATTTCTAAAAATTTATAATCTAGGCAACCTTCTAAAATTAGGGTTTCTAAAATATAGAAACTTCAAATTTTTAAGAGTTACAAAAAATAGAAATTTTCTAAAAATAACATTATTTCTAAAACTAAATAATTCAATGGAAATTTTCTAAGTTCCCCGGTAACGGCGCAAAAAACTTGTAGTGCAAATTTTAAATTTATAACTCGAAAGAGCACGAACCATTAGATAGTATAGTGATTGAGTGTGAGTTCGAACCCATCAGAACTTAGGAAAATATATCCATGAAAAATATACCATTGAATTATATATTTTAAGAAATTTAGAAAACATAGAAATAAATCTTAAATTTGGAATTAATTATCTAATCTAAGAAATTTAATTTTAATTTAAAAAGTTCTAAAAATAGAAAACATGATCTAAAATTAGAAACCACATCTAAAAATAGAATTAAACAATTAAAGAGATATAATTTTAATGGAAAATCAAAGTTTACCTAAATTCAATTAAGATGGTGGATTTAATCTAAAAATTATAAATAATCTCAATCTAACTTAGAGCACAAAATTATGATGCAAATAATTAATTACCAACCTAGTTCACAATTTTTTAATGAGTTTGAATTTATAAAAAAAAGAAAAAATGAAAATAAAAATAAAAACATCACAAATTAAAATCCTACCATTCAAATTCGAAATCTCTTACTTTAAATCCCTATATTACCTTCTTATTCTCTTCATGATTTATTAAAATTAAAATAAAAAGGAGAAGAAGAAAACAAGAAGAAATAAATTATTAGATTTAGAGGAAAAGACTTACCTCTAAAGGGGAAGACGAAAACTTGAGAAAGAGAGGAGAAGGGAGAAGTCCACACGGCCAAAGAGAGGGATAGAGAGATGAAATTTGTTGGTCCCTTTGTCTCTCTTTGACTCACGCCATTTCCCATAAAAACAAAGGTATGGTCGGCCATGGCTTTGTAGTTCTAGTTAAACTAGGATTCCTTCTTTCTCCCTAATTTTTCTGTGTCTCCAATGCATGGGTTTTTTTTTTTGGTTTTTTATTTTTTGTTCCAACGTATATTAGAGGGGATTTAGGAGAAAAAAATAAAACATAAGTAGGGTCGACCATGTGGACTCCCTTTTGAATTTCCAAATTTAAATCTAGAAATCATAAAAATACCCATTTTCAATTTATTTTCTAAATCTTTAAATCTCACAATTTTATTACTCTAAGTTAAAAATTAAAACTTCAAAATATTTGATCAAATAATTTAATTAAGACGGGTAAGCACACTCTGGGGCCAAAAATTCAAAATTCTATGTTTGTCACGGATTTCACACAATTTCAAGCAATAAATCAGGTAATTAAATAAAAGTATTCATTACCTGATCAATTCTACCCAATTAAGATCTAATTGAACTCTGACTCATTAATTTGGGTCTGGTCATTACAATATGTTTTTTAATATGTAAGGACTTATGGTACTTGTTTAAGTCCACGTGCGAAGGGATGTGTTACATTTTCTATTTAGATCTTAGACGAGACTGTGATAAAGGCCCATAGATCATCTCTAAGTGTTATCATTATAAAAAAAATAGTCCCCTTCTAAGCCCACATCAGGTCGGGGTGTGACACAACAATTCAACTTTAAAAAATACAAGACATTCCACAATTGTTCTAAGGTTTTCAAGACTCAAAACAATGCAAAAATAGCCTTTCTTGTTGAATTTTTTTGGAATCAGTCCAGATTTTATAAGGGTTCATTTTTGTATAGTGGATAATTTTCTGAATGAGGATCCAAAAATATTTGGTTCAACCCATACGAACTATCCTAGCCCAAGTTATGGCCAATTTACCCAGACATGTTCATTGCTAAACATATTGTAGTCTTACCCAAAATTTTCTCTCTAAATTTTTTACTGGAGATAGATATTTTTGTGGGCTTGAAGGTAGGCACAAACTTTGCACCATTCTGATCTTTAGAGACCAAGATAAAAATTATTTGCACCATTCTGATCTTTAGAGACCAAGATAAAAATTATTTAATTAATTGCTGCAAAGTTGTCTATAATCTAGAAATCTACAACTAGGTTCAACTTGTAGATCATGTCTGGGGTATCAAATCACATGCAAAAATTCCTAAACTTTTACTAGAGATAGATCTCCTTGTCTAGATGAAAGTAGACACAAATTTTCCATCATTTCATTAACAAGAGATCAAGTTATGAATTTTTTTGTAACCTGCTGCAAAATTGTCTTATAGACCTGAGTCAAACAATATTCTTTTGCTATTAATTTGGAAAGAAACTATATCTTTACTTTCCAGAAAATCAAATTTTGTTGAAAAAATCATTCCAAAGGCCCGGCTATGATTTTTCTCACAACAACGCGTAAAAAATGAAAATTTTGTTTCTTAATCGAGTTTTCCAACTTTCCATTAAAACAAGGTCTGATTATGGCCGAATTTTCAAGAGTCTAAGGTTCTTCAAAATTGGTTCAGATTCCTCTCATGGTCAAATTTTAGAGAGAGTTCTTGGATGAAGAAGATGGGAAATAGAAGAACTTCATTGAAAAAGAGAAAGAAAAATTACATACCTTACAGAAAATGAAACCCAAAGAGAGAACACCAAATATTGGAGAGGGAGAGAAAGGGAGAGGAAATTCGTTGGTGTAAAGGATGCATATATGCCCAAGCAATCTTAAATAAATAGAGGAGTTGGCCATGAAGAACTAAAATAGGAGGGGTATTTTAGGCCAAAATCACAACTAAAATGGAATACCAAATTCAAATGGGATTTATCTCCTTAGAAACTTTCGGAAATTACAAATACTAATTAGGAGAAAACGTGTAAGGCATAGAGAATTTTGGTCTCTCTCCAATTTTAGGATTTTATTTTCTATAAAAAAGGGATTAAGACCCAATTCTAAAAAATTGCCAATACTAGGATTCACCAATTTCCACAAAAATAATATAAAAGGATAAATTCGCCCAATGCACTCTAGAACTGTCGTTTTATTTTATTTTTTATAGAAATTAGTCCAATGTAGTGTGGGTCCCATTGGCTCACACAAAATAATTTCTCATAAAAAAATCAAAATTTCTAAATAATTGAAAATTTTAATTTTGTTTTTTAATTGAGTATTTTAAATTTCAATACTCTCACAAAATTCATATTAATAAAAATGGAGAATTTCAAATTTTAGGGGATAAATTTACCAAAATTATAATATAATAATTTTCTGCTTCTCGAAATAAATTCCTTATAAATTTTAAATTTATTTAACTCAAGGGAATAAACACTACTTTCTACTTTAGGAGAGGGAAAGATATTTCTAATTTCCATGTATTTTTTCAAAAAAATATTTTCACACAAAAGTTATTCAACAAAATATACACACACATTAGAAATTTGTTATCTACCGGATTAAATTAATCTACCAATTTCCATGATCCGCCAAATTAGGTTGGGTCGTTACATTAATCATCACACAATCTATAACAATTCAACAACGTAAATTGTTGCTTCACCTTGTCCACAATACATTCTTCTTAAAGACCCGACACAGTCAAAATGTTGCACTTAGCACAAGCTTTGCATTGCAACCCGACACGATCTAATGCTTCAAACAGTGCGTGAAGGCAGTCCATCTAATAATAGAAGAGCACTTTTAATTTTTTATATGGATTAGATTAGCTTTTAACCCATATATCCCAATACACTCAGTATAATTACCTCACTTAGTCTATCATGCATTTCGAACAAATATCTCATGGAAATGCATGGAATACATTATGGATATCACATTCAGCATATATATCACTACGGATAATTAAAGTACTGAAATTAAAATTATATAGGCATTTATAATCTTCCCACATTCTGGGGATAAATCAAATCAATGTTGAAAGTAAATAGAAAGAATATCACCACCTACGTATGTTCCTATACCATTCATCTATCGTTCGATGTGATCTTTTTGCATAGAGTTTCACACATGTGAAGTAACACCTCGGATTTTCAGATTATTATTATATATGACACTTACTCTTTTAAATGGTGGATTTTAGAATTGGACCTTATATGGATAAGGAATTGGGCCATGACCCAATTAAGACCCAATTAAATTGTAACATAGGTTTTATCAAAAATAAAAGAAATGGTGCAGGACCGATTATTGGATTTGAAATATCCAAGGAGATGTTAAAAATCAAATAAAGATTATACTTGGCCGAATTTTAGATAATGATATTCATATTATGCGCATGGGATATTTTAAATAGGGTATGCAAATAGTCTTAAACTAATTAAAAAGGAGGGTACACGGCATTGCTATATGTATTTTAGCTATTGGCTGATTGGAAGATCTTAAATTAAGAAAGGGAAAGACGGCTATGGCAAATTAAAGAGGGAAAGTCGGCCATGGTTAAATAAGGAAGGTTTGACATATGTTCAGTATTTTGGTTGTAAATTTCTACTCCAATGTCCGATTGCTTTTATTCTTTTTGAGTTGGAAAGAAGACTTCAAGGGCTACAACTTTGTAGTTTACCACTTTTTCTGATTAGGAAGTTAACAAGGTCGAAACTGAGATACAATATAGTATATATGTAATAACGGGGAACACAAGGGGCGCACGGCTAAGGGTTGCTTATCTTAAGAACTTTCTAATGTGGGATTAGGAAAGGCTATAAAAGGAGAGATCAAGAGGGATACACGGTTTTGACATCCTTTATTGTTGAGTTTATTCCTCTCTCTCCCTCTCTCAATTCATCATTCTCTTCCACGCCAAGAACAAGAGAAGAAAGGGCAGCAACAAGAAGGAGTTCTTGTTTGGAGAAAAGAAAAGGGAAAAGAAAGAAAATTGGAAGAGCAAGAAACCAAAGGGGAAAAGGTTAGTATCTTGCTTAATGATTTTATGTTTTGAAACAAAAAGAACCATAGGGTTCGGCCATAGTGCATGGCCGAACCCCATGGAGAAAGATTGGTGATAAGTATTAATGGATTAAACGGAGAAAAAGAACCATAGGGTTCGGCCTTATGGCATGGCCAAACCCCATGGAAAGATTTGATTTAATTCTTGGGTTTTAAGATTGAAAACTATGGAGAGATTGGATTTATTTCATTGGGGTTATGTTCTTAAATTTTGGAACATGGAAAAACATGGTGATTTCATGATAAAACCATGGGGATTTATGGTTTAGAATTACAAATTTTAATGATGAAAATCCATGGAAGAATTTGATAATTTTAAGGGAGTTTTGGATAGGGATGTGGGTCGGCCATGGCATGGCCGAACCATGATGTTTTTATGGTTAAGTTATTGGATTTAAAATAATAAAAGAACGGGTGAGGTTCGGCCATGGTGTATGGCCGAACCCCGCCAAACATTTTTATGGATGATAATCGGTTAATGGTATTAGTGAAGGTTTTATTGGATCTAAGCTAATGGCCAAGATTTTGAACCATAGGGTTCGGCCATGGTGCTTGGCCAAACCCCATGGGTTAAGTTTGGAATGGTAGATGGAAATGGTTGCTAGATTTAGAGAGCAATCTAAATATGGAAAGGTTCCAAATATGGATAATGTTGCTAAAATTAGAAAGCATCCAAGTATGGTAAATGGTTGCTAAATTTGGAAAGCAGTCTAAACATGGAAGGAAGGTTGTTATTTTTGGAAACCTTCTATTTTTGGAAGGTGTTCCCAATTATGGAAAGGTGTAAGTTATTTATGGAAAGAATCTAAATATGGGAGGAGTTGCCAAACTTGGAAGGTATCCAATATTGGAAAGATAGTTTCTAATTTAAGAAACTATCTATCCATAGAAGTTTGTCTAATATGGGAAAGTTTCTATTCTTGGAAAGTGAATATTGAAATTAGAAAATATCTAATCATAGACCATGAAGATTAATTATGGAAACTATCCAAGAATGGAAGGTGGAAATTAATCAAATGAATGAATTGGTTATCATGAGTGAGGTTCGGCCATACCTATGGCCGAATCCCACTAGGGTTTAGTTTTTTGGAAACCTTTTTAATTTTGGAATTAAATATATGGTTTAGGTTTATGTATAATTGAATCAAAAGAGATGGATGCTATGAATGCAAAGTTATAATTGGAAATTATACACCATAGGGTTCGGCCATGGTGTATGGCCGAACCCCATGGTCCGAATGAAGGGATTAAATGGTATTTTAATTCATGATTAAGGGAAGATTTATGAATCAGATTATGAACTTATGTTATGAGTGATGTTTAGTGTAGTTTTAAAATAAAAGAAAAGGATACAATGTAGATTATGAATCATTGATGAACGGAATGGCAAAAATGTAATTACACGCCAAAGTGGAGAACCATGGATTCGGCCATGATGTATGGCAGAACCTCATGAGTTGAGTTTGATGGACTTGATTGGTTCAGGAAATTATAGGGTCTAATTATGGAAGATTTAAAGGAAAGAGAGAACCAATGGCATGTTTGTAAATATGTAAAAAAATATGGAACATTGGGTTCGGCCATGAGGTATGGCCGAACCCCATGAATTATTTTTATGGGCTATGTGTTTTAGATTAAAAGAAACACAAATGGATTATTTGAGATCTAAGTAAGAAAGAAGTCTATGATTAGGCTCAATGGCATTATCGTAATTATGGACAAAAATGGTAGACAATGGGTTTCGGCCATGGTGTATGGTCGAACCCCATGGGGTTTTGTTTATAGACTTAGAACCTTGCAATTAGGTGAGACTTGGTGTTGATTTATCATTATATTATAAGGTAATGGGATCTCGCAAGTGGTGCGCGATCAGTGATCGAATCTTGGACAGGAACACAAGGACTTGTAGCGGTCTTTGGTAGGATTCCACCTCTTTGAAACCATGGGTTTATGCACACTGTTTTTATCTTGATTTGATGAATTTACATTGCAAAGGTTATGTTCCAAAATGTGAGTTTTAAATGCTATATTTATATGATAAAATAACATGTGTTGTATATGTTTCAAATATGAGCTTTTAAATGCTATGTTTTGTATAATTGCATAGCATGTGGACATTTGCATCTCATGCATGGCATGGGAGGGATGACAGGTAACCGGAGACCCACACTCTGTCAGGGCATCCGTAAATCATAAGTGGGGGAAGACCTTGGTGATGAGCATTCCACCAGGAAGATACCTTGATGTGAATTCCATCAAGTAGATTCCGGAGATCCACCACTCCGTCGGGGCATCCGTAAAACAATTGTGGGGGATACCTTGATGTGATTTCCATCAAGTAGATTCCGGAGATCCACCACTCCGTCAGGGCGTCCGTAAATCATAAGTGGGGGAAGACCTTGGTGATGAGCATTCCACCAGGAAGATACCTTGATGTGATTTCCATCAAGTAGATTCTGGAGATCCACCACTCCGTCGGGGCGTCCGTAAAATAATCGTCGAGAATACCTTGATGATGAGAATTCCATCAAAAGGACTTATGTGTACATGCAATGGGAGGGACTCATTGCATATGATAGCATGGCATGGCATTGAATCGCATGATTATGATCTTTATTATCATGCAAGGTTTCTGGTTTCATCGGTATGATTGGATCTCAATTATCATACACGGTTTTGGATACAATGTTTTGAAAGTATGAAATGATTTATTATAACTGGTTTTGTTATATATGTTATATCCGGATTTTTGGTACTAACCCATGTGTTAACCCTAACTGGAATTCCTACTGGGCGCGTTGTACTAACGCCATACTTCTACCCTTTAGTGGATGATGCAGGAAACGTGGAAAACGCTGAACGCAAAAAGGGACAAGCATAGGAGCTTGGAACACTTTTAGTTTATATTTTGTTTAAGATACTCAGGGAATTGTATTTAGAGTATCCAGATTTCGGAATGTAATAATTTAGTTGAATTTGCTATGGTTGGATGTTTTATTTGGATAATGGTTAATGTGATTATTTGACTATGTACTTTGCTATCAATGGAGAGAACTTGGTTCTATTTTATTCTGCATGTTATGATGTATTCCGCATGTGTATCGTATTGCTATGTGTGAACTGTCTTCTTGGACTTGGGCCATGCATACATAGGGTTGGCCAGTTAAGGGTCGGACTTTGGAAGTTCGGACTTAGCTCGCGTCGTGACGTCCCACGCTCTATCACTCTACTCTGTTATAAAAAAAAATATACACTGAATTTACGGGAAAAAGAGAGTGAAAAAGGGCGGGGCATTACATGTGAATAGTGGATTCAAGTCTGGTCATACAGCTATTTGCATTGCTGGTTTCAAGACCGAGTAAAAGCTGATTTTACATAAGCCCTACATGAATATTTATAACAGATACAAAATATACAATATCACATCATACACAATGATTCAATTTATTACTATCATCAACTCGGTTTCATCCAATTCGTTTAGCCTATTAATCTCTAGACGCATAACTGGGTCCCATATTGCATTGATAGTCTACTAAGCCTCGGCTCCCTGACACCATCATATGCTTACGTTCTAACATTTAGAACTTCAAATATATCTCTTACATATAAGCAATGTTAGGTCTCGCATTCTGGTCCCATTTAGTATTTTCCATTGTTATTATGTCCATGGGTCCTATTATTGTGATAGAATTAAAGGTTAGCAATTTTAGAATTTAAATTGCAATATATAATGCATTTGAAAATAAAGAGTGGCTGAATCTCCTCGCCATTGTCCGGCGAGTTTTATTGAAATAACAGTAAAGAATAAAAAGTGTGTAAATGATCGTTAGAGGTAAAATACACATGACTAATCTATTTATTTTTAATTCCGGTGATTAATTATGAGAAAAATGTGTAAATCATCGCAACATCTAATTACGCGTAATTAATCCAGTTTAGGTGATTAACTTTTATAAAAAGAGTGATTCATAGAAAACACAAAATAAAAGAAAATAACACATAAGGCATGGTGTTCTTAAGTAAAAAGTAAATAAAGCACTCAATGCCTGGTCTCGAGTATCCCCGGACAATAGTCACATGGTGGATTCTGAGAGTTCCGCCAGAGGGTACAGAACAGTAAATAGTTAAATAAATTGCAAAACGTAAATATGCATATTCAGTTCGACAGTTGTTTAGAGAAATTCTCAGGTTTGGATTAAGACTGAGCCTCCAATAAACTGAGTCATATGTGAAAAACTCATGGAACGGGTGGCCACTGAACAGTTCCAAACATAACTGAGCAGGCAAAACAAATAGCCTCTAGGACCAGCTCTAAATATAACTGAAAGAGCTAAAAATAAAGGTACAGAAAAGGAAATAGCCTTGAGGACCAGTCCTAATATAGGGTTAGAGTGTTGGCTGGTTAGGGTTTACAATGGGTTAATGGGGTATTTATAGGACTTGAAAGTGAATGGAGGGTGGAGATTAAATCTTGGTTTAAGTTGGTGAATGGAGGGCTAAGATTGGATCTAACTTAATATGAACGTATGGGATTTAAAATAGAAAAGGCTAGGGTTTCTAGGCAAACATGAATTTGGTGGCTTGGGATCTAAGCTAGCTTGAGAGAAAGATAGAAGATAGAAAAGATAGGGCATGGTCGAATTTTGGCTATAGATTTTTAATAATTACTTTGAATGGATCTGTTTATGAGAGTCTAGATTAATTCAATATTTTAGAGTTTAAGTGGTTGGTTAATTATTTAATTATAAGAAAATAGAATCTGCAATTCAAGGGTCAAAAGAGAACAAGAGTTTGAATTTCAAGTCTATGGGCCATAAATTCACTACAAATGGGCCAAGCCATGTTTCAATTGTCAGAGCACTGGGCCAGGCTCAAGCACTCCATGTGTATATTTCAATGTGAGCCAGGCCAATGTGAAATCCAAGTCCAACAAAAGCACAAGTCCATATGCTGTAGTTAAAGTCCAAGAAGTCCAAGCCCAAGATCCAATTGCTCCATAGTCCAAATTCGAATTTTGCAAACCTTAAGCCCAAATCCACATAAACCCATATCCAAAAGCCAACCCCATCTGCATACATGCAATCTTAACCCTTCATCTCATGCATCCCATCCACACCATTCATTTCATCTCATAAAACATAGGAAACACTAGAGCCATTTACAAAATCCAAACCATACATCCATCATATTAAGATCTAGGCCATCTAATCCTTCCCTCATTTAGATTAACCTTAGGATCATGATCATCCAAACATCATCTCCTCATTCATCCATTTAGATCATCCATCATTTATTTAAGCCATTAGATTTAGGTCCATTTAATCATTACCATTCATCCCAATCACTCATTAAACCCTAGATCTAGTCCACATCCCTAGAATTTAGGACATCATGCGCATAAGACATTCCTAAGCTTCCTCTCCAATCCATCCACCTCATCTAGATCCTATCTTGTCTCCCAATCCAATCTAAAATAAGCATACACGATTTTTTCCTAAACCATCTCATCCCATTCGATTTTGCCACCTCTTGTACATATCATACATGATTTTACCACTACAATCTCTCCATGCATTAGTCCAACATCTCTTCTAGGTTCATTCCCAAAATCACATCTTAATCCACACGTCACACACGATTTTTGCATATCCCATTAGATCCATTCGAATTTCACATTAGGTCAACCCTCCATGTCATCACTCATCATCTCAACCATTCATCTATCATATCTGTCAATCCCAACCACACAATTCACAACCAAAATAGAAGAAAATGTTTTCTGGTCAGACGTCCGATATGGGTATCAGACTTCCAATCTGTAGGTATCGGACTTCCGATAGTTATCAGATGCAACAGAAAATAGTAAATTTTATTTTTAAGTGTCGGAAGTCATTATCGGACTTTCGATAATTTTACATATCGGACTTCCGATGATCTCAAATATTCAAAAATTCCATTTCTCTGTTTAGGGTATTGGACTTCCGATAGTATAGTATCAGACTTCAGATAGGGTCCTGAATTCACAGTTATGGGTGGGAAAACAAAATTTTCAAATCCCAATTCTGGTGGGTTAAAAACTCCATTTTAAGGATGGGTCGATTAGATGAGTTCGAATTTAGTTTATCTTTACTTTAGAAGAAGGAAAAATAGAATTTGACTAAGAAATGAAGCTGATCTAATGGGTACAATAGAAAATGGAATAAAAGTCAATTTTTCTATGGGTTTCCAAAAACTTAATTTTCTTCTCCAATTTTTACCCATTTTAATTGTAACTTTTTTTAAAGATTATAATTAAGTGAAAGGGTAAGTTTAGGTACCTTTTGGTGCGATCGGAGAGTCCTGGGTAGCTTCCTTGAAATTCACACAAAGAAGAAGAAGTTCGAACGTTGTACAAGAAAAAATAGAATGAAGAAAATGAAGAACAGAAAGTGAGAAGAGAAGTAGAGAATCAGAGGAGGATATGAGTAGTAACTGGAGAAAGAGCAAAGAAATCGATTGGAGCAAGAGGAGAGTTTCAACAGGTGGCATCCATTGTGACACCTCGAAATTTTTAAAATTTATGAAAATGATTTTTAATAATTAATTGAGATTAAAGAGATTTAATTAAGTAATTAAGAGAGATTTAGAAGGATTAAGGAGTGATTTAATTAAGCTATTAATTAATAATACTTAATGGAAATGGATTTAATTAATGGATATTAATTTAAAGAGATGAGGTGTCATGCCATGTGTCCAACCACCCACCTCTTGGCAATTAATGAAGACCGAAACCCACACTCCACCACCCACTTACCTTTCTGACTAAAAGGAAGAGAGAAAGAAATGAGCTTTCTCATCTCATTTCTCTCCACCACCGATCCTCAACCTCTCTTTCCCTCATCTCTCCCTCACCCTTTTCAATCGATCCTCTCTCTCTCACCTCTTTCTCCCACACGGCAACACCCTCCCCATCTCCTTGCCACCGTACACCCTCCTTTCTCTCCCTCTCCACACGATTTTCTCTTCCCCTCTTCTACTCCATTAGAGAATCTTAAGGAAGGAAGAAAAGAAAGAAGAAAAGAGAAGGAAAGGGAAGAGGAAAGCAAGGAAGAAAAGAAAGAAGGAAGAAATCAAGAAGAAGGGAAGGAAATGAGAATAAGAAAGAGGAAGAGATCTTGGGAAAACTCCACTTAAGGTAAACCCCTCTCTTTAAACTTGGTATTTAGATTTAATTTAGAGCCTAGGATGATTTAGAACAAATCTTAGATAAATTTGGGTTAAGGAAGTAGAAATGGGAAAAATTGGGGATTTTTGGGTTTTCCCCAAATCATGAAATTTAGCTTAAACCCATGTGTTTGTCAATGGATCGTCAATGGATCTAGTTTGAAGGAGAAATCCATGAAAAGACTTCAGATTTTCGAATATGGAGTTAATTTGAAATTTTTGGGTTAGATTTGGGTCTAAGAACCCAAATAAAGGCAAAATTGGAGAAATGGAAAGATTGATGATGTTGGACCTATTGATGGTTGAAATTGGGGCTATGGCTTTGGTTGAATCAGAATTGCCCCAAGATATAGATTAAAGGTGTTTGATGAAATGGCTAAATGAATGGAGCGTTGTGCTCATCCCAATGTATGGTCAGGTAAGATTATGATTTGAGCCTCTATAGGTTTGTACAATATGGATGGAGGGTATAAAATGCATGCGTATGAGTTTTAATGAGTTTCTTATGATTATAATCTATAATTTATGTTTATGATGCATGGTATGAACAAAGGACTTGGAGAGACTTCAATATTTCACAAAGAAGTTCAAGGATCAACTCCATCACTAACACTTTGCAATCAAGTAGGTCTTCCTACATTATTGATGTAACGTAGTAATATATATATATGATTTTATAAAATTGCTTATAATCATTGATTTTGAGAATGGTTAAATGATGTATTTTAATTATGAAAAGTAGGAGATTACTTGATTTAGCGAATGAATTTGATTGAATTCATAGACATGCACTTCATATGTTGCATGGGAGGGGAACGCTTGAAATCGAGGTAAAGGGACGTACTTTGTCCTATAATGATTATACATATATGAAATGAAAACAACCATTGTACTGACCGCGTCCATGGGTTACAAAATTATGGTATTATCATTGGGCTGAAAGCTCCAGGGTCAGTAGAAGTCCCGAAACCTGCGCAGAAGAATGGGTGTATAGCACTCTCCCGGTAGCCTCGGTTAAATGCTAGTATTGAGTAGTAGCTCCCAGCAGGTGCCCCGGGAAAGCTACGGACATAAATGGTCAACGATATAAACCATTGAAAGAGAGAAGAGGAGTACATTGCATGGGGCATGAAAAGGTTGTGTTGGTTCATGACACCCATGGCATAACATTACACGTGATTTACAAGTATTATTATTATTATTGAGAAATGAATTATGACTTGAATTTAAATGCTCGTTTTCTATAATGAGAGATGTTTGAATTTGAACATGTGATTTGATATTTGATTTTCATGGGATTTGAATGAATTATGAATTGTGATATTTCGTCGGTGTTTGTGAAATAGTATCAATTATTGACATTATGTTTCATCACGTGTTGGTACCCCTTCGATGGGAATTCCTCTGGGCATGTGACTAAGCCCACAAATTTCTCCCCTTTTTAGAAATTGATGCAGGAAAAATAGAAAGGTGATGAGGCCGGGCCGAGCAGTAGCCAAGCATGAATGGATGAAAGTTAAAGGAAAAGCTTGGAGACTTAGCTATTTTGACATTTTGTCTAACTTTTGAGAAGATGTAATTTATAGGAGTTATAGTTGATGGAAACGTTATAACTCTCGTATAAGCTCCTAGACTTCGATGTTAAACTTATGGTTTGTAATTTAACTTATGAGGGACCCTTATGCTTTGCTTCAAAATATGGATTTTGTTTATTCAAGCTTGTCAAATATTTATGCATGATACTTCCGCAAGTACTAAGTTAGTGTGTTGCCAATGTAATGATGGACACTTGTCCTTGCACACACTAGGTGGTTAGTATAGGATCGTATCCTCAGACCCGAACTTGACTTGCATCGTGGCGCTCTCACCTTCCTCTCCACTGACTAACCGTACAATTATACTCTAATGATGGTGGTTAGAAGGAGGGGCGCTACATCCATAATATATAGACGTCAATCGCAGTAGACTTGCCAACCATGCTAGCGATAGGTAACGATTTAAAATTTTATTTTATTTTTGTTTAAGACTTAGGCACTTAAAACTTCACTTAAAACATGGAATAATCGAGAAAACTTCGAATAAATTTCACTCCATAGATGAGTTCGGGATATTTGATATGTTTTTTGAAAAGAAACGATGACAAAAGCCAATCGATCAGAGGCAAAACATCCATTTAATGAAATCAACGGTTCACACTTCGACGCTTGGATTGAGCGTTGTTGAGTCCAGAAAAATGACATTTTTGCCCTTTAATTTTCAATTAGTTAGCCTTTATTTTGTAAATAAAAGATACAGTTAATGTAATTTTCTAGTTTTGTAGATAAATTTGGGGAAATACATGAAACAATCATAAAACAATGGATTATTGAAAGAAGTGAGCTTAATTTGGAAGATCTAGAATTTAATAATTAATTCATACCACTTTTTGGATTTTTAATATAAATCTAGACAAGAAGACAGTGCACCATTCGAATTTTACAAGTGAGAGTTGTAAATTTTCATTTTCATTTTGTTTTTCTTCTATTTAATTTACAATTGCCTGTATTTAAATCTTTAATTAAATAAATATAAGATATTCCTTTAGAATCCTGAAACATCCAATTTTCAGATTTCTTTTATGATTGTTCTGAGTTGAGTTTAAGTTTGTAATCTTTGTTTAATTAATTGAACATGAAATAGTTAGAACTTAGGTTGTAAGTGTTGAATCTAAGTTACTAAGGTTTGATTATTTAAACTACAATTTATGAATTTTAACTTTGATGATGAGCATGAATTGAAAGATGAATTTTTACGCGAACTTCAGATCTAGATTTTTTTATTTGTTTACACATTTTGGGCAATGAGTGGCCTATTCCAATAACCACCCTTTCAATTATTCATTTTTACATTCTGTCTTTTTCTTTTATTTTCATTGTTTACGTTATTTTGTTTGTATGTTGTATTTTAATTGTTCAAAATGTTTTCAATTCTTTAATTCTTTTGTCATGTATCTTATTTATTTTGTATTCAAACCACCTCCCTAACATTGTGTTACCTAGTTTGAGATTTAATATAGATGAACTTTAATTTTGATTTCTTAAAACTGGGATGTGAGATTATTTATAAACTGTATATTAATCCATTATCTTAATTGGATTTAATTAATGTTCTAATTTCTAAATCTATTTACTAAAACTAAGTTTTGTTAACTTAGAGATATATTCATGAGAATAGAATTGATTTTTGGGATTAGACTAGTTTAAGATCTATATTTTCTAAAAACATAAAAATTCAAAATCATATATTTGTTTTTGCATATATTTTGTTGTTCCTTTTGGGATCAACCTCGCACTCATAATGCTATACTATAAATGGTTCGTGCGCTTTCGAGATTTATAAATTTAAAATTTGAACAATATCAACATGCAGCTAGAAATCTGAAAACACGAAACGTTCAGTCATAACACAGATTAAACACACAATATTTTCTTGTAAATTTTTTACTTTAAAACGTATTTTTAAATTATGGTTTTACTAAGTGGGTCTTTTAAAGGATTAAAATAAATGAAAATCATGTAATCAATAAAATGAATGGTGAAGTCCATTAAACTCGTTATTTGAAAATATTGAGTGTGTGTGAGTTTGACAAAGCAAATATTTCAAATGAGTGGTCTTCCAGAGTGAAACAGTTTTATGATCATTTTCCAAAATAAATAAATAAGATATAATATTTAAAATTTTGCCTTTCCAACTTCAATAAGTCGGATCAGTGAGTTATCAAGCTCAGGTTGGACCAAATTTGGACTTTTCGGAAAGCCCACTCAGTAATCTTCATGATTAATGGAACGCAAAGCACATTTAACAGCACAAAATCACATAATTAAGTCTAATTTAGGGTCAGGGTATTACACTCAACCTTTCAACACTTAATGAAATCTGGACATTCATGGGCATCTCGGAACATTAATGGGCAACTCGGAAGGTCCGAGATGTACCATCGGACTTTTCGAGATCAGAGATTAAATCTCTTTCTCTATTCCTATTCTAAAGATGCCTCTCGGATGATCTCTCGAATGTTCCGAGATTGGCCTCTTCGGACGTTCTAAAGACTACTATCTGCAGTCAAACTATCCATTGAAATATGACCGTTGCAAATTTGACCGTAGGGATTTCGAAAGTGTAACCACCCCCACCCCCCCCCCCCCCCCCCCACCCTTCCCCCCTTTTTCCTTTTTCACTAACCAAAATCAGAGTATATTTTTTTTATAAAATAATAAAGAGTGAGAAAGAGCGGGAACGTCATGACATGAGCTAAGTTCGAGTTTCCAAAACCCAGCCCTTAACTGGCCACCTCTACATGTGCGTGGACTAAAACCACTAAAACATTTCACACACTTAACATAATAATTGCGGAATTAACATATGAATAGAATACAATTCATAGACATGACATTAATAAGCAAAGAAGACAATCACCATATAATTAACTGAAACTTAATTAAAATCAAACCATAGCAAAATAATTCTAACTTATTACAATCCAACATAACGATTCTCCCAATACATCATTCCATAATCATTATAAATAACATAAGCATAAATCTGCCCAGGCTCCTACGCTTGGCTCCCTTCATGTCCCATGTCCTTGTCATTCCCTGTTCCATCATCTATAGGGTAGAAGTAGGGCGTTAGTCAACATGGCCAGTAGGAATTCCAAGTAGGGTTATGTATACATAGGATCCATATAAAATCAAGATAGAAAACATTTCACATCATGTTTGCAAACCATCTCATAAGTAATAAAATACAATGCATGATATTCAAAACATCATCATGCCTACTTATGCATCATGCCATGGGTGTCAATGTCAAATGATCACTCACCCACTTCCATATCCAATCAATCACATATAGATAGTTTCCTTGATAAATTACCATATCAAGGTGTTCCCTTGGCCAATTACGTCCGCAGTGTTTTGTGACGACATCACCAGGTCACTGTTTTACCTCCCCACATATGTTAATCGAAATTACCGATGGAGTATGGACTCCTCCCTCTGCATAGGATTTTGGGACTGTTTACCCAGGAGCTATTTGGCCCAGACTACGCCGTACCCATTCCTAGCAATCCCGGACAAGGCCAAAATATCGATAGTTCACATAGCTTCATACAAGCTAGTCTTCAAGCCCCAAGTCATGTCCGGACAACTCATAACTTGGCTTGCTGTCCCATGTATTCCCTCCCATGCCATGTGTAACACCCCGGATTTACAAGTTATTAATATATATATATATATATATATATAAATGAAAATTACCCATTTGATTTGTGAAATTATTAGATATGGACCTTAGATGGGTAAAGTGTTGGGTCATTGACCAATTAAGACCCAACGGATTGTGGAAATGGTTTCAAATAAATTAAATGCAGCTGAATTTAATTGGTAATACAATATCTATAAATAAGGGATTAGGAATGGGATAATTGTGCATGGTCGAATATTAGATATGAAATCCATGATTATGCGCATGGAGAGAATAAGAGATAGATTGCCTTGGTCGTGTATGTGGGATTTTCATATCCACATTGATGTGCTAGAATAATTTTAAAAAGGGGATTCCTAAATAAATAAGATGTCTAAAATTAAATAAAGATTGTTTAAGCCGTGTATAGGGATTTTCATATCCAAGGTTAGGCGCATAAGATCATTTAAAAAAGGGCCTTTCCTTGATTAAAAAATGGCACTAAGCAATTGCTAAGTTGAAGGGGCACATGACACCTTCTAAATTAGGACCGATTGCAAGTTGATAAAAGGTAAACATAGGGGGCGCACGACATTACACAAATCAGCAAGGATTGACGTTGTAACACCCCGCCCTTTCCGAGAATTTCAGAGTCTAATTTTTTTTTTTTTTAAAATAAACATCGGAAGAGAGCGGGCGGCGTCACGACGCGAGTTAAGTTCAGACTACCCAAGTCTGAACCTTAACTGGCCACCCATGTGTACATGGAATAGACCATGATAGTGAATCACACATGGAACTAACATCAACATGCGGAATAATCTAGATAATTGCGGAATAGAAAGACGAGATAGCAAGTAACAGTCTTAAATATTAAATAACATAGATCAACCATCCACAGGTTATTATCCTAATCAAACCATAGCAAATAACGAATTATTACATGTCCAACAATAGTATTCAAATGACAGTAATATAACGTAATCCAAATCCATCATTAAAGCACTTAGGCTCAGCTCCCCTCCTGGTCAATGACCTTTCCTTTCCCTTGCTTGTACCTGCAATCTCCTCTGAGGATAGAATTAGGGCGTTAGATCAACGCGCCCAGTAGTGTTTCCGAATAGGGCTACCACATGGTTAGTCAAAAATGCAAATAGTATAATAATAAAACATGTGAGACAAAATTCCATAAAAACATGCTATGTATGAAATGAACATGTAATGAGTCCCACCCATCACCATTCAACATAGCCATCACTTGACGGGATTCTCATCGTCAAGGTAACCCACAGTGGTCTTTCGGACGCCCCGACGGAGTGTGGCCTCCGGATTCCTCCTGATGGGATTCTCATCATCAGGGTACCCCACAGTGGTCTTTCGGACGCCCCGACGGAGTGTGGCCGGTTACAACACCATCATCCCATGCCATGCATGAGATGTCTATGCAAACATGTCATTTAGAAACATAACTTTACAATCATATAGGATATCAAAATCAACATAAAACAGCATATGGAATAGTGGTTACAATAAAGGTAGGAAACCTACTGAAGATTCACTTCAGTACTTGATCTTTCTTTCGCGTCACCCGGTCACGACTCGCACGTCGTTCAACTTCCGGTACCTTATCCATATAACAATCAATAAATCATACTATCACTTACTTGTTCATTCATATCTAAGACCCAACTACATCATGTGAGTCCTTTGATCAATCCCTTCGTTTGACTTGTATTCACAGATTTGCCATTGGTATAACCAATGTCTAATCTTGCTCATAATCAAAGTTCATAAAAGTAATCTACCTTAGTGGCTGGTTATTTACTTATCACTAAGTCCAAAGATAAATCCATATGTTTACTTAATCCAACTCATACAACCAAGTCATAATCTCCAACAAAACAATCTATGGGGTTCGGCCATTCATATGGCCGAACCCTATGATCCTCCTACACAATGATCCCATCATTTGTTTACAAGTTAGGCTCTACCATTTAGCCATATTAACTACAAGGTTCAGCTATCCCATGGCCAACCCAAAACAGCAAGCTTATTTCATTTAACATACATAGGAAAACCCATAAATCTTGGTCCATTCATCCCAAAGCTAGCCCCATGGGGTTTGGCCATGCACATGGCCGAACCCAATGGTTCTCTTGATCTGATTATCACCATGATCACTCATGGTTTAATCATGCTAATTCAACCATGATCAATACATGGTTCAGCCATCCAAAGGCTGACCCAAATCAGTAACCATAACCCTAAGTAAACAAAATAAAAACCATAAAGCAACCCATGGGGTTTGGCCATTCACATGGCCGAACCTCATGGCTCTTTGGGATTCAATTCTTCTATTAATCTTTCATCATTTATCCTGTATCTTAGGCATAAAAACAGCAAACCTAATTCTATTTAAACTCCTATAGAAACCCCATGGTATTGCATGGTTTCTAACTCTTTGATTTCACAACAATCATCAATCTCTTTCATGGGGTTCGGCCATTCAAGTTGGCCGAACACTATGTCCATGAATTGATCCTTCAAACATGCATTAGGTGTTATTTAAATCATGCAATATCAGTACCCTTTTGCTGCCCTTATATCTCTTAGAAACCCTCTAATTAAATTCATCCAAACAGTCCATAAAAGTCCATGGTTTCCATGTTTCCCAACATGAAAACCAAGATTTTTACATGGGGTTCGGCCCTCCATGGTGGCCGAACCCAATGGTTATGTTTACTGTTTTTAAACCTCAGATAATCATGTAATAACAGTAAATAAAAATCAGGTTTTACCTTTCAAACAAACATCCAAAATCAACACAACTCCATGGGATTCGGCCATCCAAGATGGCCGATCCCCATGGTCCATTTTTTCCAATTTTAATCCACTGATTTAGACCACATAACTTCCACCTTTTCTGATATCCAAACCCATGTTTTAACCCTCTTTAAAACATGTATTTTAAATCTATTACAAACATCTAACATCAGTCCCAACTTATATGGTTTTAACTTCTAAAAACCATCAAAACTAGCCACTTGTTTTCATGGGGTTCGGCCATGCTAAGTGGCGGAACCCAATGGTCCATTTCCATCTTTTAATCCACTGATTTTAGACCATATAAACTTCAGTCCCTATGTCAATCAGATCCATGTTTTTTTTAACCATTCTAAAACATGTATTTAAATCTTAAATCAAAACCCAAAAACAGTCCACAAAATCCATGGTTTTCATGTTTCAAAACATGAAAACCAAGCCATCTCTTACATGGGGTTCGGCCCTTCATGGTGGCCGAACCCAATGGTTATTTTACCATTTTAAATCCTCCACTAATCAAGGTTAAAACCTTGGTGTATTCGGCCATATCCATGGCCCAATACACACCCCATTTGCTCCATGTTATTATACCAAAATAACATATAAATACTTACCAAACTTCCAATCTTTCTCTTTGCCTTTGGTCCTTGGTTTCTCCCTTTTATTTCTTCCTTTCTTTTGTTGTTTTTTTGCTTGATCTACTGGTACAAAACACCTCTGCTATTCCAGCTAGGAAAAACGAATTTGAGAGAGGGAGAGAGAGAGATATGGAAATTCTTGGATTTCCAATGTGAAAAATGGCCAACCTTGGTGTTTATTTCCTTTAGTACTTCAGCCCCCAAAACTCCTCCACTCCCTCATAACTTCTTGCACAAACCAATGGGTATTGGGTGCCATCCAAGGCACCCCTTGGCAGCTACCTATGCAGCCTTTCAACTCCCCAAGCTCTCATCCAATTTCCATGTATTCTCATTTAAAACCCATCATGAAAATCACCAAAACAAGTCTCCAACGTGTGGGACTTGTTTTGGTTGGTTTAAGACCAGCCAACCTCTTCAAATTCCCTCTCAACTCACTGATTTTACAGCCCCTTGAATTTCCATTTTGACTCACCCAACTCAAGGTATTTTTATTCCAACCCAACTCATCACATTTAATGCATTTCATTTAATGCACATGAGTTAACTCACTTTTTGATTTAATTCCAACTCACCTCAGTCCCACTCAACTGATTTGACTCGTGTTTTAGTTCCCTTAAGGGTTCACATGGTCAACAATAGTCAACTCGAACCGTTGGGTCCACTTTTAGTTCCTTGACCCGTTTTTGACTCCATGACGCAATTATGGTATTTTGGTCATTTGTAAATGGTTTTCACATATGGACCAAGCCTACCCATTTCTTCTCCACTTGATTTCCAATCAAATAGTCTTAACCCCATTTAATTTAAATTTACAAAATGGTCAAACAATCCAATAAGACCCGATGGGTCCCATTTGGGCCCTTTGACCCATTTAGACATTTTTGACCCAAATGATGAAATTACCCAACCAATCAAACTTAACATACATAATGTGCATATGATTTTATTTTGAGCAATAGGTCCCACTATTTACTTACTTAACATCACAAAATAATTAATTTACCAACACAGGGGCATTTTGGTAATTTTCCATTTCATTGAGAAATTGGGGTGTTACAATATAACCCTTTTAAAATTTTCGTCCCGAAAATCGAGTAAAGTAGGGTTCTAAACGATTCCATAAATATCTCCGAGTGTGCTATTCTTATTTCCGATTTCAAGTTTCCAAGTGGCTTCTTCATTACCACGTCGGTCCACACCATTTGTCAAATTGAATCGCTTGGTTCCGTAACACCTTTTGTTCTGTCTCATGTTATATGTTTTTTCTCGTGAGCCATTTGTGATCTCACATAGATCAATCTACTCTGTTTCACTTTACCTATTCTCATAGTATTTTCCATACGTACCGGCTCAATACGTTCTTTCATCTACTCTCTGTCTGAGGTAGTCTGTCAATGAGAGCCTATGCTCAAGCTGTTTCTGATTCCATTTTAACTAGGTTTCTAGTTACACTCTCCTGGAATTCCATTGGCTAACTACAGAGTCAGGTGATCAGTCTAACTCGGCAGTCGTCCATAGCTTCCCATTCAAGTTTCACCAGACACTTATCTTTTCCGTTGAATACATCTCCAAATTTAAACACATCTTTCTTTGCACATAAGTCTCTATGTGACTAACAACTTTTGTTCCAACTTCCACGATACCAATTCTCGGCATCAATCCAAACCACCATGGGAATAATCACCCATGGTTAAATACATCCATCCCTGGTGTTTCGCTTTCAGTAAATATCATCTATCCCTGTTTTATAATCATCCATGAATATAACCCACTTATGGGTATAATCCATTCATGGAAACCATCCTTGGTATCACTATGTCCATGAGTATCATTTATTTATGATTAATAACTATCCATGAAATAACCCACCTATGGGTATAATCCATTCATGGAAACCATCCATCCTTGGTATCACTCTGTCCATGAGTATCATATATCCATAATTAATATCCGTAGGAACAACATTCAAATGAATCATATAAGACTGTGGTAACCATATCAAATCACAATTATATCCCGACCCCTTGCAAGACTTAGGGCTCATGACTTACCAAGCAGAAGACCCACGTTCAACGTGATCCGGTCTACCTCTCCCTGCATCCCTTCACCTCATAGGTGATTCAGTCAAGCTCTAAGGCGGTCGCTCCACGTCTGACGAAACTAGTACCACCCCCACCGGGTAAAATAGTACCTAGCTCAGCGCATTCCAACACATCTAATGTGCCAAACAGCCGTGAGAGCGCCCTCCAGCGCATAGCATGCGAGGGACCCACTCCTCAACGGTAGCCCTACGGGACCAAGTCTCCGTAATTCGTATCGAGTTTCCCATAGTCTCAATCATCAATATCACGTGAGGGACGCACCCATACCACATCTCAATATACTCCAATAACTTATTCACATACATCTCAGTGTCAAAGTCTTCATGAACTCCTAAAGTTGCATACTTTATTGAAAATCATTTAAACTTCCATCACCATACAAGGGTTGATAGGGTAAAACAAACCCTTAGAATCACAAAATACACCCTTACAAAATATTTCCATTTCCCTAACCTTTCTTTCTACCTCTTAACCTAGTCTTCCGTAGAAGACCCTGCATCATCGTCAAAGAAATTGTCAGGGCATGTCATCGACACGTGCCCCAACACTCCGCACGTCAAACAGGGTATTATTCCCGGTCCTCCAATGTAAGGACAATTAGTCCTTTCCTTCCCGTGCCCGTGCAGTCCACAAACAGGGCAAATGACCTCAAGGAGGTAGGGCAGTAAGTACAATTGTGCCCCTCCTGATTGCACAACTCGCACATATACCCGGGCTCTGTCTCCCCTACAAATTCTCTTATGTTTGGGACATATTCCTCATCCTTCGGGTACAAAGGCCCCAACATTGTACTCGGGCGATCTTACCTCCATGTCCTGACTGTTTTCAACTTCATTGATGAAGTTTGGTATGCTAGCATCGTCGGAAGAAGAAACTAGGTCTATCGGACAGCTAGGTGTCCCTTTGTCCCACAACTCGGTGTACTCTATGTTGCTCGTCATATCTGTATCACAGCAACAAAAACATATCAATAACAACTATAAATCAAATCAAACTAATCATTGTTTTGGGGAATTTTCCCTAATCAACATCTTGTACTTCTTGTTTGGGGATTCTTCCTATGTATCATAAATGTCTCGTGTTGGGTCATTGACCAATTAAGACCCAACGGATTGTGGAAATGGTTTCAAATAAATTAAATGCAGCTGAATTTAATTGGTAATACAATATCTATAAATAAGGGATTAGGAATGGGATAATTGTGCATGGTCGAATATTAGATATGAAATCCATGATTATGCGCATGGAGAGAATAAGAGATAGATTGCCTTGGTCGTGTATGTGGGATTTTCATATCCACATTGATGTGCTAGAATAATTTTAAAAAGGGGATTCCTAAATAAATAAGATGTCTAAAATTAAATAAAGATTGTTTAAGCCGTGTATAGGGATTTTCATATCCAAGGTTAGGCGCATAAGATCATTTAAAAAAGGGCCTTTCCTTGATTAAAAAATGGCACTAAGCAATTGCTAAGTTGAAGGGGCACATGACACCTTCTAAATTAGGACCGATTGCAAGTTGATAAAAGGTAAACATAGGGGGCGCACGACATTACACAAATCAGCAAGGATTGACGTTTAACACCCCGCCCTTTCCGAGAATTTCAGAGTCTAATTTTTTTTTTTTTTAAAATAAACATCGGAAGAGAGCGGGCGGCGTCACGACGCGAGTTAAGTTCAGACTACCCAAGTCTGAACCTTAACTGGCCACCCATGTGTACATGGAATAGACCATGATAGTGAATCACACATGGAACTAACATCAACATGCGGAATAATCTAGATAATTGCGGAATAGAAAGACGAGATAGCAAGTAACAGTCTTAAATATTAAATAACATAGATCAACCATCCACAGGTTATTATCCTAATCAAACCATAGCAAATAACGAATTATTACATGTCCAACAATAGTATTCAAATGACAGTAATATAACGTAATCCAAATCCATCATTAAAGCACTTAGGCTCAGCTCCCCTCCTGGTCAATGACCTTTCCTTTCCCCTTGCTTGTACCTGCAATCTCCTCTGAGGATACAATTAGGGCGTTAGATCAACGCGCCCAGTAGTGTTTCCGAATAGGGCTACCACATGGTTAGTCAAAAACATGCAAATAGTATAATAATAAAACATGTGAGACAAAATTCCATAAAAACATGCTATGTATGAAATGAACATGTAATGAGTCCCACCCATCACCATTCAACATAGCCATCACTTGACGGGATTCTCATCGTCAAGGTAACCCACAGTGGTCTTTCGGACGCCCCGACGGAGTGTGGCCTCCGGATTCCTCCTGATGAGATTCTCATCATCAGTACCCCACAGTGGTTTTCGGACGCCCCGACGGAGTGTGGCCTCCGGTTACAACACCATCATCCCATGCCATGCATGAGATGTCTATGCAAACATGTCATTTAGAAACATAACTTTACAATCATATAGGATATCAAAATCAACATAAAACAGCATATGGAATAGTGGTTACAATAAAGGTAGGAAACCTACTGAAGATTCACTTCAGTACTTGATCTTTCTTTCGCGTCACCCGGTCACGACTCGCACGTCGTTCAACTTCCGGTACCTTATCCATATAACAATCAATAAATCATACTATCACTTACTTGTTCATTCATATCTAAGACCCAACTACATCATGTGAGTCCTTTGATCAATCCCTTCGTTTGACTTGTATTCACAGATTTGCCATTGGTATAACCAATGTCTAATCTTGCTCATAATCAAAGTTCATAAAAGTAATCTACCTTAGTGGCTGGTTATTTACTTATCACTAAGTCCAAAGATAAATCCATATGTTTACTTAATCCAACTCATACAACCAAGTCATAATCTCCAACAAAACAATCTATGGGGTTCGGCCATTCATATGGCCGAACCCTATGATCCTCCTACACAATGATCCCATCATTTGTTTACAAGTTAGGCTCTACCATTTAGCCATATTAACTACAAGGTTCAGCTATCCCATGGCCAACCCAAAACAGCAAGCTTATTTCATTTAACATACATAGGAAAACCCATAAATCTTGGTCCATTCATCCCAAAGCTAGCCCCATGGGGTTTGGCCATGCACATGGCCGAACCCAATGGTTCTCTTGATCTGATTATCACCATGATCACTCATGGTTTAATCATGCTAATTCAACCATGATCAATACATGGTTCAGCCATCCAAAGGCTGACCCAAATCAGTAACCATAACCCTAAGTAAACAAAATAAAAACCATAAAGCAACCCATGGGGTTTGGCCATTCACATGGCCGAACCTCATGGCTCTTTGGGATTCAATTCTTCTATTAATCTTTCATCATTTATCCTGTATCTTAGGCATAAAAACAGCAAACCTAATTCTATTTAAACTCCTATAGAAACCCCATGGTATTGCATGGTTTCTAACTCTTTGATTTCACAACAATCATCAATCTCTTTCATGGGGTTCGGCCATTCAAGTTGGCCGAACACTATGTCCATGAATTGATCCTTCAAACATGCATTAGGTGTTATTTAAATCATGCAATATCAGTACCCTTTTGCTGCCCTTATATCTCTTAGAAACCCTCTAATTAAATTCATCCAAACAGTCCATAAAAGTCCATGGTTTCCATGTTTCCCAACATGAAAACCAAGATTCTTTTACATGGGGTTCGGCCCTCCATGGTGGCCGAACCCAATGGTTATGTTTACTGTTTTTAAACCTCAGATAATCATGTAATAACAGTAAATAAAAATCAGGTTTTACCTTTCAAACAAACATCCAAAATCAACACAACTCCATGGGATTCGGCCATCCAAGATGGCCGATCCCCATGGTCCATTTTTTCCAATTTTAATCCACTGATTTAGACCACATAACTTCCACCTTTTCTGATATCCAAACCCATGTTTTAACCCTCTTTAAAACATGTATTTTAAATCTATTACAAACATCTAACATCAGTCCCAACTTATATGGTTTTAACTTCTAAAAACCATCAAAACTAGCCACTTGTTTTCATGGGGTTCGGCCATGCTAAGTGGCGGAACCCAATGGTCCATTTCCATCTTTTAATCCACTGATTTTAGACCATATAAACTTCAGTCCCTATGTCAATCAGATCCATGTTTTTTTTAACCATTCTAAAACATGTATTTAAATCTTAAATCAAAACCCAAAAACAGTCCACAAAATCCATGGTTTTCATGTTTCAAAACATGAAAACCAAGCCATCTCTTACATGGGGTTCGGCCCTTCATGGTGGCCGAACCCAATGGTTATTTTTACCATTTTAAATCCTCCACTAATCAAGGTTAAAACCTTGGTGTATTCGGCCATATCCATGGCCCAATACACACCCCATTTGCTCCATGTTATTATACCAAAATAACATATAAATACTTACCAAACTTCCAATCTTTCTCTTTGCCTTTGGTCCTTGGTTTCTCCCTTTTATTTCTTCCTTTCTTTTGTTGTTTTTTGCTTGATCTACTGGTACAAACACCTCTGCTATTCCAGCTAGGAAAAACGAATTTGAGAGAGGGAGAGAGAGAGATATGGAAATTCTTGGATTTCCAATGTGAAAAATGGCCAACCTTGGTGTTTATTTCCTTTAGTACTTCAGCCCCCAAAACTCCTCCACTCCCTCATAACTTCTTGCACAAACCAATGGGTATTGGGTGCCATCCAAGGCACCCCTTGGCAGCTACCTATGCAGCCTTTCAACTCCCCAAGCATCTCATCCAATTTCCATGTATTCTCATTTAAAACCCATCATGAAAATCACCAAAACAAGTCCCAACGTGTGGGACTTGTTTTGGTTGGTTTAAGACCAGCCAACCTCTTCAAATTCCCTCTCAACTCACTGATTTTACAGCCCCTTGAATTTCCATTTTGACTCACCCAACTCAAGGTATTTTTATTCCAACCCAACTCATCATTTAATGCATTTCATTTAATGCACATGAGTTAACTCACTTTTTGATTTAATTCCAACTCACCTCAGTCCCACTCAACTGATTTGACTCGTGTTTTAGTTCCCTTAAGGGTTCACATGGTCAACAATAGTCAACTCGAACCGTTGGGTCCACTTTTAGTTCCTTGACCCGTTTTTGACTCCATGACGCAATTATGGTATTTTGGTCATTTGTAAATGGTTTTCACATATGGACCAAGCCTACCCATTTCTTCTCCACTTGATTTCCAATCAAATAGTCTTAACCCCATTTAATTTAAATTTACAAAATGGTCAAACAATCCAATAAGACCCGATGGGTCCCATTTGGGCCCTTTGACCCATTTAGACATTTTTGACCCAAATGATGAAATTACCCAACCAATCAAACTTAACATACATAATGTGCTCATATGATTTTATTTTGAGCAATAGGTCCCACTATTTACTTACTTAACATCACAAAATAATTAATTTACCAACACAGGGGCATTTTGGTAATTTTCCATTTCATTGAGAAATTGGGGTGTTACAATATAACCCTCTTTTTAAAATTTTCGTCCCGAAAATCGAGTAAAGTAGGGTTCTAAACGATTCCATAAATATCTCCGAGTGTGCTATTCTTATTTCCGATTTCAAGTTTCCAAGTGGCTTCTTCATTACCACGTCGGTCCACACCATTTTGTCAAATTGAATCGCTTGGTTCCGTAACACCTTTTGTTCTGTCTCATGTTATATGTTTTTCTCGTGAGCCATTTGTGATCTCACATAGATCAATCTACTCTGTTTCACTTTACCTATTCTCATAGTATTTTCCATACGTACCGGCTCAATATACGTTCTTTCATCTACTCTCTGTCTGAGGTAGTCTGTCAATGAGAGCCTATGCTCAAGCTGTTTCTGATTCCATTTTAACTAGGTTTCTAGTTACACTCTCCTGGAATTCCATTGGCTAACTACAGAGTCAGGTGATCAGTCTAACTCGGCAGTCGTCCATAGCTTCCCATTCAAGTTTCACCAGACACTTATCTTTTCCGTTGAATACATCTCCAAATTTAAACACATCTTTCTTTGCACATAAGTCTCTATGTGACTAACAACTTTTGTTCCAACTTCCACGATACCAATTCTCGGCATCAATCCAAACCACCATGGGAATAATCACCCATGGTTAAATACATCCATCCCTGGTGTTTCGCTTTCAGTAAATATCATCTATCCCTGTTTTATAATCATCCATGAATATAACCCACTTATGGGTATAATCCATTCATGGAAACCATCCATCCTTGGTATCACTATGTCCATGAGTATCATTTATTTATGATTAATAACTATCCATGAAATAACCCACCTATGGGTATAATCCATTCATGGAAACCATCCATCCTTGGTATCACTCTGTCCATGAGTATCATATATCCATAATTAATATCCGTAGGAACAACATTCAAATGAATCACTATAAGACTGTGGTAACCATATCAAATCACAATTATATCCCGACCCCTTGCAAGACTTAGGGCTCATGACTTACCAAGCAGAAGACCCACGTTCAACGTGATCCGGTCTACCTCTCCCTGCATCCCTTCACCTCATAGGTGATTCAGTCAAGCTCTAAGGCGGTCGCTCCACGTCTGACGAAACTAGTACCACCCCCACCGGGTAAAATAGTACCTAGCTCAGCGCATTCCAACACATCTAATGTGCCAAACAGCCGTGAGAGCGCCCTCCAGCGCATAGCATGCGAGGGACCCACTCCTCAACGGTAGCCCTACGGGACCAAGTCTCCGTAATTCGTATCGAGTTTCCCATAGTCTCAATCATCAATATCACGTGAGGGACGCACCCATACCACATCTCAATATACTCCAATAACTTATTCACATACATCTCAGTGTCAAAGTCTTCATGAACTCCTAAAGTTGCATACTTTATTGAAAATCATTTAAACTTCCATCACCATACAAGGGTTGATAGGGTAAAACAAACCCTTAGAATCACAAAATACACCCTTACAAAATATTTCCATTTCCCTAACCTTTCTTTCTACCTCTTAACCTAGTCTTCCGTAGAAGACCCTGCATCATCGTCAAAGAAATTGTCAGGGCATGTCATCGACACGTGCCCCAACACTCCGCACGTCAAACAGGGTATTATTCCCGGTCCTCCAATGTAAGGACAATTAGTCCTTTCCTTCCCGTGCCCGTGCAGTCCACAAACAGGGCAAATGACCTCAAGGAGGTAGGGGCAGTAAGTACAATTGTGCCCCTCCTGATTGCACAACTCGCACATATACCCGGGCTCTGTCTCCCCTACAAATTCTCTTATGTTTGGGACATATTCCTCATCCTCTTCGGGTACAAAGGCCCCAACATTGTACTCGGGCGATCTTACCTCCATGTCCTGACTGTTTTCAACTTCATTGATGAAGTTTGGTATGCTAGCATCGTCGGAAGAAGAAACTAGGTCTATCGGACAGCTAGGTGTCCCTTTGTCCCACAACTCGGTGTACTCTATGTTGCTCGTCATATCTGTATCACAGCAACAAAAACATATCAATAACAACTATAAATCAAATCAAACTAATCATTGTTTTGGGGAATTTTCCCTAATCAACATCTTGTACTTCTTGTTTGGGGATTCTTCCTATGTATCATAAATGTCTCGTGTTGGGTCATTGACCAATTAAGACCCAACGGATTGTGGAAATGGTTTCAAATAAATTAAATGCAGCTGAATTTAATTGGTAATACAATATCTATAAATAAGGGATTAGGAATGGGATAATTGTGCATGGTCGAATATTAGATATGAAATCCATGATTATGCGCATGGAGAGAATAAGAGATAGATTGCCTTGGTCGTGTATGTGGGATTTTCATATCCACATTGATGTGCTAGAATAATTTTAAAAAGGGGATTCCTAAATAAATAAGATGTCTAAAATTAATAAAGATTGTTTAAGCCGTGTATAGGGATTTTCATATCCAAGGTTAGGCGCATAAGATCATTTAAAAAAGGGCCTTTCCTTGATTAAAAAATGGCACTAAGCAATTGCTAAGTTGAAGGGGCACATGACACCTTCTAAATTAGGACCGATTGCAAGTTGATAAAAGGTAAACATAGGGGGCGCACGACATTACACAAATCAGCAAGGATTGACGTTGTAACACCCCGCCCTTTCCGAGAATTTCAGAGTCTAATTTTTTTTTTTTTTAAAATAAACATCGGAAAGAGAGCGGGCGGCGTCACGACGCGAGTTAAGTTCAGACTACCCAAGTCTGAACCTTAACTGGCCACCCATGTGTACATGGAATAGACCATGATAGTGAATCACACATGGAACTAACATCAACATGCGGAATAATCTAGATAATTGCGGAATAGAAAGACGAGATAGCAAGTAACAGTCTTAAATATTAAATAACATAGATCAACCATCCACAGGTTATTATCCTAATCAAACCATAGCAAATAACGAATTATTACATGTCCAACAATAGTATTCAAATGACAGTAATATAACGTAATCCAAATCCATCATTAAAGCACTTAGGCTCAGCTCCCTCCTGGTCAATGACCTTTCCTTTCCCTTGCTTGTACCTGCAATCTCCTCTGAGGATACAATTAGGGCGTTAGATCAACGCGCCCAGTAGTGTTTCCGAATAGGGCTACCACATGGTTAGTCAAAAACATGCAAATAGTATAATAATAAAACATGTGAGACAAAATTCCATAAAAACATGCTATGTATGAAATGAACATGTAATGAGTCCCACCCATCACCATTCAACATAGCCATCACTTGACGGGATTCTCATCGTCAAGGTAACCCACAGTGGTCTTTCGGACGCCCCGACGGAGTGTGGCCTCCGGATTCCTCCTGATGAGATTCTCATCATCAGGGTACCCCACAGTGGTCTTTCGGACGCCCCGACGGAGTGTGGCCTCCGGTTACAACACCATCATCCCATGCCATGCATGAGATGTCTATGCAAACATGTCATTTAGAAACATAACTTTACAATCATATAGGATATCAAAATCAACATAAAACAGCATATGGAATAGTGGTTACAATAAAGGTAGGAAACCTACTGAAGATTCACTTCAGTACTTGATCTTTCTTTCGCGTCACCCGGTCACGACTCGCACGTCGTTCAACTTCCGGTACCTTATCCATAACAATCAATAAATCATACTATCACTTACTTGTTCATTCATATCTAAGACCCAACTACATCATGTGAGTCCTTTGATCAATCCCTTCGTTTGACTTGTATTCACAGATTTGCCATTGGTATAACCAATGTCTAATCTTGCTCATAATCAAAGTTCATAAAAGTAATCTACCTTAGTGGCTGGTTATTTACTTATCACTAAGTCCAAAGATAAATCCATATGTTTACTTAATCCAACTCATACAACCAAGTCATAATCTCCAACAAAACAATCTATGGGGTTCGGCCATTCATATGGCCGAACCCTATGATCCTCCTACACAATGATCCCATCATTTGTTTACAAGTTAGGCTCTACCATTTAGCCATATTAACTACAAGGTTCAGCTATCCCATGGCCAACCCAAAACAGCAAGCTTATTCATTTAACATACATAGGAAAACCCATAAATCTTGGTCCATTCATCCCAAAGCTAGCCCCATGGGGTTTGGCCATGCACATGGCCGAACCCAATGGTTCTCTTGATCTGATTATCACCATGATCACTCATGGTTTAATCATGCTAATTCAACCATGATCAATACATGGTTCAGCCATCCAAAGGCTGACCCAAATCAGTAACCATAACCCTAAGTAAACAAAATAAAAACCATAAAGCAACCCATGGGGTTTGGCCATTCACATGGCCGAACCTCATGGCTCTTTGGGATTCAATTCTTCTATTAATCTTTCATCATTTATCCTGTATCTTAGGCATAAAACAGCAAACCTAATTCTATTTAAACTCCTATAGAAACCCCATGGTATTGCATGGTTTCTAACTCTTTGATTTCACAACAATCATCAATCTCTTTCATGGGGTTCGGCCATTCAAGTTGGCCGAACACTATGTCCATGAATTGATCCTTCAAACATGCATTAGGTGTTATTTAAATCATGCAATATCAGTACCCTTTTGCTGCCCTTATATCTCTTAGAAACCCTCTAATTAAATTCATCCAAACAGTCCATAAAAGTCCATGGTTTCCATGTTTCCCAACATGAAAACCAAGATTCTTTTACATGGGGTTCGGCCCTCCATGGTGGCCGAACCCAATGGTTATGTTTACTGTTTTTAAACCTCAGATAATCATGTAATAACAGTAAATAAAAATCAGGTTTTACCTTTCAAACAAACATCCAAAATCAACACAACTCCATGGGATTCGGCCATCCAAGATGGCCGATCCCCATGGTCCATTTTTTCCAATTTTAATCCACTGATTTAGACCACATAACTTCCACCTTTTCTGATATCCAAACCCATGTTTTAACCCTCTTTAAAACATGTATTTTAAATCTATTACAAACATCTAACATCAGTCCCAACTTATATGGTTTTAACTTCTAAAAACCATCAAAACTAGCCACTTGTTTTCATGGGGTTCGGCCATGCTAAGTGGCGGAACCCAATGGTCCATTTCCATCTTTTAATCCACTGATTTTAGACCATATAAACTTCAGTCCCTATGTCAATCAGATCCATGTTTTTTTTAACCATTCTAAAACATGTATTTAAATCTTAAATCAAAACCCAAAAACAGTCCACAAAATCCATGGTTTTCATGTTTCAAAACATGAAAACCAAGCCATCTCTTACATGGGGTTCGGCCCTTCATGGTGGCCGAACCCAATGGTATTTTTACCATTTTAAATCCTCCACTAATCAAGGTTAAAACCTTGGTGTATTCGGCCATATCCATGGCCCAATACACACCCCATTTGCTCCATGTTATTATACCAAAATAACATATAAATACTTACCAAACTTCCAATCTTTCTCTTTGCCTTTGGTCCTTGGTTTCTCCCTTTTATTTCTTCCTTTCTTTTGTTGTTTTTTGCTTGATCTACTGGTACAAACACCTCTGCTATTCCAGCTAGGAAAAACGAATTTGAGAGAGGGAGAGAGAGAGATATGGAAATTCTTGGATTTCCAATGTGAAAAATGGCCAACCTTGGTGTTTATTTCCTTTAGTACTTCAGCCCCCAAAACTCCTCCACTCCCTCATAACTTCTTGCACAAACCAATGGGTATTGGGTGCCATCCAAGGCACCCCTTGGCAGCTACCTATGCAGCCTTTCAACTCCCCAAGCATCTCATCCAATTTCCATGTATTCTCATTTAAAACCCATCATGAAAATCACCAAAACAAGTCCCCAACGTGTGGGACTTGTTTTGGTTGGTTTAAGACCAGCCAACCTCTTCAAATTCCCTCTCAACTCACTGATTTTACAGCCCCTTGAATTTCCATTTTGACTCACCCAACTCAAGGTATTTTTATTCCAACCCAACTCATCACATTTAATGCATTTCATTTAATGCACATGAGTTAACTCACTTTTTGATTTAATTCCAACTCACCTCAGTCCCACTCAACTGATTTGACTCGTGTTTTAGTTCCCTTAAGGGTTCACATGGTCAACAATAGTCAACTCGAACCGTTGGGTCCACTTTTAGTTCCTTGACCCGTTTTTGACTCCATGACGCAATTATGGTATTTTGGTCATTTGTAAATGGTTTTCACATATGGACCAAGCCTACCCATTTCTTCTCCACTTGATTTCCAATCAAATAGTCTTAACCCCATTTAATTTAAATTTACAAAATGGTCAAACAATCCAATAAGACCCGATGGGTCCCATTTGGGCCCTTTGACCCATTTAGACATTTTTGACCCAAATGATGAAATTACCCAACCAATCAAACTTAACATACATAATGTGCTCATATGATTTTATTTTGAGCAATAGGTCCCACTATTTACTTACTTAACATCACAAAATAATTAATTTACCAACACAGGGGCATTTTGGTAATTTTCCATTTCATTGAGAAATTGGGGTGTTACAGACGTTGGTTTGCACATTGGCAAGAAGGTGTTCTTAGCTAAAGAAGGAGAAGGATTGGAAGAGCAAGAACAATCGAAGGAAAACAGGAGGAGTCGCGGAACCGGTAAGTAGTTTTGATATTTTTGTTTAAAATAAGGAACCATAGCGTTCGGCCATGTTGTATGGCCGAACCCCATGGAAGAGAATTGGGAGATGACCATGGTATTTTTAATGAGAAGTTGATGAGCCATAGGGTTCGGCCATGATCAAGGGCCGAACCCCATGGAGGAACATTGGGTTTGTTTAATGGGTTTTTGAAGGATGAACTCCATGGAAAATTATTCATATTTTTAAAAGGTTTTATGGAGAAATATAGAATTTGTTACATGTATTTAGATCATGGAAGATCAAGGATGAATGATTTTTTTTAAAGAGAAGATTTTGAACCATAGGGTTCGACCATGGAGTATGGCCGAACCCCATGAAAGTTGTTATTAATTTAGAAAGTGAAGAGAACGGTTGGATTGTCTCTATGAGTAAGGTTCGGCCATGGTGTATGGCCGAACCCCACTAGGGTTTATTTTATGGAAGATGATTATTAAATTGGAAAGTTTCTAATTATGGATTTTTGGATAAAAAAGGAAATAACCTTGATTTATGGATTCAAGTATGGAAGTTGATATAATTGGAAAGTTAGACATCATAGGGTCGGCCATGGTGTATGGCCGAACCCCATGAACCAATTTTTATGGGTCTTGAATGGACCTAATATGATTAAAGGAATGGAAGTTTTATTTATGGTTCTATGGTAGTGGATCATTGGTGGATCCATGTATGTAATATTATGGACTATGTTTGGAACCCAAACATAAGTTGATGGAGGTAATGGCAATGTTGTAAATAGGTGAAAATAATGGACATAGGGCTCGGCCATGGTGTATGGCCGAACCCCATGAATTATATTATGGATCATGTATGGACTTAATATGGTGATTGGATTGATGGAGAGACAATGATAGAGGTAATGGCAATGTGGTAATATCGGCTGAAAATGATAAACCATGGGTTCGGCCATGGTGTATGGCCAAACCCCATGGGAAATGATTTATGGATTTTGTTATGGGAGTATGGGTCTTTTATTATGTATTGATTATGAATAGGTATAATGCCAATATTGTAATTAAGTGAATTAATGGACCATGGGTTCGGCCATGGTGTATGGCCAAACCCCATGGGAATTATTTGGTGAACTTAGATGTCTATGAACCTAAACATGAGTGAATGAATGAAGGTGACTAACCATGGAAGGAATAATGGCATAAATGTAAATATGGTAAAAAATGAAAGACCATGGGTTCGGCCATGGTGTGTGGCCGAACCCCATGGGGAATGTTTGGCGGACCTAGGGTTATGTATGTTGGATTAAATGGATGAAAAGTTAACTAAAGATTAGACCAATGACAAAGTTGTAATAAAGGGTGAAAGTGATAGATCATGGGTTCGGCCATGGTGTATGGCGAACCCCATGAGGAATGGTTTATGGACTTAAACATAATAGGAAATCAAATGGAACATGGTTTTAATTGATTGATGTATTATAAGGTAACGGGATCTCAGAAGGTGTGTACGATCGTGAGAGGTTACCGGACGAAAGCGCAAGGACACGCAGTGGTCTTTGGTAGGATTCTACCTCTTTGAAACCATGGGTTTATGTACATTGTTTTTATCTTATTTTTGATGAATTTATGTGTAAAGGAATATGTTTCAAATTGTGATTTTTAATGCTATGTTTATTATATAAAATAACATGTGTTTCATTGGCATCTCATGCATGGCATGGGGTGAAGGATATGTAACCGGAGGGGCCACACTCCGTCGGGGTGTCTAAAAAATCTATGTTGGATACCTTGATGTGCTTTTCCATCAAGAAGAAACCGGAGGGGTCACACTCCGTCGGGGAGTCCGAAAGACATATGTGGGGGTACTTAAAGGTACATGTGATGGGTGGGACTCATTGCATTTGACATCATGACATGGCATGGTTTATATGGTTTTTTGGACTATATGTTATTATATACGTTCTGTACTAACCATGTGTTAGCCCTAACTGGAATACCTACTGGGCGCGTTGTTCTAACGCCCTACTTCTACCCTAGTGGATGATAAAGGTGTAACACCTCAAGTTTTCAATTTATTATTTATTTAAATTTAATTATGAATTTTGGAATTAAATCTTATATGGATAAGGAATTGGGCCATGACCCATTAGGACCCAACCAATGATGGAATTGGTCTTATAAAAATTTAAATAGGTTGAATTAAATTGGTGATGAATCATATTCAATTTTGGATAAAAGATATTATGGTCGATTATTGGATTTGAAATATCCAAGGAGATGTCAAAAATCAAATAAAGATTATGTTTGGCCGAATTTTAGATAATGATATACATTTTATGCGCATGGGATATTTTAAAAGGGAATGTGTATTGTCTTGAATTAAATTAAAAGATTATTTGGATTATGATTAAGTTATGCGCATAATACTTGCCAAATAAGAATTAAAGGAAGGTCCTTAATAAGCCAAGGGAGGTCGGCAATGGCTAAGTGAAGCAAGGCCACACGGCATTGCCATCTAGGACAAGGTAGGTCGGCAACGGCCATCTATGCAAGGGGTACACGGCTAAGGATTGCCTATCTTAAACAATTTCTAAGTATGGGATTAAGGAGAGCTAATAAAAGGAGAGACCCAAAGGGGTGCACGGTTTTTACAACCCCATCTCTCTCTCAATCTCTCAAGGCTCATACATGGCAACACACAAGAAGAAGGCAGCAACAAGAAGGTGTTCTTGTTTGGAGAAAAAAATAAGAAGAAGGGAGAAAGATTAGAAGAGCAAAAAAGAGGTTAGTCTCTAAGTGTTTAATGTTATAATTTTATTTATGAAATCAAAAGAACCATAGGGTTTGGCCATGGTGGTTGGCCGAACCCCATGGAGAAAAATTGGAGATGGGTTAATGGTTTAAAAAGAGAAGAAAGAACCATAGGGTTCGGCCATAGTGCATGGCCGAACCCATGGAAAGATTCGATTAATTATTGGTTTTAAAGATTGAAAACCATGGTGTGCTTTTGATTCATTCATTGGGTTTATGTTCTTAGATTTTGGATCATGGAAAGTCATGGTTATTTCATGATGGTTTGAATAATAAAAACCATGGGGACTTATGGTTTAGATTAACAAATTTGAATGATGAAAATCCATGGAAGAGTTTGATAATTTTTAAAGGAAAAATTGGATGGACATTGGGTCGGCCATGGCATGGCCGAACCATGATGTTTTTATGGTTAAGTTATGGGATCTAAAGTAATAAAAAGAAGAAGTGAGGTTCGGCCATGGTGTATGGCCGAACCCCACCAAACATTTTTGTGGATTGGTGATGGACTTTATTTGGATCTAAAACCAATGGCCAAGATCATGAACCATAGGGTTCGGCCAAGGTGTATGGCCGAACCCCATGGGGTAGATTTTGGAATGGAGATTAAAATAGAAAACTTTTAAATTTGGAAAGCAATCCAAAATATGGAAAGAGTTGCTAAATTTGGAAAAGCAATCTAATTTTGGAAGGTGTTTCCAATTATGGAAAGGGTTGGTTAATTAAAGAAACAATTCATGTATGGAAAGGAAGTTGAATATTAAGAAAGTTTCTATTCTTGGAAGTTGATATTAAAATTAGAAAATATCTACTTATTGATCATGAAGATTATTTATGGAAACTATCCAAGAATGGAAGGTGGGGTTTGATCATGGAACTTGGATTAAATGAATGGATTGGATACCATGAGTGAGGTTCGGCCATGGTGTATGGCCGAACCCCACTAGGGTTTAATTTTGGGAAATATTTTTAATTATGGAGTATGATGTCTAAGTATGGAATCTATGTTTGGAAAACATACAATTATGGAAAGGTGGAGTTAATTTGGAAACTATACACCATAGGGTTCGGCCAAGGTGTATGGCCGAACCCCATGGTTCAAATTAAGGGATTAATGACATCTTTAATTCATGGTTTAAGGGCTGATTTATGAATCATATTATGAACCTATATTATGGGTTAGGTTATGTGTAGTTTTAAAATAAAATAAAGGATACAATGTATGATATGAATTGATGGAGAAAGGAATGGCAAAAAATGTAATTAAACACCAAAGTGTAAACCATGGGTTCGGCCATGACGTATGGCCGAACCCCGTGAGTTGTGTTTGATGGACTTATTTGGTTAGGGAAATTTATAGGGTCTAGTTATGGAAGATTTAAAGGAAAGAAGAAACCAATGACATTTTCGTAAATATGAGAGAATATTGGACATTGGGCATAGTGTATGGCCGAACCCCATGAATTATTTTATAAGATTATGTGCTTTGGAAGCATGAATAGATGATTTGGAACCTAAGCAAAGAAAATGGGCTATGGTAACCAACAGTGGCATTTTTGTAAATAGTATGAAAAATTGTAAGCCATGGGTTCAGCCATGGTATATGGCCGAACCCCATGGGGTCTTATTATGGACTTAGAACCTTGTAATTAAGAGGGACTAGATGTTGATTTATTGTTATATTATAAGGTAACGAGATCTCGCAAGCGGTGCGCGATCGGTGATCGAATCTTGGACGGAAACGCAAGGACTTGTGAACGGTCTTTGGTAGGATTCCACCTCTTTGAAACCATGGATTTATGTACACTAGTTCTATCTTATATTTGATGAAAATGTGTTTCAAGGAATATGCTTTATTATTGAATTCAAATGCTATGTTTAAGTGTTTAAATAGCATGGGCCAATTATGTTTCAAAGGATGACTTTTACATGCTAAGTTTATTTATATAAAGAGCATGTGTTGTATGTGTTTTCAAATGATGATTTTTCAATGCTATGTTTATGTTATAAAATAACATGTGTTTCATTGGCATCTCATGCATGGCATGGGGTGGAGGATTTATAACCGGAGGGGTCATGCTCTGTCGGGGCGTCCGAAAAACCTATGTGCAACACTTAAATGTGATTTCCATCAAGAGGATTTCCAGAGGGTCCACACTCCGTCGGGGCGACCAAAATACCTATGTGGTGGGTACTTTTATGTACATGTGATGGGTGGGACTCATTGCATTTGTCATCATTGCATGGCATGGATTTATATGGTTTTTGACATTATGATATTATTATATATGTGTTGTACTAACCATGTGTTAGCAGTAATTGGAATACCTACTGGGCGCGTTGTACTAACGCCCTACTTCTACCCTAGTTGATGATACAGGTATTCAGGGAAACAATGAACCTAAGAGGGACCAGGCATAGGAGCTTGGAAGACTTACTTTACATGTTTTTTAATAAAGATACTCATGAACTTGTATTTGAGTATTTGGATTTCGGAATATAATAACTTAGATGGTTGAATGTTTTAGTTTAATGATTATGACGTAATTTGCTATCTGAATGGATTAGAACTTGGTTCTAATATGATTCTGCATTTTGATGATTATGATTCTACAGTTTATGATTTTAATTCCGCAAGTTGGTATTGCTATGTGTGAACTATTTTATTAGACTGAGTCCATACACACATAGGGTTGGCCAGTTGAGGGTTGGACTTTGGAAGTTCGGACTTAGCTCGCGTCGTGACGTCCCGTGCTATATCACTCCATTCTGTTTAAAAAAAAAAAAAATATATATATATATATATACACTGAATTTACAGGAAAAAGCGAGTGAAAAAGGGCGGGGCATTACAAAAGGAAACAAGGAGAAGGATGAACACGAAACGGGCCAAGAATAAGAACTTGAATGCTTTTAGTTTATATTTTTAATTAAGTTACTTATGGCTTTGTAATTTGAGTAACTAGACATCGGACATATAATAACTTAGATGATTTGCTATGGTTGGATGTTTATTCGAATAATTACGTTATGTTAATCATGACTAAGGACTTGACGTACTTTGCTATCTGAAATGGAATAGAACTAGGTTCTATTATAATTCCACAGTTATGATTTTAATCCGCATGTGTATATTGTTATGTGTGAACCGTTTTCATGGACTTAGTCTATGCACATATAGGGTTGGCCAGTTAAGGGTCGGACTTTAGAAGTTCGGACTTAGCTCGCATCGTGACGTCCCGCTCTTTATCTCATTCTTTATTCTTTTTTAAAAAAAATAGACTCTGATTTTCGGAAAGCTAAGCGAGTGAAAAAGGGTGGGGCGTTACACCATGCATGAGATAATGTATGCAAATATGCCAATTTATTTCAAATCACATGTTATCATTGAAAATCAGTTCATAAGACTTATACCATTTATTTAACCAAAGTAAATCATCATGTTTGGAAATAAAAGCCAATAACATATATATAAGATCCATATGCATCTCAATAAGGTAGGAATCCTACCAACGTTAGATTTACTGTCCTTGCTGTTTTGTGATGATAACGTTCAACGATCACGTCGAAATGAATCGTAAACCCTTTGCGAATCTCTTTTCCTTATTAAATCCAATTGCATACATAAATCAATTTGATTATCTTTTTAATTTTAATCATCCCTTACATCCTTCCAGATAGATTGAAACATCCGGAAAATTATTTAAAATTTAAACTTTTCAATTCAGTCGGTTGAAATCAAGGATTCAGTCGACTGAATCCAGCCTAATAACTATTATTTGCCTTACCCGCAAATGTTCAGTCGACTAAATACAATATTCAATCGGCTGAAACCCAACTCAGTACTGTTTACACTTGACCCGTAACCTTTCAGTTGGAGGAATCCTAGATTCAGTCGGCTGACTCTGAGTCAAACCCTCTGTATTCTCGGTCAATGTCCTTTCAGTCGACTGAATCATAGATTTAGTCAGATGTCTTTGGATGAAATCCTTTGTGTCTTCTGCCAGTATAGATTCAGTCGGCTGAATCAAGGATTAAGTCAGCTGAATCTTCAACCAACAATTTACATGTTTGGTAAGTCTACCTTCGGTCGACTGAATCACGCCAGATGCCTTACTTATTCGATCATCTATGTTCAGTCGACTGAATCTAGGATTCAGTCGGCTGCAACACCAATAAACCTTATATATTTTAATCCAGTCCATTTTCAGTCGACTGAATTATAAGATTCAGGCAACTGAAACTCCCAGAAATTCTTTTCTATTTCGGCCAACACCAGTTTAGTCTGCTGAATCCCAGATTCAGTCGACTGACTGTTTGTCAGTCTTCTTTGTTTGCTTATTTGGTTGGACCTTTCCTCATGGAATCCATTCCTTATTACTTTTAAACATAGATAATATCATTCGTCACTCTTAGTGAGTTTACTTTATCCTCTAGCTGAAGCTAGAGTCTTTTCCATTATTCATGCCAATCTTTGTACCTTTATAACACGGTTTTGGATCCAATCCTTTGATTGTTTGTATTCAACACATATCCATTCCTTGAATGGGTATCCAACTCCATGGCCCTATGATAATTTGGCCAGCCCCTTTCAATCCAATATGGAACCTATAGGTTCGGCCACCCCATGGCCAAAACTATAGTTTCCCCTTAGTCTTAATTCCATATTGTTCTTAAACTTAAAATATACCTTCTTTCCTGTCTCCTTCTTTTCTTTTTGCTCTGTCTTTCCTCCTTTGTCCTTCTTCTTCCTTTGTTCTTCACTGATCCTCCAAGTACAAATGTGTTGGTGTGGAAAGAGAGAGAAAAATTCTTGTGCAATAGGAGAGTGATCGGCCAAGGGGTGGGGTGTGCCCCTTGGGTTGTGTCTTTTAAGTAACAGCTCAAACCCCTTTCACTTCCTCATAATGGTTTCATCTCAACCGATGTGTCCCTTGGCTTTACCAAGGAGACACTTAACTTCAACCAAGAAATCCTTTAGACTTCCACCGAATCACCTTGAGATGGAAGTCTCCTCAACTTCCCATCTTAACTCATATATTAATTAACTCAATTGGACTCACTCATGGTTGACCAATTCAACCATGACATGGCTGGCCCATGCATGTGTTGACTTGGTCACCACATGGCATGTGGGTCCTATCGTAGACATATTATTTGATGATGTGGCACCTTGTCTAGTTGGCTTCCATGTGATGACTTGTTATTCCACATGGAAATGCCACATCACCCACATACCACCTCACTTGATGAGGTGGATTCAATGTATTGGATCTTAATTGGGTAGATGACCCAATTAATTTGACCTTACCCATTTACTTTAAAATCAACTCATCTATGACCCATTTCTTTGTGTTTGCCCAATTACTTTAAAATCAAACTTACTCATGATCCATTGGGTCTTAATTGAGTAATTGATCTAACTCCTTACCCATCTAAGGTTCATTTCAACTATTTAATCTTAAATTCCATTAAATCACAATTTAAATGAACCATTCCAATATATATTTATGTGATGAAAATCCGTGGTGTTACAGAAAGTTCTTCGGAACTGTTCCTTGGGAAAATCATTGCCTATATAAACCAAAGTCATTTGAGTGGCAAAGGTTGATCCTTTTGAGCTGAATTTTCTCCCACATATCTCTAAGTATCCCAACCACCTATTGAGAACAAGAACTCAATAGTTAAACCTCTTAAGCTCTTGATCTAATCCTCTTTTTCTCCTAAATACATTCTAAGCACTAATAGTCAAATCTTGAGCATATAAGGCTCTAAGTTTAATGTTGTTTTGAGAAGACTTTCTAGGGATATAAATTACTCATACTTAAACTTCTATCTACCCCAGACCTCTCTATATTTCTTGGTTGAGCTTCGTTGGAGAATCTACATCAATAATCGAAGAAGAAAAGAAATTTTCAAGAACACTCCAAAAGTTACATTAAGCAACAAAAGGGCAAGTGTTCTTGGTAAAAGTTTCAAACTCCAGTACTTTCTATCATTTGTGAGAATATTGTAAATGGTTGGTGTAACCCTAAGTAAATCCAAGAAAGGTGTTTTCTTGGTGTGTCGGTTTGACCTTCACCCTTGAAGAAGATCAAGTATTGTACCGGTTCGATCTTTATCTGTATAAGAGATCAAATGTTGTAACTTGTATAGTTTATAGTGGAATCCTCAAATTGTGAACTTGAAGCGTGGATCTAGACAAAGTTGCTAAACCAAGTAAAATACTTGTGTCATTATCTTCCATTTCTTCTCATCTCCTCACCACACTTGGTGCACTTGCTCTATTTCATATCTTAGTGCACATATAGCTTGTGTGGACTTGATTTTGCATATAAATCTAATTGGACTTGATTCACTTGATTTGGAAAATTAATTGGATTGATTTGCAAAGACCAAGCCCAATATTTAAAAGGAGTTTAAAATTCTCCAATAGTTATTCACCCCCCTTTAGGACTATTCTAGACATTTGGCTAGCTTGATAGCAAAAATAACTTGCATAGCCTCACAGATAATTTGATACACTTCCCCTAGTCTCAGGATTAATCGGGTAAGGAGGCTAAACATGAGGAGGTGGAGAAGGAGGAATGTTTGAACGCTCTCCAGAATCAGTGCTTTCAACCATACATTCCCTAAACTCGTGAGTAACATCACGATTTTCCATGCTAGTAGTAGCCATTGTCTTGCCCTTACGATTGCCTCTTCCAGCTATATTTGCAAAACTAAATTTAATCAGTCTACCACTAAGAAAATTGACCTTATGAATGAAGCCAGAGTTTATCAATGGGGGTTAATTATAAAGTTTTACTGGAAGAAGACACGAAAACCCACTTGATTGAATGTGTTTTGATTCTTTCAAACTATACAAGTTCAACGATTAAAAACAAATTTCTTGATTTTATTTCAAATGGCCGCAACTTGAGTTTTCAAACTCAGATTCCATCAATTTTTGAGTTCCTCAGAAAGTGTTTTTCAAGATCTATTCAATGAATTAACTTTAAATCCCAAAATTTCCTTGTTTTGTGTGATCTTGGGTTAGGTCATTACACAAAGGCTTAAAGTATGATTCACAGGTTTAAGGATGTTTGAGATCTAAGGTATTTGAATTATCAATCTCAAGCTAGGCCCCAGCTCTGATACCACTTGTTGGGCTTGGACTTCCAGCCCAAAAGAATAGCCTGATAGGTGGAGTTCCCCAACCCCATATAAGTACCTATTTCCCCCCTTTTACAACCGATGTGGGACTTGTTTGTAGCCCCAACAATCCCTCCGTCGAACGAGGCTCTCCGACGGATCAAACATCGTCGCCAACCGTCCCATTCGACTAGGGATTCTGTGTCCACATGCGTTGGTTTGGGGGCCTAGCTCTGATACAACTTGTTGGGCCTAGGCTTCAAGCCCAAAATACTAGCCTGGTAGGTGGAGTTCTCCAGTCCCTTATAACTTCCTATTTCCCTCCTTTCACAACCAATGTGGGACAAAATTTGCAGACCCAACAATCCCCCCTCGAACGAGGCCCTTCGACAGATCAAATATCGTCGCCAACCATCCCGTTCGTCTAAGGAATCCTTGAAAGTCCCTTTTTCAATGTGCTTATAACAACATGATTGACCCTAGAGAAGGAGAGGGAGAGGAGGGGAAGAGGGGGGGGGGGGGGGGGGGGGGGGGGGGGGGGGGGGTGTGAATAGGTCAATCCCATTTTTCATGGTGTTTACAAATTTCTTGATTGTTTTAAGTGCAGCGGAATATTAATCAAGAGATTTGTTTAATGTGATAGATTGCTTTTAATTTATTTAAACAATCACACTGAGATTTTGACCCTTTACATTTTGCTTGACTATCGATGCTTGTGCACAACGTGTAGAATAAGATAATCAACATACAAAGTGATGTGTGTTGAGAAAAGTACTTAAATAGTAAATACAAACACACAAAGATCAAACACCATAAGACCAATTTAAAGTGGTTCGGTTAGCCAACCTATATCCACTGTTAGGACTAACTCAACCTTGAGTTATCCCCAAATCCACTACATGAGGCCTTACACCCTCACAATTAGAGTAAGAATTCCACCTCACTCAATCGGCTGGGAATTTCACCCACCACTGTAGAATAAGAATTCCACCTATCCATTTGGCTGGAAATTCCACTCACCACTGTGTCAGAGATGATGTTCTAGAGTTTTTTATAGTGGTTCCAGAGCAAATTCCCCTTCATCCACTTTCGGAGGTTTTAAAATAAAATTAAAACCAAGAAGCACTTGCCTTTGAAGCTCTTTCTCGCTAATGTGTGCTTCTTGACGATCCCACCCAATGTGTGTCGACACTCCTCCTCGTAGCCTTCGTAGAGCAATTACAATCCAGGGCGACAAGGAAACTGGTTATACCAAAAGTTTCCTAGTTTATAATACTTTCCTCTCTCTTTCTCACTTTCAAACTTAATCAATAGATTGGTTGTTTATGATTTTACTTTCCTCCTCTCTCTTCCTCACAAACTCAATCCATATGATTGGTTGTATATGATTCCCCAAGTGTAAATACGAGAGAGAGTGATCCTTATGTTGGCCCTTGTTTAAGCTCACTGATAATGATGAGGGTCCAACTGATTTTGCCAAAAGACAGCAATTGGTTGCAAAAAGATTGGTTTATATAGAGAAGTAGTTGTAGCAACGGTAATGTACCGACGGTCGGGCGCCACGAGGGGTCGGTGACTAGAAATGCTACCGTTCAACAACACGACTATTGCACAATAATGCACTCCCAACAATAATATTCTTTCTCAGTCGACATGTCGGTGTCGCCGATGGATCGACGGTTATGGCATTGAGAGGTCGGTCCATACAAGAGGCTCGGTTTGGGTCAACACCATGCCGACAGAGTTTCATGTCAAGAAACCAGTCATACCTAGAACGACCTGTCGCCCTTTATCGAGGGCTCGGTCTTGGTACTCTCGATCGGTCTTGAACTACCGATATGTCTGTTTCTTCGAGAGTCCACTTGAGTTCAAAGTTCCAGAACTTATAAATCTTGATCAAAGTCATTGACCACGAGGGTCGTTTTAGCCTTTCACTGAGGGGTCGGTGGGAGACTCTCGATTAGAGGGTTTCCCAAAATGACAGTTCTTTGGTCCAGAACCTATGTCAATCTGGTCGACGAGTCCTTGACCACGATGGGTCTATCCTGTCTCCACCGAAGGATCGGTGAGAACGACTGGTCGAGCTAACAGTAAAACCAAATACATATTTCCAAGTTGGGTTCCAATTCGCTGTCAAGCTTACTCTATAGGCTTTTAATGATTTTATCATTTGTTTGACTAAACCTAGGAATGGTCCTCTCTAAGGTGTGGGTACCACCTAAAGTCATCTATGACCATAATACCTGTTTTGTGATTGCCATAACGATGAGATTCAATCCGATGGAGCATGATCTTCACTCTTGATCACTTTGGGTCTTCAAGCTTTTTCACGTGCTTCTTCCCGAGTCATGGAATTGACAAATAAGGGACTCGGCCAAGTCGGGGCACTAACTATCCTGAGTTCACATGTGTTGGCTTGGGGCCCCAACTCTGATACCACTTTTTGGGCTTGGGTTTTCAGCCCAAAAGACTAGCCTGATAGGTGGAGTTCCACAACCCCTTATAACTACCTATTTCCCCCCTTTCACAACCAAGTGTGGGACTCGTTTGTAGCCCCAACAATCCCTTCCTCGAACGAGGCTCTCCGACGGATTAAACATTGTCGCCAACGGTCCCGTTCCGCTAAAGGATCCTGAGTCCACATGCGTTGGTTTGAGGACCTAAGTCTGATACCACTTGTTGGGCCTGGACTTCTAGCCCAAAAGACTAGCCTAATAAGTGGAGTTCCCCAGCCCCTTATAACTCCTTTTTCCCCCCTTTCACAACCGATGTGAGACTCGTTTGTAGTCCCAACAATCCACCCTCAAAGGAAGCTCTCTAACGGATCAAACATCGTTGCCAACCATCCTGTTCGGCTAAGGGATCATGAGTCGACATGTGTTGGCTTGGGGGGACAACTTTGATACCACTTGTTGGGCCTAGGTTTCCAGACAAAAAAACTAGCCTGATAGGTGGAGTTCCCCTGCCCCTTATAACTCCCTATTTCCCCCTTTCACAACCTAAGTGGAATTCATTTGCAGTTCCAACAATCTTGAACCTGTCCTTATAAAATTATTCTTATGAAAATTTTAGCACCATACAATAATAATTTTTATTATCATCAAATTACCAATAAATCAATGGTGTAAAACCTTAGGACTAAGATATTAAATTTTAATAACACAATAATTTATGTAATGATCCAACACGTTTAGAATTTGAATTCGTCTCAAACAATGGTGAACCATGTACAATATTCGTTTCAGGTGGAGTAGCTATCGACGTGGCCGCCACCCACTAGAACGGGCAGAATTAAGAGGAATACTAAAACTTCCACTAAGTTTAGCTTAACATCAAGACATCTTTACTTATCATTAAATAAATAAATACAATGAAATTGCCGCTGTGGTTGGGCAAGGAGGGAATAGGCATCATTCAGTGGCACGACCGTCATTATTCATTCCATAAAACTTCTCTTCGACACCACAACGACGTGCACGCGTATATTTGTTAGAACGTGCAAAGGTCCACCTTGTTTATAACTTTTTTTTATTTACTCATTTAATTATTAGTATAATATACCGATTCTCTTTCTCCTATAAAAAGAATACAAGAGTTGAGTTATATCTGCATTAGCCCATTTGGAAAAAAAAAGTCTTTTCATCTTTGAACTGCTGCCGCTACTTCAGCCATGACGATGGGAATCCCATGTTTTCTTCTGGCGCTGCTGATTATTGCACTAGGCTCAGAGATGGTATCGGGCTTCGACTACGGGGAGGCACTGGAGAAGAGTCTGCTGTTCTTCGAGGCTCAAAGATCCGGCAAGCTGCCAACTGATCAACGTGTGAAATGGCGTGGAAATTCTGGACTCAAAGATGGGTTCCTTCAAGGGGTTAGTCCCTCTCTTTTCTATTCCCATGGTGTTGCATTTTGCTGGAAATATATTAGGGTCTCTCAAATGGTTGGTTTCCAAACTAATCAAATTATGCAGAGGCTGAGTAGCTTCTAATTTTTTTATTTGGAGATTGTTTAAATTCATTATGCATGTATATGTACATGTCTTTGTTTAAGAACTGTACAAGCATAGAATGTTAGAATTTAAATCGAAAGAACAATGAACATAAAAGCACAAACGACACAGATCAATCACACAAAGGCACTAAGATTTTTATATGGTTCACTACAAGATCTACATCAACGGATGTTAGATGTTCGATTCCACTATAAAAAAAGAAACATGGAACAACTATTTACAAGGATTTCCAATCCTATAACTTTTTTTTCTTCTCTCTTTTCTTCGCAGTCGCTCTTTTTTCTCTCTCTATACTTTTCTCTTCTCTCTCACACAGAAAAGCCCCAACTGAAAAATCCCAAGAGAAAAATAAGCCCTTATATTCAATCCAGTCCAATTAGAACCTTTCGAGCCAAACCCAACATAGAGTTCTCTAATTGAGTAACCGGTCTATCCATGGAGTAAGTATACACTTAAAATAAGTGCTTAAAACTTGCGCCATTCGATTTTGCAGCTGCTCAATCTGTACTCCTCTCTTCTGAGGGAACCAAATCCTTCTTTCATTACAAACCAAATCTTTTAATGCACTAAAATTAGTCAATTCATGATACCACCCATTCTGTTATGCAATGTAGACAAAAAAATAAAGGTGTTTTGGTTAATATAAAAAGTTTTATACAAAGTTTTAGAACCTTTGCTTTTTGATACAATAGAATCATAAATTGTTCCCTTCCCTTAGGATCCACTGGGAATTGAACCTTTCAAATGGGTTTTAGTTTCAGCGTTATACAAACACTTTGAAAGCTAATTCAAAGTGGTATACTCCAATAGGAACGACCTTCCTCTAGTTGCTTCTAGAAGGGATATCCCTAACAATGAGTTAAGAGTTTGTTTCTTGTTCGAATTTCTCTTTGTTTAGATAAGCGTAGTCATAGTAGATTTTAAATGGAAGTCGCAGTGATGTCTAAGAGTAGGATTGTCATGCTTATATAATAAAACACGTGGTCCATCGAACTATCCGAACAAATTAATGCAAACACTGTACCCTTTATCTTCCTTGAATTTCTTAGATTATTTTGAATGTGGCTCCTAGCTCCTTTTAATCACCAATATTAGAGATGATTAAACCATGCCGTCATTATTATCTTTTCCATCTAATATTATAAAGAGACATTTGTATATCTTTATTTTAGCCCACCAATTCAAAGAATGCGAAGCAAAGAAGTAGCTTTACTATCTAAGGACAACGCAGGTCAATTGGCATGAGAACCAATTATTGAATGCTAGATTGTTTGCTATTTTGTTTCCTTTCTCAGAGGTGATTAACCCATTTAGTGAGTTAATTTACAATTTCAGGTGGACTTGGTGGGTGGCTACTATGATTCCGGTGATCACGTAAAGTTTGGATTGCCCATGGCTTATACTGTGACAATGCTGTCATGGAGCGCTGTTGAGTTCGAGAAAGAAATCTCTGCGTGCAACCAATTACAACATACATTAAAGGCTATCAGATGGGGAACTGATTACTTCATCAAAGCTCATAGACAACCCAACCTTCTCTGGGGACAGGTAAGAACATTCTTTGGATTAGGCTTTAATCACTAGGGCATATGTCCCTCCAAAGTAGCCTCAACTTCCATCTAATTTGAATTTAGAACCTATTTATCTTCATTTTTATTTTTGTTTGCCTACAATGTAGAGACAGGGTAACTGTCCCCATTATCTTCAGAATTTTGATTTTTCTGTTCACTATGACATGACGATTGTCATCATCATCCTCATTATGGCATGCATAGTAGCCCTAATCTATTTTGGATTGGCAATTTTAATTGTATTTCTCTACTCTATTTTATCAAAACCATCACCAAAAGAAATATTATGATGGTCATTTTATTAGGTTACTAATATACAACCTTAACCTAAAACCTTTTATAGCAATAGTACTCTACTCATTTGCTTTCTTTTATCCATCGAAAGTAATGGTAACCTGCTACAGGTGGGTGATGGTGATTCCGATCATTACTGTTGGGAGCGGGCAGAAGATATGACTACGCCGAGGACAGGTTACAAGATTGATTCAACGAATCCTGGTTCAGATCTTGCTGGGGAGACTGCAGCTGCCATGGCTGCGGCTTCTATAGCTTTCAAGGCCTACGATTCTACGTATTCCCAACTCCTACTGTTGCACGGAAAGCAGGTTAGCATTCCCATCAATTCATAAATTGCTGTATTGATCGTGTATGTGAATCGATTAGTGTACTTGGGATGATTCGCATATCATCAAGTCATTTCCTTTTATAGTTGGCCTTCATATTTATATTTGACAAGTAATTTGGTAGAATATCTAACATATAAATATAAAAATCCTAAAACATAGTAAATTAAAAATCTTGCAGACAAGTGTAACGACTACTCGATTGTTTCACAGCTCTTCTCTTTTGCTGATGGATTTCGAGGTCGCTATGATGACTCCATTCAAGCTGCTAAACATTATTACCCCTCTTCATCGAGCTATTGGGTAAGGGTAATTTTTTCATTATTGTTGTTACTATTATCAGTCCTAGTGACAAAATGTGCTCCACATATGGCCTTCACACTGGAATTAATTGTTTTAAATTCACTAGATGCTATTAAGTAAACCATTATAAATTGACAACAGAGATACAGGATCTTGCTAAGGATATTCACGCCTAAGAAATAAAAATGAAAATTTGAAAAAATTATTATATATGGGTAGAGGGTTATTATTACCATCAGCTTCAAACTGCGGCTACTCGAACTTGTGCTGGGGCACCCAATGACATACGTATGGAAGTTCTTTATTATGGGAAGCGAAATAAATCCTATTAGCAGTTTAGGTCTCAATTTTGCCCATGTCTTAAGTTGTTTACATCAGAGAAATTTATCATACACACACATATATGATATAGTTCATCATTGGAGTATTTGGGTCCTTGGTCTTGGGTGCCCAGCTACAAAACCCAACCCAATTAGCAATTAATTACAAAAGATTAGGCCATCCTTAGATCCAAAACTTGATACTACTTAAGTTAAATCTGTTAGCAATATCCTACCTCGCTTATGGGCCTTGAGGTCATGGGGTTTATAAGCACATGAGTTCCCTCTCCTTAATAGCAGGTTTTTAAGGGTCAGCTCTATTAATGTATTTTAACATGGCATTGGAGTACGGAGTACCACAGGAATTGGTCGGGTTCCTATCTCCAACCCTGTCGGTAAGGGAGAGTGTTAGCAATATCCCACGTTGCCTGTGGACCTTAAGGCTATGGGGTTTATAAGCACATGGGTTTTCTCTCCCTAATAGATGGTTTTTAAGATTGAGTTCTACTTGTATTTTAACAAAATCTAGTTGAGAATCAGATAGAACACAAATTATATGCAGCTCTAGTAGTCTGGTAGTCATATACTGACAATCTTTGTTTAGGGCACATTTTAAAATTTTTTTATTCCTCTTGCTTTTCTGTTGAAGGATGAACTGCTTTGGGCTGCTGTTTGGCTTTTCCGAGCATCAGGCGATGAATATTATCTAAAATACGTGATTGAGAATGCCGTTTCTATGGGTGGAACTGGATGGGCTGTGAGAGAATTCTCATGGGATAACAAATATGCAGGCGTACAGGTTCTTTTAACAAAGGTAAAATAATCGGCTCTCTTCTTCAATGTTTGTTTTCCCAAATGGCATCCAAAAGTCATATCCTTTGCAATGAGAGAGAGAATTTCAAGGTAAAGTTTTCTATCTAATCATTCAAACGTGTAAATTAATCCATTAAATAACAATCTTAAGGCGGGAATTGTATAAAATGTTTAAACTTTACAATTAATTAAAAAAGAATATCTTGTTGAAACTTGCAATCAGGTATTGATGGACGGTGTTGGGGGACCTTACACTTCCACGTTAAAGAAATATCAAGCAAAAGCTGAGTTCTTCTTCTGTGCATGTTTGCAAAAGAATAACGACTACAATGTTGAAATTACACCAGGTTTATTATTATTGTTGTTGTTGCTGCTGATGTTGTCCTTCTTGTTGTTGATGTTGAATTTGTATTCTACCTTGTTCATTGTTAGGGGGCTTGCTGTATGTTGATGACTGGAATAACATGCAATATGTTTCGTCTTCTGCATTTCTCCTGGCTGTATACTCTACCTACCTATCCAAATCAAATGCTCAGCTAACTTGCCCAGAAGCCAAATTCCAAGCTTTGGAACTCCTCAAGTTCGCTCAATCACAGGTTTGATTCTTCTTTTATCTTATACTACGGTGTCAAACTACAGAGTTTTGCTAAAATGGTTATAGTCCTCAAGTTCACACTTGTCAGTTTACTGACCCGAATCATATTCTCCCCATTGCATTAAAAAACCAAGAGTTGGACTTCTCTTCTCTTTAAGAAAATCCATCAGAATTTTAGAAATCCCATGCCTTTTAAGAGCTCCACACATTGAGACCAATCGTAGGTTCAAAATCCCAGATTCTCGAAATCTGTCTAAAGTCTAAAATTTCCTTAATTCTAATCCCCTTATTAACAGAAACATATCGAAACACAAATTTATTGTTTAGTCCAAAATTGCACCTAGCGTGAATGTGAGGGTCTTAGATTAAGGTGTAAATCCACTGATGCCACCGATTGATAATAGCAAACGCCTTTTCAAGTCATAGTTTTAACAATTCATTGCAACCGAGGCACAGAATCAAACATCTAGAGCTTAAGAGTGCATCTGGAAAGCTCAATTCTAATAACCTACCATGTGGAAACTGCAGGCCGATTACATTCTTGGGAAGAACCCGAAGTCGATGAGCTACTTAGTCGGCTATGGAACAAATTATCCAGTGCAAGTTCACCACCGAGGCGCTTCTATCGAATCCATATCCATCCTTCCCTCTAAGGTGGGATGCATTGATGGGTTTGAGAAGTGGTACAGCCTCAATGAGAGCAACCGCAATGTCATCGTTGGAGCCCTTGTTGGAGGGCCAGATCGCAAAGATGACTTCTCCGATGAACGCAACAACTATGAGCAAACAGAGCCTTCCCTCGCAAGCAATGCTCCCCTTGCAGGCCTTTTTGCCAAATTGAACAGCATATGGGGATATCCAGGTATGTCAGCTGTTTTACCTATCTGGATGACAGTATTTCAGCGTTCATGCCAAAACAAATTACTACAGCCGTAAACAAATCAGTAAAGAAGGGACCCAAAATGAAATTGTTGAAAGAACTTTAGAACCTGTCTTCCAAAATTTTAGGATCTGAGACTTGTTCAAAATCTAAATTTAAAAGAAATTAATTTTTGACTAAAAAATTTGATTACCCGAAATCCAAAAATCCTAAATAGATAAATATTTGAAAGATCTTCTACAACATCTCGACTCTGAAACATTGTGGAAATTGATCTTAATGGAAATTGAGAAATCCCAAACCCTACAAAGACAGAAGTACAAACTTCACACCCTTCCAGAGAACCTTGTATTAACTTACAAGCAACCACAATATTTAGGAAAATAAGAAGTCTCAAAAAATTTCGCAACACACTCTACAAAAGAATGCACAAAAGACAGCTCAACTTAGCATAGGAGAGAAGCACAAACTCAAGCTCAGATTTATAATGCAATACATGCCAAAATTTTAAAACAAGCTAACCCATAAGGTATGGGCGCCCAAACCTTAAAAATCCTCTCTAGGTTACATGCCATATCATCAATATATACACACCTATTATCCAATTACATCGTGATTTTTCATCCAATTTTGTTCTCTACCAATTAAAAAATTATACATCAACAAAATAAAACAGAAAATATCTAAGAATGATCAAGAAACAATTATAGAATGAACTCCTAAAATCTGTATCTTTCTGAGCACCGATAGGGTTGGTTTTCTTCATCTTCAAACAAAAGAAAAAGTAAGGGATGGAGTTTTGAAAAAAACAAAGAAGAGAGAGAGAATCTCCCCGAGAGTTGGTGTCACCTCCTATGACCAAGTATTTCTGTTTTTAAAAAATTCTCAAAATTCTTAAAGCAAGTTCAGGTGCTCATTGACACTCAGATTTTCTAATTACATGTAGATATGGTCTCACACTAGTTTCTATAAAAAATTAAAGTGAAACCATATAACAATGGTCTAGATTAATTTATTTAATATATTTACCATTTGATACTTTTTCTGGTAAATTTTCAAAATGATCCAGCCAATCATAAAACTCAAAGGCAATATTAAGGATGTGATCTTCACTTTTTTCCATATATTCTGATTCATGACCATTGTTTGTGTATTCTTGAATATATCCAAAAAAAATTATCACAATTTCATGAGACAATATGTTCTGCATAAAAGGACTAACTTATATTATCTGAGAGAATGCCCGGTTGTTACTTTTGGATCTGAATGTAGAATCTATCCCAGTAATTTCTTAGACTGTCTCAACCATTGCATCTAATTTAACCCCATTTATAGCCCAAAACATGATAGACGACGCCCACATGCAAGACATACAAGGTGTTTGTTTGTAGGGAGAGTATTTATTTAAAATAAATTTAATTTCCACACATTGAATTAGAAATTCCTACTTTTATGGAGCATTTTATTCTATTTTTACTATAAAATTGTTAAAGATATGAAAAAAAAAAAACGAATCCTTGAACGAGTTTGTATAAAGTTTGTTATATACTTTGGTTTGTGGATCCAGTTTGTTCTCTCAGATAGCTACCTATCTCATGAATTGCACTTATATTCAATTTAAACACTAATTTAAAGTTTAAAACCGATAAGATTTTATCATCAGATAAAATTGAAATTGTGACAGCCTTCAAAAACATGATTTCATTTATCTAATAAAGATGAAATTTTATAAGTATAATACACATATAAAGGCTTTTCCATTCTACTCATCCATGGGAGCCCAGTGGCTCCATAAGGCCATTTGCACCAAAAAAATTGCAAATTTGTTTGCAAGTGATCCTTGTTCCATCTTAATATAAAAAGAGATTATTGTGACTGTCAAATAATTCTAGACTTAATTTGGTCAATTTGAAATATTTGACTTAATTTGGTAAAAAAAATTGTTGATTATGACTACCGAATGAATTTTGGTCATTTGTTCATTCAGCAATTGTGATTTGTCTATAATGGCAAGAAAAAAAAATGAAAAATTCATACAAGAAGTAACTAATAGAAAATTGAATTTTAATATTTAATTTGCTAAATTTTAAGATTTGATTTGTTCTCATTATATTAGAATAAAAAATGGGGAAATTCCTGTAAAAAATCTACTAAAGGTAGCAAAAGATATTTTAAGATTGGATTTTTTTTGGAAGGATATGGTCTAACCTTATTATATTATTTAATAAATTCATGACATTTAAAAATATAAGGAATCGAATAAATTTTGTGAGTGAGAAGGATTTGAACTATATTTTTTATATTAGTATCTACAGTAGATAAATTTCTATGAAACTTTTGTGAAGTGGAGAAATAATTATAGACATTAATTTTTCAACCAGTGTCGCTTATGCAAAGCTTATGTATCTCGCAAGTTAGTATTGAGAAATTGTAAAATTTGTGAAAAAATGTTTAAAATAGGAACAAAGGATTTTAAAAGTAGATTTGTGAAAAAAATTGTATTGGAGAATTTAGCTGGTCTGAACTTTAAAAATAAAAATATTTGTATCTGATAAAAAAAAATTTAAAATAACAAAAAAAAATAAAAATCCTTACTTTTTCTTTACCCTATTACACGAATTCTTTGCCTTGTAAGAATCGGATAAGTTCGGTAGTCTCGAACGAAGAAACACCATCCTCACTTTATTGCAATTTTAACAAGAGAACAAGATCTTGAAACGTATTTTTATGACAATTTTTTTCATGTTATGTTATGGCTTTGAGCTCATGGATCAAGTTTATGGGGATATCTGGTCTATTTTTGTTATTAGAATTTAATCTCCTATCAAACAGCGGAAGTAAAAAATGAAATCAATCCAAAACAATCAATTCACACGAAGAAGACAAATGATTTATATGGTTTGGTCAAAAGGCTACGTCTACGAACAACACGAACAAATTCCACTAAAATTAAAGTGGTTAAAATTACAAATCTCTCATTCAAATTCGTCCCTCTCTTACACAAAAATACAAATCAATTCTCAATGATTTTCTCTCTTCTCTTCCAAAACGAAAACTCTTGTGGTATTTGAGAGAGGCCACATGCCAAGCCCACGAGAGATAGACAATTTTCTAACTTAGAGTCTTTTTCTAATATTACATAGCAACCGAAAATAGAAATAGAGACAAAGTAAGAGAAAGAGAGAAAAGATAAAAAGTAGAATTCCTCACCTGGTTCTGACTCCAATCGTGCCATATCTTATGCTTCAGCGAAATTTGTATTATCCGCTTGACCTCTTATGTTTTATTAATCTTTCGAAATCTACATTGGCAAACTTTGAAATAATTTGACAAAAGAAAGGAAGTATCATTTGTTGGCGATCTTAACATTTGACAAAAAAAAGGAAGTATCATTTGTTGGTGATCATTTTAATTTGTGTAATTTGAAAAAGAACATTCTTCAACTAATATAGACTTCAAAGTGTCTAATTGGACCCTCCAAACTCTCACAAAATGAACCGTTCAAAATCCCATAATTTCTGAGCCTTTGTAGTGAAGAATTTTGAATGATTTCTAACATAATATTTTCTTATTCCTAAATAAATCAACAAAATTAGGGTAGTCATTTAGACACCCGACTTTTCTTTTAAAAGACACCCGATTTCAAAATTTCGTACAAAATTACCATTTTGCCCCTCAGTTTTGTGGAGAGGAATCGTCTTTTGAAAAAACTGAGAGACAAAATGATAAATATCACATAAAATTTTACAATCGGATGTCTCATAAAAGAAAAGTCAGGTGTTTAAATGGCCACTTCAAAACTATCTATTTTATACTTGTCATTTATGCATGGTTTTACTTGAAGAAAAGAATGTCAAAAGAAAGCCATTGACTGAGGAGCTAATCGAAATCCGCCTTTAATTTTGCAGGTCCCGTGTACAAAGATTCACCCGCCTCTGTGTCACCACGCTATCACAACACAAGTGAGTAGTGCTGCCTATAACAGTTTACTTAATCTAATTTTTTCCCCTTAATTATCACGAAAAATTCCACTTTTATACTGAAAATGAGAGTAATTTCCACAGATACCGAAAATCGTGGAGATTATCGATAATCACCAACAACCCCCATTTGTCTATCCGTGACTGTTAGATAGGGAAATAGGAACATAAGAATGTATGACACAATCCAAATGAAGGATTTTGATTTTAAAACTGGTGCTTTTCATAAAATCGAATACTGATTTATTAAAATAAATAAAAATATCATTTTTTAATTTTAGCTTTTGTAAAATGGCAATTTTAAAATTACAATGAAGCTATTATCAAAAGCTAAAAGTAAAAAACACTAAGGGCAAGTGGTGTGGGATGGATATATATGGCTGGCTATGTCACTAAATATAGCCAGCCATATAATTAAATAGTATTTATTTTTATGACATAGCTGGCTATAATTTTTAGCCAGCCTCGTCACACGGTATAGTGTTAACTAGAATCGCTATTTTTTAATATTTTATTATTATTTTTTTACCTACATTTTTTTAACAAATTAAAAAAAAATATAAAGACATTACATATTTTTCACAAGTAATTAAATAAATTAACAAATTATACCCAAAAAATAATTCACAAGTTATTTTTTATTTTTTTATGAAAAATAAAATAATAAAGTAAAGAAAAAAATAATTATTTGCCCTAATATACAAATTATACCCAAAAACAAAACAAAAAATTCAAAATAATCAAATAAATAAATAAAAAGAGAAAATCAAAAAAATAAAAACTATATACAAGTTATATATATACACACATATAATATAAAAAAAAGGAGAGAGAGAGAATGGCTGGCTACATGTTTGCTAACTGTAGCAAGCCATTTAACCATAAGTGATATGGGCCCCACATTTAGCCATTGCTACACAGCACATGCACGGTGGCCATATGGCCAGCTAGCTCGCCATATGGCCACTACACCACTTGCTCTAAATTTCTCATCTTCTTTCTCAGTTAGATCCTAATGTGGTAAAGGCCACCAATGTTCAAATCAAAACCTTTATATCTCATAGTCTTGTACATTATCACAAATATCGTTCTCAGAATATTAATTGTGACAGGTCTTGGAAGAATGTTAATAAAACAAAACGTGAGAATTTAGAATTGAATTTGATGAGTTAAAAAAAACATATTGCACCTTATTTTATTGTTTAAAAAATTGGTGTTAAGAATGAGTGAAATATAAAAAGTGATTCTATAATTAAATTTAGTTAGTTTGAAAGATTTATTCTATCATATATAAACATAAAGTTTTAAAAAAAATTACAATAAAATTTGTTTTGTATTTGATGAAGTTACATTTTATTCTAATTTTAACTGAGTTTGACAAATTTTTGACCTTTTGCTGGACGGACACGAAAAAACCTAGAGTTTGACTGTCCGGGCGGCTTCGGTTTACACATTATTATTGGTGCAGAATCTAAGACCTTAGATTTTATTTAACTCAAATATTTTATTTTACTAAATATGATGCAAGCAAACTTTCCAATTCTGCAGGCCCCGTCTCCAAAGATTTCCAAGCACCAGTATCACCGCCTCATCACGCAACAAGTGAGTAGTATTTTTTTAATAAGGATACTCATCCCACATTTAGAGGTGCGTCTAACATCCGGAATATACGAAATTATCTACGTATATATATTAAGAAAGTGTAAGTTATGTCAAACTTAAAACCTGTAGTTTAATTTTCAAAGTTAAAAAGTCAAGAAATTCTAATTAATTGTGTCAGATAATAGATCCTGATGAGATGCGTGGTTTAACATTAGAGCTATTATAATCTAAAAAATGAGACTCAATTGAATGATGTTAACAATTTATTTGAAGATTAAGATGATTATTGAAAAACTATTTTAGTCTATCATTATTGATCCAATGAAAATTGCAAAAGGTTGATCTAAGTTTTAGAAAGAAAAAAATAATAATTTTGATAAACTGGATTGAACATAAAATAGGTCTCACATACAGCCCTTGTGCCCAGCGCCAAAAATGTCGGGGCATTTTGGAGTTTTGCAATACAAAATTTATAATTCGAGGCTTCATCATCATCATCTAAGTCATTTAACTCATTAATTTGTAGTTGGCTTTTAAATTTGGTTTTTAAAAATTATTTTCATGACAGTTAAAAAAATTATATAGATGTATAAATTATCATTATGTCTACCATATTGTAAAAAATGAAACACATTAAATGATGTTATCTTTTGATTTTTAAGATTAAAATGAACTATTGACGTATCATGATTGATCCAAATGATGATACATCAAATTAAAAATATAAAAGGTCGATCTAGTTTTATAAAGAAAAATAATAATTTCGATAGATTGGATTCAACATAAAGTAGATCCCACATAGAACCCTTGTATCCGGTGTCGAAAATGTCTAAGCATTTTGGAGTTTCACAATAAAAAATGTAAGATTTTAGACATCATCATCATCATTTATCTCTTCAATTTAGAGTCAGACTTTATATTTGGCTCGTAACAAGTTATTTGTATAGATGGACTATCCTATCTAACACCAATAGAACTTAAACCCACTGTCTCTACACTATACAATGTGCCTTGATCAGTTGTGGTACTCGTCACCGTGTAACTTAAGGCACTTAGCATATTCTTTTGCAAATTCATGCACTAACTAGGGTTTCCTGCACCACTTACAGCTCCATTCGAATTCATCCACTCAATAACTGATAAATGGACGGTTGGAGGGAAGATTTACTACCGCCATAAAGTAACTGTCAAGAACACTTCGGGGAAGGCCATTGCTAAGCTTAAGCTAGTGATGGAAGATCTTTCAGGCCAAATTTGGGGCCTCTTGCCGTGCCCAGAGAAGAACACATACGAGCTTCCGCCATGGATTGGCGTCCTAAAACCAGGCTCACAATTCACCTTTGTTTATGTTCAAGAAGGACCTCAGGCAAAGATTTCAGTTCTAAACTATAGTTGAAATATTCCCAGGAAATGTTAATTGCGCTTCTTTTTTGTAAGGTTGGATCAATTTCTGATGGAGAGCTGGAGCTTCTAATAGATTTTTGTTTAACTGTTCCTTCCATTATCTAAGGTTTTTGATCATTGATTGCTTATATTGAAATAACAATTTCCCATGTTTCAAAATAACCTTGTAATCTTTACATAAGGTATTTAAAACAAAACCAAAGTCAATGACTGTAATAATATTCTATTATCAAATTCAGAGTAGAAGGCCTATCAAACAGCCATGAAATTCCAAGTTCGAAAGAGTTAAAATTGAATCTAGTAACCCTGCTTTGTCTATGGATGTCTGAGATAGGCCAACCAATGTATTGTGCAATTTAGAATACTCAACTTGAACCTTAGTTTTTTGAGGTCAAGTTTGGGTTGATTTAGGGTGTAGAGTCAATCTCAAGATGGTTGTAGTTCAAATTTGGGCCAGTTTGAATTATGCGTTGTGTTTAGAATGGGTTATATTGGATCAAGTTTAACTTGAGCTGCATCTTGGAATTGGGTTGATGATCTAAAACAAAAACATAAAGGGAAAACTAAGTATATTCTCATTAATATTTATAAACATATTTATGGAAGACATTTGATTGTAACTTGCGCTCTTTGTGATCTCTAATATCTACTTACCAAACATAACATATATTCAAATTCTAATAGAAAATCTCCCATCTACGAGGTTCTTATCTTCACATATTCTAATATCCCTCTCAAACTCAAATAAATTCATAATTTCATTTTAAATTTATTTGGCTAAATAATCCAATAGTCAGATGCCACCATACAAAAGAAATGAAATGGATCGGTGGTATGGATGTAGACTTGAGCAGACAGTTGGATCAACATGCCAAAAAATGGTGAATATGTGGTAGACTCGGTTAGGCATTCTAGCACCGGAGAACAGCAAATCTGAATGATCATAGCAATTGGGACCACAGTTGAACAAATGTAGAAAGAATTAAGGTAACTTAGAGAGTAGCGCTCTTTAAAAAAGTTTAAAACAATTGCCCAACAATTAATTCCAACAAGCAAATGGCTAAAACTAAGCCACAGCTAGATAAATTTAGAGAAAATTAATGTACATATGCAAATAGTAGCACAGGTAATGATGACAAGATTGATGAGGGTAGAGAGTAACGATAATGGGATTAAACTACTGATGGTAATGATGGTGACCAAATAATCAAGATCATCGATCCACATCAAAATTGGAGGCAAAATTAGAAAGTAGAAAACATAATGGACTAAGATTGTGTTGTTATTAATATTAATGTATATTTTGTTATTGCGAGAAAATGGCGAGGCTGACAAATCTGAGTAAATGTAGAGGTCTAGGGTTTTGTGGGGTGCAATGAAATAGGGCCAGAGTGAGTTGGATGATAGCTAAAAGAGGATAAGTTGGGGCAACTAATTTGAGAAAGAGAAGGAGAGTGACTAGGCTAGGTCACTAACGGAAAGGAACCAAAATAGGTTAAGTTTCCTCGGTTGTGGGAAGTGGAGTTCATGATATAAGAGCTAGCAAGATTAGAGAGAGATTAGATTGGAAGATGATGGGATGTGCAGACAGGAGTTGGATGGTAGCAGCGGAAGGATGGGTTGGAGAGACAAGAAAGCATTTTGTGGTTTATCTAGATAGTTTGGTTAGACAAAAAGCCGTTGGGGATGGGCTATGTGGCAAGCTGAGTAGTAGCGAGAGGACTAGTAGGAACTATATGGGCTATGCTAGGAGGGGATAGGAGCCAAAGCTAGATTAGTAGAGAGGATGCAACTATTGTTTGGGCTAGGCTATGTTGGTTTTGTGTGTTTCAAAGTAGCCACGCAGATGAAGATAGTTAGAAGATAAGAGAAGGATCCACTTGTCGAATCATTTAAGTATTGTACCACACAATGTGTTTCATCTAGATGAGCGCTGCAAGGAAGGTGTATGAATTGACTTAAAACATGAACTGCATAATGAATATTTGGTCGTGTGACGGTAAGATAGATAAGACGACCCACTAATCGGCGATAGATAGTGGATCAGGAGGTAAAGTCCCATTATTAGGAGATAACCACAAATGTTGTTACATAGAAAAATCTGAGATGCGCCCTCCAATCAAATCTGTGTCTTTAAGAATATCCAAAGTGTATTTCCGTTGGGAGAGAAAAATACATTTCTGAGAATGAGCCACTTTGTTGAGCACTGAAAATTACCATTTTACCATTTAATTTTGGATTAATTAGCTTTTGATTTGTAATTATTAGATGCGTTTAATGGAGTTTTCAAGTTTTGTAGTGTATTTGTGAGAATACAAGAAAAAGAAATTAAAATGAAGAAAAGTGGGCCACAGTTCTATTTTTGGAAAGTTTATAATTTTTACCACCTAATTTGATTTGGAATTATTGTAAATTATTATAATTCAGATCCGGATATGAGAGTTTGAATTATAATAATATTTTTTAGACTGTGTTAAATTGTAAAGGTGGTAGAAATTTATAAACACACAAATGGACCCATTGTTCGAGTCTGAAGCCTATATGTCAAAATCCACTAGTATTCCGGACCAGATAAAAATCTAAGTATGGGATCCAAGTCCAAAAGACTAAGTGGGACCAGTGAATTTCGTTTGAAGGATGGTGCCTTATCTGCAAAATTCGGCCATGGTTTGAAATAGACGATGGATTTGGATAAAAGATAGTGGGATTTGAATAAAAGAGTTTGAACCGAAAGAGAGATAAGGAAGAAAATGAGAAAAAAATGGGATAAAAAAGAAGGCTTCATCGGCTGAATTTGAATGGGTCCCTTATCTCATCTATTCTCTCTTCTATAAATTGATGGCTTTGGGTCCATTGAACGGTGACCCGGGCAAGGCATTGAAGGGGCTAAAGTTGGACGGCTAAGGACAGAAAAAAATTTAATTTCTTCTAACTTATTTTATTTTATTTTTATGTAATGAGTTCCAAAAGTTTGTATTTTCTTATATTCCATTTTTTAAATGAAATTCATGGTGGATTCTTTAGATGTATGGTGTTCCCAATTATTAAATATTTTATAGTAATGGTTTTTAAATTTTATTTTAATTCTTTTTATGAACGTTATGAAACAAATTAATTTGTGAATTTTTCAAGGAAAAGTGGAACCCCTGTTAGGATCACTGGGACTTGACCGTTTTTCCATTCTAATGTTCTTTTCAAGAACGATTTATTTTAGATTTGAGAAATGCAAGTTTAAATCCCGCTCAAGCCTAAGGCTTGAAAAATTCTAATTTAATGGATGACGTAATTGTTCTAATTAGAATTCTAATAAACGATGAACTTGAATTATATTTTATAATTCTAGAATATTTCATAGTCTAGGTCATGATTTTATTTTTAAATGGGATAACATGCCGCCTTCGATACTTGTTTCGATTCCATTGTAAACTATGTAAATAATTTATTATTATTGTTTTATTTTATTTATTCATAAAAAAATTCCTTGAAATGATTTAACTAGGTTAGAAATATTTTATTTGTTTCTTAACTTTGTATTTTAAATTAGGTTGAGGTCATTTAAATTTATTCCACCATTTTAATCAAAATTTATAAAATCTAAAATTTTGCTAAATTAAGATTATAACTCCATGTTTTAGAAAATTATTTTCTTAGATCACATTATTTTAATGGTACCATTTTTATTTCATACATATATTTTGTTAATTTCCCTTGGGTACGACCTCGCACTCATTCACTATACTATTAACTGGTTCATGCGCTTGCGAGTTAATTTAAAATCACATCACACTTCAATGCTAAGAAAGTACTTAAGAGTACCTAAATCTTTAATGAAGAATTTGTGTCCAAGAAATTCTTGAAGCGTTGAATGACAACACCATCATTGCTTGTAATAATGACATCATCAACATAAACTAAAATGAGGTGAAAGAGTCGCCATGACGATGAGTGAATAATAAGTAGTGAAGTTTCGATTGCAAAAAACCAACTTGAAGAAGCGTAATAGAAAATTTTGCAAATCATTGCCGCGAAGCATGCTTCAACCCATATATGGATTTGTTAAGCTTGCAAAACTGTTGCTCCCTTTGTCTTGCAAAACCAGGTGAAAGCGACATATAGACTTTTTCATCAAGATCACCTTGTATAAAGGAATTGTTAACATCTAGCTGATGGAGAGACCAACACATAACATATGCAATAGAGAGAAGGGCACGGAAGGTGACCAGTTTGGCAGCAGGAGCAAATGTATCATGATAATCCATCCCTTCAACCTGAGTGAAGCCCTTGGCAGCCAGGCGAGCCTTATAACGTTCAATAGAACCATCTACCCTGTACTTAATCTTATATATCCATTTACAACCAATGGGTTTTTTATCGGAAGGAGGAGAAGTGAGGCTCCCAGTGTTATTCTTCTCAAGGGCCACAATTTTTTTTCCATGACATGTCTCCAACGTGGGATTTGACAGCTTGGAAAAAAGTATGTGGCTCATCTGTTGAAAAAGTGGTGGAAAGGAAAGATCTGTCTGCAACATAGAGGTTAGAAGTAGAAAGGTGATGATAAAGCAGGTAGGGTGTACCTGTCAACTTGGAAGTGAATGGAGAGAGTGGATGCTCAAGAGTGGCAACGGAGCAGTGATAATCGGCCAGGTAAAGTAGCGGATGCCGGATGCGATTGGGCATGTCAAGTGATGAGGAGGTGGCAGGAAAATGAATGCGAGACAGTGCAATAGAAGGAGGGTCATAATTGGGATTGACAGCTTGAGGGATTGGGGGTGAGGAAGTGGATAAGGAGAAGCACCATGGGAATCAAGAGGAAAATAAAAATGGGGTCATCCAATATAGGTAAAGGAGTAACAAAAGATGATGATGGTGTGGACAAAGGAAAACCAAGGTAAGGAAAGATGCCCTCATAAAAAGTGACGTCACGAGAGATGTAAATGTATTTTGAGGAGATGTCAAAGATGTGATAACCTTTTTTACCATGATGGTAACCTAGAAAATACATGGTTTGGTCCGTTGGTCAACTCATGTTTGATGTTATGATTGTAACAAAAACACAAGCTGTCAAAGACACGCAAACGGAATAATCTGGTTTGGAGTGGAACAAAACATCATGGGGTGATTTACCTGATAAAAATGGGGTAGGCATTTTATTGATGAGATAGGTGGTAGTGAGGATGCACTCGCCCCAAAATTGTAAGGGTAGGTGGGCCTGGAAGCGGAGAGCACGAGCAACCTCAAGAAGATGATGGTGCTTGTGCTCGATAATGCCATTTTGCTGCAGAGTTGCAACATAAGTTCGTTGATAGATAACCCCATGAGTTAAAAAGAAATGTTGCATAGTAGTGGAAAAAAAAACTCAGTATCGTTATCAGAATGAATTTATTGGATAAGGGGAAAGAGTTCTCCACGAGTATCCAAATGAAGGGAGAAAATACGAGAATGAAACTGAGTCTTGATCATGGCGAAAAAGGATTTTAAAATATTAGGAGTTTCATACTTGACAAGCATGAGATAAAACCATATACATCGACTAAAATCATCGACAATAGTAAAAAAATATCAAGAGGCATTGAAAGAAGGTTGAGAAAAGGGACCCCATATGTCACAATGAATTAAAGGAAATGGTCTGCTAGTGGTGATAGTTCTATAGGGAAAGGATAATCACGATTGTTTCGTTTAGCAAAAAAATCTCACAAGGTGGATGTTTAGAGCAAGAAATAAAGGAAACATCTTTAGCTAAGGTCTCGAGAGTACGATGGTTTAAGTGGTCTAACTTCTAATGCCAAAGATCATGAGAAGGGGGCGAATAACTGCCATTGTCGAAGTTGCATGGAAGTAGTAGAGCCCTTCATGAACGGTCCCTTGTCCAATCTTCTTCCTTATCACATGCAAGAGGATAAATTTGAATGATGGAATAAAGAAAATATGCTCAAGTATAATGGAGAGAGAAAGATGAAGAAAGATGAACAGTCCCAATGAGTGTCACAAGGGCATATGAGCCATCTGGAAGTTGAACAAAGAATGGAGTAGAACAAATTTTATAGGAAGAAAATAATGATAAGTAAAAACACATGTGAGGGCTAACACCTATATCAATAATCCATACGGAATGAGGACCAATTGTAAAGGCAATACTTGCGAGATCGGCACGAGAAGTGATGCTACCTGAGTAAGTAAGAAAAAGATGATCAGTGGTTGATCCTCGTATAGCAAAAGTATCTGACAAACAGTTGCGTACGTCAGCCATAGAAGAAGAGTCGAGATTGAATCGAGAAATGTGCATAGAAAGGGTGCAAAAATACTATGGCAGAACTATAGCAACACTTCAGAAACATTGTAACGACCACCGATGATAGTGATGGTACTGTAGTAACATTATAGAATACTATAGCAAGCAACAGGCAGCAGCAGTGCAGTGGTAACTATCAACCAACAACAAGCCAAAGGCGCTACAAATAGAGGCTCGAAGCTTGGCCAGGAACAACAGCATCAACAGGAACTTGAGAGGCATTCAAGCGTGCACGACAGTTGCACGAAGAAGAGAAAAAAAGTGACAGAAAAAATTCAGGATCTCCTGTGTCGCACTAGTGATGCAGGACGTCCGTCATTGTTGAGAAACGACTCTCAATTGGAGAGCAAATCTGGAGACAATGGTCTGTAGGAGAAAAAATAGTCATGACGAACCAGATCAAGGGCAGATCTGTGTTTTGCTCTCGGTTGGACGTTGTCGGGGAGGGAAAAATCTTATTGCTTATACATGAAGATGCACTGATCTGGGTTTTCTCAAATCTAGGAACGGCTAAAAGTCCGGTGAAGGAGCATGGTGAGTACATGAAATTGACATATTTTACCTTTGTATTTAGACTAATTAACCCTTATTTTGTATGTTTCAGATATGTTTAATGGGATTTTGAAGTTTTACAGGAAAAATAGAGAAATGCAAGAAAAAGAGCTAAAATAGAGGTAAATGCTTGAAATTGGCCGCAGGGGTCAAAAATTCGGCCGATACTGTGCGTATCGGCCGAATTATATCGGTTTTTTGACGACCGATCTATATCGGCCGATACGTATAGAATCGGCCGTACAAAAAAAAAATTCGGCCGATATGACCGAATTTCTGACCGATAACTCGGTCATGAAATCGGCCGAATTTTAATAATTCGGTTGTTTGGTTTTTTTTTTTAAAAAAAGCTTTTTTTTTTAGAAATATCATACTAGAAAGGATGGAAAGAGAGAAAATAAAATATGGAGAAAAGATTGAAGAAAAAAAATCGCTACAGCTTACCTTTTTCTTCTTTTGCTTCCTCGTTGATCGAAAAATAATAAAATTTTGTTTTAAATAGAAAGTAAAAATTATAATATTTTCTTTTATTTATCTTATTGTAATAATTTAATAATATATTCACCATCTAATATTTTTAGGGTATCCATTCATAGTAATTAAATAATAAAATCTTCTTTAAAACTTTAAAATTATTTTTTAAGCACTGTGTATTTCCAAAATTTGTCAAAATGAATATCCGGACTAATTATAATAACCTGATAAAAACACTTTAAAACTCAAAGGTCTTTTGACACTCTTAAATATTTAAAACACAGTATTTTACAAATAAGGGTATCCCTAAGGTATGCCGAAAACACATTTAAGAGTGTCAAAAGACCTTAAAGTCTTAAAGTATATTTATCAGGTTATCGTAATTAGTCCGCATATTCAATTTGAGAAATTTTAAAAATACACGATGCTTAAAAAATAATGTGCATAGTGTATTAAATAATAAAATCTCGATTAAAACTTTAAAGTTATTTTTTAAGCACTGTGTATTTTCAAAATTTCTCAAATTAAATATCCGGACTAATTACGATAACTTGATAAAAATACTTTAAGACTTTAAGGTCTTTTGACTTTTCTAAATGTGTTTTCGGCATGCCCTAGGGATACCCTTATTTGTAAAATACTGTGTTTTCGGCACACCCTAGGGATATCCTAACTTAAAATAACACTCATTGACTAAGAAAATAAATTATGAAATTATTTTCACAAATTTTCCTCATTTATATCCTTTCCTTGTAATTTTCACAATTTTATTACTAATTATATAATTTCTCGTTATCGTAACTTCAAAAATATATTAGAAGATGTAAATGTCCGATATTTTATGAAAAAAATTACATATTCGATAAGCCCATAATTATCTGCATTTACTGTAATTTTTTAAATTTTTTATTTTTTTAAAAAAAAGGGGTAGGAGAGAGAAAAATCGGCCGATATATCGGCCGATATGAAAAATCGACCGGGATCTCCGCCCGGCCGATTTTTCTACCCCTGATTGGCCGGCAGATCTATTTTTGGAGATCGTGTGAAGTTTACCATATGATTTTAGAATTTATTGTAAATTATCACAGTTCAAATCCAGTTATGAGAATTTGAGTTATGATAATAATTTATGGAGTTTGAATTTTAAATATGGTAAATTCATAACACTTGATAAAAGTGGGCCCATGATCAAAACTCAAGCACAAAGAAGGCCCACAAGATCTCAGTGATTAATTCACTCCTTGGGTCTTACTGTACACGAGAGAACATTAGCATACAGAAGAGGACTGTTCTTTTTGGGTCGTTTCTAAAGATGGAAGGCACGGTGTGAAACAGGACTGGACAAGCATCTGAGAAGTAATTTGGTTAAAATAGCTGATCCAAGATCAGAGATGTTCTTTGAATTAAATGGAGTGTCTTCTGTTGAAGCAAGGTGTTCACATCTGTGGAACTGTCATTGATTACATGAGATGTGAAGTTTTATTGATTACATGGAGGATGATCTGCTCATATTGAATCCCATTCAGCAAAAGGAAAAGAATCAAGCAAGCATACAACCGCGTTTTAATTGTTGGAGGCAGTAACTGTACAAAGCAAGCTGTGACAGAAGATCAAAACAAATCAGTGGCGGTATAGCAGCAAAACCTTCCAAGAACACATGGAAAGCAGAGTAGCCAATACGGTGGAGATTGTGAGCAAATATGATGTAGTTATTGATGCAACAGATAATGTCCCAAGGTGATTAAGCAGAAAAGGTTCGAGAATAACAAAGCAGTGAGGTGGGACTGCCAATCTGTTGATTCGTCTCTCAATTACCTATATGATTGAAAATATAAACAGGACAGAGCATAAGCAAACCCATCAGCGTCCAAGAAGTCAGAGGAAGCCATGCATCAAGCTGCAAATTCACATCTGATTGAAAGAACCAATCAACAGAAGAAAACAACAAAAAAACATTGTTGAGGCAAGCAACAAAAATCTGATTGAAAAATCATTGTGTAAAAATGTTCAACAAGATTTGTTGCTGCTATTGTTGGAATAATGAAAACAAGAGGGTATGTTCAGAAGTTGCACAAGAAAGAAGAAAGAAGAAATAAGAGCAGGTTGCAAAAGGAACAATGCTGAGACAGAAGGAAAAAAGAGAGGAAGCATACAGAAGCAAAAGGAGGCGATGCTATCAAGCTGCAAATTCACATCTGATTAAAATAACCAAACAACAGAAGAAAATAGCAGCCAAACATTGCAGAGACAAGCATAAAAAATCTGATTGAAAAATCATTGTGTAGCAACGTTGCAGCAAGAATTGTTGTTGTTGTTGCAATAAAGAAAACAAGAGGGTATGTTCAGATGTTGCAGCAAGAAAGAATAAATTGTTAGGATTATTAGCAAATAAACCAAATAAAATAACAGAATAAAATAAGCACAATAACACCGACGATTTTACGTGGTTTGGTACACTCGGCCTACGTCCACGGAGCGTCATATAATTTTATTATGAGAGAAGATAATAAACACAATTACAAGAGAAATATTTACCGAGTTTAAACCAAACCCAAGCCTGAACATAGATCAGGAAACTGCATAGCCTCTTGAAGAGCAAAGCCCGACTATCTATCTCACTATATCTATCCCTCTTGATGTAGTGAAGATAGATCTGTTGTTGTGCTCTTCCCTCAACTGGTTGCTCCTATGTTTCTCTCTTGTTGGTTCCTTCAAACAGAATCGACCATGTTCTGCTGTATTTTCTTCTCTGCAACGCTGCCTCTGTGAGCAGAAATTTACGATGTTGTTCTCCTCAATACACGCCTAGGTTCACCTTCCAGCCGTCCAAGAGTAAGCACTCCCTTTAATCAGATCAGCCCCTTCACGCTGCAGTACCTGTCTCTTTACAGTGTGTCCCCAAGCGTTGTTCTCTCCGAACAACACCAGTTCGAGATCACTCTGATCTGTCACACAAGAGGAGAACCCACCTTTGTTCTTCTGCAACACCCTGTATATTGCAGTATTCTCTCTGAACTGTGTATGACAGTCTTCGTGTATGACAGTCCAGATCTCCTTGTATAACAGAGTCTCAGCATTATCTGATTGCTATGTTGCCTCCTCCAGTTCAAGTATCACCTTTTTCTGTGAGATACCCAACAATGCCTATATATAGTTGCTGCCCTTTGGTGGATTTAGTAACTTACCCAAATTGCATATAGCAATTTCTTCTTCCAATTACAAGCTCTGCTGTCTTACCGCAATACCGTCGATGTCCCTTGCCGCAATTGCTATTCCTTCTTTTATCATTAGTTTGAGCAACTTATAATTAGGAGTCCTATCCAAATTAGGACTATGGGTTTGAGCCACACGATCCCAACAATCTCCACCTTGGCGAGAATTCATCAATCCTTGAAACGAGCTGAGACACCGTCCTCCACTCCACCTACATCTCTGCACATTGGCCGCTCCCAACCCTACTCCATCTCCAGCTGCAATCCTCTGCATCTCTGTGTGAGATGAGCGCATCCACCTGTCTTCTTCAATTAGAAGAATTGGCCAAGCCCAAGTCTTCCTTGAATTTGACGCTTATCACCGACTTTGTTAGACCTACCGCATTTTTCTCCATGTGATTCTTCGTTCCATTATCTTTTCCATCTTCGCAAACACCATGGAACCTGGACAGAACATCACAACCTGCAAAAGAAACTTTACTTTTTAAGTCATACCTATCTGTTGACCTTTTGTTTCTTCTCTTCATTCTTCATGCTGCCCGACTAGTAGGATTCATCTGCCTATCGATCACTGTACTCCCCACCAGTGTGTACAGATTATTTTCCTTTTTTCCCTTCATGAGAATCATCGTTTCTTTAGTCACTAAGAGTCCCATCCTTTGCCCTAAAGGTAAACCCGTCAGTATCAAGTGTCCCCAAGAAAATTAATTTTTTATTAACTCAGAATATGCTATACATTCTCCAACATTCTCACAATGCCGTCTAACATCTTGATTTTGACTGTCCCAACACCAATGGTTTTGCAACTCTCACCATTGCCTATAAAGACAAATCCTCCATCACAGTGTTTGTATGTGTCAAATGACTCTCTGCGTGGACATATATGGTAAGAACACCAAGAATCTAGAATTCATTTATCAATTGAATTATCCATACCCGTGGCGATTGCAAATGACACAATAATACGTTCATCATTGTCTGTGTGACCCTGTACGACACTTATTTGAACTAAATTTTGTGATATGAACTCCAGATCCACTTCTTTTGGTTGCAATCCATCATCTTATGCCATTTTTTCTCACAGTAGAAACACTTAAGCTTTCATCCACCTCTCCTTATGGATTTTGACCTTGACTCCCTGAGCTTGTCGAGCTTGTCACGGTCTTGAGATTTTCTAATTTTGTTTCTCCCTCTACTCTATGTAGTGAGAGCCTGTGTCTGAGATGAAGAAGAACCCAACGACTTTCTTTTCATTTACTCATTCAACAAACTGCTTGTCATAGAGTTCATAGTGACAACAGCCTCTGGCGCTGAATTGCTGAGTGACACCACCAAGGTCTCCCAACTGTCAAGTAGAGAACTGAGAAATAGCAGCGCCTGCAACTCACCATCTAACACCACCTTCACAGATGAGGTTTGGTTTATTATACTCTGCATATCATTCAGATGATCCGCAATTGAACTACCTTCGCTGTATTCCAGATTCACCAACTTTTTGATTAAAAACGCCTTGTTGCCTACAGTCTTTCTCTCATACAATCTCTCCAATTTGTTCCAGAGAGATTAAGCAGTCGTCTCAGTGGACACGAGATGAAACACACTATCATCCATCCACTGTCGAATAAACCCAACATACTTTCGATCCTACATTCATCATCAGACATTTTGTCCTTCAGTTTTGTCTTCCCCTTCTCATCAGAAGACTTTGGATCTAACATCTTCTGTCTCCCTTCTATTGGTTTGTAGAGATCTCTACAGTACAATAGGTCTTCCATCTTGGCCTTCCAAGTTAAGTATGCCATTGAGGCTAATCATCCGGGATGTGTTGATCTCCATCTCCACCGATAACCTGAAGTCTTTCACTGTGCTGTATTCCGTTCACCCACGATTCCCTGGTCTCCAACCAAAGCTACTGATTCCATTTGTTTGGATTATTAGGACAAATAATCCACATCAAATAAAAAACAGGAATAAAATAAGCACAATAACATCAACGATTTTACGTGGTTCGGCGCACTTGGCCTACGTCCATGGACCCTGATATAATTTTATTATGAGAGAAAATAATAAGCACAATTACAAAAGAAATATTTATTGAGTTTAAACCAAACCCAAGCCCGAACATAGATCAGGAAACTGTGTAGCTTCTTGAAGAGCGAAGCCCGATAATCTATCTCGTTGTATATCTCAGTGTATATTTATTTCAAACCACTATACATTGGTCTTATGTTGTTATAGCTTATTGTGTGATTGTTCTTTTATTGGTACACTCTCTTATCATACACTTGATTAATCTAATTAATTCGTTGCAAATCATTTGATTAATCAAGAAATTTTTAAAGACCATTAAAATTGATGATTGTTCTATTCATCTCCCCCTCTCTAGGGATAATATTGGACCCGTGTTCTAGCACCCAGCGACTTTCACTGTATTTTACAGTGTGTGTTCAACCCAGGTTTTAGGCGATTGGTCGCATGATCGATAGGTCAGCCCTGTCTCAACGATTGATCATGTCACGCCCCGACCTGATTGTGGGCCCGAAACGCGACTAATTTTTTTTTATAATCTCTCATCACTCAAATCTTAGTTGGGCTGGATCTTTAGAATAAACAATTAAGCCGATAATAAAAATGTCACACGTGCTTTTCACATGTGGACTCAAACATATATCATATCTATCCATATACAAACATATATCATGCAAACAAATATTTCCATAAATATCATCATCAGAGTTACGAACGCAAACATAGTGGTTTATACATGCTGATGAACACTGTAAAATGACCATTTTACCCCTAATTACTGGACCAGTTAGCCTTTGTTTTTGTATATATCAGATGCATTTAATGTTATTTTCAGTTTTGTTCAGAAAAATGGAGAAATCAGGAAATCAGCCTAAAACCAGGAATAATTGCAAGTTTTGAGCTTCAATTGAAATAATTGGATTTCTGATGATTATTTCACCATTTTAGGAGTTCAATGTAAATTCGTAGATCTGGATCCAATTATGAGAATCCGGATTAGTCCAATCATTTATAGAATAATGGTGGATTTATTTTTGAATTCCAGAAGAGAGCTTGCTGAAGTTTGAAGAATGAAGTCCGAAGATTGGAAGTCCATGAACTAGAATGTCAATACATTGGGCCAGGTAGGTGATCTATTTGTACTCTACAAAGTGGGCCAGGCTAGGTGATCTATTTGTACTCTACAAAGTGAGCCAGGCCAGTGTCCAAGTTGAATTCAAGCCCAGCAGGCCAGGTCTCAACAAAGGCCCAAGTCCTTAACCATAAGTTCAAGATCTAATGGAGGTCCATGTGCTCATTTATAGGTCCAAAACCCAAGTCCATAGCCTATTCACACACACAAGCCTGGTCCATTTCCTTGTCAATCCACACCGCCCAATCTCCACTCCATACAATCTTAACCACTCATTTTCATCCATCAATCCTAAACCATCCATCTCATCTCATTAATCATAGGAAACCCTAGATCCACCTACCATATCCAATCCATACATGCATTATCTTATATCTTGTCTATCAAATCCACCTATCATATTGTAATAGCTCGGAATTTTAAAATCAATATATATGTGGCTATTATTTATTTTAATGATGGAAATTGGGAATTTTGATGGAATAAATGTTAAGTGGATCAAAATTTGGGCAAAGGCCCAAGTATGGTCCAATGGACCATGGATTGAATTAAATTCATTTAAATGGTCAATGGTGGTTAATTGGGCCAAGAATGGTCAAATTGGGCCCAATACCCATTTGGGACCCAATGGGTCAAGATGATTTAAGCTCTAAGGTAAATAGGTAGGAAATAAATTTAAGTGGGCCATGGGCCCAATGGTGATCCAATAAGTGGGAATGGATTGAATTGATTTAAATCACCTAAGTTAGTGATGAAATGATCAAGATGGCATAATCAAGTGGGGCCCACCTCCACCTCACCAAGTGAGGTGGCGTGTGGACCAAGGCATAGGTGGGGCCGACCATCATGGTTGACTTGGATAAGTCAAAGGGAATTGAGGAGGAACAAATTAAATTAAGTTGATTTAATTAATGTGAATCACCTAAATTAGAATTTATTAAACCTAGTTGACATGGCCGAATGGGACCCACCTCCACCTCATCAAGTGAGTTGTGTGTAGGCTAGAAGTTAGTGGGGCCGGCCACCATGGTTGACTTGGTCAACCATGGGTGGATTAATGGAGAAGAATCAAGGAGATCAAAGGGGATTAAATAAGAATTAATTAACCTAAGTTGATGATCCAATTAATTAAATGATTAGGTTAGTCAAATTGGGTCAATTGGGGAGTCAAAGGGAAAAGTCAATGGATGGTTTCATCTAATTGAAACCACCCAAACCACTTAGAGAAACACAAACAAACCATGGGCTTAGGGTGGTGGTTTCATCTCAACCACCACTACCCAAAGCATGATGACCCATACCCCTCCATGATGATGGTCAAATGGTCAAGATGGAAAACCAAACCACCCCATCTCAAGGCACATTAAACCGTTGGCTTGGTGGTGGTTTTGTCCCAACCACCACCACTAAGGCATGTAAGCCATGCTTGGTGGATGGAGGGAAATGATGGTGGAGTGTAGCTTAAGCAACCAAATGAGATGGGTTTTCATCTCATCCCATTCTCATCTTACTCTCTCCCTCTCTTGGCCGATCCATACAAGGAGAAAGAAGAAAAAAAACTTAGAAGAAAGGAAGAAAAACTCAAGCATAGGCTGACCATATCAAGACCAAGGCTTGAGACATTCTTTCCCCATCCTCTCCTCCCCTCTCCCTCTCTCAAACCCACTCCATGTTGACCGAACCAAAACCTTGATGATTTCATCTTGATCAAACACATCTTGGCCGAACATTAAGGAGAAGAAGAAAGGAGAAAGGCTAAGGAAATCAAGAGGAGGATAAGAGAAGCCGGAGGAGCCGTCGGAGTGGTAAGTGTTCTTAAACAAGAGTTTACATTTTTAAAGATTAAAAAGATATCATGGAATCCATTTTTCTTGGATTGGATGGTGGCAAAAAATGTTATGGGCCATGGATCTAAAATCCATCCAAGGAAAGGATGAGAAATGGACAAACCCTAATGGGTAAAATAGGTTAAGAAAAATAAGGATGTATTAAGGACATTATGTATTAAGATTTATTAAAACATGGAGATGTGATTTTTGAAGGAACCACGGGCCATAGGGTTCGGCCATGTAGTATGGCCGAACCCCATGGTAGGTAATTAAGTAATTTTAATGAGGCTTTTAGGATTAAAACCATGGAAGGATGAGTTATGATTTTAAGGTTTGAATGATTAAATATTAGTGATTTTTAAAGGGATTTTAAATGAGAAAAACCATGGGATATGTAAATGGTTTTTATGGCCTAAAAAGGCATGGATGAGGATGAACCATGAACCATGGGTTCGGCCATACACCATGGCCGAACCCTATGGTGATGTAATGATGGTTTTAAATGGGTTTAAAGGATTAAAACCATGGAGTAATGTATTAATGATTTGGAGGCTTAGAAGGGTCAAATGTTTGTAAATTTTAAAGGGATTTTAGTGAAGAAAATCATGGAAGATGTTAATGATTTTGATGGCCTCAAAAGTGATAGAGGAAGATGAACCTAATGTTGATCAAAGGGGCTGATTTTAATGATTCTATGACATGATTGGTGAGTCATTAAGGGATCTAAGTTTGTGGATCAAAAATGTGGTAAATGATCCAAGAGAAGTAAGGAGATTAACATCATGGGTTCGGCCATGGTGTATGGCCGAACCCATGACCCATTTAAGAGCCATTTATTGGCTAAGATTAATGTCTATGTATGTGATTAAATTAATGGGGATTAGGTTAAGTAAAGGGCTGTTTTTAATGATTTTATGGCATGATTAAATGAGGCACTCATGGATCCAAGTTATGGATCAGTTATGGACAAAAATTCACAAGGATGGAGGAAGTGTTTAATCATGGAAAAGGAGTGGCATAAATTGTAATTATGGCCAAAATGAAGAACCATGGGTTCGGCAATGGTGTATGGCCGAATCTCATGGAGGTTGGTCATGGACCTAGGTGCCTTATGATAACCTTAAGTATGGATTAAATGAAGCCTAGGGTGCTGGTTTTTAAACTCACAAAATTAAGATAATCAATGGATTAAGATGGGACCCACAAACCTAATTAGTAGGATTCGGCCATGGTGTATGGCCGAACCCCACTAAGGCATATGTTAGGGACATGGACATGATTAAAACATGGGTTTAATTGTTAATTTGTAATAAGGTATCGGACATCGCAAGTGGTGCGCGATTGGTGACCGGATTATTGGACGAAAACGCTAAGGAATATTAGTCGGTATTTGGTAGGATTCCAACCTTATTGTAAGCCATGGATTATATGTGTATGGATGTTTCTTGAATTATTTTGGTAATCATATGATATGTTTAAGATGGGTTTTTATGGCTATGATTTATATATTATATGGCATATTGCATTTACATCTCATGCATGGCATGGGAGGGATAAGGATGGAACCGGAGTCCATGCTCCGTCGGGGCGACCGAAAAGCAAACATGGGGATACCTTGATGAAGGCTTTTCCATCAAGGGGGATATTTGTATTTGTTATATACCTTGATGAGGCTTTGCCATCAACGGGGACAATTGTATTGACTTATCTTGATGAGGCTTTTCCATCAAGGGGGATATTTGTATTTGTTATTATACCTTGATGAGGCTTTGCCATCAAGGGGGACACTTGTATTAACTTATCTTGATGAGGCTTTTCCATCAAGGGGGATATTTGTATTTGTTATTATACCTTGATGAGGCTTTGCCATCAAGGGGGACACTTATGTTGATTTATCTTGATGAGACTTTTCCATCAAGGGGGATATTATGTATGATTGAAAAAGGACATTGTACAATGGTAAGGATGATGGGTGGGACTTATGACATAAGACACCCATGGCATGGCATTGATTTCATGGTTTTGTTATATTATTCCCTATATTCATTGTATCACTAATCCATGTGTTAGCCCTACTCGGAGTACCTACTGGGCGCGTTGTCTAACGCCCTACTTCCACCTTAGATGATGACGTAGGAAATGGCGGAAATGAAGGACGTGATGGAAGCCAAGCGTAGGAGCTTGGGGGAGTGAGCTAGTTGATTTATTTAAGTATTATTTTGGAAATGTACTTTGAGTAACTTAGCTCTTTGGACTGTAATAATTTAGACTAGTGCTATGGTTTGGACTTTACTTTTGGACGTTATAATTTTGAGGTATTAGTATTAATTAAGTGATGTAATTCCTTGCTATCTAAAATTGGTAGGATAGACTCTATTATAATTCCGCATTAAGTTATAATTCCGCAAGCTTACTTTCTACGTGTGAACCGTTCTTCGTGGACTTAGTTCCACGCACACGTAGGGTTGGCCAGTTAAGGGCCGGGGTTTAGAAGTTCGGACTTAACTTGCATCCTGACGTCTAGCGCCCTTTGTCACTCTATAATTCAAGAAAAAAAAAATAGACTCTGATTTTCGGTTAATTAAGCGAGTGAAAAGGGGCGGGCGCTACACATATAGGTTGACCTTAGAATCTCATTCATTCATAAATCATCTCATCAATTTCATAATTAATTTTAGTTCCAACCATTAGATCTTAGGACATTTCATCAGAACCATCTATCTCATATATGCATATTAGGTAAAACTCTAGAGCCTCCATCCTGATCCATCTCATAAATTACTTTGCATTTAATCTAGGCCATCATCATATCATCTATCCATCTAAACCTCTAAATCATAACCCTCTTTAGCTACCTCATCATTCCTATATTTTATTTCATCCAAATAACCTTAGATCAATTAGATCTTAACCCAAAGTAATCATAGCCATCCATTCAGTTAAAACCCCAGGATTAAGAATAAAACCAAAATCCCATCTAGGTTCATACCACATCACCTACCCCTCATCACCCAATCCCAAGCAATCCAAATTCGGGTGAAGCAAGAAATTGAGAAAAAAAGGGGATTTCGAAGACAAATTTTAACACAACTTTTGTATTTTGACCATAACTTTTCACTCCAATATCTGATTTCGTTCATTATTGTTGCGCTGGAAAGAATACTTAAGGGATACCAATTTTGTAGTTTAAAAAAGTTCAAGATTTGGACGTTTATTAGGTCAAAATGGATCTGCAAGATGGTACATGTATAGAAAAATGGGATTTGGCCTAAATCCCAATTTTTTCTCCAAATTCCTATATTTTCTCATTCTCTGCTTAGTCTCCAAGCCAAGACACCCCAAAATTAGTGTATGCCTTGTAACCCTAGCCTTTTGACTTAAAATCTTCTCCATCCACTTCTAAAGGAGATCCAATCCAAGCCATCAATTCAAAACTTAGCCCAGATTTAATTCCAACCGTCCATTCCAAACCTGAGTCTATAAATAGAGCCTATGGACTCCATTGAAATTTGAATTTGAGTAAGGATTGAAGGAGCACTGAAGACTGAAAGCTGAAGAGAATAAAGAAGAAAGAAATTTTCGAATTTAATTTGTAAGTTCTTGTATTTTCTGTCTTTGATGCAAAAACTTCAAAAGCATTGTAATTCCATATTCCGATTTATTTGAATAAAATTCATGGTAGCTTAATTTAGATATATGGTTTTCCAATTATTGAATATCCTGTAATGATAGTTTGAATTTTTGTTTTAATTTATCTTATAAATGTTATGTTAGAAATTATTTTGAGAATTTTCAAAGAAAAGCAGAATCCCTTTTAAGATCGGCGGAACTTGATCTTCCCAGTCTAATGTTCTTTTTAAGAACAACTTCTATTAGATGTGGAAAGGCAAGTATAAATTTATGCCCAAGCCTAAAGCTTGAATTAGGAATTTCTTTTTTAATAGAAGTCATAATATTTTTAATTGGAGTTTTAATAAAAGGCAAATTTGAATATGTATTTGACAATTCTTGAAGATTTCATAGTCTAGGCCGTGATTTTATCATCAAATGGGATAAAATGCCTCCATAAATACTTGTCTCAATTCCAATGTACATTATGTGAATATTTCATTATTTTTATTAAATTCTTTATTCTTTTCTTATTCTCTCAAATTCTTTTGAACTAGGTTGAGATTGATTTGATTGCATTTTAATTTTGTTCTCTTAAACTGTTTTGAGATTATTTATAAATTCTAGAATCATGCCATTGCTTTAATTATTATCGGTTAGATTTTAGATTTAGATGATGATACTCTAATTTTTAGATTAGTTTCTTAAAAGTGGTATACAACTAATTTGAAGTCATATTTGTAAAAATAGAACTTGATTTTCATATTTAGGTTATTTCTAAAGATCTAGATTTTTTCAATCACATCATTTCAATTTCATATATTTTGTTTTTACATATATTTTGCTATTTCCTTGTGAGGTTGACCTCATACTCTTAACGCAATACTATTAAATGGTTCGTGTGCTTGCGAGTTATAAATTTAAAATTTGTACAACAAGTTTTTGGCGTCGTTGCTAGGGAAACATGCAAATTATATGTTTTGAGATATTGTGATTTTAGAAAATATTTCTATTTTTGGAATCATCTAATTTAGGCAACTTTTTAAAATTAGAAAGTTTTATTGTTAGAAACTCTAATTTTGGAACGTTGCCTAAAATTAAGATTTTCTTTAAAGTAGAAAGGATCTTAGAATTTATCTAAACATGGAAACTTTGCTAAACTTAGAAACTTGTTGAATTTAGAAATTTCTATTTTTGGAAATTTGATAAATTCAACTAGTTTCTCCTTTTAGCCACTTTCTAATTTTATAAATATGCTTTATTTTAGTTATATTCTAATTTTAGAAAAAGATCTAATTTTGGAATGTTTTAGAACTTTTGTCTATGAAAAGTTTTAAAATATTTATTTTGAGAAACATCACATTTTTAGAAAATTGTCCAACCTTGGAGACGTCTAACTTTGAATAATTTCTAAACCTAGGAAGTTTTTAATTTTCGATCATCATCTAAATTTAGAAGGTTTCTAAATAAATATTTTTTTTTGTTAATGGTATTTAATTTAGAAATTTATTTATGATCTTGTATTAGTATTCTTAATTAGGATTCAATTATTTTAATCTCTCTTAGTTATAGTTTAGGAATTTGTATTTAAATAGTTAATGCATTCTTGAGTTAGAGTCTTCACCTATGTTCATGTGTTGTTCTTTTCAAGAATTTTTAAAAATCGCGAGTTGAGATTGTTGGAAAATGCGCGCATAGGCTAAGGTAACTTCCTAACTACTTTCTTTTGATTTATCTTTTTTTTCATGCATTCATATAGATTTTATTAGGGTTCTTGCATTTATTTTGCATTTAAAACTAAAATAAAAAATATTGGATATCTATTTTGATCATGCATTTAGGTTGCTAGTCTTATGCATTCGTGTAGATTATTTGCTTAATTGTTTGCATATTTGCTTGTGAATTTTGCATTGCTAGATTTAGGTGTGCATTCACAATAGAAAAATAAAAAAGATTAGTAAATAAAAATGGTTCATGCACTTTAAAGTAAAATCAAAGTAGCAATCATTAGTTAATTTTTAGGGTCTTTCATGCTCCATAGGACAGCTTTTATTCAAATAATTTTAAACAACCAATTCTAATTTTCCTTCAATAACAGTGTCCAGGCTAGTTCTGTCACCAAGACAAGCGGTTGAGCATCGTCTAAGGCTAAGCTGGGAAGAGATGTCATCTGTGCTCTCCAACTTACCTGGGAACTTACCTGGCCGAGATTGAGGTTAAACTCTTATTTGGAGATTTAGAATTTTTGAAGAAAAGATTAGGAGCCAGTCTAGAGACCTACGTTAGTTTAGGTTTTTATTTTTAGTTTTAGGTAATTTATATTGCTTGAATTTTTTTTGTCTTGTTTTGTCTTTGTTAGTGAAAATGAGTGTTTGGAGACGCAATTCGACTAAGTGATTGGTTAGAATTGAATCCCCAAATTGTGAATATCCCGTCAGTTATCAATCAATTATGGACGACAATAGGGTCTATGGGTTCATGGCAGTTTCAACATTAGAACCCAATCGTTGTAACCATGGTGAGGAGAGTCTGACCAATGGTGGCAAGAATCTAATTGTTGAGGGGAATCATGAGATGAATCCTAGCTTTGAGGAGAATCCTATCTAGGTCTTTCCTCCGTATGACATGAATAATCCATGGGATTTTACCAGATATGTAGAACCGGGAGAGTACTTAAAAGTAAGATATTTTGCAAGCCCTCAATTTCTCAATAATTTATGTCCCATTATACCATTTCTTCCTACATAGAGCCACCCAAGTCACCATAATCACCATCTTAGGTCAACTGTTATGTCAGTCAGTCTAGAGTCAGTCTAATTTAGGATTTTTGTTTTAGGTCCATTGTAAGTGAACCCTTTTAAATACACTTGAACCATAATTAACACTGTTCCAAAAAAATTTTGATTTGTACTTGATCATTGTAGATTAAGAAACATTGAGGACAATGTCTAATTTAAATTTGGGAGTATCAAAATGGGATACACTAGTTGAATCCAATAAAAAAAATTGAGTCGACTAAAAGTTTTTGTGAGTAAAAAAAAAAATCAATTAAGGGAAGAGTAAGTGAACATTGAGACTACCCCTTGTGAGAAAAAAAGAAGAAGAGATTTGTTGATTCTAAGTGATTTTTCAATATTAATAGGTAAATAAAAATTTTGATATCATACTTTCTCGATAAGATTTTTATAGGATTTATATTCGGAACAATTTTTACACAGCCATATTAAAATTAGTTGGAAAAAGAAAATATTTCATGAGTTTAGTTATCACAGGAGGAATACTAATAGAGACTTAAACCCAGTGAGCTTTAGACTCATTCTATCATTCTGAGGGATATAAGTGAACTCATGTTTCTTTAAGCGCATTGAGTCATTGTGAGATCTCATTATCCTTTGATTAGGTCATATTAATAAGAACGCCATCAAATTTGAGTTAAAATGCCTGAAATTTTTCCAAATTTATTTGAACAATGAAATCATCGTACGAAGCTTAGGATAGGATATAGGCCATTTTTTGACCGTTTGAGCCTCCAAGCGCACCTATTTTGGTCATTTCATCTTGATAGTTCCCCAGTTGAGCTTAATATAGCCTAATTCTTGACTTGCCATATCTACCATACTTAACTTTGGTTATGGAGTTTGAGCCAAAAATTTTTATCCATGACCTATCTTCATATGAGAAAAGGTTAGGAAAGAAATTGGGATGGAATTCATTAAAAAATATTATGGTAAGCAAGAAAGAAAAAAAATAGGAACATCCATACATCAAAAAGGGATGTTGGAAAAAAAATTTGAAAAATAGAAAATGAATACTTTGATAAAAGAAAAATGAGCAAATTTGAGGAAAAGTATCCCGATCACATTATGAAGACCTCTAACCCTTTTTTTTTTATCAAAGTGTTAATTTTTAGAGTCTTTATCCATTCTTTAACATGACCCCGTCCTAAGCTATGTTTCGTCCTATTCAGAAGTCATATTGATCTTAAGTCTAAATAGGGCATTTCATGTGGAGAATAGAGGGAGAAAAATAATGGTGTTTAACTCAACGTTCTTGGGAAAGTGGAATCCATTCATGAGATCTATTTATTTTCTTTGATATGTACCATCTTTTCTAAATACATATGTGAGATATTTTGATTTGAAAATTTTGATATTTGTGGGTATCATTACTGAAAGCCCTTACGAAACTATAACTCATCCACTAGTGGTGAGCTAGGGGTTTAAAGGATTGTTGCATATGCTAAATGCAATCGAGAATGCTAGACAAAGTGATATAGTTTAGGATTTTTATTTTATTTTTAGAGTTTTTAGTTTTTTTTTGGCTCAAGTACTAGCAAAATCTAAGTGTGGGGATATTTGATGAAGAATGTAAAATGACCATTTTACCCCTAATTATTGGACAAGTTAGCCATTGTTTTTGTATATATTAGATGCATTTAATATTATTTTCAGTTTTGTACAGAAAAATGGTGAAATTAGGAAATCAGCCTAAAACCAGGAATAATTGCAAGTTTTGAGCTTCAATTGAAAGAACTGGATTTCACCATTTTAGGAGTTCAATTGTAAATTGGCAAATCTGGATCCAATTATGAGAATCCGGATTAGTCCAATAATTTATAGAATAATGGTGGATTAATTTTTGAATTCCAGAAGAATGTCTGTTGAAGTTTGAAGAATGAAGCCCGAAGACTGCAAGTCCATGAGCTACAATGCCAATCCATTGGGCCAGGCTAGGTGATCCATTTGTACTCTACAAAGTGAGCCAAGCCAGTGTCCAAGTTGAAGTCAAGCCCAGCAGGCCAGGCCTCAACAAAGTCCCAAGTCCTTCAGCTCAAGTTCAAGATCTAATGGAGGCCCATGTGCTCATTTATAGATCCAAAACCAAAGTCCATAGCCCATTCACACACCCAAGCCATGTCCATTTCCTTGTCAATCCACACCACCCAATCTCCTCTCCATACAATCTTAACCACTCATTTTCATCCATCAATCCTAACCATCTATCCCATCTCATTAATCATAGGAAACCCTAGATCCACCTACCATATCCAATCCATACATGCATTTACATGCAGATTAGGTAAAACCCTAGAGCCTTCATACTAATACATCTCATAAATTACTTTGCATTTAATGTAGGTCATTCATCATATCATCTAGCCATCTCAACCTTTAAATCATAACCCTCCATTAGGTACCTCATCATTTATATATTTTATTTGATCCAAATAACCTTAGAGCCATTAGATCTTAACCCAAAGTAATCATAGTCATCCATTAGTTTAAACCCTAGGATTAGAATAAAGCCAAAATCCCATCTAGGTTGATGCCACATCACCTACACCTCATCACCCAATCCCAAGCAATCCAAATTCGGGTGAAGCAAGAAATGGAGAAAAAAAAAAGATTTGGAAGATAATTTTTGACACAGCTTTGGTATTTTGACCATAAATTTACACTCTGATATTCGATTTTCATTCATTCTTTTTGCTTTGGAAAGACTTCAAGGGATACAACTTTGTAGTTAAAAAAAGTTTAAGATTCAGACGCTTACGAGGTAAAAATGGATCTGCAAGATGGTACATGTGTAGAAAAATGGTATATGCACTTAAAATTTTCTCCATCCACTTCTAAAGGAGATCTAGTCCAAGCCATCAATTCAAAACATGGAAACTGGTATTGACCTATTTAAACGCGCCCCCCCCCCCCAGGGTCAATTGTGTTCTAGCACCGAATGGAACTTTCAATTGGTATTAGAGCCTGGTGCTCTTCATAAAGGATCTAACCATCTGAGTTGATTTGTACTAGAACAAAGGCTATAAGAAAAAGCCATGATATTTCCAAACCTCCATTTGTGATGAAAAATGGAATGAAAATTTTAAATGTTTTCATCAATAAATATGTTAGGAAATAAGTGAATAGAAAGTGGTCTAAGTCTATGGAAGACCAAATAGCTTGGACTAGTGATGAATTGACTATGCACTTTAAATCAAACACTTGTAGCATTCATCAGTGTTGTTTCATAATATATTTTTAAAATATTTAAAAGATATGAAACAATAAAAGAGGCTGAAATAATCTATGGAAAAATTGCCTCTTCTAGCCCAATAGATGACATCACCTATCATGGCCAATTTGTGTATTGAGAATATAAGTGAATGACTCATCCATTAAAAAGGTCCAAGCTAAATCCTTTAGAGAAGAAAACGATGGAGTAAAGGAACTTGATAAAGGTAGTACCCACCAAGTATCCTATAAGGCCATGTACCAAAATGTTTGCCTCTCGTGTTAAGGTCAACATCGTGGTACAAAGTCTGGAACTTTTGATTCACAAAGTCAAAATGGGAAGGAGCCCAAGATTAAAAACCAGATTGGTAAAATGCCATCACTGGATTATGGACTTAGATTTCAAGTCTCCAAATGTTGTTATGTTCAAATGTGTGAAGAGAGTATTACATTTGAAACATGTTTTTGGAATCACTTGTGTATCTTACATTCAATTCATGTTCTTGTTTGATTGTTGAATTGATCTAATGTAAGATATTCGTATGTACATGTAAGTTTGCACTCTAATATTGGAATATACTTGTCTCATTTCATTTCATATGCCATGTGAATTGTTCATCTTTAGGAAATGAATATAGTTTGTGTATTACCTCATGTATAGGTGTGTATGTGCTTATAGATGATGTGGTACACATACACAATGTTGTTTCATTCCAAGTTCTTAAACTTGAGAATCCCTTGTGTAATGAAACATGCTCTATATATTTAAATGGGTTTTTGTTTGGTATGAATTACCAAGAAGTGTTGATCAAAATGATTAAATATGCTTATCTGTAATCCATTTATGTACCAGCTCTTTTCAAGGATCGAACCTCATTAGAGTATGCTTGAAAGAATGGTAAAAGTGTGTATTATGTTTTGGGTAATAACATGATAACGGATATAAGAGCTGTGTGGGTAGCTTCATACTTCATTTCCATGTGTATGATTAATGTATTCAAAATGCCAAATGAATGTATGGGTTGTGTACTTAGTATCTCATTCCAATACTCGTTACTTTGTACATTATGCGGAATGATTTATGTTTATAGACACTGTGTACTTGTTAAAACCTTTAGATGCTGCATCTCATGACATCACACACTTGGTCAATACATCTAAATTGGTAAATTAAATGTGTCCAAGATAATTGGATTGGTTTGGATCCATGAAAAGAGATCCATAATCCATTTTTTGTGCCTACCTTCAAAAGGGTGTGTTGAATCATCTAATGGCACAAAACCTGTTAGTGCCTTGGCTTGGCCAAGACCTTATGTTTGTCAATTCAATGACTCGGAAATAAGTACTTGCCGGAAACTTGAAGACCCAATGTGATCAAGAGTAAAGATCATGCTCCACCGGATTAAAAGTACATCGTTATGGCAATCACAAAATAGGTATGTTGGCCATAAATGACCTTAGGTGGTACCTACACCTAAGAAATGGCTATCCCTAAGCTTAGAAGAACAAATGGTTAAATCATAAAAAACCTAGTGAGAAAGCTTGACAGTGAAATGGAAACAAACTTGGAAATATGAATTATGTTCACTGTCAGCTTGACCAGTCTTATCTCATCGATCCCTCGATGCATTCAGGATCGACCCATCGTAGTCAAAGACTGGTTGGCCCGAATGACATAGGTTATTGAACGTTGAATTATCATTCTGGGTATGCCTCTGATCGAGAGTCTCGTATGCACTGACCCCTCGGTGAAAGGCTAAAAACGACCCCTCGTAGTCAATGACTCCTCGATCAAGATTTATGAGTTTTGGACTTAGAACTCAGGTGGGCTCTCGAGAAAACAGACATATCGGTAGTTCATGACCAATCGAGAGTAGCCAAGACCGACCCCTAGGTAATGGGTGACAGGTCGTTCTAGGAACAGGTTTCTAAGTTAAAACTACTATCAAGTATGTTTTGCACCAGAACGAGACTCTCGTATGGACCGACGCCTCGGTACCATAAGTACCGAGAAAGAATATCACCGTTGGGAATGCACTTAATGCACAACGGTCGGAATTGTAACGGTAACATTTCTAGTCACTGACCCCTCGGTGCGACCGAGATGTTGGTACATTATCGTTACTACCACTGATTGCCTTTGCTATATAAACCAACCTTTATGCAACCAGTTGGTATCCTTCAGACGGATCAATTGGACCCACATCTTCACGAGTGAGCCTAAATAAGGGCCAACAGAAGGATCACTCTCTCTTGTGCTTACACTATGGGAATCAAATATAATTAATCAAATTGGATTGAGTTGTTAGAGAGAGAGGAAGGATAAAAACTCATAAACAACCAATCTGATGATTGAGTTTGAAATGAGAAGGAGAGAACTATAAACTAGGAAACCTTTGGTACAACCAATTTCCTTGACACCCTGGACTGTCATTGCTAAACAATGGCTAAGGGGTGGAGCGTCGGCATATATGGGTGGGATCTCGAAGAAGCACATATCAGAAGAAAGAACTTCAAAGGCAAGTGCTTCTTGGTTTTAATTTTCTTTTAAAACTTTTGTTCCGAAGTGGATTAAGGGGAGGTACCCCGGAATCACTATAAAAAATTTTGGAGCGGTTCCTCCGGAACAAAGGTGGGTGGAACTCCCAGCCAAAGGGATAGGTGGAATTCCTATTCGACAGTGGTGAGTGTAATTCTCAACTGATTGAGTGAGGTGGAATTCATAATCTAATTGTGAGGGTGTAAGTCCCCACTTAGTGGGTTTTGGGGATAGCTCAAGGTTGAGGGAGTCCTAACTGTAGATGTATGTTGGCTAACCGAACCACTTTAAAATGATCTTTTGGTGTTTGACTATGTGTATTTTTATTTAATTTTTAAGTACTCTTCTTAACACACATCGCTTTGCATATTTATTATCTTACTTTACACATTGTGTACAATCATCGATAATCAAACTTTATATAAAAGGTCATTATCTTAGTATGATCAATCAATGAAATTGTTACATTAAACAAATATTTTGATTAAATAATCAGTTGCACTTCAAATAATTAAGAAATTTGTAAACACCATTAAGAATGGGATTGACCTATTCACCCCCCTCCCCCCCCCCCCCCCCCCCCCCCCCCCCCCCCCCCCCCCCCTATAGATTCAATCAAGCACATTGAAAATGGAAACTTTCAGAACCTCTGTGAATGTATGTATTTAAACTACAATGAAAGGTGTATAAGCAAATCTTGATGAACTATGAACATCGCAGGCACGCACACACACATACCTAGTCATCCTTAAATTTTAAAACCCAGGTCGAGGAACAGACATGTCGGTACTAGTGTAAATCAGGACACTGTCTGAAAGGGGGAAAAATTGAAAAGGAAGACAGGTCGATACATATCGACATATCGACATAGACCGGTAGTGGTCACGACCTGTCGGTGAATCAAAAAAATTAAGTTAAAAGGTCTCTTTCTGTGTAAACGACATATTATTTTAAAATCGTCATTCCTCCTCCCGTTGAGCTCTGACCCTAGATCAGACAATAGGACATCTCGGAGTGAAATCTCACCGAAAAACCATAGGGTTTTTGCTTATCTCACTCTAAGAAGCGAGGGTGTCACGTTGTTTGTGAGATGTAGTGATCGGGTAAGACTTGGTCATCTCTTCACAAGCAACCATGTCAAAAAGAGAGGCTACTAAATCTCAGTCTTCGGCCACTAGAAAAATCCATGAATTCAGCTCCCATTTACTCAGGAGATCACCTAGGTTCGTGCAGGATGTCCCCGAACCTAGCTCGGTTGGCTCTGATCCTAAGAGTACCTCTTACAGAAAAATCCCTACCTCTAGAACTGGATCCAGTCGTCTGTATCATCTCAGGTCTCAATCTGGACAAAACCTGAGAACCGAAGCAGAAATGATTTCCATTGTGGACAGTTCTGATAAGGATGAAGGGGTAAATATCGACGACACTGACTGCTCTGAGGCTGGTAATACCCATTTTTTTAGTAACCCTGCTTCAGAACAAGGAAGTGGTGAAGCAAAACCACCTGTGTCCCAACCCCTGACTCAATTTGTCTGCAAAATCGAAGTTCGGATATTTCAAGTAGATGAGCAACTGGACGCACTAGATAGTCGTGTGGAGAATTTAGCTCAAAGAGTTCATGACGACTCTCTTGCCCTGCGTCATCTTCTCTCTCGATGTCAATCCCCTTCCCCTCCAGCATCACCTCCTCAGAATGGCTCTGCTTAGGATAGTTTTTTATAGTTTTGTATTTTGGAAGCACTATAATTATAGCATTAAAACTAAGCATCCATGATGCCCCCTTTTTAAAACCATATGTACTGAATGAACTTTTTTGTTTATCAATGAAATAATATGGTTTGATTTAATGTGTGTGTGCTAATTTGATGGAATGTCTTCTATCTCACGTCTATTGTTAACATGCATTTTGTTAAATAGACTAACATGCAGGGTTGGATGAGTTGGTATTGTATTGGCATGTTAAAGAGATAGGGATCGGGTTGAGATGCTACACACATCCTTGGAGAATGGGGGAGCACAAAATATGTGCTGGTGAGCACCTGTCACTGGTCATGACAGTGTATGGAGGAAGGAAGATGTAAGCTTGAAAGGAAGCTTGGAGAAAAATGAACTCAGAGGCAGCTAAGTTTATTGCTCGAAAAATATCTTTGAGAATGGGGGAGAAGACTCCAACTAAGGAAGCTAAGTAAAGTAGCTAGACCCCATTAGGAGAACACCTTTAAGACATGACAGATCTTAAAGGGGAAAGAAGAAGAAGAAGAATAATAGTAATGCAATGGCAATTTGCATTGTACTGTGGGGGAGATCAATGCTAGAGTGCATGAGAAGCATGCATTGATCGAATGGAAAGATTGAAATGAGTTGGAAGTGAACTCATGTAAGTACTAAATGCTAGAAGAAGAGGGGAGTGCTTAGAATCCAATTCCTTCAAAGAGAGGAACTCGATGTTTGTCTACTAATCTTTGTCAATTGTATGACAAAATGGGAGAGAAATTAGTAGAAGCTATAAGACATCAAAACCAATTATGCGGAGTAATTGGTGAAGCCGAAGTGCTTGGGCCTCTAGGAAGAGAGAGCCATAAAGGGGAAGAATATGAAGAAGCCAATGGAGATGGGAAAAATGTCTATGCTTGGAGTTTGGGAGATCAAACTCAAGAAGATTGGGGGAGAAAATCTTCTCAACACTGATACTTGGATATGCTATGGGTAGTGTTGGTTTTTAGAAAATCATTGATATATGGAGGAGAATGAAAGCTAATCTTTAGTCCATAGATGCATATTTATGTTTTGGGACTAACTCCTCTAATGATTTTTCTAGTGTTGCTTGCTTATGTGGTTGAACATGTAAACATGAAATAAAACAAGCTGAACAAGAATATGCGAAGATCATAGTCTTGTTGTCCGTTTGAATATGTACATGTAATCAATGTATTATTTTTGTATTCAAATATGATGTAATAAAGGTGGGTTTCTACTTGGATTAGCTTCTAGGTTTTGTCATGAAATTGACAAAAGGGGAGATCATTAGTGCCCTGGTTACCGAGTCCCTAAGTTTGTCAATTCCATAACTCGAGAAGAAGCACTTGCTAGAAGCTTGAAGACTCAAGGTGAACAAGATGGACGATCACACTCCACCGGACTGAAGCTCATCGTTCTGACAATTACAAAACTATTATTTGGACAAAGATGACTTTAGGTGGTACCCACACCTTAGAGAAGACAATTCCTAAACTTAGTTGAACAAATGGTAAAATATAAAAAGCCCAGAGAGGACGCTTGACAGTGAATTGGAACCCAACTTGGAAATATGTATTTGGTTTCATTGTCAGCTCGACCAGTTGTTCTCATCGACCCATCGGTGGAGACAGGGTCGACCCATCGTGGTCAAAGATTGGTTGGCTAGATTGACAAATGTTTTGGATCATTGAACTGTCATTTCGGGTATGCCTATGATCGAGACTCTCTTATGCACCGACCCCTCGGTGATGAATGAATGACCCCTCGTTGTCAACGACTCGTCGATGAAAAACTTATGATTTCTGGACTGTGAACTCAAGTGGGCTCTCGAAGAAATAGATATCTCGGTGATTCAAGACCAATCGAGAGTACCAGGACCGACCCCTTGGTAAAAGGCAACAAGTCGGTCTAGGTAAGACTGGTTTCTGGACTTGAAACTATGTCAGCATGGTGTTACTCCAAACCGAGCCTCTCGTATGGACCGGCCTCTTGGTGCCATGACTGTCGACCATCGGCAACACCGACATGTCGACTGGGAAATAATTATACTGTTGGGAGTGCATTAATGCGCAAAGGTCGGGTTGTTGAACGGTAACATTCTAATCACCGACCCCTCGGTGCGCCCGACATTTCAATACATGACCGTTGCTGCAACTGATTGCCTTCTCTATAAAAACCAATATTTATGCAGCCAGTTGGTATCTTTTGGCAAATTCGTTGGACCCTCATCATTATCAGTGAACTTAAATAAGGGTCAACAAAAGGATCACTATCTCTTTTATGCTTACACTTGGGGAATCTAATACAACCAATCCTATAGATTGAGTTTGTGAGAGAGATAGGGAAATGATTAACAACTAGAACAGGTATTGGTAGAACCAATTTCCTAGTCACTCTGGATTGTGATTGCTTTACAACGACTACAAAGCGGAGCATCGGTACACATTGGGTGGATCTTGAAGAAGCACACATCAAGAGAAAGAGTTTCAAAGGAAAGTGCTTATTGGTTTTAATTTTGTTTTAAAACATTTGTCTCGAAAGTGGATTAAAGAGGCTTGGCTCCGGAACAACTATAAAACATTTTAGAGCGTCGTCTCTGGTACATGTGGTGGGTAGAATTCCCAGCAAAATGAGTGAGGTGGAATTTCTACTCTAAATGTGAGGGTGTAAGTCCCTACTTAGTGGATTTGGAAATAGCTCAAAGTTGAGCTAGTCCTAACAGTGGATGTAGGTTGGCTAACCGAACTACTATAAATTTGGTCTTATGGTGTTTAATCTTTGTGTGTTTGTGTTTTGTATTTAAGCACACTCTTCTCAACACACATCACTCTGCATTTGATTATCTTTATTCATACATTGTACTCAAACATTGATAATCAAGCAAAATGCAAAGGATTCTAAACTTAGTGTGATCATTTAAGTAATTGAAAAACAATTTACCATACTAAAAACAAATCTCTTGATTAATATCAAACTATAAACAATCAATAAATTTGTAAACACCATGGAAACTGGGATTGACCTATTCAACTCCCCCCCCCCCTAGGGTCAATTGTGTTCTAGCACCGAATGGAACTTTCATCCTATATTATTAAGTCTCCTCACCGTTCATTGTAAAGTATTCACACAAATCTGTAACACAAAATAGAATACAATGAATAAACATCCATAAATAGACACCATATACAATCATAATGCAGTTAAACTTTTCTAACTCATTTTGTAGAAAAAAAAAATTCAAAGAAATGGCTGTGAGTCCATACCATAGGTTACTACTTCATTTTAAGTTCATGTCAGAATAATTAGCCAAATCAAAACACTCAATAAAAATAAAAATGAAAGTACTCAGTGCTTAGTCTCATATTTCTTTCTGGCTAGGTAAAGTATTGAGACTTTTCCTAGAGGGTACAATATAAAATTTAAAGTGCTCAAGCCACTATACATATTGTCTTCTAGATTGGACCACGGAGACATATTGAGTTAGGTCTAGAGAGATATAGAAATGTAAAATGCTCAAGTCACTACTCGTATCCATCTACTGGATAGGACCACAGAGACATACTGAGTTAGGCTTACAGAGTATAGAAATTAAATCAATCACTGCATGATCCCTTTGTACCACTGAGCGGCGAATATCACTGTGCTACAGATGGCCACCGAGCGGTGTTTTCGCTACTCTACATGTGGAGGGTTTTCGGCCTGGAAGTGAACATCCAAAGCATAATAATAAAACACACAAGATTTAAAGTCAGTCATGGTTTTAATTTAGAATAACGGTCTTTTGGAAACGTATTTTAATGGTGTAACAACCAAATACGCGGGAAAACCATGATTTTCAGATTTTCAAATTCCATTTTTAAACTCTAAAAGCATCTCTTTTCAATTCTTAACTACTTTAAAGCTTAAAAATAAAGGAAAAGAAGAGTTTTATACCTTTTTTTATAGAGTTTTAACGTAGGATGAAGACTGAGAAAGGGAAAATGAAGAAGCATAAGGGAAAGATATGGAACAACAGTTTGCAATGAATTCATGAAAGAAAATTCATTGCCATGGTTTTGCTTAAATAGGCAAGTGAAGGTGGCTATGAAGCGATTTGTAAGCTACTTGTAAGCTCTTTTATAGGAGAGGAGCTCCTAAACTTCTTGTAGTAGCTTATGCAGGTGCTTGTGGGAGAGGACCTTGTAAGCTCCTTTTAAGCACCTAGCCAACCGATGCAAAGAGATAACTTATTTTAATATGTATTATATTATATATTTCTTAATCCTATCTTTATTATTTAGAAAATAAAGGGGTTTAAATAAAATAATTCACTTAGTTCAAATGATTGAGTTTCAAAAATCAGTGAAGCTATAAAAATCTAGGGATGAATATATTTCAAAAAACCTGTCGATTCTAACAAAAACGACGTATTTCTTATTTTAATTAACTTTTGTAGTATATGTTAGCGGAAATCTGATTTCACAGTGACATTCAAAAAGTTTGTCTTACCAATGAGTACTAAAGCCCGAACATGATTCGAATTTTATAAATATTTTAAAATTAACATTTTACAAATAGAGACCGCGCCGGGTCGAATTTAGCTACACTTCCGATGATTTAGAAAGTCGATCAAATAGGTTCTTTAGATTCAAAAACATCATTGAAGGTGTACATCAAATATGTGGCTTCTCAAATAAATATTATAAACGAATATTATTTTGTGAAAACTACCATTTTGCCCTTCCAACTTAAATGAGTTAGATTCATGAGTTACTGAGCTCTGATTGGGCCGATCCTTGACTTTTCAAAAAGCCCTATTTGTAATCTTCATGATTAACAGATTCCAAACATGATTATTAGCACAAAATAGCACAATTAGGCCTACTTTTGGGTCAGGGTATTACATCCCTCATCCTTTAAAGAATTTCGCCCCTAAATTTCAAGAAAAAACTCATACTTTCACTCAGCAAACAACCAGGGTACAACTTTTGCATCATTGACTCTAGTTCCCACGTCATATGTTGCACTTCACGATGCTGCCACAACACTTGTACTGACAGAACAACTTTCCGTTGAAACATCTAGGTCCGAGTATCCTGAATTTCTTTGGGTATCTCGTCAAAAAATCAAGTTTTTTTGAGATTTTTATCTCTTTCGTATTACTTGAATCCAAAGTATAATTTGTTGTTAAGACAACGTGTATTTGACATTCTTGAATTTTCACAGGTATTTTGCCAAAACCCGATCAGTCAAGATGTCCACTTCCTTATAGGTTCGAAACTCATCTCGCAAGGTATTCTCAAGCACAACATATCACCTAAAATCCATTTCCAATGATTCATAGGTTCACAAAATTGTCGGTTAGCATAATAAGCAATTTAAAATCATAATGTAACTTACCATGTTGCCATGGTTTGTCCAAAATTCATCTTTCTTGACATTGAGATACTTTCAATCCATAATATAACTAAGGCATTTACTGGCTTAACTCCAGTTGAAATTTGTGGATACTTTTACCCCTCTTTCCTTCAAAGTATTGTAGTAACTTGCCAGTGTGTAGTCCATCTATCTGCCACTTGCCATCGCACGCACGACTACACTTGATCCTTTGGATTTTAGGTCACTAGATCTCACTCTTCTTCATCAATAGCAGCCATGCACCTGATCTTTATCAATATTTTCATGTGAGATTTATTTTTACAAACCACTAATTACCATTACCAATAGCCTATTAGACAATGCCATTCATAAAGACAAGGTCACACCTAGATAACCTGATACAGCCTATCACATTTGGCCCTCATATCGTGGCTTATCTCGTGGAACACATCTCAATACACACATCAATTGGAATCTCATAGCCAAACATATCTACCACAACAGTTTCCAAGTTTACCCACATGATTGATGATCATAACAGCATATGACACACGTCTGACACATAATAAATGTCAAGGCACAATGGTCCACCAGACAGTCCATCCTACTACCTAAGACATGATACGTCTTATTAAACGTACAATTCCATTCTCACATTAGGTAGTGCCTTTATACCAACATAATCTAAAATTGTAAGCACTTTACAATCCAATAATCAATCTCTCATGTATTCAATGTCCTAGAATTACGAGCTTTCAAAATACATCACTTATAATTATTACTTGGGTGAAAACATACCCACCGTATGAATATATTTTGCTCCATAACTTACGCCCACTAAAATATCACGAGACTTTGGAGTACACACTAGGAGCGACTCAGTCCAATCTCAATTTCTGATTTGATCATTTTTCTCAACTAACTATACATTTGAAATGCGAGCCCATACACACATTTCAAAGTGCACTAAATTTAGTTGAATGAAGACTCTAGTATGTGCATGAAGACAATTTCTCACGCTTACCAAGCTTACCAGAATCTCATTACCAAGGATAGTCTCAAATTAGATTATTTCTCTATAGAGGGTCTTACCATGGGAACACACTTTCCATACATGCTACGACCCGAACTCGGAACACTTGACTAAAGAGAAAGATAAACATTTTAACAAATTAAATCAACCAATACAAACATTATCGACCACTAAATAATTTTTAAACATCAAGTCGAGTTTTTCCACTTAGTTACATGACCATAGATTAATGGAATACATTTAACAATCCATATACATAGGAAATTTAAATCATGATTGACAAAATACAAAAAAGGACTTCATATGTCAAGCTCCCTACCGTCATCGCCCATGGGGTCCTGGAGACCACGCCTCCATAGCATATCCTGCATCTATGAGGGTTAGCACATACATAATAAAACCAAAATACAATATAGAGTGTTCAATGTAAAGTAAAATCATGTCCACACATAACATACAACACACACAATAGTTATTACATTTTATATAGACATTTCCAACCCCCTTCATTTCTTCAGTTGATTCGACCACATGTGGAGGTGGGGACATCAACATATCACTCATGCCATCTAAGTGAGGTGATATGCGTCAGTGAAGGTTTAGCACATGCATAGTAACACCAACTTGTAATATTAAATATGCAACGTAAAGAAATTTTCAAGGTAATACATAACCTTTAACTCACACACACAACCTCTATAACATTACATAGACATTTCTTAACCATCTCCATTGCTTCAACTAATCCCACCACAAGTGGAGGAGGGGACCTCATCATGTCTCTAATGCAACCTGAGTCCAGCCACCCCAATCCGGGTCATGGCCTTTGTCTAGTCATGTCAGTAAACTTTAGGCATGGACCCTAAGGTTCCAGTCCACCCCTATTTCAGATACCCCCCTAGCATGGACCTCAAGGTTCCAGTCCACCCCTTCTATGTATCCACCACTACTCCAACCTTCGTGGTGTAATCCGAGCCCGACTATTGACTCACTTCACCTAGAACATCCCACAACTCCACTCCGCGGTGACCTCATTCACCTACCAATGACTCAACTCACACACATCACTTCCATCTTCTTCATTCAACTCACAAAAGCATATCAACCAACGTGATCTACATTCACAACTGATACAATAGATATAGTGTCAACTTAATTCCATGGGCATGCATAAATAAAAATAACCAAGTTCCATGATTTGCATAATGTGGAGTGGATTCCCTTACATGCCAGTACATTTCTCTAAATGTAAGTACACTAAATTGAATGCATTTAAAACTCCAATTTTGTTTTAAGTATCTCAAATACACATTCATACACTATGTGGAGACAATGCACCTCAACAATAACAAACATATCACTATCTATTCACATATTCAACACTCTACATAAGAATTAAGCCTATAATGTTTCAGGTGGAGTTTCCCTCACCTAGGGCCCTACGACAACTCTGGGCCTCCTTTGGGTTGGCAAATGTCCAAGCCGGAAGGATGAGATGTTGTTCAACAAAGCAACACAAGAAAGGACACTCATAAGTCCCAAAACTTTAGTAAAATGGCCTTAATTTTACTCTAGAGGTAAAAGCCCCAATTTCTTAGGCTCTACACTCCCATATTCTCAAGTATAAATCCCTAATTTTTCAATTAGAATGGAAGTCCCCATTTCCCCCAATTTTTCATGACCCTTAATCACCTATTTGGAGGGAATCTCATGTTGTCCTTAATCTTCCCCAAATTTCCCTATCCCCATCACATGCCAACAATTCCATGCCAAGCCCGAAACTTCATCTTAGGGTTTTAAACCCTCTTTGGCTCAGTTAAGATTCTCCTTTTATTATCATTCCTCTCCATAATCCGTTTCAAGCAACATACCCAAGAAAAACTAAGCTAGAAAAGAGAGTTACCTTAGAGGAGAGGAAATTCAGGAAAGCACTTTGAATCCAGCGTTTGGGGGTGGAAAATCCTCAATCTTTAGGAGGAAGATGGAGGAGGAAGGAAGAACAAGTTTGTGAGAAACGGATCCCTCTCTCACGCTCTGACTCTTTCCCTCTCTCTGGATTTCTCTCTTTCTCTTTCTTTGCCTCTCGCCTTTCTCTTTTTCTTCTCTCCTTCTGCCACTCTTGCCTTTCTCTCCCTTTTTGGCCCACACAGGATTTGGGCTGCTGCTTTTTTTTTTTTTTTGGTTCTGCGATTGTTTTATTCATTGTATATTTTTGGGTTGTTACAATCTACCGTCCTTTAAGAAATTTCGTCCTTGAAATTCAAGATAACATGTAGTTTAGAACACGGTCTCAATGTCCGTAGATCCACAAGACTTGTCCGCCACTGACACATTCCAATTGTTGAGACCATCACTGAACATCTAAAGTCGACCGAGACCAACGACACACTCAAACATTCCTCCCTTCGGGTCATTTAGTATGACCTGCACAATAACCCTCATCACAGAACATGAGGATCTCTGGATTATCCCCTTACAAACCGGAAATCATTACTTGTAGTTTCCCTTCTCACCTCAAAATTGGAACCTCAAGTCAAGATTCTCTCTTACACTAGATTCACTACTCGCAACGTGTGGACACATGATCGACACCAATACGGATCTCATCTGATGATTTGTCTAACATCACAAAACATCGCTATCCTCGCTTTCCACGCTTCTCATTTAAGCATCCAATTCATCTAGACTTGCTCATTCATGTCCACAACCGACACCCATGTCTCACATGCCTTTCACGTCAACATTATCGTTGGTGACAACTCGGGTACTCTTCGAATATTTCCCCCTTCATGAAAACAACAAACATCTATCCAACCACATAATTACACATCCTCACCACTACAACATTTGGGGTACTCAACATCATGCAATCTCATATGATTCATCTTTACATATTCGCTTCCAACACATCAAGTATGCCATTTGAATTCAATGACACAAAATCTCATGCAATTCAAGTACATCATGTTCAATTTAAAATAAACATACTTAAGTGTGGAAATTTCTCACATTTTCACTTCGCTCTCCATACTATTCAGTTACATTTCATAACACAACTTCATTCACACATACGCTGCATTATCACCACTTGACACTCAAGTGTAAAATTCAGAGCATAATATGCAATATGAACACAAGCCTACGTAAATGTGGAGAAATCCCTTGCAAATTGTAGTTATATGCACTAGTAACTTACCGCACTTACTCTCGACTCAATCAAACATCTCAAATTATAATCTCATCCATTGACCCCCATTACTCATTTTGCACATGGATAATCAACATCATATTGCTTATCATAACATTGCATCCACAACCATATACACAAGTGAAGTGTTGTCAGTCCTATAGCACACCCGCATAGTCAGCCCTGTGACTCATGCCTAAGTGCCAGGCACACAACATCCAACATCACACATATCATCCAAACTTCAACATTTTAGACAAGACTACATATTCATCACATCATGCAGATACACACATTATAGTCCCGTAATGATTTCGTATACAACATGTGTAATGACCCGACCCGGAGTAGCGGGTCAATCGAATCGGGTAACACTAAAAGAATAAATAAGTCTCTTGATTGTGTTTGTATGAAATTATGTGTTATTTTCTTTTATTTTTTTATTGTTTAAATTAAATAAATAAACACACAAAAACCTAGAACTTAATTAATTTAGGTTCCCCAATGCACAAACCTTTTTCCTTAATTAGAAATTTATGAATTTATCCCCTTCGAGTTGAGATTGAGTTAATGGAAAATTTAATTATCAAAATTAGATTTTAGTTTGCAAAGTTAAGAATTCCAATTAGAATTGTGTAATTAAAAATCTAAAATTTATAATTTTGGATGGGAACCTGGAGACCCACATTCTTAGGTCGAACCTCTTATAAAAATCAATTTTCTCAAAATCCTTTTGAGATTTATTTATCTAAGATTTTAATTAAAATCAAATGATAAATTAAAATTTGATTTGTAAATAAATAATTAAACTACTGGATCAATAATTAACTTCAAATTTTAATCAAGTGGGCCCCTTTGGAGACCCACACCCCTTCACTCTTTCTAAATCCCTCCCCTTCTAAATCCCTAAGTTACCGATGGAAACCCAATTTTTCACCGCCGTATCTCATAAGGAAAGCCCCAAAATTCGGATATCTCCTAATCCCATTCACGGCAAAATACTATTCCACTTTCCTTCTCCCTCTCAAAAACAGCAGTCAACCCTATTCTCCTTTGCCATAGCCGATTCCATCTCCCTTTTTACTGTCGCTTCTTCGTCTCTTCTTCAAAGACTGAGGTCTGGTTTGAGAAGCAAAGCTCACCACCATTAGGGACCAACCTTTTTCAATTCTTGGCTCTACCCTACGGCTGTATTCGCCCAAATCTTCGAGGTATTTTTCCATCTCATCTTAATCTTCCTTCCTCTCTGTTTTCACACTATTGATTTTCGGTTGGATCTAAAGCACTAAAGCCAAAACAGCCACCCTACCTTTCACCTGCAATCTCCCTTCATTTCCAGCCAAGTGCAATACAGATAGATTTTTATCAATTCCTTATTCATTTTGGTTTTGACTAAAGTATTCAATAACTTTCTATCCATAGTTATTGATTATTACAAGATGTCCTTCGTGTATGATTTTATTTACTTCTTATTATTCATCTTATTCTCTTCCATTTAAAACGCTTAAAGGTTTAAGATGAGATTTATTCATTTAATGATTTATGTTTGCCAACGAAGTTATCGATCCCAATTTATTTCTGATTTTCCTATAGAAATTCTTATTGTCTTATTTATCTATCTTATTCAACTCAACTGGTTATGGTGGGAATCTTTTGCTAAGATTGTGTACTTTACAATTTTCCATATATACTCTTATCTTTTAATACACAAGCTGAACACCGGTAGATGTTTTTCTCACCTTATTCTTTGGTATACGCTGACTAAGGAAACTATTGAGCCACTGTAATTTATTTGGGATCTCTGCTTGTACACGTTTCATTTTATTAAGATTGGTTTAAATCCTAGTTTTAATTATTAATTATATTATTATGAGAATATACTGCAAGTGTTTATAAAAGTATAGAAGTTTTTATTTAATATGTACTAGTACATTTTGATTCTTTAATTATTTTACATCTTAAAGTGAATTTCAAGAAAGTATGGTCTTTCCGCTTTAGGTTAGAATGACCAATTCTTATATGTTTAACCCATATTTTTACAGATTTGAGATTTTTGCATATATTTGGAAATATATTTATCCATATGATAAACCCACCATGCTATTTTTATCAATAAAAACTTAAGATTATCAAATCATATCAAATAAGTTTTAAGTTGTCCCAAAATAGTCTAAGTTATTACAATACAGAATACAAGTCCCCAAATACATCATTGAAATCAAAACTAAGTAATTTACACTTCAATCTCCCAAGCTCCTACGCTTGGCTCCCTTCCGGTCCTACATCCTTCTCCTTGGCATTTCTTGTTCCATCATCTATAAGATAGAAGCAGGGCATTAGTCAACATGCCTTGTAGGTATTCCAATTAGGGTTAGGGTACACATAGGAGTAATGTGAATCAAGGGTATATACAACATTGTCATATTTGTAAATACATCTCGTAAGTAATAGAAAATAATGCATGATGTGCATATCATGATCATGCTTACATATATGTCATGTCTTGGGTGTTAATGCCAAATGAACTCTCACCCAACATCCATATTCATATCCAATCATAAAGCAATCAATAAACTGTTTCATTGGCCAATTATGTCCATAGTGTTTGAGGCGGCAACCACCAGGGCACTATATACCCATCCACAAATTAATCGGGATTACCGATGGAGTGTGGACTCTTCCCATTGTGCAGGGTTTCGGGACTGCCTACCCAGGACCTCTTTGGCCCAATATGTCGTACCTTTCCTTTCAAATGTACGAGGCCAAATCTCAATAGTTCACATAGCTTCACACAAGCTAGTCTCAAGCCCAAGTTATGTTCGGAACAGCTTCACACAAGCTAGTCTCAAGCCCAAGTTATGTCCGGAACGCTTAGAACTTGGCTTGCTGGTCATATATGTTCCCTCCCATGCCATGCATGAGGTAATGTATGCAATAATGTCATATCATTTAAAATACATCATATCATTTGAAAATCAATTCATAAACATATACAATTTGTTTAACCAAAGTAATCATCATATTTTGAATATAAACCAGTGTCATAATTATACTCATAGTGTTCTGAACGAGGTAGGAATCCTACCAATGTATGATATACTATATTGTAAGGATAACGCCAACGATCACGTGAGACGAATCGCAATCCTTTTGGGAACCTCTTTACCTCATCAAATTCAAACATACATATTAGTTTGATTTTCCATTTCAATTTCATCATCCCTATCTCCATCTAAGTTCCGTATTCGTTTCCCAATGCATTTATGCATTCCTTGTCCTTAACCCGTTTAAGACCCTCAATGGGGTTTGGCCATACCATATGGCCGAACCCTATTGTCCCATTTCCTTTTAAATGTATTCATGTTCAACAAAAATCCCTCAATGGGGTTCGGCCATACAACATCGTCGAACCCTATTGTCCCATTTTCTTTCCTTTAAATGTGTTTATGTCCATAGAAAACCATCAATGGGGTTCGACCATACAACATGGCCGAACCCTATGGTCCCATTTTCTTTTAAAATATGTTTATATTACACCATCAAGGGGGTTCAGCCATACAACATGGCCGAACCACCATGGTGGGTTTTTACTAGTCCAAACAGTCCCCAGTTTCAACAATTTGAAGACTGAAAATTAGTCCATACTGTGGCAGGTTTTTACTAGACAAAACAGTCTCCAATTCCAACAATTTGAAGACTGAAAATCAATCCCAACTGTGGCAGGTTTTTACTAGCCAAAACAGTCCCCAATTTCAACAATTTAAAGACTAAAAATCAGTCCCAACTGTGGCAGCTTTTTACTAGCCAAAATAGTCCCCAATTTTCAACAATTTAAAGACTAAAAATCAGCCCCAACTGTGGTAGGTTTTTACTTAATTAAAATGAGGCCCAAGCAGTCTCCAAAATCAACAATTTGAAGGCTGAAAAACAACCCCAAAAACCAGCCATCAACTAGTCCTAAAACAAATCAGTAACTGACCCAAAATCAGCCAGCAACAGGTTTAAGATCAGTCAGCAACGCGTCCTAAATTTAGTGATTTTGAAACCTTAAAATCAGTCCCCTCCTGATTCCATTCACTCATATTATTATCATAGCATGGGTTCTTTTGTTTCAATCCCATAACCATCATTTGGATGAATTTTCCAACTCCATGGCCTTATAACAAATTGGCCATCCATTCCAACCAATTATGGAACCCATGGGTTCGGCCACACCATGGCCAAACCTATGGTTTCTTTAGACTCATTCCCACATTGTTAAATCTTAAGCATACCTTACTTCAGCCTCCTTCTTTTCTTTTAATTTGTCTTTTCTTTCTTAATCCTTCTTTTTCTTTCTTTGCTCTTCAAATTCTCTAAGTATAGAGGTAGAGGTGGGAGAAAGAGAGAGGAGAGGAGAGGAGAGAAAATCTTTGTTTACAATGGAGGGGTCGGCAAAGGGGTGTGAGCAACCCCTTTTGCTTGTGTTTTATGTAACAGCCATAGACCCTTCATTTCCTCTCATAATGTTTTGTTTAACCAATGAGGCCCTTGGTTTAACCAAGGAGACCCTTGGCTTAAACCAAAGACACCTTTGACTTCCCAATGAATCCCTTGGTTTCATGCCCCTTGAGATGAAAACTCTTCACCTTCTCAACTCAACAACACCTTAATTCAATTTGAACTCACTAGTGGTTGACCAAGTCAACCATGCCATGGCCTGCCATGCATGTACATGGCACTTGGGTCCCTTCTTGGCCATGTCACTTGATGATGTGGCACCTTGCTTAATTGGCTTCCATGTGATGTCATGCATGCCACATGGCAATGCCACATCACTCACATGCCACCTCACTTGATGAGGTGGACTCTAATGGATTGGGTCTTAATTGGGTAACTGACCCATTTACTTCAAACTTACCCAATTACTTTAAAATCAAGCTCACCCATGTCCCATTGGGTTTTAATTGGGTAATTGACCCATTTCCTTGCCCATCTAATGTGTATTTCAATCATTTGATCTCAAATTCAATTATTTCGCAATTCAAATGGACCAATCCAACATATTTATAATCTTAGGAAATTCCGGGGTGTTATATATATCATACTTACTCATTACAATCTAGTTTATGCACATACCCATGTGTAATACCACACAATACTTACATGTGCAGGAATTTCACCAATTTTTATGGGTCCGTCCAGGCTCTTCATGGCACATAATACTTTGGTCAAAATTCAGCACCAATGTGGATCATCAACCATGCCCTTGTGACATTATGAGATCCTAGTTTCCCTAGTTGTACTCTACACACCCAACAAATCATTAACACACAGTAATATATCGCATCCAAGAAGATAAAACACATCTCCACAAATTACTATCAATTAAGGATGAATCAAGCATCCAACCAAATACTCCTCACATCCTTCTAGTTTGCACTAGCCACTTGGTTGTATACATCCATACAACAGTCAGACCTCTTTATGAGTCAAGATTTAATATACTCATTAGCTCAAAACTACTTAATGACTAACCAAACATCCTTTTCTAGAACAACCGGTGTTACCTGCCAGGTAAACATCCGCACAATTTCCATCAATCCATCATTAGAAAATCGAGACTTAGTTTTTATGCCTTGTCAAAATTTTAATATTTAAGTTCACCAATATCACTTTGTAGAGATAAGTAAAACTTAATCTCTTGATGTGAAAGCAGTTCAATAATTGTCTAAAACTACCCACATCTTCTAAATCATCTTTTCCACTATTAGCCATGATGATATACTGACCTATACTCTGGTCAAAACCTTTAGTTGTACATCTTCTAAATCACCTTTTTTAATAGTTTATCACTCCTACATCAATCTAGAACAATGTGTTTAGTAACTTCCCATCACTTACTAGAAATAAGTCAAATTTCATAATTTGAATTATTCAGTCAACTAAGATGCCTTCAACCATTATGCAAAACTCACATGTAATCCGTTATGAATTTCTATTTTTATTGGAAAATCTTATCTCCAAGGTTCATTTCCACCTTTAGGTTCTATTCCAGCGGACCTTTCATCCATTATTCATAGTAGTCCTACATCTGAATGTATCCTTTTGATACAAAAGTTTCCAACTCTACCTAAAGTTGTGTTGTCTTCTCATAACGATCATCAATACTAAAGATATTTAGGATAATACTTCACTATCCTTTATCATAGACAGTTCACCACAATTTCATTTATTTACCGTACTCCGTCCTCTTTTGCCTTCCATTTTTCCTCATGGATAGCTAACTGAACTTCCCTTTTTAAAAGGACATTCTCAGTCGTTTAGAACCTTTCAAATTCAACTCTTTCCCATCAGGAAAACAGGGTCATTTCTATCAATATTCTATTTTCAATAACTATAATCTACAAGTCAATTAGGAGAGTAAGCGAAAATTTGCACCATGGAAATCATTCTCCCAATAATACAAATCCTTCCTCATAGCAAGTTAGAGGCTTAATTTTGAAATTCCAACACTAAGTGAGCATAATTCCAAATAATCTTTGACAAAACTATGGCTTAATTAAATAGAAATGAAGTATTTCTTACCATCATGAGGATATCATTCATAGCTTGAGGCACTTTTCCTGCTAACTTTTGGTCTTGAGTGGAGATCTCTAGAGTTCCTGTCATTCCTAATATCACCATCATTCAATCAACATAAAGACTCTCATAGATTCACTATATTTTAATCCTCAAAAAGTCAATGATTCAAATTCATTTCAAAACTACCTGGTGTGATTTCTTAACAACTTCACTTTCACTAATCAAGGTCCCAACTTTTCATACCCACTACTACCCCTTTCAAATAATTCTCTTATTTGTCTAAAGCTATGCTTGGCAAAGTCCCTGAACAAACATCAGGAAATTGCTTAACTAGGTGCTACTTTTTTTCACCCTTATAATACGTCCTCTTACTCTTCTAGGGACAGTATTCTACCTTATGATAATAACACAAATTTTTTATCCCTTTGCGACTTCCGGTCAACTTTACAGATAGTTGATATTGTTGGAAAGCAAAGCCTCGAAGAGGTATCGAACTGACTCTTTCTTCATAATCACTGTAACGAGGTCTATCACCATTATCCTCTCCAGTAAATCCAAGGTGCTTCCTAGGATTCCAGACATTTCTCATATGACATGATTCATACCTTCCTGCTCATTTCCATCCTGAACAGGTGACTTGTTACTCATGTATCCTAACCTGTCTATAAAAGCAGTCGAACATTCAAACTTGACAAGTACATTACAAGCAACGTTCATACTACTAACCAAGTAATATTTGAAGTCCTTTACTCTAAGAAATCCATCATGTTTCACTATCCCCTTTTAGGCTTTATCAACCTCAAGCCTTTGACTTATACTCCATAAGAGGTCATCACTTTCAAAAACTTGGTTTCACATATCTACTTGATACTGAAATTACACCACTTATCCAAGACGAGATAATTTGTTGTCAATTCAACTCATCTTCTTTCCTTAATGATAAGAAGTTACCACTTCTAAACACTCGATCCCAAGTATCATCTTGACACTAAATTCACACATCTCAGACAAACAAAGAGGTTCAACCTCATCTTAACCAAGGATTTTATCTTCCCTACTTCCAAAATCAAGGGAAAGAATTCAAAATCAATCAACCAGTTTTATTTCTCCTATGCACACAGTCCGAGAGTGGAACTGTTAGAACAAACATCATAGGATCCTACTCAAATCCAAATGTTTCCAATCTCAGTATAGGTTTCTAACCATGTACTACACTTCACAGTCCAAGAGCTTGAACAAATTTTTTGATACCAAACTGTCATACCCTGACCCAATTGTAGGCCCGAAACGCGACAATTTTTTTTTTATTATCTCTCATCACTCAAATCATAGCTGGGCTGGATCCTTAGAATAAACAATTTAAGCCCATAATAAAAATGTTACACGTCCTCTTCACACGTGCACTCAAACATGTATCATATCTATCCATGTACAAACATATATCATACAAACAAATATTTCCATAGATACCATCATAAATACCATCATCAGAGTTGCGAAGGCAAACATAGTTGTTTATACATGCTAAGAATAATAAGTACCACAGGAGGTACTAAACAAGACATGGTTTGTAAACCAAATGGATAAAATGAATGTATTTCCCGGCTGTGGGAGATACAAAACACCGCATCGGTTTTCTCATCCTAAGCCTGCAATAGAGGATCATCATCCTCGGGTGCTAATCTTGAAATGTGAGGGATGTGAGCTCAAAGCCCAATGAAGAGATCTTAAAATAATAAATTCGTTAACAATTATAGGTTAAACAATGCAGTCTTATAATAACAAAAATGGTCTACTCTTACCAACAATTATCTTACCAACTTACCATGAATGGTCTCATATACCATATTTCCAAATTACCACCACTGCCACATCACTACCACACATATGAAGCACTACACTGGTTGTCCAAATGCATTAAGTCCCGACACGATCAAAATGCCGCATCTTGCAAGAGCATAAACGACCTCACCGATCCGGCCTCACTGGCACAAAATCAACACAGCATCTAAATGTGTGGAGGTAGTACCATTAACCAACTTCATATCTCACCCACTTATCATAATATGAAGCTCAAGTCCTCACATCGGACAATGTCAATAACATGCTAATATGCATAATAAAGATCACTATGTATCAACATGAATATATCAATATCTAGGCATATAAGTCGGTTCATTCTTCATTATAGACTACTAGACCTCGACTCCCTGACACTGTGTTATGTTTTCGTTCTAACAGTTAGAACAATTTTCATCCCTCACATGGAAACAGTGTTAAGTCTCTCATTCTGGCCTATTTATTCTTTTTCATTTCATGTAACATCCATGAAACCACTTATTGGACTAGAGTCTAGGTTTACAAAACTTGATTTACCAATCCTGTATTATTAAGTCTCCTCACCATTAATCATAGGGTATTCGCACAAATCTGTAACACAGTAGAATACAATGATTATACATCCATAACCAGACACCATTCACAATCATAATGCAGTCAAACTTTTGTAACTCATTTTCCAGAAAAAAAAATTCAGAGGAAATGGTTGAGTCCATATCGTAGGTTACTACTTCATTTTAAGTTGAAGTCAGAATAGTTAGCCAAATCAAAAAACTAAATGAAAATAAAAATGAAAGTACTCAGTGCCCAGTTTTATATTTCTTCATGGCTAGGGTAGAGTATTGAGACTTTGCCCAGAGGATACAATACAGAAATCCAAACTCCTCAGGCCACTATAAACATTGTCTTCTTGATTGGACCACAGATACATATTGAGTTAGGCCTAGAGAGGTACAGAAATGTAAAATGCTCAAGACACTACTCATATTCTTCTTCTGGATAGGACAATGGAGACATGCTGAGTTAGGCCTAGAGAGTATAGAAAATAAATCACTCAATGCATGATCCCTTTTTACCACTGAACAGTGAATATCGCTGTGCTACAGATGGCCACCGAGCGGCGTTTCCATTGTGCTATATGTGGAGGGTTTTCGGCCTGGAAGTGAACATCCAAAGCAGAATTGTAAGCACACAACAGTTAGAGTCAGTCATGGTTTTAACTTAGAATAAAGGTATTTTGGAAACTGATTTTAATGGTGTAACAACCAAATACGTGGAAATATCATGATTTTCATATTTTCAAGATTCCATTTTTAAACTCTAAAAGCATCTCTTTTCATACTCTAAAGCTTAAAAACAAAGGAAAACAAGAGTTTTATACCTTCCTTATAGAAATTTGAGCAATGTTTTGGCTCTTTCGAAAATTTCGCCAAAACTTACTTTTGCAAAGAAACAACGTAGGAAGAAGAGTGAGAAAGGGAAGATGAAGAAGCATAAAGGGAGGATATGGAACAACAATTTGTAATGGATTCATGAAAGAAAATTTATTGCCATGGTTTTCCTTAAATAGGCAGGTGAAAGTGACTATGCAAATGCTTGTAAGTTGCTTTGTAAGCTAATTGTAAGTTGTTTTATAGGAGAGGAGCTTGTAAGCTTCTTGTAGTAGCTTATGCAGGTGTTTGTGGAAGAGGAGCTTGTAAGCCCTTTGTAAGCTCCTAGCCAACCGATGCAAAGAGATAACTTATTTTAATATGTATTATATTCTATATTTTTTAATCTTATCTTTATTCTATAGACAATAAAGGGGTTTTGCTTAAATAGGCAAGTGAAGGCGGCTATGCAGCTGCTTTGTAAGCTACTTGTAAGTTGCTTTGTGAGCTACTTGTAAGTTGTTTTGTCTTATGGAATTTCTTTTGGGAGAGGAGCTTTTAAGCTCCTTTTAAGCTCCTAGCCAACCGATGCAAAGAGATAACTTATTTTAATGTGTATTATATTAAATACTTCTTAATATTATCTTTATTATTTAGACATTAAAGGGGTTTAAGTAAAATAATTCACCCGGTTCACATGATTGAGTTTCAAAAATTAGTGAAGCTATAAAATCTGGGGATGAATATATTTCAAAAAACCTGTGGATTTTAACAAAAATGACGTATTTCTTATTTTAATCAACTTTTGAAGTATTTGTTAGTGGAAATCTGATTTCACAGTGACATTCGAAAAATTTATCTTACCAGTGAGTACTAAAGCCCGAACATGCTTCGAATTTTACAAATACTTTAAAATTAACATTTTACAAAAAGGGACCACGTCGGGTCCAATTTAGCCACACTTCCGATGATTTAGAAAGTCGATCAAGCAGGTTCTTTAGATTCAAAACCCAATATCATTTAAGGTGTACATCAAATATGTGGCTTCTCAAATAAATATAATAAACTAATATTATTTTGTGAAAATTACCATTTTGCCCTTCCAACTTAATTGAGTTGGATTCATGAGTTACTGAGCTCTGATTGGGCCGATCCTGGACTTTTTAAGAAGCCATATCCGTAATCTAATGATTAACGGATCACAAATCATGATTATTAGAACAAAATCGCACAATTAGACCTTATTTTGGATCAGGGTATTACAGACCGTATCGTACGATGATCGTGTCCTGAGACAACTTATGTTTGAAAGACCATTCCAATCTAGAACCTTGCAATTCTGGGACGATACATCATTGAACCACAATTGATCGTCCACTATCAATGGCGATGGATCGTCGTCCTGACAGTAAATTTAATGGTTTACATATTAAGTTCATGTTCTGATTTTGTTGTCAAACAACCACTAGGCTTCCTTAGTCACCTGTTGGATTCCACCTATAGTCATATATGGCCAATTACCTTTGTGTGATTGTCATACACTTGTTGATCCGTTGAATCTTCAATATCTTCCACTTGAGCTTAATTCAACCAACACTTGAGTCTTATTCATTGCTTCAATCTTCCGAAGCAAGGCTTCACCTAAGCCATGGAATTGAAAAAAAGGTGACTCTGCAAGCCGAGGCACTAACAATATATACATATGACTTGTTCATAAGATCTTTGAGTCACAAGTGACTCTGATATCCAAAATACACAAACCAAAATAATCAAAATACTAAACTTAGAAACAAGCTATTCTAAGTCTAACTTCAACAGCTTCTGGATTTCAACTTCTAAACCATCATAGAGAGGTTGTAACGCCCCGCTCTTTTTCACTCGACGAAAATCAGAGCCTATTTGTTTAAAAAAAAAAAGTGAGAGAGAGCTGGACGCCACGACGTGAGCTAGTCCGAGCTTCAAAAGCCCAACCCTTAACTGGCAACCCATACGTGTGCGTAGACAAGTCTACTAAATATTTCACATGTTTACAAATAATTGCGGAAATAACATACGAATAGAATTGCTATCCATATCCATTAATTTACAAGGAAGTCAATCCAATCATATAATAAACTGAACTTAATTATCCAAACATCATCAAACCATAGCAAAAATATATCTAAGTTATTACAGTCCCAAAATGCAATTATCTCAAAATACATTGTCCAAAATAAAACTTAAATAAAGTAAGCTATAAGCCTCCCAAGCTCCTAAGCTTGGCTTCTTTCACGTCCATTACCCGTTCCATTTCATGTACCATCATCTAAAGGTAGAAGTAGGGCGTTAGTCAACGCGCCCAGTAGGAATTCCAAGTAGGGTCATACACATAGGATTAGTATAAGAATCAAGATATAAAACATCTTGTGTAAAACATAATACCCAAAACAGTGCATGATAATAGAGATCTTGATCATGCTGATAAAACCAAAAACAGTGCATGATAATAGAGATCATAATCATGTTGTTTTAATGCCATGCCATGGGTGTCATATGCCAATGATCTCTCACCCAACAACCATATCACAAATCACATTGTTTATCTTCTTGATGAACAAGCCACAACAAAGTATTCACTGTCATGCCTCCCCACGTATGCCTTATCGGTCCCACCGAATGGAGCATGTACTCCTCTTACATTTCAAACATCATATATATCTTCCCGTATGTCAATCGAAATCAGTGTGGATTCCTTCCCACGTTTGTTTATCGAAAAACACCGAATGGAGCGTGGACTCCTTCCTTGTGTTCCCTCCCATGCCATGCATGAGGTAATGAGTGCAACGATGCCATTTATATCAAAGTACATAATAACATTGAAACTCAGTTCTTAAAAACATAATCATTTGATACCCAAAGTACATCATCAAATATGGAAATAAAAGCAGTACATGTATATAATTCACAGTGTGTCAACAAGGTAGGAAACCTACCTTATTAAAATGCATCGAGATCTATATATGTATGTGTTTTTGGTTTGATTTACAAACATAATGAATCATTTTGGTTAAAATGAATGGAATATGTTTTGTGAACTATTTTTCAATTAAATATGTATTTTGATACAAAATGACAATTGTGCATTCATGATCTCATGCATGGCATGGGAAGGAACGTGAGGGAGGAGTCCACGCTCTATCGATATATCCGATTAGTATACGTGGGAGGAGTCCATACTGATTCCTAGTGACATATGTGAGAGGAGTGAATGCTCCATTCGGTGATTCCGATTAACATAGATGGGAAGGCGTCCACGCTCCATCAGTATATCCGATTAGTATACGTGGGAGGAGTCCATACTGATTCCTAATGACATATGTGAGAGGAGTCCATGCTCCATTCAGTGATTCTGATTAACATACATGGGGAGGAGTCCACGCTCCATCGGTATATCCGATTAGTATACATGGGAGGAGTCCATACTGATTCCTAATGACATATGTGGGAGAAGTCTATGCTCCATTCGGTGTTTCCGATTAACATACATGGGGAGGAGTCCACGCTCCATTCAGAGTTTCCGATCAACATACGTGGGGAGGTATACAGTGACCTGGTGGTACATCACAAAACACTGTGGAAGTAATTGGCCAAAGGAACACTTGATTTGATTTGTATGGTGATGATATGGAGATTGGGTGGGGGATCATTGGCATATGACACCCATGAAATGACACATACATTGCATGATTTAGATACGATTATCGTGCACTGTTTTTGGTACTAAGGTATGTTTACAGTTTTAATATGATATTCTTGTTCTGATTTGTATATTGATCCTATGTGTATAAACCTACTTAGAATTCCTACTGGGCGCGTTGTGTAACGCCCTACTTCTACCCCTTAGATGCTGGAACAGGAAATGGAAAGGACAAGGGATGTGAAAGAAGCCAAGCTTAGGATTTTGAACAACTTATGCTTAATTTATTTAATATTTATTTTGGAACAATGTATTTGAGATAATTGCAATTTGAGACTGTAATAACTTAGATTTATTTTACTATGGTTGATTGATGATTATTTGAGATTAAGTTAATTTATAGTGATGGGCTTCCTTGCTTTTAATATGATGATGATGGATGGTTTCCATTCATATAATAATTCTGCAGTTAATCGTTAACGTGTGAACTGTTTAGTGGACTTGGTCCACGCACACGTAATGTTGGCCAGTTAAGGGTCGGGTTTAGAAACCCGAAATTAGCTCGCGTAGTGACGTTCCCGCTCTCTCTCACTCTTGTTTTTTTTTTTAAAATATACTCTGATTTTCAGCGAGTGAAAAAGGACGGGGCGTTACATGGGTGCTCAGCTCCCTCTTCCAAATCATGTCCTACATTAGAAGGGATGTGAGCTCCAATCTAGTGAAGAGAACTCAATTTAACAAGTCTCCAAATTTTCAGAATATCAAATCTACAATGCAATACTTGATGACAATAAATAGAACACTATGACAATACCTTACCACTTGTTTTTCTCTTTCCACGCACACACCCATGCATACTTACACATGCCTAGGTGATTTACACATGTATATATAACTCACTCGTGGATATATAACTCACACATGCACATATAACTAACACATGCATCTTGCCTTCCTCACATGCATTATTCCTTCCTTTCATGCATGCATATATATATACATATATGTACATGTCAAGGTTTTTCGTAACCTTACACACTGAGGTATCCCACTCAACACCAATGGCATCATCCCAACACGGTCAAGATGAAGCTACTTGCAAGAGCATAATAACTGTACGGTCTGACCCTATGGCCTATACATGAATGTGACCTAACGGTCCATGACGGCTCAACAACCAATGCATGAGACAACATCTTAACACAACCACATGAATATACCCAAACACTGGGTATTTAACCATAAACATGGTTTACTTACTCATCCCTCCAGGTACAATTCCATAGGGTTTCACCATGGAGTATATTTACCATCCATTGGTTAATTGTTCGAGTTTAACAACATAGAATATTTACAATACCACCACATGCATGACTGGTTAGTACATATAATCCACATGTATATAAATATTCAAAACATGAAACCCATGCATAATATGAACCACCATACACTAATAACTAAAGCATGAACCACATGCATATTCTAATATAGCACATCCTAACATGAACCTCATGCATGATCAAAGCCACATATATTAAATATTCACGTAACTAATGCATGAATCACATGCATGAACTAATATAACACATACTATACCCGATAGGGTATGGTACCACTGATACCGGACTACAAAGTAAAGAGACAAAACTATAAAGGTTTCATAAAAGTACCACAAAATTCAACTAACACGACTAAGTAATAAATAGTTATTACAGTTATCCATAATATCAAACATCATTCGAAATAAATACACAATGTGTTTTCTCTAAATAACAAAAGGAAAATACGCCAAACACCCCTCGGCTGTCAACACCTAGACCTGATCTTGAGACTCGTTGGGTCCCGCCTCCACCGAGCCACCTGAAAGGCAAGGGGTTGAGTATTGCATACCCAGTGAGAGAACAAGTAATTATATTCACACTACATAAACCACACACTGCGAAGCTACCATGTGAGGTATCAAAATAAATCTACATATGCAATCCCGCGTAACACACACGACTCACCACACATGCCATTCAACAAGTGTTCTACCAAACCGTCACCACTCAGACTGTCCCTACCCTGCAAATGTCATAGTCTGGAATAACACATCAAATCATAACTCAGATTGTCCCCACCATAGGTGTCATAGTCTGGAAATACACATCATATCACAACTCAGACTGTCCCCACCCTGTAGGTGTCATAATCTGGAATAACAGATCATATCACAATTCAGATTGTCCCCACCCTGTAAGTGTCATAGTCTGGAATAGCACATCAAATCATAATTCAGATTGCCCCACCCTATAGGTGTCATAGTCTGAAAATACACATTATATCACAACTCAGACTGTCCCCACCCTGTAGGTGTCATAGTCTGGAATAACACATCAAATCACGCCTCAAACTGTCCCCACCCTGTAGGTGTCATAGTCTGGAATAACTCATCAAATCACACATCAGACTGTCCCCACCCTATAGGTGTCATAGTCTGGAGTAACACATCATCAGCCTAACTGTCTAATTTCCATCAAAGAGCATACCTACCCACATCCAACCGCCGGGTAGTCTACGCCATGCGTCCGCTGTATGCCCCACATAATTCCCCAACCCCAACTATCCAACAAGTTATGGGAAAACTCTAAGTCCTGGTGTAGACTAATCTCTAAGCTCCATTGTCGTCCTACGTCTACCAGTTACATGCATGTAGGGATAATTTCTAACATGTTATCAACATTGTACAACAATCATAATCAGACGTATACATTATCATTTATCACATAGCATCATGTTATTACACATCATGTTGTCAATCAATTGCATCTAAATAAGAAAACATGTACATACTACACATTATCACATCTAGTCATCATGATCTTTACCATCACTGGACACAAGTACACGGAGTGGTCTCCTCGCCACATAATCATCTGAATGGTTCCCTTCCTGAGTGGCTAAATAAACATAGGGGTTCCATTCCGCGTACCTCATGTCGCTCAATTAGTTAAATATAGGAACATGCATAAATGCGTATGGTAAAAGTGTGATAGTTCCCTCACTTGTGTGCGTTTTGAAATTAACTGCGAGAAAATTGGTCTGCTGAGTTGGAGGGGGCTTGATCTGTCGAAACAAGAACATGAGAGTAAGTAAACACGTAACACAAGCCAAACTAAGTCTGAATTGAAAAATGGGCTTGAAACTGGGCCGGGCTTGAGACTGGACCTGGCCTGAAACTGGGTCGGAAGGGGTCGGGCCCAAAGGATGGGCCAAGCTGAAGCTGGGCCGAGCTGGGCCAAGAAAGGCTCGAATGCGAGCCGAGTTGGGCCTGGTTCATCGGGCCCAAACTCGGACTCACCTAAGTCAACTTAGCTGCACAGCTGAGTCAACTCGACTGCCCAGCTGAGTTGACTCAGCAACCCAGCTGAAGGGGAGAAGAAAGGGAAAACAAAACTGAGGAAAACGAGAAGGAAGAGAGAAAAGGGGAAAACCGAAGAGAATCCGAAAATCATGGAAAAACCGAGTAGAAATTCGAGGAAAGAAGAAAAATCGGGGAAGAGGGGAAGAACTGGCGGAAATCAAAGATGGGAGAGGGGAGGAAGAAGGGTTGGAGGATGAGGGAGAAGAAAAGAAAAATACCTGGTTCGGTCGGGCGGCGACGGCCATTTCAGCGATGCCGGTAGTCTGAGTGAAAAGAGGAGAGAGGTAGGAAAACGAGAGAAGGAGAGGGTCCCGAGAGAGAGAAGGGAATCTGGGAGAAGCAGAAGAAGAAGAGGCAGTGGTGAAAGTGTCGTGGCACTGTAGCTGCGTGCTACAGTGCACGGCACAAGGAGGGGGTTATAAGGATCTACGGCTTAGGGTTTAGGGCTTCACTTCTTTCTTTTTTTAAAAATAAAAAATAAAAACATAAAATTAGAAACTTTCGAAAACAACGTTTCGAAACCCGAAGGAAAATCAGATGTCAAACCTTGGATGAGGAAAAGTGTGATTTTCAACTATTTGGCATGACAAAAAATATTAAATAATTCAAATTACTAAAACGCCCTTCGAGTCTCTAAGCTCAGGATCGGGAGAGACAAGACCTACTACAGGACCCACACTCTCCCGATTGCTACTGAGGCCCTAAAATCCCAACAAATTGGGTCGGATCATTACAATCCACCCCCCTTTAAGCAATTTCGTCCTCGAAATTACACTAAAAAGTCATACCTTGATCCTCGAAGAAGCCAGGATATCTTTTCCGCATCGACGACTCTAACTCCCAAGTAGCTGTTTCTGTACCCCCACGCTTCCATATCACTAGAACCTTTGGAATAGTCTTACCACGAAGCACCTGTTTTATCCTGTCCTTGATCTGCATGGGACCTTCGTCGAAACTAACATCCTCATTAAGGTCTACGTCATCCCAGTTAAGCACGTGAGACGGGTCTGGCTAATACTTCCAAAGCATGGAAACATGGAAAACGTTGTGTACTCTAGCAAGTTGCGGCGGAAGGGCAATCTTATAAGCCACTTCCCCGACTCTCTCCAGCACCTCAAAGGGGCCAATAAATCGTGGTGATAGCTTTCCTTTCCGCCCGAATCTTTGAACTCCAGGGCGGGATGAGACTCTGAGGAAACATGATCACCCACGGCAAACTCCAGTGGCCTCCTCCTGTTATCTGCATAACACTTCTGTCGGCTCTGGGCAGTCAACAACCTCTGCCTGATGAGTCTGACCTGCTCTGTAGTCTCCCTAACCATCTCTGGTCCTACCAAGACAACCTCACTAGTCTTTGCCCAACACAGGGGCGATATGTACGGTCGACCATACAATGCCTCATATGGTGCCATCTGAATACTCAACTGGTAGTTGTTGTTGTAGACGAACTCCACTAGGTGCAAGTGATCCTCCCAACAACCCACATGGTCTAAAACACAGGCACGGAGCATATCCTCTAAGATTTGGATGGTCCGTTCCGACTGTCCATCTGTCTGTGGATGAAAGGTTGTCCTGAAGCATAACTGAGTACCCAGCTCTCTCTGCAAGCTCTGCCAAAACTGCAAGACAAACCTCGGGTCTCGATCCGAAACAATCGACACTGGCACTCCATGCAGTCTAACCACCTGCTCCATATACAGCCGTCTCAGTTTCTCTAAGGAATCAGTCACCTTCATGCCAATAAAGTGGGCTGACTTCGTTAGTCTATCCACTATGACCCAAATGGTATCGTGCCCCTTGGGTGATCTTGGTAATCCAGTCACAAAGTCCATGGTGATGTACTCCCACTTCCATGCAGATATCTTAAGTGGTTACACTACACCAACTGGTCTCTGGTGCTCAAACTTGACCTGTTGACATGTCCAGCATTGGGCCACAAATTTTGCTACTGCCCTCTTCATACCAACCCAATAATACTGACGGCTTAGATCATGGTACATCTTGGTACATCCAGGGTGTACTGCAAATCTCGTATGGTGGAAGTGTCGCAAAACCTCCTCACGACATTGCTCAGATACATACAATCGACCATCGAAAGTCACTGCACCATATGCCCTCACTGCACAACCATGCGGTCCGTCCCCAACAACCACTCGATTTCGATATCCCGTTGAATCTGAGTCAGTTTGCTGGGCTCTCAAGACTAAATCATCCAACCCTGGTCGTACTACCATACTGCACAAGGATGCTGCTCTGGCCCCACCAATCAAACTATCTAGCACTCCTCGGGACTTCTGGCTCAAGGCGTTTTGCAACTACGTTCACCTTGCCTGGATGATAAAAGAGTTAGAAATTATAATCTTCCAAGTACTCCATCCACCGACGCTGCCTCATGTTTAGTTCTTTCTGTGTGAACAAATATTTGAGATTGTGGTGGTCCGAGAATACTTCGAACTTCTCTCCATAGAGATAAGACCTACTACGGGACCCACACTCTCCCGATTGCTACTGAGATCCTAAAATCCCGACAAATTGGGTCGGGTCATTACAATATGCACCATCACATTATCAGTGACCATTCCATAACTTGTCCATACAAACACATCTATCAACTTCTAGATATCTAATGGGCCCTATACTGTGTTTTAGACCACTAGGCCTCGACTCCCTGACACATTTTCACATTTCCGTTCTAATAGTTAGAACTAATATCATCTCTTAAAAGGAAGCGGTGTCAAGTCTCACTTTCTGGTCCCACTTGGTTTTTTCCATCCTATAATTTCCATGGGTCCCATTTTCAGTTTAAAATCTACAAATTTCACAACAATCATTATACAGGTTAAGTTGAGTCTCCTCACCTTCTCCAACTTAAAGTTTTTACCAAACTCTGTAAAAACATGGAAATTCTATATATATTTATTTCAAATTCAAATACACTTTAAAATACTCCTAGAAGAACTGTCACAACCCGTAACAACTCAACAAGTTACAAGAACCCTTTACACATTTTCCACAAAAATCAGGGTCATGCCTGTGAGTCTTTTAAACTCTTGCTACTTCATTAATTATGTCAGAAGTCAATTGTTACCCATCCAAAACACACAATAAATGAGAAAATGGAATTTACTTATTGCCCAGTCTAATATTTCTTTCCGACCATGGAAGAGTATTGAGACTTTGCCCATAGGATACAGTAATAGAAGTAAATAAAAGTACTCAGTGGCCAACCCCTTTTACCACTGAGTGGCAAAAGAAAATGCAAAGAATATCGCTGAGGTATAGATAGCCACCGAGCGGCGTTTCCTCTGCGCTACCTGTGGAGAGTTTTGGCTTAGAGGGTACAATGTAATAAAGTAAACACCCAATGCTTTAAAGTAAACACATAAGAGTCAGATGAAGTTAATCTTTTCTCCTCTTTTAATTTAGAGAAGAGAAAACAAGGTTTTGGCACAACCAAAACCACTTTGAGAAGTGTTACTCAAAATATCATTTTTCCTATATCTTTTGGGGACGATTTTTGAAATCCAAAACTAACTCATTTCTTTATAAAAACTGAATCGAATTTTCTACAATTTAAAGTAAATGAATTTTAAAACCTTATTTATAAAATTTGACTGACAAATAACTGTTATTGAAAAACCCCGACAAAATGCAAGAAAAAGCTTTAAAGGTTGCTGCTGAAACGTGGGAGAGCATAAAGAAAGAAACGGAAAGGAAGAAAAAGAAAGGAGGAAAAGAACGATGGAAATGGAGAGATTTTCTTTTGAGAATTTTTTTTTTTTTCTTAATTTCCTCTCCACTCTCCCCACCTTTGTAAACACCACCACCGTAGGTGGTTTGTGGAAATGAGGCTTCCACGCCTCCTAGAGCCGCCGTTGTAGCTTTTGTTTGGATAAATTTATCCACCGGTCCGATTTCTTAAGTATTAAAAAGTAGGAATAATATAAAATTTTAGAGAGAAAAACACGCCGAAAACTCAGTGATTTAATTAAAAATCACATAATTATCAAAATTTTAAAATTTAGAATAATGTTTTGGAAAAATTCTGGCTACTCAATCAGATCACTTAAATTCGACTGACAAAACATTCTAAAGCTCTGAGATATTTTGAATCTTCCAAATATTTAAAAAATAACATTTAATAAAATAGTGATACCCTCGACGACTTTAATAAAAGAGTGATACCCTCGACGACTTAGAAATCACACTTTTTAAAGCCAGAATGACACCATAAAATCCCTTAAACTCAAAATTTAAAACTGAGTAAATGAGAGCAAATATGGAAAGTTAAATATCTCAATTAATTGATTTTCCAAATATAGATGGCTTTTAGGTCTCAGCAGAGAAAGTTCAGAAAATTAAAACTTTACCACTGCACTTAAACAAGTTGGATCCTCAAGGCTTCCGAACTCAGATCGAGTCAAATTTTGACTCTTAGCAAAACCCACTTGTTAATTTTTCAGATTAATGGTACACCAATCATAGTTAATGGCTAATTAATTACACAATTAATCACTAATTTGAATCAGATTATTACAAAAATACTAAAAAGGCCCTTCTACGTAGACTTGCTTCTCTTATAGAGAGAGGATCTCTAATGGATAAGAGCACCACATCATTTTCCTCTTATCTTTACGAGAAATTCAAAGATAGATTATATTTTAGTCACTCTATGTTGTAAGGATTTTATTGGCCCCAAAAATCATAATTTAACAATCCAATTAATGAAAAATGAACTTAGACCTATACCTTATAAACCTAAGCCTCTTATTTTAACATTTTTGTGCCTATAAACCTATTAAAATTTTATAAAATCCTAATGCCACACGTATGATATGGTCTTCAACATCTTCGACAAATGCATTGTTGCATCAGTCTATTGGAAAGATATATGAATGAATATAAGGTTGAGATTGATTTACCATAATTGGATAACAAATCTTTATGTTCAAACTCATGAAATTTTAATATTTAAATTATTTTCAATCCTTAAATTTTGACTAATTAAGATCCACTTTTGTCCAATATATTTTTTTGAATTTACATGTAGAAAATTACTGACAATCTAGTGTAGAACCTCCACAAGTGATACGTACTTCCCTTATGACACACCAGGTGAAGCTATCAGGGTTTGAACGTGACATCTCTCTCTTCCTAAGAAAGAATATTATAAGTAAACTACACCCGAACAAGATGCCCTTATGACACACCAGGTGAAGTTATCAAGGTTTGAACCTGACACCTCTCTCTTCCTAAGAAAGAAGATTATTAGTTAAATTACACCCGAGCAAGATCCACTTTTGTCCAATATATGAATCCATTAAGAGTCTAGACATAGAAAAGTACCTTCAACACAAATGATAAAGGCTTAGGATTGCAGTTAGAGGGCGTGTGTTTAAGTCGCATGGCATTAATCATCAGATAGATAATTAGACCATGAAAATAATTTGTCACATTCAAATATGAAGAGCAACTATTTAGGTCAAATATGATGGCCGTTTGGAAAGATTAAAAGTGTATATGAGATTGAAAATGTTTATATTGACTGGTCAATGAAGCCACATATTTTGACCTCTTTAAATTTTGATAATTCTAAGTAATTTTAATTAGTTACACTTTTAAGTCAGATTTAAAGCTCACTTTGGATCGATGTAGTGGGTTCATTCATAATAGTCATTCATGACTATGAAAATGAAAAAAATTCATCGGATCAACGAAACTATATTTTTAAACTCACTAAAATTTGACAATTTGAAATAATTTTTTAAACTTTAAGATTTTAAATTTGATAAAAGCCACCGGATGTATTTGCTAGAAAGGTTGAAAAAAAAAAAAAATACTCAAATAAGATTAACGAAACCTATAATCAAAATAAAATTGATAGATCAATGACAAATGCTAAACAAAGTTTTTGAGAATTAAAATTTATTGATTAAAATTTATTAAACTTCTACAAATTTAATCCTCTTCAAATAAAATTTTAAGATACTAGAGATAAAAGTAATTATGAAAGCATTCACTATTAACCTATAATTATTTATATTTAAACGAGCTAATTCAGAAAAATTTGCCCCGGCTTAGCCCAGCTTGGATATGCTACTTTTAAACCTGAAAGTGATTTGAATGTTCATACGCCTGATCAGTAATCAAGCACATGATAAATTTGTAATAGAATTGATATTTCTATTTTCTATTTTACTTATTACTATAATTCACATCAATTTGAAAACATTTCCAATTATATTATCAATGGATTAATTGCAAGTTCTTTGAATTATGAAATATATATATATATATATTACAATATTTTGAACTATATTTAGAGTGAGACATTTAATTTTTAAAATATTTTCTCTATAAAAAAAGATATTCACAACTCACCTTCGTGATATAACAGGGATCTTTTGATTTTTTTTGGGTGATCCTGTCAACAAGGATGGACTTGTCGCCATTTCAGTAAAGTTTACCAATAATACGAAAATATGAAAATGATGAAAATAATTGACGATAAATTTGTTCAAATAAAATAAAAATGAAATAAAAGATCCACGGCCATAACGTTCAAAAAAGCAGTCCTCTAGAAAATTTAAATAATAAATGATGCTATTAATCATCCACTTTTAAACAAGTACTATATTTAATTAAATCTCTTATTTTAGTTTTTACTTGAATATTCATGATTAAATATTTAAATTGTAATTAATTGAGCAATTATTTTCATTTTTGTCCAACAACCACGTAGCAATACGATAGATTGAAAATTTGGTAAGTAAAATATTCAAATTTACATACTTTAAAAGTACTAGACAATCTTTATTGACATTTGAGTTCAAAGCTTAAACAGCTAAGGAAAGTGTAGGACCGTTTGAGGAATCGCCATCGCCGGCGTTAGTTTGATGTTGGGCCTTCTCACGGTGGACAAAGAAGAAGTAAAATGTTATAAAGCTACTGCTCAGAGTCAAGGCCCAAACGAACCATGCCATGCTCAGCTGCATAATCGTCGAAATTCGATAAGCAAACATGGTGTTCAGCGTGGTCGCAAGCAACCATATGGGAACCTTCATCCACTCTCTAATCTTTGAATCGTCCGACAACCGGTTGAAAACATGCAGGCAACCAAAAAAGAGCAAGAGAATGAGATAGAGTGAAACAATGAAAATTACAGTTAAAGTCTCACCGCGTGATCGAAAGGCGGAAGTGATGGTGTTAGTGGTCAAGAAGCCAATGCTGAAGAGGTATAATAAGTGAGATTGAGAGTTGTCATTTCTACTACATGCATGTAATTTGGAGACCTTCTGCCTTATTCTCACGGCCATAGAACAGAAAGAAGAGGCTTCAAAGTTGGGATTCACTACTAAGCAAGAGCTTCGATTCCCATGGACACGATCATCAATTCAACAAAGTTTCACTATTAATAAAGGAAATTTTGGAAATTTCCAGGAAGCTCCGTTGTCGCATCTACTTTACGCAAAGTCCCTTGCAGGAAGTTTCTGTGAAGCTTACAGTGAGAAGACGTGAACGGGCGGATGGACGTTCTTACCACGCACACATGTAAAGACATTGACTAAGTGCAGTGCTGCGCAACTGCAATGCCGACCAACACAACATTTTAATCGCCACGTGAAACTTAAAAAATCATAGGCCTCACCATAAAAGCCCACTTAATTCAGTCAAATTAAGTTTGAGTTAGAATGATTATATCTAAGAATAGATTTGTTATCACATTTGAATTTTTTAGTTACTGACCTAAATTGGATGAAATCCGATAGTCGAAATTCAGAGATCTTCCAAACATTTTTTTTTTTTTTGTAAATCATGATTTAGAACTAACTTCTTTACATCAGATTCACTAAAAATTCGAAACTAATTCAATTGAATTGAGAGTTTAATTGAAATTCACCTAAAGAATTTAATAGGAAATCATCAAAATTTGGAGAATTTGAAAATTCTACAAAAGAAACAAAAGCTCTTTTTAAGAGGAAATTCAAAATTTCAATGGATCACCTAAACTCAATTTTACTCACAAGAAATTAAGAAAAGACTTAATTTTTTTATGAAGGCTAAGATCAGTACTCTGTGTAATTACGATTATATCGAGGCTTTTAAATTAAATTTGGAAATTATTAGTTCAATTAAATAAAAAAATGAAATTTATTTCGAGATCAATTTAATGAGTATGAATTATCAAAATGTACCAAATTAATTAGACAGTCAACCTCAATGATTAATTCAATTTTTCCCTTTTTTAGGAGAATGATTAAATAAATTTCAGTGTATGGACACAGAATTTATTGGATTTAAAATTTGGGAATTCTCAAATTAAATCGAGGATAAAATTTAATGACTAAATTTTAGATTCTCCAATTAAATAATTCAAATTAAATCCCAATTTATTCAAATACCCCTAATTTACCTAATTAAACCAAGATTACTTTAGTTACTAATTAATTTAAATATATTTTAGATGGTAATTAATTTAAATATATTTTAGATGATAATATGATAAACGAAATGAAATGATAACAAATAAATAAATATGTAAAAATAATAAGATGATAAATCTATGACCTCTCGCCATCAACTTATATCTCATTTACACAACTCAAAACTCACAACCCACCTTTCTCGAGTTGTTACGTGCATAACTGAGTTGAACGAACAAATTGGACTTTGGTTGTGCATGGCGCGTGACGTATAACCGAGAAACGGTCTAGCGCATGCATACACGGTGATTGTTTCCCTTTTCCTAAGTTTGTTTCCTATAATTTCTCCAAGAATCCCTCCCATAGTGGAAGATCACACGTAAAAGTTATTCCACGCGGTGCTTCACATGACAATGGTAGTTTCTCCTACTTTCTCTCTTGCTGGCGTTTCTTTGAATAAGTGATTAAGTTGTTTCCCTTTTCAAATTCGAATGGTGTAACTCCTCCCTTGATTTTAGGAGGATTAGTTTATATGTAAGAGATATTTGAAATGGAACATAATCAAAGAATATTTTATCATGCATTGCGGGTAGGAGGAGGAAGCGCCTCGAACAGGCCCGAGTGTCACTTATCTCTTCTTCTTCCTCTCTTTCTTTAACATTAGAACCTTCCAACAACATGCATTAACGGCGAACTCAGTCAAAACAGCGGCAACTCTCCTACAACGCATGAGGCACGCTGCAAGGTATCAAAGCCAGGTTTCGCTGCCATAGCGGAGGCTACCTGAAATGCAAAAATTGATGAGATAATGACTCTCCGACGTAATGCATGGAGACACAGGGACAACGGTTGGATGAGATGGTCAACAGACTGACCGCCGTGGATGCCAGACTTGAAATGGTGGACACTGGACTGAACAACATGTCACAAATTCAAACATCTGAGATTGGCGACAACTTTGGATCCTCAGGTCCTCATTCTCGTGGCAATGGAGGTGGGTCTACAAAGCTAAACAATTCTTCCTGCACTAGCAAATCCCCACGACACAGAAACCACTATTAGCCTCGTTCCACTTGGAAGGGAAGGCTTTGCAATGGTTTCATTGGACGGAAAGATATAACGCAATTGCCAGTTGCGAAGACTTCACCAAAGGACTACAGACTCGCTTCGGACATTCTTAGTTAAAGGATTCCACTGCTTCACTCACTAAGTTACGTCAGTCGTCGACTGTAGAAGACTATCAAACTAAGTTCGAAGAGTTCGCTAGTCGAACCTCGGGACTCAACAAGTCCTTCTTGATTATCTGCTTTTTGGGCGGGTTACATGCGGACATCAGAATGCTTCATCCCAGCTCCCTATTTGATGCAGTCGGGTTGGCTCGTCTACAATAAGAGAAGATCAGTACATGGAGGCGCCGGTCCAATTTTGAGGTGGGATGGTCTAGCCCATCTCCTTCAGCCGACATCACAAAAGCCCCTACACCCACCATCAAGCACCTCACTCCATTGGAGATGAAACAGCGCCGATCGAAGGGACTGTGTTATAATTGTGATGAAAAATTCGCACAGGGACATAAATGTAAAATTAAAAAATTGTTCTTAATGGAGGATAGTTGGCCAAAAGGTGATGAGGGTGGAGACACTGATGACGAAGATGAAGTTGACATGGACTCACCTAAAATCTAGTTATATGCTATGAAAGGAAGTTAATCCCCTCAAACCATGCAAGTAAAATGCTTTTTTAAGTTGCTTGACCCTTATGATTTTGGTGGATACAGGCAGTGCCCACAACTTCTTAAGCCTCAGAGTTGCCAACAAATTGGGCCTACCCAAATCCAAAGATGGCCGCTTTGAAATGGTTGTAGCCAATGGAGATCGCATCCATTGCTTGGGTGCGTGCAAAGTGGTGCAGTTGTTGATCCAAGGGTTTGAAATTAAAGCAGACTTTTTCATCCTCCAGTTGGGAGGTTATGATGTAGTGCTTGGAGCCTAGTGGCTAGAGCTTTTGGTCTTATCACTTGGGACTTTTCAAAGTTAACCATGCGGTTTCATATAGAGGGACGCCCTCATCTCTGGCCAGGCGAAGAAGAAAGGAGATTGAGGATGATTGAGGAAGGAGGCTTAAAACACATGAAGCCCAACATGAACCCAAGCTATCTGTTACAAATCTTTTCAATCATGCCTGAGATACCAACTCCCCACACAACCCTAGTTCATCCTCAACTTGAGTCCTTCTCACTAGTTATGCTGATCTCTTTGAGGAACCTAGTGGATTTCCCCCTGCCAGATCACATGATCATCAAATCCCTCTCCTTCCCAACACCAAACCAGTAAGTGTACGACCCTACCACCACATGTACTACCAGAAGACAAAAATTGGAAGATTGGTAAGGGAGATGCTACAAAATGGGGTGATCAGAGCCAACCAAAGTCATTTCTTCTCTCCAGTTCTGCTAGTCCGCAAAAACAATGGGTCGTGGCGATTGTAAATTGACTATAGGGCTCTCAATCACCATAAAATCAAAGATAAGTTTCCAATTCCGGTGATAGAAGAACTTTTGGATGAGGTAGATGGGACTCGAATTTTCTCCATATTAGATCTAGGATCCGATTATCATCAAATACAGGTCAGGCCAGAAGATGTACCCAAGACCGCTTTCTGAACTCATGAAGGGCATTATGAGTTCCTAGTCATGCCCTTCGGACGCACAAATGCTCCAGGCACATTCCAAAGCCTTATGAACGAATTGTTCGACCATATATGAGATGGTTCGTGTGGTGTTCTTTGATGACATTCTGGTTTATAGCTTGAGTTGGTCAGACCATCTTGAACATCTAAGTTGTGTTCTAAATATCTTGAAGGAGCACCATCTCTTCACCAGAAAGGGCAAATGTAAGTTTGGCTGCTCTACTATTGAATATTTGGGGCACATTATATCGAAGAATGGAGTGGCAGTTGACCTTGACAAAATTTAGTGTATGTTGGACTGGCCACCACCCAAAAATGTTCGAGGATTGCATGGTTTTTTGGGACTCACAGGTTACTACCGTCGCTTCATCTCAAACTATGGAACGCTCGCCCGACCACTCACCGACCTACTTAAAAATAACTCCTTTGAATGGTCCATTGAAGCGGGAACCACCTTTGAAACACTTAAGCGGGTAATGAGCAGTCCACCTGTTTTGGCTTTGCTCGACTTCACCCAAACATTCTATGTGAAGTGTGATGCATCCGGAACAGAAGTGGGAGCAATCCTCACACTGCAAGGGCGGCCCTTGGCCTACTTTACCAAGCCTTGAAAGAGAAGTCAACCTTCTTGTTGGCCTATGAGAAGGAACTCCTTGTGTTGGTGATTGCCGTCAGAAAATGGAGACTCTATCTCCTAGGATGAAGGTTCATTGTAAAGACAGACCAACATAGTTTAAAATATCTCCTGGAACAAAAGATTAGTACCCCGATGCAACAGCAGTGGATCTCCAAGTTTTTCGGCTACCGTTTCACCATCGAGTATCGAAGTGGTCAATCCAATACCGTAGCCGATGCACTATCCAGAAAAGATGCTGAGATCTTGGCCGTCACTCTCCTTGTGCCATCTTGGATCGAGGAGTTAAGAAGAGAACATGTGTCGGATCCTCATATCCAAGAGCTCCGCGCTCAACTCCAGCAGGGTCCGTTGGATCCATTTCGTTATACTGAGCACGATGGGGTACTGTTTTACAAAGGGAGGTTTTACCTCTCTCCTCAGTCAACCTTAAGGGGGGAGGGTTCTCCAACAAATGCATGATAGTCCTATTGGGGGGCACCCTAGATATTACAAGACCTATCATCGGATTAAAAAGGATTTCTTTTGGGCTAAGATACGGATGGATGTTTGGGCACATATTCGTCAATGTGATTCCTGTCAGTGTAACAAGGGAGAAAAAATTCACCTAGCAGGGCTCCTTCAGCCACTGGATATTCCTACTCTTCCTTGGACTTCTATCTCCATCGACTTCATTGAAGGGTTCCTCACCTCTTGTGGTCAAAACACTATTATGGTAGTAATCGATCACTTATCCAAGTATGCACACTTTCTAGCCTTATCTCATCCCTATACAGCGTCGTTCGTGGCCCGACTCTTTACAGACACAGTATTTAAATTACATGGCATGCCCACTTCCATAGTCAGTGATAGTGACCCAATCTTCCTCAGTCTATTTTTGAAAGAATTTTTTAAGTTACAAGGTACTATCCTCAATATGAGCTCTTCCTATCACCCTCAATCAAACGGTAAGACTAAAGTTGTTAATAAGTGTGTCAAACACTACTTGCGTAGTTTTTGCGGCCTCCATCCGAAAGAATGGAGCAAATGGTTATCTTTGGCGAAATTCTGGTACAACACAGTACTCACTCCTCCACCCACATGACACCTTCTGAAGTGGTGTATGTACAACCACCGCCCTGTCTAGTGTCTTATGTCTGGGGCACAACTCAAGTAGGCTCTGTTGATAAGGAACGCAAGAGCCGTGACAACATTTTGCACCCTCTCAAGGAAAATCTAGAACAACCACAACAACGGATGAAATTCAAGCCGACCATCATCGCACTGAGCGGACATTTGAAGTTGGTGATTGGGTGTTGTTATGATTGCAGCCCTACCATCAACAATCCATCCACCTCTGAAGAAATGTGAAGTTGTCTCCTAAGTTTTATGGACCCTACAAAGTGTTGGAACGCATCGGCGATGTAGCTTATAAACTGGAGCTCCCAAGCTCTTCTCAGGCTCACCCAGTCTTCCACATTTTATGGTTGAAGAAACGCGTGGGTGACGGGTCTCTTTGGCAATCAAGACTTCCCAATCTTGGTCATGATGGGGTTATGGAGATGGAGCCAGAAGCGGTTCTAGATCATAAAATAGTTCAACAAAGAAATAAAGGATCCACTAAGATTTTAGTTCAATGGCGAGGTTTGGGACCGGAGATGCTACTTGGAAATTTTATCCTAAAATTCAAGCCAGGTATCCCTCCTTCCTCCTCAAGGACGATGTCGAACTTGAGTCGGGGGAACTGTTACGTGCATAACTGAGTTGCACGAACAAGTTGGACGTTGGTTGTGCATGGCACATGACATGTTACCAAGAGATGGTCTAGTGCATGCATACATGATGATTGCTTCCCTTTTCCTAGGACTGTTTCCTATAATTTCTCCAAGAATCCCTCCCACAGTGGAAGATCACACGTAGAAGTTATTCCACGCAGTGCTTCACATGGCGATGGGCAGTTTCTCCTACTTATTCTCTCACTGGCGTTTCTTTGAATAAGTGATTAAGATGTTTCCCTTTTCAAATTCAAATGGTGTAACTCCTCCCTTGATTTTAGGAGGATTAGCTTATATGTAAGAGATATTTGAAATGGAACATAATCAAATAATATTTTATCGTGCACTGCGTGTAGTAGGAGGGGTCGCCTCGAACAGGGCCGTGTGTCACTTGTCTCTTTTTCTTCTTCTCTTTCTTTCCATTAGAACCTTCCAGCAGCATGCATTAACAACAAACCAATCCATAACACTCAGACTCACATTTCTTCCTTCTTACTCTCGTCTCTCGACACTCACCCGATTTCCTTCCTACTTGCAACAACCTCTCTCCAACTCTCCCTCGCTCAGATTTCCCTCACATTTGTCGTCCCTCTTGATCTCTCACACAATCTAGTTGATCCCACCGATTTTCCCTCTACTTCTTCATCTCTTCACTCGGTATTTTCCTTTTTTTTTTTTATCATCTTTTCCCATTATTTCCTCCTTCTACTTTCCCACAATCAGCAACCTTTCTTTGTCTCTTCATTGGATCCAATTCCTTCGATTCTTTCCATTCTTCTTCTCCTTTTTCTACCCCTTTCTTTCATGTTTTTGGCATCCCTCTTATACGAACTCTTTAGATCTCTCTCTCTCTCTCTCTCTCTCTCTCTCTCTCTCTCTCTCTCTCCGCACAACTCATCCCTCTCTTAAAATCCCTCTCGATCACATGCCTTCCCTCTCTCTCCATTCTTTATATTTCTCATCCTTTCCTTCTCTCGGCGTTGTTCAGGGCAGCAACACTATGGTTTCTCCTTCCTTTCTCTACTCTCTCTCACCGACTCAGGGACGACCAAACAGATTTCCTTCACTCAACACCTCTCGGTCGAGCTCTCTTTATACTGACACAACTCACATTTTCATTTCTCGCGGGATTCATGAGTCCCCAAAATGGGTGGACCTTTTTTGTTAACGTAGATTAGTGTGTGAGCTTTCCAACGAGCCCAAGTTTGCCCAAATCCGAGCTCTGTAGGTCAAGTTATGGACAATTTAGTGAAGAGTGAAAATTTTGTCTGCAGAGTGATTGATCGATTCTATGGAACCTGTTGGACGGACTGATCATCGGACGAAACCCATTGGTCAATCCAATGAAGCATCAAATCGAATATCTGAGACTAAGTTTTACAGTTTAAAACAGAGGTTATGTCGATCCGATCGATACTTGGCGTCGGTTGACCCGATGGCATTTTGGAAATTTTTGTTTCGTTTAACTTTTTTTCTGAAAAATGGCGAAAAGCACTTGACCTTTTCATTGCTTAGTTTTTTGGGGATTTTTAATGTGCCTTGTTGTTTTCCCAAATGTTTGTTGTGAGGGGTTTAGTTTGATGGCATAGTATTGACATTTCTATGTTGTGATGTTTCCCTTTGATTGGCTTGGGAATTTGGGGGTTGGCAATATTGTCTTTCAAATTCATGTTAAGAATGGGATCATTTTGGTGAAATGATGAATGTTGTATGTGATTGGGCTATGTGGGGAGACATGGACAAAGTCGCGGTCAATAACGGACATTGCTCACCCAAAATAATGAAACTCATGATGGAGTAATGATTGTATTCAAAACCCATCCAGCTACAGGTCTGTTCTCAAGTTCTTTTTTCTTCCTCCATTCTTCACCTTAAGCAAATTTTTGGAAAGTTGAAACTCCACCCAACTCTCCAAGCAAAGGTAACCGTTGTATTCATTTTTAAATTTTATTAAGTTTAAGATCAAACAGAGATGAATTCGGTTTAGATTTGAACCTTTAAAATGATTTTGAAAGTTAGTGGAAACTTTGGATTTTTATGTGTTTTAGTAATGTAATCAGTAAAATCAGATGTTTCCCTTAATTGATTTCTCTCCAATTTATTTTGAAAATATACTAGACTTGTAGAGGAATACATCTGACCAGAAAGATGAGAAAAATGAATTTAGGAAACCCACTATTTTTTTATTCGTAGTTCACTATGTCTATCCCGTCAATGCATTAGTTGTAGGTGACAGATTGAAGAAGACGATCTTCGGGAGATCCGAGACTAAGCTCGAAGTTCTGAAGATCTGAGATGGAAAGTTCCGAGCTAATTTTCGGGAGTTCCGAAGCAAACAGAGGCCGACCATTTTTCTTTGTCTCTGCTGGACAGTCACGGACGTTCCGAGGACATCTTCTGACGTTCCGAATGGCTCGGAAGATCCGAGCAGATCTTGATGAATTTCGAAGCATACCGAGGCTAACCGTTTACATGCCTCTACTATTCTTTGTTCGGAACAGGGTCGGAAGTTCCAAGACCTGAACCTCGGAAGTTCTGAAGGGTACAACCTAGGTTCCAAAGACTCTGTTGAGTATAAAATTTAGGACAGTGGCTTGGAAGTTCCGAAGCCACAGTACTAGGTTCCAAGGCATGTTCCGAGGAACCCAGAACTAATTCTTGAAATTTATTTAGATTGATTAAAGTACGATTTGCTTTAGATTTATATTTTAATTTCTGATGTTAAATTACAGATGCCTGATTCTAAATTAAAAATATGATACTAACCCTTGTGTATTTTATTATACCCTTGTATTTTCACTTTTAGGCTGAAAACCATCTATCTGTAGCGCAACAGAAAAGTCGCTCGGTAGACATCAGTGGCGCTGCAGAAACGCCTCTCGTTGGTAAAAAGGGATCGGGCACTGAGTGATTTCTTTTCTTTACTCTCTAGGCCTAACTTAGTATGTCTCCATGAACCTATCCAGAAGATAATACGAGTAGTGGGTTGAGCATTTTTTTATTTCTTTATCTCTCTAGGCCTAACTCAATATGTCTCCATGGTCCAATCCAGAAGACAATATGTATAGTGGCCTGAGCACTTTACTTTCATATATTGTACCCTCTGGGCAAAGTCTCAATACTCAACCCTGGCCAGGAAGAAATATGAGACTGGGCACTGAGTACTTTCATTTTTATTTTTAATGAGTGTTTTGATCGGCTGGGTAATTTGACTTTAAACTTAAAATGAAGTAGTAACCTATGATATGGACCCACAGCCATTTCCTTTGATTTTTTCCGGAAAATGAATTAGATAAGATTAACTATGCTATGATTGTGTATTGTGCGTGTTTTTGGATGTATATTTATTGTATCCTATTGTGTGATACAGATTTCTGTGAATACCCCGCAATTAACGATTATGAGACTTAGTAATACAACATTGGTAACTCATGTTATGTAAATCTAATGCAATGAGTGGTTTCATGGCTATTACATGAGATGGAAAAGACTAAGTGGGCCAAAATGCTACACTTGACGCTGCTTCCATGTGAGGGATGAAATTGTTCTAACTATAAGTATGATATGTGTTGTATATGGATAAATATGGTACCTGTTTGAGTCCACGTGTGATGAGCACGTGTGACATTTTATTATTAAGGGCTTGAACTGTTTATTCTAAAGATCCTGCCCAACTATGATATTGAGTGATGAGAGATTAAAAAAAAAATTAATAGCATTCCGGGCCCACAATCGGGCCGGGGCGTTACATTATCGATGACTTGATTGACCAGGGGTCGATGGGTTGTTTGATAGTTGAGCCAAGAACGAGAGTGGAAAGTTCCTCATGTATGCGATTGAGATCTGTGAGGAGAATAAAGCCCGCACTTCTCTTATTGCCTTACACCATCGTATATGTTGTTGCTTCCCATTACAGGATAAATATGCTAGATGTCTATGTATGCATGATCTGAAGAATATGTTGGCATGCGTTGGTGAGTGATACGCTATAATGATCCAAACATTTTGTTGTGTTTTTTTTAGGAATTGGTTGATGTTAAATTTGGGTGATTATTGTTTGGTTGAGTAGTTTGATGTGTGGGCTTTCCGGTGAGCCCAAGTTTACCCAAATCCGAGCTTTGTAGCTCAAGTTATGGCTTGTTAAGTAGTGATAGAGAAATATGATTTTTTTGCTATTTTCGGTCGACCGATCATCGAGCAAACCCATAGGTTGATCAAAGAAAGCTTCAGTCAATATATCAGAGACTGGATTTTCTTACAGTCAGTTCCTCGTTTCTGTCAGAAAATTCGACAGAATTCATCGGTGGATCTGATGTTCATCAGACGGAACTATTGGAAAATCTACTAGACCATCAGAAAATAAATCAGAGATTGGGTTTTTACAGACACTTCTTCCTTTCTATTGGAAGATCCAACAAAACTTGTCGGTGGATCCGATGACACATCGGATCATCTGAAATTAGTCATCGGACTGTCCGACGGTGCGCGGACAGAATGTGTATATAAATCCATCCGTACTATAAATCGTGATCCATTTCTTCCCCAAATCGAGTCCTTCTCCGAGCAACCTATTCTCATCTTTCTTCTCCCTTGCATGCATTTGGGTTGAGCTCCTCCCATCCCTAAGCCTCTCATCCTCAAGTTCTCTCACTAGAGAACTGTAATACCCCGGATTTTCAAGTTATAAATATTTACGGAAATTACCCATTTAACTTGTGAATTTTAGATATGGAACTTATATGGGTAAAATGTTGGGTATTTGCCCAATTAGGACTCAACGGTTATTGTTTAAGATCCAACTTAAAATAAATGAGTAATATATGTTTAATTGGGTCAAGGTTGTTTATTTGGGTCAAATGCCCAAATGGGACCCAATGGGTCATGGTTAACTTGGAGACCACCAAGTGGGTTTAAGCCTAAATAAATGAGGCTGAATTAAATTAGTAATGCAATTTATATAAATAAGGGATTTGGATTAATTGCATGCGCATGGAAGATATGATGGAAAGACTTTAGGAGTTGCATGGCTATGTATGGGATATTACTTGGCCGATTATGAGATATTTAATCCATGGGATATGCGCATAATATATTGTAGTATTTTTAAAAGGATCCTTTCCCTTGATTAAGAGTGATATTAAGGAATTATTAAATAAAGAAGATGTCCCAAATAAATATAGAAGATGTCTTAGCCGTGTGGGAGATATGCAATCTATGTGATGCGCTTAGATTATTTTAAAAAGGGCATTTCTTGATTAAAAACGGCATAGGGGAAGTATTTGTCTTAGTACCTTCTAAGTTAGGACTCAATGGGAGATTAATTAAGACAAGGGAGAGGGGCGCATGGCACTTTCTATTTTGGATTAAATGGAGATTTTATAAAGAGGCAACACAATGAGTGCACACGGCAATGGCTAAATTTAAAAGGGATCATGGCACCTTCTAATGTTGGATTAATTGGAAGTTTCATAGGACAAGGGAAGGGGCACACGACATTGTCTAAGTTGGGACCAAGGAGAGGTCTAGTAAAAGAAAGCAAGGAGGGGCGCATAGCACCTTCTAAGTTAGGAACCAATGGAAGATTAATTAAAGCAATGGCTAATTTAGAGGGTAGTGCACACGGCAATGGTGATTTTGGCAAGGGATACACGGCATTAAGGTGAGTATTATCTTAAGCACCTTCCAAAGATGGAACTAAGGGAAGATAATAAAAGGAGAGAAGGACAAGGGCGCATGGATTTCACATCTTTCTCCAAATTTTCTTTCTCTCTCTCTCAACTTCTCATTTACGGCAAAGCAAGAACAAAGAGAAGGCAGCCCGTCGAGTGGAAGATCAAAGAGGAGAAGAGGCTAAGAAAGAGAAGGATTAGAAGAGCAAAATCAACCGAAGGAAAACCGAAGGAAATCGCGGAACCGGTAAGTGGTTTAGATATTTTGTTTTAATGAAATAAGGAACCATAGGGTTCGGCCAAGGTGTATGGCCGAACCCCATGGAAGAAGATTAATGGATGAATGTTGGAGTTAATAAAAAGAGATGAACCATAGGGTTCGGCCATGTTGCATGGCTGAACCCCATGGAAGGGTTTTGGTGATTTTAATGGCAAAACATGATTTAAATTATGGGTGTTTGGGTTGAAAACCATGGACTAATGATGCATGTTTTAAAAATGGATTTAAAGTGGTTTAAGAAAAGGTTGGTAAACCATAGGGGTCGGCCATGGTGAAGGGCCGAACCCCATGAAAGGCTATAGTTTATAATTTATGGAAATTTTAAGGGATGGAGACCATGGAATAAGATGAACCATAGGGTTCGGCCATGCCATGGAAAGGTTATTGATAAGTTCTAAGGGATTTAAAGCGATGGGAAAGGTTAATTATGTTTTAATTTGGAATGGAGACCATGCGAAGATATAGATAGATTTAATATGGTGATTAATTAATGGAAGATTATTGATTAAAATGGAGTATAGTTATAAAAAGGGAAAGTTTCTATTTATGGAGGAGGTGATTAAATTAGAAGTTGTCTAATTATGGACCTTAGATTAAAATGGAATGTGGAGATTATTTATGGAAACCTTCTAATAATGGAAGGTGGAGATTATTTTTGGATACTTTCTAATAAAGGAAGGTGGAGATTATTTATGGAAACCTTCTAATTATGGAAGGAGGTTGCTAAATGTGGGAAACTATCTAAATATGGAAGGAACCTTGAATTATGATTTAATCATGGAGATTAAATTAGAAAGTCTCCAATTATGGAAGGGGAAATGATTTGTGCACCCCCCATTTTACCCATGGTGCACTCTTTCAATTATTTTTTCCAATTTTGCCCCCCACCTAAAAAATGATGGAAATGGAGAGAAGGTGGGTGGAGGGCAAAATTGGAAAAAAAAATTGTAGGAGTGCACCATGGGTAAAATGGGGGGTGCACAAACCACTTCCCTTATGGAAGGTGGAAATTAAATTGGTAAGTGTTTAATTATGGAAGCATGGATACTAAAATTGCAAAGTGTTTAATTATGGAAGCATGGATGCTAAATTTAGAAAGTGTTTAATTATGGAAGCATGAATACTAAATTGGGAAAGTATCTAATTATGGAACCATGATATTATGGGTTCGGCCATGGTGTATGGCCGACCCCATGAACCAATTTTATAGGTCATGAAGGGACTTAGTAATTTAAATGAATGGTGGACCCATTAGAGAATGCAAATAAATGACTTATGGATTATGTTATGGGATTAGGGTTTTATTTTATGAACCATGAATCAATGGTGGATTATGTTTTGGAATCTAAACCTAAGGTGATGAAGGTAATGGCAAGTGTAATTCAAGGCCAAAGTGGAGAATCATGGGTTCGGCCATGGTGTATGGCCGAACCCCATGAGGTCCTTTATGGACTTAAGTGATTAAGGAATTTTTATGGGTCATTATGGATCTAAGATGGTGAACCAATTTAATGGGTCATATGGATTCTTTATGGAACAATTTATGGATCTATTATGTGTAAGTGTTAATGAGTGAAAGCTTTGAAATAATTAGACCAATGGCAAGGGTGTAAGCATGGGATTGGTTTATGAACTTAAAATAATTGTAACAAGTGGGACTTGATTTTGATTGATTGTTATATTATAAGGTAACGGGACCTCACAAAGGTGTTTACGATCGTGAGCGGTTACCGGACGAAAGACGCAAGGACACGTAGCGGTCTTTGGTCGGATTCCACCTCTTTGAAACCATGGGTTTATTTACAATTGTTTTATCTTATTTTGATGAATTTATGTTGCAAACCATATCTTTCAAATTGTGATTTTAAATGCTATGTTTATATGATAAAATAGCATGTGTTTTAAATGTGAGTTTTGAATGCTATGATTGGTATTTTTACATAACATGTTGGCATTTGCATCTCATGCATGGCATGGGAGGGATGACAGGTAACCGGAGCCCACACTCCGTCGGAATGTCCGTAAGGCAACTGTAGGGCCTACCTTGGTGATGAGAATTCCACCAGGAGGAATACCTTGATGAGGAAAATTCCATCAAGAGAGAAGACCTTGGTGATGTGAATTCCACCAGGAAGATACCTTGATGAGGAGAATTCCATCAAGAATATACCCTATGTTTTGCGATAGGTGGGGCTCATTGCATATGATAGCATGACATGGCATTGAATCGGCATAATTATGATTTTTATTATCATGCAAGGTTTCTGGTTTTATCGGTATGATTGGATCTCTATTATCATACACTGTTTTGAATACAGTGTTTTGAAAGTATGGAATGATTTATTATAACTGGTTTTGTTATATATTATATCTAGATTTTTGGTACAAACCCATGTGTTAACCCTAACTGGATTACCTACTGGGCGCGTTATACTAATACCCTACTTCTACCCTTTAGTGGATAATGCAGAAAACGGGCCAGGCATAGGAGCTTAGAGGATTATAATTTATATTTTGTTTAAGATACTCCTGGACTTGTATGTGAGTATTTAGATTTTGGAATGTAAAAACTTAGATATTTTGCTATGGTTGGATGTTATTTGGATAATGGTGTTATGATTAAGTGACTAAGTACTTTGCTATCAACTGGTTTGGATATGAGTTTTATTATGATTCCGTGTAATGACCCGACCCGAATACAGGGCTTAGGGCTTGACTCAGTGTCATATTATCCGCTCTAGGCCTCGTACACCAGCAAGCCCCCACGGTTTTGCATTTGGACCCAAGCCCACTGGCCTGGCCCAAAAGGCCTCACACTTGAATCAAGAGGGGTACACCACTTATATCCCCTTCTCTTTTCTTCTCCCAAACCGATTGGGACACTTTCCCACATTGGTTTGGGGAAGGAGGTGGGTATCACAATCACTCCCCCTAAAGCCTCGAGCCGTCCCCGGCTCGACCCGGTCTAGCTCAACAACTGCAGGAAAGGAGGAAAGCCCACCCAGTCCAAATGTAGAACCTCGGCGTTGATACCATTTTTAACGACCCGACCCGAATACAGGGCTTAGGGCTTGACTCAGTGTGATGTTGTCCGCTCTGGGCCTCGCACACCAGCGAGCCCGCACGGTTTTGTACTTGGGCCCAGGCCCACCTGGCGTGGCCCAAAAGGCCTCACACTTGAATCAAGAGGGGTACACCACTTATATCCCCTTCTCTTTTCTTCTCCCAAACCGATGTGGGAGACTTTCCCACATTGGTTTGGGGAAGGAGGTGGGTATCACATTCCGCAATGATGATTTATTCCGCATGTGTATCGTATTGCTATGTGTGAACTATTTTCCTAGACTCGGTCCATGCACACATAGGGTTGGCCAGTTAAGGGTCGGACTTTAGAAGTTCAATCTTAGCTCGCGTCGTGACATTTCGCTCTTGCTCACACTCTGATATTTAAAAAAAAAAAAAAATAGACTCTGATTTCGATGCGAGAGGGCAGGGTGTTACAGTTGGTATCAGAGCGAACCCGAAAATTGAATCTTTCGGAGTAAATTAATTCGGCTCTCGTGCATTAATTTACTTCGCTAGACTCAGACGGATGATAGCAAAGGAAGTACAGTCAGAAAAAAATTGGATTTATCCAACATAGCAAAATAGGATACATTTCCCCAACAAAGAAAAACCAAGAGTGCTTATTTGGAAATTTTCCCAAAGGTAGGAAGTACAATTTTTTATTGTGGAAACTAAGTCTTGATATTTTTCAATGGCTTAGGAAAAATGGCTCCAAGGGGAAGGCCAAGGAGAAATACCCGACAAAACCCAAATGGGGGTGAGGATGAGAGGGAACGACAATCTCATCATGAGGAGGAACAACAATCTCATCATGAGGAGGAACGACATTCTCATCATGAGAAGGAAAGACAATCTCTTCATGAAGAGGAAGAGCAACAATCCCACCAAGAGGAGGAACAACAAAACAGTGTGAACATACCGATGGTGCCTCCTGAGTTGCAAAATTTGGTTCAAGCGGTGGTCACTTCGGTGCTTCAACAGCACATGAATGTTAATGGAACCACCAAGGAAAACAATGACAGGAACATGGTCAGGGACTTCCAGCAACAGCGCCCTCCTTACTTCAAAGGGAGAGAGGGGGTTGTCGGAGCGGAAAATTGGTTGAAAAAGATTTCACAAATCCTGACTTTGCTGAATATCACGAGTCATGCTCATAAGATCTTACTGGCCATATCACAACTGATTGATGATGCTGGTAAATGGTGGGAGGTGATAGAGAAGCAACGATCACTTATTCCAGAAGGAGAGAGGACTGCCATGACTTGAGAGCAGTTCTCAGCTACCTTCCTAGAACATTATTTTCCTGAGGAGGAGAAGGAGCGCCAGACTCAGGCTTTCCTATCCTTGGTACAAGATAACATGACAGTGGCAGAGTACCACCAGGATTTCTCAGTTTATCTGTATATGCATTTTATATGGTGGACATAGAGTACCGAAGAGCACGCGAGTTTGAGAGGGGCCTACGGACAAACATAAGGGCCAAGGTCACCATATTCAAAGCAGCTACATTGGCAGAAGTGGTCAGCAAGACCACAATAGCAAAGCAAGAGTTGGCTGAGTTAACGCGTTTTGACAATCGTTGAGCTCAGAGTGGGAGGGGTACTTTTCAGCCCAACAAGAGTTTCCGACCGAACTCTAGCAAACCCTCACCACCTATTGGGTCAACAGGGGGCTTTCGTCCCAATCGTCCCTCCCCATCTGCATCAGTCACCCAGGTTACCAGAGGGGTGAGCAATTGTTTTCATTGTGATCAGCCAGGTCATTTTAAGAGGGATTGCCCAAAGCTTAGCAAACTCTCTTATTCCAGAGGATCGTCTCGTCCACCAGTTAGGCCAGCTAACTCACGAGGTGGTAGGACATCTAATCAGGCGGGAAGGCCACCTATAAGATCTGGACAATTATTTACATTAGCTCCTCCAGCAGCAGTGGATAATTATGTGATTCAAGGTATGGCTGTAGTCAGTAGTTCCTACACTTATAACTGCTACTGGAACATTAGTACAAAAACTGTCCACATCACCCACTATTGTATTCCCCATCGGAGACACGTCATTGGGGCTTATATGCACTACAGTGAATACTGAACTTGCTGGACTCATATTTGAGTTCAATTATTTGGTACTCGATATGATAGAGTACGATATTATTTTCGGCATGGACTGGTTGGCTAGCTTTAAGGCCAACATTGATTGTTATCGCCGTAGGGTTACATTTTGGTCACCAAAAGGAAGACAACATATGGTACGGGCTGACAAACAAAGCAAACTGCATGAAGGGGTAAATCACCTAGTATTGAACAGTATCAGAATCAATGAGGCACCGGTGGCTGAACTTCCGGTAATAGTAAAGGATTATGCAGACGTATTTCCAAAAGAACTCCTCAGCTTGCCTCCCATGAGGGAGATTAATTTTGAAATCAAGATGTACCCTGACACTGCACCAATATCATTATCACATTACCGGATGGCACCAGCGGAGATGTCCGAGTTAAAGAAGCAGATTGATGAATTGCTCAGACTGGGTTTCATCCGGAATAGTACATCAGTTTGGGGAGCTCCAGTTTTATTTGTGAAAAAGAAAGATGGTTCACCCCGTATATGTGTGGATTACCGAAAACTAAATCAGTTGACGGTTAGGAACAAGTATCCTCTACCCAGGATCGATGATTTATTTGATCAACTTAGAGGTTCCAGTCATTTCTCTAAGATCGATTTGATGTTCGGATATCATCAAATTCTGGTTAAGGAGGAAGATGTAGAGAAGACAGCCTTCCAAACGCGGTATGGATTATATGAGTTTGTAGTCATGCCGTTTGGACTCACCAATGCACCGGCTGTGTTCATGGATTTAATGAACAGGATCTTCCGTCCTTACTTGGACCAGTTTGTGATTGTATTTATTGATGATATTTTGATTTATTCTAAAAGTCAGGAAGAACATGCTGAGCACCTGAGGATAGTTCTGGACACCTTGAGAAGAAAAAGTTGTATGCCAAAGCCAGCAAATGTGAATTCTGGTAACCCAAGGTTAACTTCTTGGGGCATGTTATATCAGAAGGAGGTATAGCCGTGGATCCGGCTAAAGTGGCGTCAGTGAGAGAATGGAAAGCGCCAAAGAATGTAACCGAGATCCGTAGCTTGTTGGGATTGGCTGGTTACTACAGGAGATTTATCATGGACTTTTCTAAGATAGCATCTCCACTTACTCGACTCATTCAGAAAGGGGTCAAATATGAGTGGTCAAATTTGTGCAATCAAAGATTTGAATAGTTGAAGGAGAGACTTACTACTGCTCCTATCTTAATTTTGCAGGAAAGAGACAAGGGCTACGAGGTATATTGTAAAGCTTCAGGAGAGGGACTGGGATGTTCACTCAGTCAAAGTAATCGTGTGGTGGCTTATGGTTCAAGACAATTAAAAACACATGAACGCCTTTATCCTACGTATGATCTTGAACTAACCACAGTGGTTTTCGCTCTCAAAAACTGGAGACATTATTTATATGGCAAGAAATTTGAAGTGTTTTCAGATCATAAGAGCTTGAAATATTTGTTTGATCAGAAAGATCTCAACTTGAGGTAGCACAGATAGATGAAATATCTAGCAGATTATGAGTTTGCACTTCGTTATCACCCTGGCAAGGCAAAAAGGTGGCGGATGCCCTCAGCCTTTTATCACATGCATCAGTGGCATGCTTGATCAGGACAGAATGGGAGATGCTGAATACCATTCGAGAGTTTAAACTTTACCTCAATAACCATGGGACTATCTACAACATGATCATACGGTCCAACATGGTTACCAAGATTGAACAGGAACAGCGGACAGACCCAGAAGTGGAAGAAATATGGGCCAAGATGTCCAATGGTGAAGTCATACCGGAATGGGAGTTACGATCGGGACAGGGTCTTTTATTCCGAGAAAGGATTTATGTACCAAAGAGCTGCAGAAAAGAGTTGTTGGTTGAGGCACATCAAACCAAATTCTCTATTCATCTGGGCAGTACCAAGATGTATCACGACCTGAAAATGCATTATTGGTGGCACAGACATAAAAGAGATGTGGCAGAATTTGTGGCTCATTGCTTAACATGTCAGCAGGTTAAGACAGAACATCAGAAGCCACCAGGGTTACTCAAACCCTTACCAGTGCCGGAATGGAAATGGGAGAATATCTCCATGGATTTTGTGACAGGGTTGCCAAGGTCATCAAAGGGCAACGATGCAATATGGGTTGGTAGACCGACTGACCAAGTCTGCGCATTTCATTCCCATTAAGATGACAGATTCATCTGAGACTTTAGGTTGGCGATATATCAGGGATATCATCAGATTGCATGGTATTCCACGGACTATTGTGTCTGACAGAGATGGTCGATTCACAGGCAGAGTATGGCAGAGCATGCAGGCGGCCATGGGAACAGATTTATTGACTAGTACAGCATTCCATCCACAGACTGATGAACAGTCTGAGAGGACAATACAGACACTAGAGGATATATTGAGAGCATGTATGCTAGATTTCAAGGGTGGATGGGAGGATCACTTGCCGTTGGTATAATTCTCATACAACAACAGTTACCAGGCAAGCCTCCAGATGGCACCATTTGAGGCATTATATGGTGGACCATGCAGATCACCTGTGTACTGGACAGAGGCCGGTGAGCCTGCGTTGATTGGACCTGAGTTGGTTGCAGAAACTACAGTGCAGATAAAATTAATACGGCAACATCTATTGGCTGCGGAGAGTCGTCAGAAGAGATATGCTAACAAGAGAAGGAGGTTCCTTGAATTTAAAGTGGGAGACATGGTGTTATTAAAAGTCTCGCCACGAAAGGGACACATGAGATTTGGAAAGAAAGGAAAATTGTCGCCAAGATATGTGGGAGCAGTTTCTATCATAAGAAGGATGGGGGACGTGGCTTACCAATTGGCACTCCCATCACAGTTGGCGTCTTTACACGATGTGTTCCATGTATCAATGTTGAGGAAGAACAATCCTGATCCTTCTCATGTACTGAATCTACAAGACATAGAGGTCTAGAACGACGTGACATACGTCGAGAAGCCTGTCCGAATGGTGGACACAGAACAAAGGGTATTACGGAACCGAGCAATCCAGTTTGTCAAAGTAGTATGGGATCGACATGGCATTGAGGAAGCCACATGGGAACTCGAATCAGAAATGAGAAAGGCTCATCCTGAGTTATTTGGGTAAATGTTTGAAAACCCTACTTCACTCGATTTTCAGGACGAAAATTTTAAAAAGAGGGTTGTATTGTAATACCCTAGATTTTCAAATTATTATTATATATGAAAATTCACCCATTTAATTTGTGAATTTTGGATATGGATCTTACATGGGTAAAATGTTGGGACATGGCCCAATTAGGACCCAACGAATTGTGGAATTGGGTCTCATTAAAATTAAATGGGGTTGAATTAATTTAGTAATGCAATCCATGATTATGCACATGGAGAGGATTAATATAGATTGCCTTGGCCGAATTTTAGATAATAAACCTATCATAGGCCATGGGATCTTTTAAAAAAAAAAGGGTATGCATATTTTCTTAAAATAAATAAAAGAAGTGTCTAAATTAAAAGAAGGGCACACAGCATTGTTATATTTATTTTTAGCATTGGCCGATTGGGAGGTTACTAAATTAAGGAAGAGAGGTCGGCAATGGCTAAAATAGACAAGGGGCGCACAACCCTAAAGGGGGTTGGCTATCTTAAGCACCTTCCAAAGTTGGGACCAAGGAAATGCTTTATATAGAGATGCATATGAAGGGTACACGGTTTTACACACCATAGCTGAATTTTATCTCTCCCTCTCTCTCTCTCAAGTCCTCATTCACGGCAACACATTCAACCTTGAGATCAGTTCGGTTTTGGTGAAAGATCAAGAAGAAGAAGTGGAAAGAGGCGAAGGAAGAGAAAGATTGGAAGAGCAAGAAGTAGTCGCGTAAACGGTTAGTATCTAATTGATAAATTTATTTTGAAATAAAGAACCATAGGGTTCGGCCATGGTGTTTGGCCGAACCCCATGGAAAAAGATTGGGAAAGGTTTTTGAGAGTTTTAATGGGACCATGAACCATAGGGTTCGGCCACAATGCATGGCCAAACCCCATGAGAGAAGACATGGTAGATGTATGAATTTTAATGAGGAAAAAACCATGGGAGTTGGTTAAAAGATTCATACGGTTTTAATGGATGTTGTTGGTGATTTTTAATGGAAGGTTATAGATTGCATTTGAAAGAACGAAAACCATGGAAAATCATGGTTTAAGTCATGGGTTATTTGGTTGGAAAACCATGGAATAAGATGAACCATAGGGTTCGGCTATGGGTATGGCCGAACCCCATGGAAAGGATATTGATGAAAAATTAATGGATTTAAATGAATGGTCAAGATTGTGAACCATAGGGTTTGGCCATGGTGTATGGCCGAACCCCATGGAGTTGATTTACCAATTTAGAAAGTAAATGTAAAAGGATGGATTTATCCCCAAGGGTGAGGTTCGGCCATGGTGCATGGCCAAACCCCACTAGGGTTATTTTTGAAAACCTTTTTATTTATGGAAGGTTGTTTATCAAGAAAGTTTCAAAAATAGAAGGAGAAGATTAAAATGGGAAGTTTTCTATTTTTGGAAGGTGGAAATTAAATTAGAAAGTTTTAATTTAAGAACCTTCTAATTATGGAATCTAAATTTGCAAACTATCCACGTATGGAAAGTTGCATGCTAATTTTGGAAACTATCCAAGTATGGAAAGATGCATGCTAATTTTGGAAGCTTTTATTTATGGAAACCTTCTAATTATAGAAGTGTGGATAATTAAGTTGAAAACTTTCTAATAATGGAAGGATTGATGATTAAGTTAGTAACCTTCTAATTATAGAAGGGTGGATGATTAATTGGGAAATTATCCAATTATGGATTGGCTAAAAATGGAAGATGATGGAAAAATGAAACTTAGACATCATAAGGTTCGGCCATGGTGCTTGGCCGAACCCCATGAGGCTTATTTTATGGACCTATGATGATTGTGGATCAAACATTAACTTAGGCAATTGTTTTAATGATTGAAAAGATGGGATTATGGAATGATAGCCATGGATGGTACTTTTGTAAATATGTGAAAATATTGGACATTGGGTTCGGCCATGGTGTATGGCCAAACCCCATGAACTAATTATTGGACTATGTGTTTGGTTTATTTTAGAACTTAAGTCTTATGAAAATAAGGATGGTAAATGGTTATGGTAAGAATGGCATTATTGTAATTATGATCAACAATGGTAGACCATGGGTTCGGCCATGGTGTATGGCCGAACCCCATGGGGTTTTGTTTATGAACTTAGAACTTTGAAAATCAAGTGGGACTTGGTTATGATTAATTGTTATATTATAAGGTAACGGAACGTCACAAGGTGTTTACGATCGTGAGCGGTTACCGGACGAAAGACGCAAGGACACGTTAGCAGCCTTTGGTAGGATTCCACCTCTTTGAAACCATGGGTTTATGTACAATTGTTTTATCTTATTTTGATGAATTTATGTTGCAAACCATATGTTTCAAATTGTGGTTTTAAATGCTATGTTTATATGATAAAATAGCATGTGCGGTATATGTTTTAAACTGTGATTTTAAATGCTATGATTTGTGTTTCTGCATAGCATGTTGGCATTTGCATCTCATGCATGGCATGGGAGGGATGACAGGTAATCGGAGCCCACACTCCATCGGAATGTCCGTAAGGCAACTGTGGGGCCTACCTTGGTGATGAGAATCCCACCAGGAGGAATACCTTGATGAGGAGAATTCCATCAAGAGAGAAGACTTTGGTGATGAGAATTCCACCAGGAAGATACCTTGATGAGGAGAATTCCATCAAAAGTATACCCTATGTTTTGCGATGGGTGGGACTCATTGCATATGATAGCATAGCATGGCATTGAATCGGCATGATTATGATTTTTATTATCATGCAAGGTTTCTAGTTTTATCGGTATGATTGGATCTCTATTATCATACACTGTTTTGAAAGTATAGAATGATTTATTATAACTGGTTTTGTTGTATATTATATTTGGATTTTTGGTACTAACCCATGTGTTAACCTTAACTGGAATACCTATTGGGCGCGTTGTACTAACGCCTTACTTCTACCCTTTAGTGGATGATGCAGGAAACGGGCCAGGCATAGGAGCTTGGAGGATTATAGTTTATATTTTGTTTAAGATTCTCCTAGACTTGTATTTGAGTATCTAGATTTCGGAATATAATAACTTAGATATTTTGCTATGGTTGGATGTTATTTGGATAATGATGTTATGATTAAGTGACTAAGTACTTTGCTATCAAATGGTTTGGATATGAGTTTTATTATGATTCTGTAATGATGATTTATTCCGCATGTATATCGTATTGCTATGTGTGAACTATTTTCCTGGACTTGGTCCACGCACACATAGCGTTGGCCAGTTAAGGGTCGGACTTTGGAAGTTCGGACTTAGCTCGCGTCGTGACATCCCGCTCTTGCTCACACTCTGATATTTAAAATAAAAAAAATAGACTCTGATTTCTATGCGAGAAGGGCGGGGTGTTACAGAAATTAAGGGTTTCGTATTTATTACAAATACGAAAGCTTAGGCCAATTGGGTTTCAAGCAATCATGACTCGTCTCCTAGTACGATTAAGAATCCATCTAAGAGGCCCAATTCCCATGAAAATCAATGTTTAGGGTTGAGTTAGGACTTTAATGCAATACTCTTAATCCGATCTAATTAATTAATCAAAACTAAGAGATGTTGAAATTCAATGCAATTCGAAACTCAAGCCTAAACAATGAATCAAAATAATTTCATGGTACTAACTTGGGTTTGGATTCGAAGATCCGGAGAGATAATCGGCCGAAGCCCCCAAGCAATGCTTGAAATAATTTTCACAGAAAATCACAAGTCCACACAAGTGTATTCTCGAATTTTGGAGAAAAGATAAATTCCTTTATTTCTTAGTTCCTCTATCGGCCAAGTACATGGTGTTTAAACAATAAAAGCCATCAAATAATTTCCAAACTAACACATATTCGATCCTGCACAAGGAAATTTGATTTCCTACAATAGTTTATGGAAATCAAATAAAATCTCCTAACGGGACACATGGATGGTCCTAATTAATTTCTAAAACACAAAGATAAGTCTCCCCAAAAATACACAGTTCTATTTCCATGTCAAAGGATCCTTGCTTATCTTCCAAGTTGTTTCACACGCCCAAAGGAGAGAAAATAGGATAGAAAGAGAAGATGTAGGAAATGGACGATTGAAATGAATATGAAAGGATATTGTGCACACGGTTTTGGAGAGGGAAACCAGGAGAGAATAGATTGACTTTTGGGATTTATTGTAAGGACCCGGAATTTTAACTCCCTATTTTGTATGTAATTTCTTTTTAAATGAATGATGAAATTGTTGGTCCAAAAATTATATGAATAAAATGTGGTGAATGTACATTGAAAGAAATAGGGGAAAATAATTTCCCTCAGATGATACATCGACTGGGTCGATGTATCGGCAAACTGAACTTCCTTGGGCAATGCATCGACTCGATCGATGTGTCGATGAAAGCTAAACACTGAACCCAGAACTTAAATTGCCAGAAGGATGCATCGACATGGTCGATGTATCGGCGGAAGGACAAAATCAGAATAAGCCAAGTACAGAACACCCAGATGAACATATCAACCATCTTAATATGTCGTGAAATCAAACTCTTGGACACATCGATGAGGTCGATGAGTCGGTGTAGTTTAAATGCCTCTAGCAAACACTTCTGTCTACCGCCACACACATCGTTGTTTTTCGTGCAGCTGCCTCCCACGCTAACTCCCACCTTCCAACCACCCAATAAGGGTCTAGGGCAACTGAAGGAGGAAGGTAAAAAGGGAGAGAAAATGAAAGACAAAAAAAGAAAAACAAAGAAAAGGGGAAGAGAGAGAACATAAAGAAAGAAAAGAAAGAGAGGAAAATAAATAAGAAAAACAGAAAAAGAGAGAAGAAGAGCAAGAGAAAGACCACCCAGTTTCACTCACTCAATCTCGTCCACTCACTCAACCTTAACCCTTAGGTCTTCAGTGAGTTTTCTCCCCTCTCCACTGACTTCATCTATTCTAGGAAAGGGAGGAGAAATGAGGCAAAGAAGAAGGAGAAATCGAGCTAGAAGGAGGGAAGGGAGCAAGGAGCTCATCCTTCATCCACTCAGGTACACCTGGAAATCCTTCGAGGTAGGTAGATTTTATTGTAATTTTAAGTAAATTAATCACACTAGGGTGTTTATAAAATATGTATGAATGGATTAAAAGGATAAAGGACCGAGGATAATGGACACGCAAGTAGAGGGAAAGCATGGAAGACGAATCCATGGCCTTCAGACTCAACCCAGTCGACATATCGACTCTGTCGATGTGTCGTCTAGAAACAAGAGTCCAATGCACGAGGAATCTCGATTATTGAATTAAAATAACCCAACCTAGGATAACCTATCAACGAAGTCTATGTGTCGGCTTGGGTATGACGAAAATGAAAATATAGCAAAAAGTGATGAACTAGTCCAAGACGATGTATCAGCCAGGAAATGACCAGAAGTGAATGTAAAGATGAAGAAAGAAGAATGGATCTGTGGACATATCAACTGTGTCGATATGCCCACGGATCTCTGATGAATGTATCAACCAAGCCTACATATCGGTCTGGGAACGAATAATGAATGAAAATCTTAATAGACCAAACCCTGGAGGACATATCAACAAACTCAACAACTCGGATATATGCACCTGTATATGTACATATGATTTGAAAGAGGACAAACACGAACACTGATAGATCAACTCAAAAGAACATGTCGACGTGCTCGACACCTAGAACCAATGTACCCATAGATGTATCGACTGGGTCAATATATATGATCAGAGAACGACTAGGAAACATGAACTCGAACAGACAGAGCCAGTCGACATGTCGAGATGATCGATGTGTCGACTGTGTCCAGGGGCGATCTATCAATAGTGTCAATATGTCGGCCTGAGACATGGACAGTTTAATAAGGCTAATGTACTTGATGCTAAATCAGATTTACATGGACTCTCTTAAACTCTAAAGATCATACAGATGACCCTTAAGTCTTGGTTAGACCTACTTAGATTAGATAAAAAATGTTTATATGATAATGACATGGAAATTATGATTTGAAACATGTACATGGACAAATGAACCTAGGGTAGTCCCGATACTGTTCGAGCGACTTTGAGAATAACCCTTTTGCTGATCATCCTAGATCATATAGGAGTTCCTACTTTATTGAAGCACATCAGTGGGACTTAATTATATACAATATTTTCTGTTGAAATTATAAGTCTAGAATTATGAAAATATTGTTTTCAACATGATTTGCATTGAGCTAAATTATCATGATGTTTTTATGTATTGCAAAAGTATTAGAACTATATGATGCATGGTTTGTCATCATGATTGCATATATGTACCTCATGCAAGATTGCATGGGAGGGATTGCATTACCAAGCCAAGAATGAATTGTCCGTACATTGCTTGGTCTCGTGTATGAAAAGTTATTAAGATGAAATTAAAAATGTTATACTTTGCCCACGTCCATTTTTTGTGAATGTTACGGCATTAATTGGGCCAAAGAGCTCATGGGAAGGTCCCGAAACCCTGCGCAGAGGGAGAAGTCCACACTCCACCGATAGTCTCGATTAACTTGTGGATGGTTAACAGCACCCTAGTGGTTGCCGCCTCAAATGATGTTGGACATAACTGGCCATTATGAAAATAATTGGATGAGATAACTAGTGTGATTTGATGCATGGGTATGGGATGGCATTTCATTGATGCATGACACCCATGGCATATCATTATATGATAACTATCAAGTATAATTTCTAAATCATGAGATTTTAGTATACTTTGATTTCTTTTGAGAAATGTATATTATGTCATAGCATGTGATTTCCCCAACATTGTTATAGTTATATAATATAGTATTATCACACTTCGTAATGTATTTCCTTGATCGGAATTCCTACTCAGCAAGTTTACTAAGATTGTACATTTTCCCCCTTTAGATGTTAATGCAGATCATGGCAAAGGAGAAGATGCTGGACTTAGTGGTATCCAAGCCTAGACAAAGTGGAGAAAGAGATACTTGAAGAACTCAGTTCTTTAATATTTTGGTAGAACAATGTAATTTCATAAAAGTATTTGTTAGGAATGTAATAACTAAGATATAACTCCTATTTTTGGTCTCAGTTATGGTAATTTGACTTATGGTTTGAGTAATTCCTATATTTGCTAATGAGGTGATTTTTGGTATCATATCTGAAAGTTGTAAATATTTCCACAATTATTATTTCTGCAAATCATTTTTCGCAGGTTGTACTAGCACATGCAAAAATGTTTGTGAGTTGTTCCACGCATGTGCTAGGTTGGGCCAGTCGAGGGTCAGGTCTTCGGACTCGGATTCGGCTCGCGTCGTGGCATACTCAGTCCATTTCTTAAATTCTATTCAAAAAAAAAAAAAAATATATATATATATATACTCTAATTTTAAGCACTAGAAAAGGGTGGGTCGTCACATTTATTGGGTCATTTAGGTCCTACAGGGTGTGGGGTACAGTGGTAGGTCCAAATGATCCAATGAAATGAATATGATGGGCTAATTAGACTGTCCACAATCCAATTTTTCCATGTAGTCTAATGCAATCTCATCCACTAAATCAAGGTCTATGATGCTTGCATCATCTCCCCCCTCTTGAGAGGAACTCGTCCCCGAGTTTTCTACAGGGTCTGCTTGAAGGGGCTCGTCACCTACATAGGGCTTCAGGTCGGCGACATTGAAGACGTCCGAAATGTTGAGGTCTGCTGGCAATTGGATCTTGTAGGCGTTGTTATTGATGCGTTGAAGCACTTTCCAAGATCCAATGTTCCGCATTTGCAACTTGTTGTATGTACCAGTGGAAAATCTTTCTTTCCGCAAATGGACCCAAACAAGGTCACTTCTTCAAACTATACCTGTCATCGATGACAGATCACTGCCTCACTATACCGTCTGTTGCTATCACTAATCCAGACATAGACCTGCTCATGGATCTTTTGAATCTCTACAACTCGACCTGCTGCTGAGGGACTCTTTGGGCCTGAAGATGGAAGAGGAGTCAAGTCCAATATAGATCTAGGGTTAGATCCATAGACCACCTGGAATGGTCTTTGGCCTATTGTCCTACTCTTCGAACTATTGTAGGCGAACTCAGCATGGGGCAGGGTCGTATCCCATTGTCTGGGTTTACGGCCAATCAGACTCCTGAGTAGGTTATCAAGGATCTATCTACCACTTCGGTTTGTCCATCAGTCTGGGGATGGTACGCATTGCTGAACTTCAAATCCGTCCCTAACTGCTTCCACAGACTTAACCAAAAGTGACTCATGAATTTGGTGGCCCATTCTGAAATAATGGACTTGGACACGCCGTGCAACCTTACGATCTCTCTGAAATACAAAGTTGTTACATGAGTTGCATCCACTGACTTTTTACAAGGAACAAAGTGGGCCATCTTCGAAAACCGGTCCACTACCACAAGAATGCTATCAACTCCCCTCTGCATACGCGAAAGTCTAAGCACGAAGTCCATGGAAACGTCTTCCCACGGCTGACTAGGACTGGGTTTGACCTTTAGCTCTCTGGCAAACATGGCAATGATTCACGAACCGAGTCACATCACAGTGAAGACAAGGCCAATGAAACTTCTCCTGTAAAGTTGCATACGACTTGTCAATGACAAAATGGCCTGCAAGGCTTCCACGATGTAGTTCACGAACAAGATTCTCACACAACGAACATGCTGGAATGCAAAGTCTAAAACCCTTGAATAAGTACCCATCATCAAGGAGGTATTCTGCAATAGGTCCATTCTGTACTTTGGCCCAAATCTCTGAGAAATCAAGATCGTGACTGTACAAATCCTTGAAAGAATAGACCCCAAGGACCAGGCTCGTAGACTGCTCAGCAAAGCGACCCGACGACTGAGAGCAGCAGCCACTTTATTCTGCACCCCAGACTTGTGCTGAACGACGAAGGTGAAGTTCTGTAGGTAAGCAACCCACTTTGCATGTCTTGCTCAGCTTGTGTTGTCCGTTGATGAACTGGAGGCATGGTGCTCTGAGTTTAGCACAAAAGGCTTGTTAATAAGGTAATGGCGCCAAGTCTGCAACGCTAGATGATGATGTAGAACTCCATATCATATGTTGAGTAGCGCAACAGAGGTCTATAAATAGGTGGAGCGGGACAATGGCGAGTTGTATGCTTTAGTGGCCCGTGAGACCACCCTAGAGGGCTCCATTCCTTCTTCAGTGCAACCATTGCTCAACGAGTTTGTGGACCTCTTCCTAGACGAGCTTTGTCCTGGGCTCCCGCCCATGAGAGATATACAACATTGCATTGACCTCATTCCAGGTGCCTCCCGCTTAATCTTTTTCTTTTTTTTTTCAATTGAAATGAAGTACTGCCAATACACAGGATTTTCAAGAAATCTTGATCTGATACCAACTGATGCAATAGGGAGAAGACAAACCGTCGTCCTTATGTATGCCAGGAAATTGAGGGTTTCGTATTCATTACAAATACGAAAGCTTAGGCCAATTGGGTTTCAAGCAATCGTGCCTCGCCTCCTAGTACATTTAATAATCCATCTAAAATGCCCAATTCCCATGAAAATTAATGTTTAGGGTTGAGTTAGGACTTTAATGCAATGCTCTTAATCCGATCTAATTAATTAATCAAAACTAAGAGATGTTGAAATTCAATGCAATTAGAAACTCAAGCCAAACAATGAATCAAAATAATTTCATGGTACTAACCTGGGTTTGGATTCGAAGATCCGGAGATATAATCGACCAAAGCCCCCAAGCAATGCTTGAAATTATTTCCATAGAAAATCACAAGTCCACACAAGTGTATTCTCGAATTTAGGAGAGAAGATAAATTCCTTTATTTATTGGTGCCTCTATCGGCCAAGTACATGGTGTTTAAATTGTTGGCCTAAAAGTTAAATCTGTCTCTCATGAATCAAACTGAGTTGTCAATTCTGTGATCGTGTCCGATTGAGTCATGAGTTGTCAATTTCTTTGACTAAGTTGTTATCGTCTACGTGTCCGAGACCTCATATCTGGAAGACATGCACAGTCAAACCAAGCTTGAAGTTCCAGAAAACACGTTGTTTGGAAAGCATCGTACCAAAACTGGAAGAACTCTTTGAATGCCAACCAACACAGGTATACAAACCCTAAGACGGACCAAAAAGCCTTAGAAGTCCTTCAGTTAAGAACTAGTTTAAATTAATATAGGATTTCTAAGTACTTCTGCCCCATGGAGAGATCTAGCAATCTATCAAATACCGCTATATACTCATGTGTATTTGCAATCTAACAAATATTTATTATAGTTAAATATAATTATTGCAAATGAATGCATAAAGGGCTCTCCATCTTGTCCGGATTTTCAAACTCTAGTAAATTGTGCCAAACACGCAGAGCAAGCCATCTCAAATGTGCATCGTAAGTCGTGTTGATCTACATTATCTGAAGTTTAGTGATGCTCAAAATGTGATGTGATGATGAGACTATGGTGTGACAGAGTGGAGACCCAGTCATGTTGTGGGAAGTGATGCTTGTGCATGTTTTACATGTGATTGAGCATTGCATATGAGATGTCTTCTATGAATGTTAACATGATATGTCTATATTGCATGTGGAAACGACAATCTCGTCGATGGCAAAATCAAAGAGCACCCATTTTTCAGAAATTTTGGTATGCTATGATCAGTTGGATTAACATTTGGCGTCGGCCGGACCGATGAAAAATCAAGAATTTCTGTGTTTATTTATAAATGGTTTTTCAAAACTTTTTTTAAAGTTCTAACTTAGACTTGAACCCTTAAGCCCACAAATTTGCATCCAGACTTCCCCTTACTTAGTGAACAATTCGAAACCAGCTTAGAGCCGCCACGGTTTTTCTCTTAAAATCACACCCAGTTCGACTCAAACTCAAAATTGATTTATTTAAAATATATCGAAGCATTTGTTTCCAACGAAAAAAATTAGGCAACCTGAGTTTAACGCATAGTATTTATCAAAAAATTTAAAACGCTCAAAAGTGTTGTCCCAGTCATGGTGACAAATACCATTCTCAGGATATTAACGGCCAATTGGTAATAACGGGATATTTTTAAATTCTAGGATTTTTACCGGGAATTTAACGGGAAAATCTAGCGGAAATTATAATATTTAAAAAATAAAAAAATAGAATAAATAAAAAAAATTATGAAATAAAAATGGTATAGGGAATTTACCGGGAATTTCTCGGGAATTTACAGGAAATTTACCGGGATATTATCGCGTTATTAACGTTTATCACGTTTTTAACGCGATTTTATCAGGAATTTATCGGAAATTTATCGTCGTGGCGATAAAAACGCGTTTTTAAAGCGGAAATGGTATTTTGCCGATAAAAATGCGGTAAATTTGAAAATACCGCCGATATTTGTGACAATGACTCCCGGTGAGACTTTTTAAGTTAACAAGAAGAACCGCCCTAACTCCAACTCAGGGGTTTTAAATATCGTTTTTGGATGATATCGGCCATATCATCCAATATCAGATATCGACCGGTATCTCAGCCGATATCATTCTCTCTCATCTAATTTATTTTTTATTTTTCAAAAAAAAATCAAAAAAATTATAGAACATAAAAATTTATGGGCTTATTGGATATGTAATTTTTTAATTAAATATCGGTCATTTACATGTTCAAATGTTATTTTGAAGTTATGACATTGAGAATTTCTAAAATTATTAATAAAATGATGAAAAATTCCAAAACAATTGTAGAAATATTGCACCTCACAAATGCATTTTGCATTTTTTAACCATTTGAGTGGAGTCAGAGTTTGATAAGTCCTTTGGTTTTTTACTTTTTAAACACTCTTTAGGATAAGGAGTTGAGGTAATTTCAAATTAAAAAGATTTTTTTTTCAAATTGCAAAAAGATAAAAACATATTGGCCGAAAATGTTGTTTCAAGTTTTTATGAATGTCATTTCATTTCTCAAAAGATTAAAATTAAATTTCATCATTAACATGAAGAAGAATTAAGAAAAACTACAAAAATTAAATTTCAAATGTTTTTAAAAAATGAAGAAAAATTACAAAAAATGATGAATTAATGCCTTCTACAATAATAAATGGAGTGTGCATTAATTAACGTATTGCTATATCAACCAAGTGATATTTCGTTGGGAATATTTCCAAATTGTTAATTAAGGCCAGCCACATAAACACCTGACTTTTCTTTCTCAACACACCAAATTTTAATTTTTGGGAGACAAATTACTATTTTGTCCTTCTATTTTTTTTTCTTCTAAATGAACAGACAGTTCATTTTGCGTTCGTTCGGATAATCAGAATATCCAAACGAACGATTCCATGTAAAATGGAATCATCCGAACGAATGGGCACGTGGAGAGAGATTTTCAAAAGAGGCCGTTTCTCGACCGATTTTTACAAAAAAAAATGTCAAAAATCATGTACTCTGAATTTTATGAACTCTGAGACTGAATTTAAGTGAAAAAGAATAATTTTGGGCTTAAAAAATCATACCCAAATAATTAAAAAGGAAGGTCATTTTTCTTTAATTCTTTGAGTACAATTTTTGAAGTCCCAAACTATACCCTTTTCAATTAAAATCAGTCCAGGAGTTCATAAAATTTAGAGTAGATGAATTTTGATACCTTGTTTGTAAAAATCGGTCGAGAAACGACCTCTTTTGAAAATCCTTCTCCACAAGCCCATTCGTTCGCACTATTCCATTTTACATGGAATATTTCGTTTGAACGTTCTGATCGTTCAGACGAAAAAGAAAAATGAAAGGACAAAATGGTAATTTCACCCAATTTTTTGAAATCGAGTGTGTGGAGAAAGAAAAGTCGGATGTCTATATGGCCGACCGTTAATTAAATTATATTAGTTAATGCATGATAATTAATGCAATGTTAAGTAGTTCCAACTTCCAAGTAGTCCCATCGATTGAATCATTTGCATTGAAAATTTTCGTTTTTATTATTTTTTGAAAATATCTTCTATTTTATTGTTTTTATTTTTTGAAAATCGAAAAAATAAATATCAATGTATTAACTAATGCACATTTTCGATGGAAAATTTGCATTAATTAATGTATTGTTATATCTGTCAAGTGATATTTTGTTGGGCCTATTTCCAAATGGTTAAATTAATGCATGGTCAATTACCTTTCAAAAAATAATTAATGCATGGTTAATTAATGAATTGTTAAGTAGTTCCAACTTCCAAGTACTCCCAATAGTTGAATCGAAGGCATTGGCTTTCGTTTTTATTATTTTTTGAAAAATTTGGTCATATTTATTGTTTTTTTAATTGATAAAAAAAATATATGAGCCGATATTCTGGGTGATACAATCGTCGATATTTGTACAACCTGTGTATATCGTATCGGCCAATATATATATAGATCTTTAAAAAATTAATATATATCAAGTGATACGATGATATGTATCGCCTCGTTGGATCCAACTTGACCCGTTACTACGCCTTATTGTTCATGTTTTCAATTGTATTTCTCATTCTCTTCTTTTCGTCTAACAACGGGACGTGGCCGTTCCCCGTGCTTTCATTCTCTCTTCTCCTCTCTCCTCTCTTCTCCTCTCCTACCTTCTCATTCGATTTCTCTCCTGCAGAACCGCCAAGTTTTGATTTTTCTATAAATCACACTCTCCCACTCTGCAGATGTTTCATCTCAGTTCTTCTGCAAGTCCTCTTTCACTCTCTCAGCTCACTCTCAAAGGCTCGCTCCCTCATTGGAATCGCTCCATCTCTTCTGATTTTCTACGTATTTTTCCTCCTTTCCCTCCTTCCTTTTTTTCTTTGGTTTCCTTTGGTTTTCGAAAGGTAGTTTAAATGTTAAAAGAAATGACTTAAAACAAGTTTCTATTTTCAAAAAAAAAAAAAAACCTTGGGCTTTTAATCCCTTCTTCATCTCGTCCCCGTTTTTCTGTTTTCTTCAAGTTCCTAGGCATTTACAGCATTCTCGGTCGGACTGAGCATGGTCATCAGTCGAACTAGCTGCAACTTGGGTCATATTTTGGCTCGACCCGAGAATTCATGCGGGTCGGGTCGAGAATTTCGGGTCAGCGAGTCAGGTCGGGTTGAGAAGATAAAAACCTACATGAAATTCGAATCAGGTCGTATTGAGGATTTTAAAAGTTAACCCGACCCAATCCGACCCGACCAGTCAAAAATGGTTCAGAATGCAGGTCGGGTCAGAATTCGAGTTGATTCTGGTTAGAATTTGGATCGGGTCTGGTTGTGAAGTTTGGATTGAGAATTTGGGTCGAGTCGAGTCGGGTTCCATATATATCAACTCGAGTCGAGTTGAGTTTTAAGGAACCCGACCCGCCCACCCGAGTTGCAGCCCTAGGTCAAACCTATTTTCGGTTAGCCCAACCCTTATCGTCAGTTGTACCATCAGAAACCGAAGCTCAAACTGAGATTTATTTTGTTTGGTTTTTCCTTTTGAAACAGTTCATTTTGATTCATGAGCTTCCTTTGGACCCTAGGAGTCCGTTAAATTCACCAAACACTAGATGAGGAGATTCAAACACACATTTGATTTAATGTTTAAATCTCCGTATTTATTTGTTTTATTTCATAATTGCATAAATAATGTGAAAAATGTTGGAATACGTTCTACATGCACTTGGGGGTTTAAATGTGTTATGTTTAAGATAAGAGTGTTGTGGATGTGGGCCTGGATTGATAACGGGATTCACTTACAAAATTTATGCAGTTTGTAAGGGTTAATCGTTTGGACATAAAATGTAAGTTGACTTGAAATGCCTTCAAAAGATAGGCCTAGCTCGTCAATGTGTTTGGATACCTCTTACATGCGATGTATGATTGGTATGCATGGATATATATGTTTTGTTGGATTGATATGCTTTGATGAACGCATTCTCCAACATAATGTTGCGTTGATAAACATTTATGCCTGTTGGATTTTATAAACTGGATGGGATAACTAGATGGGAGTTAAACTCCATACAAGCTAAGTTCTTACATCATACCTAACCATGTGAGGTTAAAGACTTAATTAAAAAGAAATCTCCATTTTCAAGTTTCGCTAGAGAAGATTTCATTGGAGTTCTTTCAAAAAGTAAGAAGAAAGGGGTTAAAAAAGATAGAACAATAATCGTGGATAGAAAATCACAAGGAAAAAATGATCTAACACTTAAAAAGAATCCTCAAAGACAACAAGAAAGAAGAAAAAGTGAGGAGAGACATGTCGGCACACATGATTCATGAGAAAAAGGGGACTACGAATATGGTGTTTGGGATTTTTCCCCTTCAAACCAGCGGAAGCACAAAAACATACGAATTTAACGTGGTTCCTCCAAAGTATATATCTACAAACAACGATCGAAGAAGTTCTACTAAATTAAAGATACAAATACAAATCTCTCTCCTCTCCAAATCTCTCATTTTCTCTACAAAACTCTCTCTCGATGGTGCCAAAGAGGGCCACCCACACCACATATGAAAGTCCCTCTTTGCTTTTATAAAGAGTAATAAGTTTTCTAATACAAATAGGATTCCTAAACCAACGAAAAAAGGAGAGAAAGAAGAAGAGAAGGAGAGAAGAAATAGGAGAGTATCCTAATCAACTGTGGCTCCAAATCAAGCTACACCCAACAATATCCACCTTGGCAAGATTTGCAGACAAACCACCTCTAATAACTCCACCTCAGCATGAAGTCTCATGCCAACAAAAAAAAGGTGAACAAACCAATGCTAAATGTTGTAACCAAATGCACCCATAGACACCTAAAGATGTTCAAACATGCAAAATGTTGATACCAAATCTGTAACACCCCGAAATTCTAAACTAGTGGATTAATGTAATCCCCTCTTAAGAGAATGAATTGGAAATAGGATTGGGTATTAAATAAAGTGAGAAAAGAAATGAAAATAAGAAGAAATAAGGAAAAACCTGAGATTTCCAGGAGGACACATCGACTAGAGTCGATGTATCTTGACATCTCACAAGTGTATGTATCAAGTTTGGAACATACGTTGGCAACAGACCCGAAGCAAAGATTTCCAGATGAACAAATCGATTTTGGTCAATATGTATTATTATGGTACACATCGACCACAACCATATATCGGGAATGCCCAGCGGCTTAAGCCCAAGATCTAACAACTGTAGTTATCTCATCACCCACCTACCACACCTACCACCGTCCTGAAGAACCAATGCATGGCCTCCATGGGATTGTGTGTTGACTAAAGAGGAAGAAGGAGATCCCGGATGTATACATCGACAAAAGTCGATGTGTACATAAATCCACCAAAAATATGTATCGACCAAAAACATGTATCGTGCGTATTCAATGCATTGAGTTAAAACACGTAGTTGTCTTCTTTTGTTCCCCATACACCTACCACCGTCCTTGAGAGCCAATACATGCTTTCCACGTGGATTATCTGTTGACTAAAGGAGAGGAAAGAGACCATGGAGAGAGAAAAGAGAAGCTGCTCATTCCTCTCTCATCTCCACTCTCCCATTCGGTGGTTAGGGCAACAAGAAAGAGAAAGAGAAGAAGAAGAGTAAAGAAGAGGAGGAGGATTGCTCGAGTCCCTTCCATCCTCCTCCTCTCATTCGAACGTAGTACATCCTCCCTCATCCATCTCTCCTCCATCCCTTCACACTCAAAATCAGTGAGCTCCAAGGAAGCTCGGGAAAGGAGAGAAAATAAAGAAGGAGGAAAAGGAAGAGGAAAGTTGAGAGAGGAGAAGCAAGGATAGAGCAAGGAAAACCCAACTCGAGCTCAAGCATCTCTTATCCGATAAATCACCAACGATCTCCCAAGGTGTGATGTTTTATTTAAATCTAAGGTAAAATAAACACATTAGAATGGCTAGAAAACATGGTAGAAGTAAGGTTGAGAGAAAGAGATCAAAATGAGAAACATGTAAAGAGGAATACATGCCTTTCGGACCAAACCCAAGAATATATATCGACTGGGGTCGATGTGTACACCTGGGAATGAAGATGAAGAGAAGGGAATGGAGAACAGATGTTTTTCGAAACAGACCCAGGGGTATGCATCGACTGGGGTCAATGTGTACACCTTGGAACTAAAGTAAAGGAAACTGAAAGAAAAGAAAAGGGAAAATGGAATGATTGACTGGTAGACCAATTCTAGGAGACACATCGACTGTGTCGATGAGTCTCTCTGATGAACAAATCTAAGAAATAAAAGAGGACATTTGTAATGACCCGACCCGAATATAGGGCTTAGAGCTTGACTTAATATGATATTGTCCGCTCTGTGCCTCGCACACATGTGAGCCCGCACATATGCGAGCCAGCACGGTTTTGTTTTTGGGTCCGGGCCAGCATGGCCTGGCCCAAAACGCGTCACACAAGAGTTGAAGTGGATGGCCTCAAATAAACCCACCATCAATTTCCTTTACTACCGATGTGGGACTCCCACATCGGTTCCTAGGTGTTGCTTTTGGGCAAGGGTTTCACAATCACCCCCCGACTAAAGCCTCGAGCAGTCCCCTGCTCGACCCAGTCTAACTCAACAACACCAGGGAAGGATGAAAGGCCCACACAGTCCGAGTGTAGAACTCAGCTCTGATACCAAATTTGTAAAGACTCAATCCGAATACAAGGCTTAGAGCTTGACTCAGTGTGATATTATCCACTCTAGGCCTTGCACACACGCGAGTCCGCACGGTTTTGCTTTTGGGCCCGGGCCAACATGGCCCGGCCCAAAATGCATCACACAAGAGTTGAAGTGGGTGGCCTCAAATAAACCCACCATCAATTTCCTTTACTACCGAGAGTTGAAGTGGGTGGCCTCAAATAAACCCACCATCAATTTCCTTTACTACCGATGTGGGACTCCCACATCGGTTCCCAGGTGCTGCTTTTGGGCAAAGGTTTCACAACATTTTATTGTAAAACCCAGTAGAACGTATAGATCAATACGCGTACCATAACTTGAGCAAAAGTCAGAAGAAAATAAGTGCCCGAATAGATGTCCAGGAAATGGACACATCGACTACAGTCGATGTTGATGACTTCAGTACACATTGCCTTTGGCCAGTTTTGTGGAGTTTGTTTAAATGGATCTAAATCTTTTTGTGGGACCACTTGGGTGGTACCAGTCTTCACGTGATTAACCTATGAGACTTAATGCAGTCTTAGCTGATGAGAAAAATCATGAAAAGATTAGAAATTAAGAACAATTAATGAGAAGAAATCTAATGTTATGTATGCGATATTTTGATGCATGAACAATGAACGAAGGGTCTAAAAGTGAACCTCGGATTGAGCAAGCTAGTTCGTAGATTACCTTCATTCACTGATCAGTAAAGATCAGGTAGGTTTTCCTACTTCGTTGAAATGCTATGGGTGTGGACCTAATATTATTTTAATGAATAAGCAAATGACGAATTGAGTTCCTTTGAAAATCATGTATTCTCGATTTATGATGTATAGCACTATAAGAATCAAATGGTATGATTACAAAAATAATACCTTTGAATGGTTTTGTTTTATGAAAGTAATACCTCGAATGATTTTGTATCACATGAAAATAAGAAGTTTTTGAGATATCTTGAATATGATATTATGAAAATATGATAGATTCCAACGACATGGAGTTTTGAACTACTTTGGGATTTGTATATCATACATAGAGAATTTATATGACTATGTTGAATAGAGTCAAAATGTTTTGAAAGTTTATAAAGCATTTATGGTAAAAAGAGATTTCTATGCCCTTGATAATGATTGGAGATATGTCATATGTATGGACATTAGCATTCATTTGCATTCATATTCCTCATGCATGAAGCATGGGATAGGAAATACATGAAATGATAACCAAGGACCAGTTTATCCAAATGGACCTTAGGGTCATGATTATTGTTATGGGGTTACCGTCAACGAACCAAAGTGCCGAATGTCCGAACAGGCTTTGGTGTCGTGTTATGATTGATGAATCAAAGTGTTGAATTATCCCGGGCAGGCTTTGATGTCGTCTATGTATAGCCAAGAAAGAATGTTTCATCGGTGGAACTGGTTGAGTTTTATGATGATATGTAATATGACACCCCAAAAAGATGAATATGAAATGAGTATACGGGAGGATGAAATACCCCGTTGTTCTAAAGGAAATGTTGAAACACCTACGCATGGGGCATGATAAGGATATGCATGAATCATGGCACCCATGGCATAACATGCTACATATTGATGAACATTTACATGAATTGAGCGCACATTTGAAATGATGAAACGAATATGGTTTTCGTGAAAGGTTTCAAGAATGAATTTTCAATACGGTATCTTCATAGTGATATGTATTATGATACATGGTCGGCATGTGGTATTTTGAAAGGACAAGTGAATATGATTTCATTATAATTACTATTTTGACACTGTTCTGAGAATAAAAATTATGAGATGAGTAGGTATGAGTACAATACCTTATAATGAAGTAGATATTATGTTTTCAAGTATGAGCTTTCTAGGGTAAGTGAAATATGAGATTCATAGTAAGATAAGTCATTTAAAGAATAAAGTGTCGAAACACTTATAACACTATGTTATGTTTTGAAGTATGATTTTATGTAATTTAAAATACGATATGATCGAGATTTTGATAAATATACAAGTATGTATATTTTTGTCTTAGTATGACACACCGTAGGGCATATTATGTGATCGAAATTCCTACTGGACGCGTTGACTAAGCCTATAAATTCCCCCCTAGATTGTGGTTGCAGGTTTGAACAACGTAGATGAAATTGGACCATGCGAAGGCCGAATGCAAGCAAGATGGATGCAATGAGGAAGCATCAAATAGCTTAGTGATATCATTTTTCTTTTTGAAATTCAGAGAACAATGTAATTTGAAGAATGTTATTTTTTGGGAAATGTAATATTTATGGAATTTATATATTTAAGTTGTTTTGTATTTGACTCTAGTCTGTGAGAATTCCTTATCTTGCTATGAGATGTGTTGACTATTCATGCAAACGTATAACGTTTTAAATTTCCGCAGGATTATGAGAATGTTTGCAAAATATCATGCACATACTAGTTGGGCCAGTCAAGGGTCGGTTGGGTCTTCGAACTTAGACTTGACTCGCGTCATGACGCTCGCTTCCCTCTCCACTCAAATATTCATATAATTCTGCTCTGATAATGGTGGTTAGAGGAGGAGGGGGGGCGGGGGGCGGGGCCGGGGCGTTACAAAATCCAACCGGTGCTTGAAACCTTTGAATTCTAAAGCACTTAAATAAGACGAGATCATACAACTTCAAATAGATTTTGCCTATCCAAACAAACCAACTCCTCAAAGCTAGAAACAAAATCCTGTCAAGACCCAAATGGTAGGTACAACTCGTATCCAAATCCACTCATCAAAATGGCATACAAATGACGAGCCAATTAGAGCCAACTCAAAAAATAATCATCTTCAACTTTTTCAACATTTGCAGTCGACTTCAACTTCAAATTCAAACAATCACCAATGAACAAAAACCCAAATCCAAAGTTGCAATCTCAAATTCCATTGGAGCACCGAATGCAAACACCCTCAAAATCAAATTGCCAAATCAAATCGAAAAACTTGGCTTTTATACCCTTGTTGGGGAACTTTTCCCTTCAAATCAGTGGAAGCACAAACACACAATCAACACAAAGCACACGAATTGAACGTAGTTCGACCAAAGCCTACATCTATGGACAAGCATCGAAGAAGTTCCACTAAATCAAATATACAAAAACAAATCCCACCCAAATCTCTCTCATTCTCTCTACAAAACTCCTCTTTCGGTGGAGCCCAAGAGGGCCACCCACATCACATACGAAAGTCCCTCTTTGCTTTTATAAAGAGTAATAAATTTCCTAATACAAATAGGATTCCTAAACCGACAAAAATAAAAGAAGAGAGTATGAGAAGGAGAGAAGAAATAGGAGTCTCCTAATCGCCTGCCGCTCCAAATCGAGCCACACCCAAACATATAGAAGGCAACTTAGGCAAGTTTTGAGTTGGGAAACAGCTCCCAATTGTTGTCATAGATGGATTTTAGGCCATATCATCATTTAAGCAATTTATTCTACTAATATGAAATTAACCTTTAAATTTAGATTTTAGACTGATTATCTGAGGCATATGAAACTTGAACCCCTAACTCTAAAATTTTTGTGGATTTTTTTATAGACCAACTGATTATCTAATGCACATGAAACTTGCACCCATAATTCTTAAGTGTAGAATGTTTACTAGTTCTAATGTAGATTCTTGTCAAAGAGAAATGAAAGTGATCCAATACATTGTGGGAATGAAAGCACAAGCGAATATCATTTCCTAGGCGAGATGGTTGGAAAAAATGGGGAATGGGATGTAGCAAGGGGAAAACATCAAGATAGAAAGTTTTACCAGGAGAATTTTTTATGTAACAAAAAAAAATTATATTCAGCACAAAATCCTCAGCTTGGAAAAATGCAATCATGCTGGCCCATTTCCTCCTTCGTAAATAGAAGTCTAATTATTCATTTAACACAATTTACTCTTCTGGAGAAACTCATATCAGTACCAAAGATAAGGAGGTACGAACATATACAGTAATGAGCAACAACTAGATCAAATAAGGGCTCAAATTGAATCCATATGATAGAAATACGAGATCACCACGTGACTATACCACTCAAAATATAATAGGCACAGAAAATCACCGAGGCAAATGCCTTCAATCAACAGTAAAAGCCCCACTTGAGTAAAATATTTGGCTGCTCACCTTCATGACATAATGTGAAAATTGAATCCTATTGGAAAATTGGACTAGAGTGTGAATAATGTATCAGAATAATAAAATTATATGATTCATAATATTTTTTCTAAAATTATTCTATAAACTATAAATATATATAACATAAAATAATAAGATGATTTTTCAATTCCTCATAATATATAAGTAAATATGCAAACAAACAAGTGTCTGACAATAAATCAACAAATAAATCAAAGGCATTTAAATAAAACTTAATAGCATCCATCAAATAAAAAAAATAGTTATTTATTTTTTAAAATAGATACAAAAGATTGAAAAGAAAAAAAATAAAAAAGAGTTTTTTTAATAAGAACAGAAAAAAAATGGTGAGAAATTACAAGTCCAAAAGAAGGTGTCGCGATGAAAACAAAATCCGAAACAACCCTTGTCTGAGGACCTGTTGACGGTAAAGAGTAAAAAAAAAAAAAAAAAACTAATCAATCCTGGTCCGAGGACCTACTGACAACAATCTTCATCTGAGGACACCTGAAAAGTTCAAGTTAAATGTTTTGGACTTCCAGCAAATGAAAAAGAACTACATAACGAAAGAAAAAAGACAAGGACCAACAGGGGAGATAGAAAATGAACAGCAGAAGAAAGAAGAAGAAGATGAAAGAGAAGGTGTGGAAGAAGATGATGGAACGAAGAAGAAAAAAAAACGAAAACAGAGAAGAAAAAAAAAGCATACCTCAAAGACTCGAAACAATAGGTACAGGAGGAGGGCTTCGGTAGCTTGTTGAGAGTTAGTGAAAAGACCTTCGAAAGATAAGAGATGATGATTGCAGACGAGGTCAGCGAGAAAGAATGGTTTCATTTTGGTTGTTGGGTCTCGGAAAGGAGCTTTTAAAGAGAGATTTGTTGGTAAAAGAATTCTAATAAACAGGTAAACATGTATCCTTCTCTTTAAAAACCATGGAAAAATATCAAATCCATGCAGTCTTGTTTTTCATTCTCGTCAGAATCGTCCAATTCTATGATTTTGGGAATCAAATCGTAGAATTTGCTATTCAGCCCTAAAATTGCACAATTTTGGGGCAAAATCGATTTTAGGGCTGACTCTTACAGCCAGACTGCAAACTCAATTCGAATTGTACGATTCCAACCGAGTATCGTCCGATTTTAACAACACTGGTTCAGGTAAATTCCCGTTAAGGTCCTTGGCCACTCAGTGAAGCCAACATTGTTGGATCTATATCTAGCAAATGTTCTGAGAAGATCAAGCATCGATCCCATCTCAAAAGACCACAAGACAGCCCCTTCACACCAATTAGAACAGGACCACCCTTCACCAAGAAGCATCTGAACAAGTGTCTCAAATTTGGCCACCATGCACCATGCATCTCGATGAACTCAAGTAAATCTAATAATATTCTGGAAAGAGTAACATGGCCAAGAGGCCATTTCTCTTCTTCGTATTTCCCCCCTTCTTAAGAGATGATGCCGTTTTTCTTCGTATTTCCCCCCCTTCTCAAGAACCCTTCTTAAGAGATGATGCCGTTTTTCTCCGTATTTCCCCCCCTTCTCAAGAAATGATGATGTTTAAGTTGAAGTATGAAGATTTTTAAGTTCAAAGAAAGCTGTTACCATAGTCACCTAGGACCTAAAAGTGTAACATCTCTCTTTCCAAAAAGTAAAGGTAATAAAAAAGAACATTGAATGAATTCAAGGTAGAGATCAGGAAGTCAAACATTCCACTACCCATCAAAAGAAACTATACAAAACCACTGTAAACTACGTATCTAAGATTTACAGATTTGAGATGCTAGTAAACAAATACTTTACAGATATTGTTACAATGTTCAAAAAGCATTGGGCCTTGGAAGCTTTGAGGTGCGAAAAATATAAGAAATTTTCCTAAAATAATTCCATAAACTGTACAAGAAGAGGAAAAGATAGGCTCTTGTGACTTCAGCTCCAGCTTAGATTAATTCCTTACAATATCGAATTTGTTGGTACTACTGTATCTGCATTTATTAAAAACATGCAGACACCCAGGAGAGAGGAGCCAAACCTGGAATTAGAGACTACCTTCTCCGGGAGATAAAGAACTCATAATCAGGTTGTCGATTTGTCGATTTCTGATTACCCTTGCAAACAGAAGCCCTAGCCATCACAGACGCTGTTTGTTCAAGTGTCCTCAAACGCTCTCTAAGAATTTGAGAAGGGTTGAAAGATGGATTCTCATCAGCCGGAATGGTCATGGAGTTCCTTGTTTGAAACCAGCATTCCCCCTGTATGAACAAAGACAGACTACTAATATAAAACTGTGAGCATAAATAGCCAGCTCAGTGAAATAAAAATTTCAAGAATTGTTACAATCAACATTTGCACTTATCCATTTTCATTCAATGTAAACCCTGGATCAAAATTTCCACAAGAGATATGGCCCATATTAGGAATCACTAAGATGGAAATGAAATTGGCCATTGGATTGGTTAAATAAGACAATTAATTCATGTAGAGTGTAACATGTTACTTTCTAGAAATAATAAAAGATGTGGATTCTGTTTCTCTTCAGGAACTAATGTGGAAATTCAAAGATGCAGCCACCTATTTAAATCAATCTGCACATTGGAGGACAAAAGTCTACCTTTTGCGTGAAGTGCAGGGGGAAAATATAGACATTATGATATATATGAAGACGTTCTAGATCTACAGACATTGGCGAGTTGCAGATGCATAAGTATCTACAGCAAGACATTGGCAAGTTGCAGATGCATTAACATATGTGGCAAAAAATTTTGGTTTGAAGATGAAATGCAGGCCAATAAATCCGTGTCTATAGTCTTTCATGGGTGGTTGGGTGGTGATTTTAATACAGTTCACAGAGTAGGTATAACTGTGAAGGTTGTTCACTAATTTCAGTATCTCTACGCCAAATGTTCCTATGATAGTTTTGAATATGCTTTACTAATATTATTTTATGTCTTGCTCCATTTCCAATGTTGAAGAGAGCATTTCTCCTGTACCTTATTTCCGTTTCTAATGAAACTCAGTTAACACACACGTACCTTATTTCCTTCGCTAATGAAACTCAGTTAACACACACACACAGGCAATATTACTATAAAAGGTTGCAAACACAGGTCAATTGTCATGCACGAAAAGACAAGAATAAACACACTCCAAAATGACAGCATGTACATAAAGAACCACAGGCACAGTGCACAACCAGCAATGCATAAACAATAAGTATCGTATCATGGGCAGCAGAGATCTAAAGATTACCCTCTATTGTTAATATTTTATTTATAAATAAGAATATATAGAAAATAAATACTAATGCAAGTCCAAAACACACAAAATGCAGATTCAACATTATGCAATCAAAAAGATTGTGCCAAAATGCCACATACTAACAAACTAGTATGTTTTTGTAGAGGTTTGCTAACCTTCCACATGCAAAGAAATCAGGTTTGCATCCATATGCCTGTACATGCCAACTAGGCAAATGCATACCAAACTTGAGCCATCCTCAAGTTGGAGCTACCATAATCTGAGAAACAGTATGAATTGAACTCGGCCGGCCCAACCAATCCCAACCTTTTCAGTGGGATGGATTGAGTTCAGTCAGGCCACAGACACCAAGATTTCTTAGAAAAGGTTCAGGCTTAAGACCCCAAGATGGTGTGACCAATGACCCAAGGCGTAGACATATACGTGTCAATTTGAATCATTTAGTGGTCTAGCACTTGATAATTTGTTGCGTCACCAATCATCTATTGCCATGTGGGCAATACATGGGTGAATCAGTAAATATTAAAAAAATTCATAACTGCACAGCTGAAATGATCAATTCACCCTTGAATCGGTCCACAAATTGTCTAGTGCTACAGAACTATCTGGATTACACGTGTATAACGATTTTGAGGTTTAACCCAAGGTATTTTCCACCATGGATTGACTCAACTCCATCCAAACCCAAAAAGAATTTAGTCAGGATTGGGATTTCAATTTTGGGCCAAGATAAGTCAGGCCAAGATATTTGAAACTGATACTAAAGTGGTTTGGTTCTAGTAGGTCTGCAACCTTAGTATAACAAATTTTTAGTCAGACATTTTATGCAGTGACGCTGACTAGATGCATGACTTTGTTGTGAAAAAGGACCACATCAGCTCAGGACACAGAAAATAGAGTTTGCTGAATAGCGAAACTCCATTATGCCATTGTCAACAAAAATTTCTCAGGAGCAATGAAATACCTACAATTACTAACGAGTGTATTAATGGAATCCTAATAAGCAACAATAATAAGCACAAATATGACAGAATTACCTGAGCATTGTAACTCTGCATACCCACAGCTGGGGAAACAATACAAGTATCCCCACCATGAGTCTCCAGAGAGAAACTTCTACGAATGAAATGACCAAGTGAGTGGTATGTTAAGAATGCAGCACGAAAGTTACCATCTGGTATTCGATATATAGGGTACCATGCAACTGAATACCTGAAAAATCAACATAAAGTTAAAACATGTTAATAGGAAAAGGCTTCATAGGATGATAAATTAGTGTGTTTGGTTCCATCCAATCTTACAATAAATTGTAAGATCTCAGATTTCCTCCTTGCGAAATCTTCTCACGCAAGATGTGCATGTTTGGAAAATGTGAGGTCGGAAGAGATATGCGAGAAAGTTTCAGATTCTGTGCTTAAGGGTTAATCCATACGAGCTTTAACTATGAAATATGAAGATTTCCATCCTCCTCATTATGATTTGCTACTCTACCCAATCTCTATCCGGCCTTTGCTTTAAGCTCCCATTCACCTAGAGGCTAGAGCCTTTTCTTCTCATTTTACCTATGCCACTAGTGTTTTTTATCATTTTTTATGAACTTTCTTTCAATTTTGCATAGTGCCAAACAATTAAATCTATATATTACCCCTCATCCTCGAATTTTTTTAGTGGATGACAATTAACATTATAGAGATGTTGCATATACCCGAAAGTTACAGCTTTTTTAACCTCAATCTCATGTGACAAATCACAACTGATTGGCTTTCGAGAGTTAGTTAAGATATCAATCAAATTACTATGCCATATCAACAAAGGGTATAAAAGGTATAACTTAAGTTTAGCATTTTCCTTAACATTAATATAAATAAATTGAGTGATGATGTTAGAATTAAATTTATTTCTTAAAAATAAAGTTAATAAAATTTTAATATAACTTGTATTAAATTTTTGAATTAACAAAAATCTCACAATTTGCAAAATATTAAAATGTTAATGCTTCATTTGTCACTTGTTCAGTTTCTATTTAGATAATTTTCATTTGAATTTTTTTTGAAAGGTAATTTTCATTTGAATTTGGACGTTTGCTTTTTTGAATTCAAACTTTTCATTTTTCTACAATTTGATTATTGTTAAACATTTAGTTAATATTTATTGAAATTACAATAATTCTAAATATATTAAACAACAATATTTTAATCTGACAAGATATTCAGCCAAACAGAAATATTTCAATCTTTTAGATTTTCTGACAATTGCCAAATAGCATTACTTCATTCTGACAGTATTTTTATCTACAAGACTTCAATTTGACAAAATCTGAATCTAAACACTTTCAGTATATGACAGTTGCCAAACCCACACTTAGTAATTAAACATTGATGATTTGACAGATTATCAATTCCAACATATGTCATTATTCCATCACATGCTTGATGCCAGCAAGGAGGGACGACTATTGTCGGTGTCAGCAGGCAAATCCACCCACAGAAAACATCCTATCAAATCCAGATATGATTTCTACCTCTACATGTGTTAGTGAAAAGTAGAACTTGGAAAACCAATTCCAGATATATGGTTTCGAATGAATATCATGACAACAATGACAGAAATTACGACAAGAATGATTTTGACAGATCATAGGAGACAGTTGGAAACAGAGGGTCTAAAATTAACACTAACCAGGATGAAGGGTGAAGATCATGCAGGCGTAAGCAATCTAACTTTGAGGGATCTCCGAACATTTTGCAACTTGAAGTGGCATTGCCTCTAATCAGCTCTTTTATCCTGAATAAAAGAAAAAGATGTCTTCAAACCATGCTTTAACAAACACTAAAAGCAAACAACCAGAATATTTTTCTAGTTTGCAAGTTCAAGTTCATAGATATGACTAAACAGGCTGAAGGGAAGCAGAAGTTATTATTGATTCAGTAGTAACACATAAATAAGAACAACTTCAGATCCAATAAGTGGGGCATCTCTTTGTAATCTTAAGTGCCTTCCTGTCCAAAACAAATAGGAGGAGGAATATAGGAGGAGGAATACACTGGTTTTAGATAACTAATAATTTATTACATGCTTAATGCATTGTCACCAGATGGTACTGGCAGTTGTCTATAGTTTCTCTTGCTAGCATCCAATTTAAAAACAATTTGCCATCCATATACACTGTACTCCAAGTTTAATCATTCGAAACTTATTTTGATCCCCTTAAGGGGTCAACCAAACCAATAAATCTGGCATTCTAAATCACTATTTTTTTATATTACAATGTGACCTAAAACATAGATACCTAATGTGATACATAATGTGTCAACAATTGAAGTAGATACAAAATGTATCAAGAACTGAAGATCTTCCCTATCTTTTTTTTTTTTTTTTTTTTTTTTTGAGTAGTAAGATCTTTCATATCTGTTGGTAACAAAAATCCCAAAGAATATCTTTTCCTTCTTCATTTTACTTCCTTTACGAAATATTTCATTAATTCATTATATAGTAGTCAAAGGCGCATAGAAGAAAAATACGGTAAGGGAAGGCACATGCTCATAGGCCTTAATGAAAAGGCACACACCTTATTGTGCCTGCGCCTTGACGTGCCTTTCAAGTTTTGGTATTAAAATATAAAAAAAAAACAGTAAAGAATATATTGAGGATAAGGACAAGTGTGATAATTTTATTGACAATATGTTGATTATTATGAAGAATCCACAGATTGAATGTTGTGTTTTTCATTTGTTTGAGATAAAATCTTTTATTAGATTGGTGGTGGATGGATCTAACGATAAAAAACCTTTCAACCCTTCTCTTTTATTTTGATTATGACCTTTTTTTTTTTGAATTTACGTGTGGGAAACCGCGGGATATCCAACGTAAAACCCCCACGGGTGAGCCCACTACCCCTAAGGCACACCAAGGTTAGGTCATGGGGGCTCGAACCTACCAAGGTTAGGCCATGGGGGCTCAAACCCACCAAGGTTAGGCCAAGGTTGGCCATGATTTTTATTACTTGGTTATATACATTAGGCTTTTGTTATTAACTTCTTATATTATACACTTGTGGTTCTGCATTTGATGCATTTTCTTTTTAGTATATATATTACATTGTTTAACTAACGGAGGGCTGAAAAGATAATATATTTCTCACTGACATTCTAAAAATAATCTCAAAAAATTGCATTATATTTACTCTATTGCAAAGAATATAAATAACTAAATAAATTCATATATCCGTTGCAGTCTAGGGTTTCATCACTTTGAACCTTAGCCTACAATCAAGGTGCGATGTGTCAAACTTGACAATCTAGAAAAATAGGACATAGACATAGCACCACATTTATTCAAGTCTAAAAGTATTTTAAATGACAATAAGGTGTAAAACTAACATCAACGTAAAATTATAAGTTAGTTTCCCCTAACATTTCGATGAGAAAACATATTGATATTTTAATTAGATTTTAAGAGAGACAGGTGTTGTAATATTCTAGACATCTTGGAAAGCAATGTTGAAAAGGTTTGAGTGTCTCTATGCATCATTTTCAAAAAAAATGTGTGTCTACAAGTGCCTGACACAGGTGTGTCACACACCCTGAAGTGTTCGTGCAACATAACTTACTGGATTTTAATAACATATGCCCCTCAATCTTTACAATGACAAATATTAAAGAGAACACTTCTCAACTAAACATATTTAATTTGGAATGCTGTCAGATTTAAATGCCTGGTAGTCTGATACTACAAAACATAATTTTCCTCACAACTGCTCAAAAAGTGCTGGATGGTGGGAGTCCAACCATAACAAATGCTTCAAAAAACTTTTGGAACTCAACAGTAGGGGGAACACAAATGTAGTGTCACTATCGTCATTGAAGGTAGTCAGGGCCCTATAAGACAAGACAATTCCTCAGCTGTGTGTTTGTACAAAACAAATATCAATACTAGAGATATACGTACCTCCTACCTAAAAAAATGAATTAAGCATTATAATTAATAAATAACATAGGTGAAATAAGATATCTAAGTTGTACAATCTTGTTAAATGATCAGTACTGACATAGTTAGGTATGCCCATCAAAGATTTAATTGCTTGATACTACAAAACGAAACATTCCGCCAAACTGCTCAAAAACTTCTGGGTATAATAGTGGGAGTCCAACCAAATTTAGCCAAGTGTTTAAGAGGACTGATTGCAACTCATCAGTAAGAGCAACACAAATCTAGTATCAATATCACCATTGAAGATAATCATCAGCCCTGTAAGAGAATACAATTCCTCAGGTGTGTGTATGAACAAAAGGAATCTCATATTAGAGAATTACTAGGAATCTCATATTAGAGAATTACTGATAGTAATCAAGATGCCACCAACTGAATTGAGCAATTATTCAGAAATAATGGGTGTACTGAAATTGATGAACATTGGTGGAATCAGATATTTAGGTTGTACAATCTTGTTAAATGATCTATGACTGCTGCCCTTTTTTAATTTTGCTGCTTATACAGGTCTCAACTACCAATTTGGGACACCTCTAAAACCAGGCTTGATTTATGAAAAAGTGAATACAGATATAGGCACAAGAATGATGAACTTACTTCTCGAACAGTGGCCTTCTTTCTTGAGGCTGCTCAGATTCAAAGTACTCAAAGAGGAGCTCAGAATCACCATGGCAAATGCCAGTAGCTGATTGATCAGAGCACTCAGAGTCGCCAGATGCAGCTGATGAATATGAAGTAGATAACGAGTTCACAGATACTGATAAACTGGTATTCTCATCTCTTTGAGATCGTGGCATCAGTATTGAAAAAATTGGAAGGCTAGCCAAATGAGATGAATTATCAGATGGAATATTGACATCAGAGTTCAGTTTGACATCATTACAACAGATGGAACTTCTAGAATGGCCAAAGAACTGCACCGCTGACAAGAAGGGAACAAAATATGCACGAAACTCAAAATAATCACGACCCATTCTCTTCGAATTCCTATAATCTTCTGCCTTTACTTCCAATCCATAACTTCCAGGTCCTTCATACCACTGCCAAATGCTTTCCAAAGAAATATTTGGTATCTGATGCCTGCACAGAGAATTACCTGTACGCTGATCCACTGAGCAAGTTTGACAGTGTCGAACGTTTGTTTCGGCAACAACCGGGGATGCACAACGAAGAAGCCTCTCAAATTCAGCAAGTGGGCTACCTGTTGCCAGCTGAACACTTTCAGATTCAATTTGCAATCTGTACGCATCATAAACAACTTGGACTATCTCATCTAAATCAGTCTCGAATGAAGGTAGACTCTTGCATTTTTCAGTATGAGTAAAGCGACAATCAACTGAAGGATGTGTGCCATTCTGCTGTTCAGACACACTCAGAGATGCAAGATATCGTAATTTATCAGTCTGTTCCACGGCATCAACTGAAGGGAAATTTACACTAACTGACCTAGGACTTGAACATCCCAGACTGGCACTACCAAGAGGACCAAGATGCTGAGAACTGGAATTCAATTGGTCTTTCTCAATGTCTTTCAAATTCCATCCATCAGCAACAGCTTCCTCCAGTTGAGAGGTTGACAAGTTGCCAATTCCACATGTTCCCAGTACCTCTGCATCTTTTCTCCCAACAGGAATCCACTTTTGTGAAACAGATCCAGAGAAATGGTCATGCTTACCACATTCAGGATGAGAAACTTCTATTCCTGGTTTTGATGATCCCTTACCATCATCATTAAACATTGGAAGAAGAGGAAATCCGGTCAAATCATTACGACTTTTAGAGTTAACACCAGAGTGCAAGTCAAGATGTCGTCGTTGTACAGAATCTGATGTCCTAGACGAAGGACTAATTAGATTTTGTCTAGCTTGAACAGTTGTATCTGAAATAGCAGGACAAACAGATCCAGTAAATTCAATTTCTTCAAAATGAATTTGTCCACCCCGAAGAGGTTCTGAAGGATGCCAGCTGACTCTGCTCATCAGAGAAATTCCTACTCTTCGAGAATCAGCAGATGGAGATCTTAAGCCAGCACCAGTGCTCTTATTATGAATAAGAGGTTTTTGGATGTCTAATGCCTTCTTCTGTTGTGCACTTATCTTTGAAGACCTAATCAGATTGGTCTTACCAGGAGGAACCTTTCTGGAATTTTGGTAATGTTCTTGCTTTGATCCCAAACTTGGTTTCCTTTTCACCTTTTCAGAAACCTTATTCCTCAAGTTATCTTCTGACTTGGATGACAATACATCTAAGTCTAAAAAGCTTGAATCCCTCTTAAGTACATCAGTTTGGCCCGGAATTTCATCCAAACAAACAGATTGAATGCGCTTTTCACAATCATTCTTTGTAGGACTGACAAATTTGTGATGTCTCAAACATAATGGTATCTCCTTTGAACCACTAAACTGTGAGCGGATGTTTCTGTTCATCACCTCACAGCTACATTCTTCAATTTCATTCTTTTGGACCTTCTGCCAGACGGAATGACTGTTCTCCTTTCCAGATCGTCCGGACATATTTCCACCATTGCTGAACCTCCAAGGACCAGCTGAGCTCCCAAGAAATTTTCTATCTTGTCTACCTCTCTTAACTGGATGAAAATCATTGCTGCTACATCCCTGGCCACCACCTCTTGATCTATCAGTATGATTCTGAGCATTGGAGACAACCTTTGATTGTGGAATACTACTGTTAAGCATTTCATTAGCTGCATTGGAAGTCCTATGAGTGACAATGTTCTTGCTGGCTTTTACATCATGCAATGTCGGGCAATAGCTACCGCACTCTGGAACTATTTTACCATCCAAGAAAGCAAATCCATCATCCTCTCTGATGCAGGGTTCAACGCCATTGTCGGTTCCATTTGAACTACTATCATCACTCTTCCAGCATTCAGAAAAGGAACCTAATATAGGAGCAACACATTCATCGGAAAAAATGCCAAAAGTGTCATCTTGAATGCCAGTTTGCTTTGGACATATATCATCAACTTCTCCACCAAATTTTGAAACAATTCCATTGTTAGTACGAATCGTGCTTGCAGAATTAATTAGATTCATGGATCCTCCATTTGAACTTAAAAGATTGAAGTCCTCACCACTATAACCCCGAGAGAAAGAATCTCGTATGTCAGATTCATCTTCCTCACCACTATAAGATGAAGATGTTGGTGTCACAGAGAGGTCCAGTGACACACCAAATGCTTTTGCACTCCTAGGAAAGCTACTCAAAAAAAGTCTTTCTCCACCACAAGCTGGGCCATTATTGGTGCAGCATTCAAACAAAGATGTGGAACATATGCCTTCCTCAAGGGAAGCTGTTGCATCACTGCTCAAAGAGAAGGGTTTTTTATGTTGTTTACCTTTCTTTTTACCTTTCTTTCTCAAACTTCTTTTTATAGGCCTATCTTCTTTTGCAATACTATTGGCTAGATCAGCAGACCCAGAAGCATTGGAACAGTCACAATTAATACTAGAACAACCACTGGATGCATTGCAATTTGGTGGGCAAGAACTGCAAGAAACCATAGCAGATTTACTCCGTTTAAGTACTGAATTTCTGTCTTGAGACTGTCTCAAAACATTAGCCCTGGACAAACCAGTGGTTGTAGTTGTGTTGATGGAATATGTAGGATCTGGCAGAAAACTCCTCCGTGCCGCTGACACATCAACCTGGAGCAAAATAGCGGGTGGCTGAGCACCTGACTCAAGAACATCCATTTTTTATTGAGCTCCTGACCTCAAACAATTTCTTACCAATGTGCATCAGATTCAGTAGTAACCAATCTGAGAAAAATACACCTGATAATTGAAAAGAGATAATAAGAACATCATGACACATTAATCTACATCTTCATCATACTGGAAAAATTAATGAAACACTTAGAGGTATGCTTCGAACATGGATAAAATGAGTAAGACAACCAAGCACCAAGTCCCATAGGTAGGGGTCTATGTTGCACAGACACTTCAAGATGTGTGACGTATCCATATCGAACACTGGTAAACACTCATACTCGTTCGCATTGGCTTCTCTAGTGCTTTTAGTATTGGTTCCAAGAAGACACAAATATTACAACACATTTCTCCTCTTAAAACCTAATTAAAATATCAATATGTTCGTTCTGTTTTAGAGTAAAACTAGTAAAATTATTTTCTATTAGTGTTATTTTCATTTAAATAATTTTATATTTAAATTTATTTGAATATGGTGCCGTGTCCCTATGCCCTTTTTTCTAGGTTTGCTGAGTCCGACACCTTGTACCCATGTTGGACTCTCCCACATTCAAACCTAATCCAAAAGGAATACTAACTTGCAACCTTAAGAAAAAAAAAAGTAATCCCGAAGAACTAGCCTTTGCTTAATTGAATTAAAGTAAAACTAAATGCAATCCACTTAGCATTCCATTTGAACTAAGTAAAGAAAACATAATACATATTTTATTTAACTCAATCAAAATTACAAGAAAACTAGCCTCAAATGGATAACTTACTTGAAAATAAACTTAAGAGACTTTTCTCTAAAAGCCTGACTAAAACTTGAGCTTCAAATTCAACTCCCAAAATCGTGTCGTACAATGTACACCCAAGGCCTCTATTTATAGGCTTGTGGGTGGTATCTAACTAGCCTTAACCAACCCTAAGCCAACCTTGGTTGGTGTCAACAAGAGAAGGAAACTAAGAGTGGGCGTGCAAGCCCAATTGAGACTCAAACGTCGCTACCTAATATTTAACAAAAAGAATAAAATTACATCCACTTAGAAAATGACACCTAAGCCTTGTGACCTGTCCAATCCTTCCATAAGCCATGGGAGAGTCTAAGCTTTGTTGAAGAAGAACTAATGCACCAATGAGAGAGACCAAACTAACTAATGAGAAAAGGCCATGTAGGAAGATGATGTGTCTTCAACCAATAGGAGGTTTCCAATTCCATGCGTCCTAGAGGAGTTATACACGACTAGAAGAGAGAAAGTAGGGCTTGTGGTCGACCATGAGGAGTTGCACGCGTTCAGGGAGAGCGAAAGTAGAAGAGAAGTCTGTCACAACTAGGATTGACACCTGCTCACAAAAACGGTCATAACTCGCACTATGTAAATCAGAATCATGCAAACTTGGGCTTGTTGGAAAGGTCATTGAGTAATATTTCCAACAAACCTAATTTCACTAAAATTCGATATCGTTTGGTATCCCACTTATGCCTGCAAAGTTGTTCATTTTCTGTCAATGAGAGAATTTAGCCAAATTGGCTAAATTTTAGCTAACTTGCACGTCCTCCTTGTTTCATTCGAATTCCCTCTTTACATTAGGGTTTTGTCCGTGCATCCCTCCTCCAAGTGGGATTCATAAGCACTTGAGTAGGCCCTGGGCCCATGTGAGAGGTCCACAGGCATTAAACCCATCAAGTCGGACCTCAAACTGGCTAGTTTAACCATAAACTTGCCATGGTAAAAAATGAAGTCATCTTCTCTCTCATTTTCCGGAGTGATGCCCTCATCAAAGGGTTTGCGTCTCATGACATGGCAGCAAGCAGATGTACACTGGGAAGACCTATCAATGCAGGACACTTCTTAAGTGTTCTATACTTCTACATTCAAATAATAGTCTTAATAAAAAACTGAAAGGAATGAGAGGTTCAACAAGGACACACACAGTGATTTAGATCCTGGATAAAGAAAGGATCTGAACAATATAAGAAACTCAACATCTCAGTTGGTAAACCAGTAACAGCATGTAGCCAGTGATTTAGAAAGTCCTGGATAAAGAGGTGATCTGAACAATATAAGAAACTCAACATCTCAGTTGGCAAACCAGCAATAGTATGTAGCTAGACACCAGGATATTAGGTGGTTGGCAAGAGGTAAATTGAATGCACCACTTCTTCTTTCGAGGGGAAAAAAGAGAAACCTTTCATTAAGGAAGAAAGAAAGAGTACAAGAACAGCGATTCAGGTGCAAGAATGCTCCACCATGCCTCAGTTGCAACTAGTTCGAATATTTTGTTAGAACTGATGCTTGAACATTCTCCCATGCATTTTGAGTGGATCAAAAATACTTTACCCACATCCAAACTACACTCTAATAGCATTTGGAGAAAACTGCCCTTCTATTCCCCGTATTCTATTTCAGAAAATAGAAGCTGTTCAACATGCGGAGCACAAACTGCAAGGAATATATTTAATTCCATCTAAGCCAAGCTGCTAAACCATATAAAAAGATTCTCATTAAATGATAGAACAAATTAACCATGTTGCCCTTGATAAGAATTCCTCAAAATGATGGCAGATGTTGCCAGGTCCTGCAAGGAGAGAAATAGTATAATAGTAATGAAGATCCACCATCAATAACACTTAATACACAGACCACCATCAATCATATGAATCAGAGTGGAGTTAATACATTTCAGCAGAGTGAAAAAACCAAAAGCAAAATTACCTTGAATGAAATTTGTAATTGTTCTGTTCTAATAATCTTTTTGATTAAACACGACTGCCTTCATCTGTGAACTTATCAACATTCCAACCATCTGTGAACTTATCAACATTCCAACCCTCTCTCTCAAGGACACACTGCATCTTTTGCTGGGCCTGTCATGATGCCACTACAGACATGCTTAATGGGAAAACATAAATTAACAGTGGCACGTAATGACACTACAAGCATGATTAGCAGGAGCAGATATATTAAAAAGAACAGACTAACAAGATAAGGCATACAGCTGCAATTCCACAAGTACAATTGAAACGCCAATAATTAATTCCTACTTCCTAGTGTATTCTCTATATATTCCTAAACTAGTTATCGGGAATAGAAAAACAAATACTTCCACATGGAAGCAATGGCAGATTCAGTTCATAATGAGATTCCATGTACTAGCAGAGCTTTAGTGGACCATGCAGTAAGTTTCAGTTGTCCAAGACTGGTAGGAATTTCTAAAATTTTATCAGAGAGATGGCAATAAATTATAAATTTCTTCAGCTTATAACCATCATTCCGTTTTCAAATATGTGTGTGTGTAGATAGATAGATAATAGATTGATATATATAAGGCATAAGGAGCTATGATATGTTGTTCAAGAAGCTGATGTCTTGAACCCCACCAAGACTAATTAATGGGGGAGGAACCATATTGATTTTGTACTGTTTCATTTCATCTATCCCTTTCGGTGTAACACATTTACATCAATGCATCTTTTTATGTGAATGATAAAAGGTACATAGATGCATATTTAATTCGTACTAGAAACTTGACAAGGTTCTTTCACTACGAATGGTTCAAGACTTCAAGCATTACAATCTTCATTTTTCTTAAATTTCTACAAAGGAGAAATGCCAAAGTAGATTTTCAGCTCAAAGACCAAATCAAGAATATTACCAATTTTTTTTAGAAAAGGATAAGTTTAGCCCTTCTGAACTTTTCATGCCATGGGAACTTTAAACTTTTTAAGTAGACACATACCTTCTGTGGTTTTTAATCCATACTAGCCACCATAGCAATAAAGCCTCCTCATTTATGCTAATCATCATAAGTATCATTATCAAAAACCATACACCTAAGCTATTTATCCCATCCATCTGGATAGCCTGCTGCGGCTATAAAAAACCATGTCCTATATAACTGCAAAATTTACCACATCCTTTCTTTCGCCATCCATTCAGATCTTCAATGGGCATCCTCTTCTTAGTACCTTATACTTGTGGCCTTCCGTTTTTTTCCATTAGAGCTGTCCCAACCTATAACAGACATGATGGGACACGCCATCGATACGGCAATGCCTACATTGAAGTGTTAGTGCAACAAAATTCTCAACCTTCTACGTAGACCAAACCATCTCAAGTGGCATTCCTCGTCTTTTCTTCTATTGGGATAGCCTTTAGGTTTCTTTTGATGCACGTATTTCTAATTATATCTTTTATTGTTACTCCACACATCCATCTTAACAAATGTAACTTTGTTTCTATTTTTTATTTTTCTGAATTGAACCATGTTCCTCTCAAGTAACTTTGTCAATATAGGTTTATAATTTTTGTACCACTCTATCAAATCCAAATATAAAGGCTAATCCAAATTTATGGAAAAAATGGCTTAGATGATGATGATCACATAGGTAATAATTTCAATTGTCACATCATCATCGTATCATGTTGTTAAAAGATTGAAAATGAAAATGTTTTCAGGGCTTCAAAAGAAAAAAATAACAGCTTTTGATGCAATTTCTGCATCATTTAAAAGGAAGTTGAGACCCAACTAACAAAATAATTGTTATTTATTTGTTACTTAATTAAATCAACATAAAACAATACTGAATAGGTAGCATACCACTAGTGGACCCACCAACCCAAGGCAGCATAATTATTTATTCAACACAAAAATAAGCCCAAATGTCATTAACTTATTCATGTACAAAGCATTAAAATTAAAGGCAGTGTACAATGATGCACCTTCATTGTGCCTAAGCAATCTCTTAGGCTAACAATGCACATTGGCTGGGACAGGCCTAACTTCCCTAGTCAAAAAATAAAATAAAAAAATAATTAGAAGGCGCCTTTTCTTTTCTTTTGAGCAGTCAATGGCTCAAATGGGTCTATTGAACATAGAAGGCTATGATTCAAAGGTTTCATAACCCAAAAAAATGAGATTGAACATAGAATGCTATGATTCAAAGGTTTCATAACCAAAAGAAACGAGAAGTGCCGCATTGGCAGTAACACATTGATTCCCTAAAGAAACTGATGCAAAATGGCAAACACAATTTTCGAACCCGTACTCCAAACCCATCTTGTGCCTCACCTAGCTCTAAGATGGTTCACCTTAATTAATAGTACTTCCAATATTTTTTTTCTATAACACAGCATTTACCTTGAGAGCATTTAAGTTCTAAACAAGGCATCCCAGTCTAATCAGAATCAAGACACAAAGTACAGAAATTCCTACTAGTCACTAACAAAGCAATAACCCATTGCACGTCCACATCCTACGCAGGCAACAAAACCAAAGAAATTGGCATTTTCCTTCAAATCAATAAATTTATCACCATAAACCCCCTATGAATAACATATTTAAAATTTGAAGCTTCCGTTGCATTACCAACAACCCATCTTCTCCAATAAATCACACCCTATTAAATGACCCTAACAAAATAACCGAAGCCACAGAGACAACTGAGATAACGACGTCAAGAAATCTCCAAATGAAAACCTCGCAGGGTCCATGGATCAAAGTCCAAAAGGTATCATGAACTTACAGAGGTAAGCTACATCAACTGCAAATTGGTAAAAAGAAAAAATCCACAATAAAAATATTTATTTAATTTTAAGAATCAACAACTTCTGAAGTTGTATAGTTAACGTGTACAGATTATGATACAAGTTTTTTATCAAAATAAATAATAAAAATGATAAAACTAAGAATATAAGAGTACTTCGGAAGAATCGTCTCTAACCTCTGCCTCTCTACGAAATCGTCTGATTGGGGACTCTCACTCTCTCGTTCCTTCTTTCGAAACCCCAAAATCTGTGATAATCAGAAACCCTAACTCTAAAATTTCCTGCCTCTAGAGAGAGAGATAGCGAGACTAGAGAGAGAAACAGAGAGAGATTAGAGAGAGAGAGATGAACGTAATTGGAGCGCGATTGTAGACGTAAGCCGCGACCGTACAGCCGCGGAGAGAAAGGGAAGAGAAAGAAAGGAAGGATGCTAAAACTATGAAATAGATTACGCTAATTAGATTAGATGACAACAGAAAAGAAACGCCTACCTAAAAGTAGCGAAGGGAGGAGAGTGAAGGAGTGTGGAGAAACCTACGGCTCTCCTAAATCCGAGCTCAGCCGTCTCTATCTCTAGCTGTATCCAATTCCCTCCTCTTTTCCTTGGCAAATTGCTGCCGCCCCGTCGATGTTGAATCCAACGGCTATCCGAGAAGACCGGCCGAGAAAGGAAAACGGAAGACGGGGAGAAGACTTTCAGGTCAGACGTCAGATGCGATGGGCAGAAGAAAGTGAAACAGAGTGTACTTACTGTCCAAAGACTGAAGAGAGTGGACATGAATGGATGGTTGGATGGAATCCGGACGAAGAAGATGTACATCAAAATCAAAGGCAAATATGTATTTTTTTATTATTATTTTCCTATATGCATCACATCATATACGATGCCATTTGATTTCGAGTGAATTAGTGAATAAAGTCACCAATCTAATCTATGTGATCCTCCCAAAATTTTGCTGCACACGTCTCACTCTCAATCATTCACCGGTCCTTGATGGACGGTTACCAACGGAAATCAGCAAAACTACAAATGGCAATAGCAAGGGTGCCAATATAGAAACCTACACAGAATTTCAGATTTTATATGAAAATTAGATTCTACCTTTACACGCATGAAGGAATGAAGGAATCGATCGATTGAAGCATAAGTTAATTCTCGAGTGGAAGAAATGCAGTATTATAGATCGATCGCATGATCGTGCAATCGATCTATTTATGAATAGTAGCGTAACAGATCGATCGCACGATCGTGCGATCGATCTGTTTATGAATGATAAAATAATTATTTTATTTAAATAATAAAATTTTCTTTAAAATTTTAAAGTTATTTTTTAAGCATTGTGTATTTTCAAAATTTCTCAAATTTAATATCTTGACTAATTACGATATCCTGATAAAAATACTTTAAGACTTTAAGGCCTTTTGACACTCCTAAATATTTAAAATACAGTATTTTACAAATAAGGGTATCCCTAGGGCATGTCAAAAACACATTTAGGAGTGTTAAAAGACCTTAAAGTCTTAAAGTATTTTTATCAGGTTATCGTAATTAGTCCGGATATTTAATTTAAAAAATTTTAAAAATATACAGTGCTTAAAAAATAACGTTAAAGCTTTATCTTTCCTTTAAAACTTTAAAGTTATTTTTTAAGCATTGTGTGTTTTCAAAATATCTCAAATTTAATATTTGGATTAATTACGATAACCTGATAAAAATACTTTAACACTTTAAGGTCTTTTGACACTCCTAAATATTTAAAACACAGTATTTTAAAAATAAGGGTATCCCTAGGGTATGTCAAAAACACATTTAGGAGTATCAAAAGACCTTAAAGTCTTAAAGTATTTTTATCAGGTTATCGTAATTAGTCCGGATATTTAATTTGAGAAATTTTAAAAATACACAGTGCCTAAAAAATAACTTTAAAGTTTTAAAGGAAAGATAAAACTTTAACGTTATTTTTTAAGCACTGTGTATTTTTAAAATTTTTCAAATTAAATATCCGGACTAATTACGATAACCTGATAAAAATACTTTAAGACTTTAAGGTCTTTTAACACTCCTAAATGTGTTTTTGACATGCCCTAGGGATACCCTTATTTGTAAAATACTATATTTTAAATATTTAGGAGTGTCAAAAGACCTTGAAGTGTTAAAGTATTTTTATCAGCTTATCGTAATTAGTCCAGATATTAAATTTGAGAAATTTTAAAAACACACAATGCTTAAAAAATAACTTTAAAGTTTTAAAGGAAAGATAAAACTTTAACGTTATTTTTTAAGCACTCTGTATTTTTAAAATTTCTCAAATTAAATATCCGGACTAATTACGATAACCTGATAAAAATACTTTAACACTTAAAGGTCTTTTAACACTCCTAAATGTGTTTTTGACATGCCCTAGGGATACCCTTATTTGTAAAATACTGTGTTTTAAATATTTAGGAGTGTCAAAAGGCCTTGAAGTCTTAAAGTATTTTTATCAGGTTATCGTAATTAGTCAAGATATTAAATTTGAGAAATTTTGAAAACACACAATGCTTAAAAAATAACTTTAAAGTTTTAAAGGAAAGATAAAACTTTAACGTTATTTTTTAAGCACTGTGTATTTTTAAAATTTCTCAAATTAAATATCCGGACTAATTACGATAACCTGATAAAAATATTTTAAGACTTAAAGGTCTTTTAACACTCCTAAATGTGTTTTTGACATGCCCTAGGGATACCCTTATTTGTAAAATACTGTGTTTTAAATATTTAGGAGTGTCAAAAGGCCTTGAAGTCTTAAAGTATTTTTATCAGGTTATCGTAATTAGTCCAGATATTAAATTTGAGAAATTTTGAAAACACACAATGCTTAAAAAATAACTTTAAAGTTTTAAAGGAAATTTTATTATTTAAATAATATAATTATTTTTAAACAGATCGATCGCACGATCGTGCAATCGATCTGTTACGCTGCTAACATGATTTTTTCACTGATTTTTTCATTCGAAAACAGATCGATCGCTTCATCGTGCGATCGATCTGTTTTTGCAGTTTTCTTCCACTTGTTCGGGAATCAATCGATCGATTCCTTCATGCGTGAAGGGCAGAATGGTAATTTTCACCTAAAATCTAAAATTCGGTGTCTGCTGGCAGAAAACGTCGGTGTCTATATTGGCACCCCAATACCAACCTGTATTTTGATAATTAAATTTAATTTCAGTTATTTGAAAATTTTAAAGTAATTATTTTTCAATCTAATTTAAATCTTAACCTCTTTTAATAGATTTATATTTTAATTTATTTATAAAGTTATAAATTATTATTAATTTTAATAAATTAAATTAAATTAAATTAAATTGTAAATCAACTCATGTAATAAAATAGATGACAGAATTCATATAAATAATACTTCATCCGTTCCATTTTACTTCTCTCATTTGAAAAATATATACTCCTTCTGTTCCAATTTAGTTGTCTTATATGGACTTTAAAATTGTCCAAAAATAGTTATCTCATTTAGTATAAAATGTGTAAAAAATGGATGAGAACACCTGCTAACCTTATATAAAGAATTCCTTAAAAAAATACAATTTTTCAAATGAAATAACTAAAATGGGACGAAGGGAGTATTTTTTAAGGAATTCCTTTTATAAAGCTAGCACTCCATGAGATTTTATACATTTTCAACACACTTTATGTTATTCCAATATTAATGGGACAACTATTTTGGGACAATTTTAAAATTTATATAAGACAACTAAATTGGGAGAGACTGAGTACTAATATTATCAAGCAAAGATAAATTCATTACAATAAGTCATTGTTGTTAACTTAATTATCATAAAATATTAATTTTAAAAATTAACAAATAATAGTAAAAAAACGAAATGTGTGTTCACATATATAATTTAGATAAATTTGAATGAGTCATGTGTAAACCGATAATATAACCCACATAAAAGGCATACACGTTTTTGGATTCAAGTGGGACCCACATCCAGTGTACACCACACGGTTTAGGGAGATCTTTCAGGATTTGTTACCTACTTTGATGGAAAGAGGTATTTAAAGAATAAAACACAGCCCTAGACTCCATATCTCTGCCCATATTCGATCCTCTCTCTTCCAAAGCCATCACCGTACGAAACTGAGAGAGGAAATAAGAGGGCAATGAAAAGAAACTCTAAGGCACACGTGGTTTGCAGGAAAACGATGAAACAGAGGAAGGAAAGCAACAACACGATTCATGAACTCATGGATTCAAATATGTGTTATGTTATGATGATTTTCCGCATAATGATTATTCTGTGGTTATTGAAAATACCATTGATTCAAGATCCTGAGGGTTTGAAGTTTTGGATTGGTTTGGGTATGTCAAACACAAGAAATCTCAATTCTCAACCGTTTTCTTCACGCCCAAGTTTTGATCTGAATATCGAAAAATAATCTAACAATTCGTATCATGAGCGTATCGTTTTTGATGAATCATTGATGCTTTCACTGATAAGATGATTTCAATAATGTTTTGGATAATTTTAATAATGGATTTAATAAAGGAAATCTGCTCTCTGTTTTTTGGTTTTTTGTTTCGGTCGGCACTGTCGACCAACCAGTCGTAATGTTCAGACTTCAAGTTTGTTATTTTGTTTTAAGTTAAAACTAACTGTCACTGACCGATCGATAGTAGCGATCGATCGACCATAATGTTAATAAGCAATGTTCTATATTGATTAATTTCGCACTCTGCTCGACCGATCGATCACACCGATTAGTCGTTAAAAGCATTCAAAACTGTCCTTTTTATTAGTCCCGACCAGTCGACCTATCGGCAATTTTATTGATCTCTGGTCGACCTATCGACTCTATCGACCTGTCAGCACGCCGACCGATCAGTGGCGTCGATCGATCATTGGGTCCTAATGTGCAACCATTTATTATGTTATTTTAATCAAACTGTTAGAACACATGATGATATCCTTATGTTTACAAAGTCGTTTATAGATTTTGTAAGACTCTATTAAGATGTGAGACCATTATCTTTGACTTAAGTTCATATTATTATACAGTTTGTTAGTCACCAAAGTGACATGATCGGAATGTGTTTGAACATCGAGTCATATAACCATGATTTAGTACTCTTCCCAAGTGCTAAATGACAGTGGCCTTGCAAATCGCAGTCCCTAGCCATAGAGATATTAGGTTAGCCTAAAGGTGCATCGTTCTGAGTGGTTAACGGACTGGAATAGGATAATTGATGGGCACTTGTGGTTAGTATTAGTACGGACACCCAAAGGTGACTACGATATTTAGTCACTTGTACTTAATTGATTAGTCCTATCGGTGATAGGGAATTACCGTAATATTTGAATAGTGTGTCATGAGATTACCAAAGGTAGATCCGATAATACTGTTCACTAAATTCAAATTATTTATGTGTTTCAAATTATGTTTTTAAAACTCATAGCAGTATGTAGTGGTTATGAAATTATTGACATTTTGCAGCTTCAATTTATGTCCCATTGCATGCACGATCCTCATCTATTTCCATATTTAATAGGTCAAACTTCTCTGAATGAAAAGAACAAGTCGAGTTTCACATAGGTGTACTCGATCTTGACAAATCATTGATTGATGATAAGACTACTATTACTGCTCAGAGTACGGCTGAAAAAGAAGTCATCCCATGAAGCGTGAGTTAAGTCAAACAGACTTAGCCTCAAGTTCATACGCATAACAATGACCAACAACATCAAGTCTTCCTTACCTGCTTCTGAAAATGCCAAAGAATCCCTCAAAAGTTTAGAAGAAAAGTTCAATTCTGCTGACAAGTCCCTCGCTAAGACACTTATGGCCAGACTTACCACCATGAAGTTCGATGGGAGTTGTGGTATGAATGAGCACGTGAATTGTCTAATATCGCTGCTCAACTGAAGAACTTAGGGATGACTTTAAATAACTCTTTTCTGTTCCAGTTCATTTTGAACTTGTTACCTTCTCAATATGGGTCATTTCAAATTAACTATTACACCATCAAAGATAAGTGGCAAGTTAGTGAATTGTCTAGTATGTTAATACAAGAGGAGAACAGACTTAAGAAAATGGGTCACCATTCAATCCATTTCACCAGTCAAGAGCCTATGAAGAAGAAGGGATTTAAGCCCAAAAAGTTCAAGAAAGCTAAAGCAAAATCTTATGAGCATAGTACGAGTTCTCAGGTCCATGAAAAGGGGAAAGCTGGTAGTGTGAGGTGTCACTTCTGTAAGAAGTAAGGGCACTTCCAGAAAGACTGTCATAAGCGAAAGACATGATTCGAAAAGAAATGTATTTATTATATTTCAGTATGTTACGAATCTTATTTAACTGAAGTTTCCTCTAACACTTGGTGGCTTGATTTTGGGGCTACAACTGTAATACCCTAACCCAGATTAGGCATAGTTTAACCTAATAAATCTTACTTAACTGGTTAATCGTGAAGATTTCGGTTAGGGCTTTGTAAAAAGACCAGGTGTGGCCCAATCCGAACTCGAATGCTTAGTGATCCAGCTCGTCCGGCTGGAGGGGCAAAATGGTAATTCACCGCTTATTATTTTATAAATTATGTTATTATGTGATTATTATTGGATGATATGATTTTTCTTAATCAAGGAATTGTATTTCTGATTTTAAAATAATTTTATTTTCAGAAAATGGTATTTAAAACCGCCCGTCAAAACTCTGAAAGGGAAAAATAATTATTTTAAATGATTTTCGAAGTGAGATAAATTTTGAAATAAGTATTTTATGTTAGACCATGTTAAGTATGGTCTAGTTGTTCTTTCACACCCCAAAATGATGTTTCTAAATTGTTTTATTAAACATTTGTTTAACTAAGTAAATAGTGTTAAGTTATGATTTTTGTTTAAATCAATGATTTTTAGTGAGTTTTAAATCTCAAAATTTTTATGGTGACTAGAGTTTTTAAAACCTAACTTATCGGTGAGGTTGGATTAAATTTTTGAGCTTTCAAAATCAGATTTTAAGTTGAAAATCCAGTTTTTATCAAATTTAGGGGCCTTTTTGCAAAAAACCAGAATTTTGCAGGGACCGTTTTGCAACCGATGCCAGAACAGTGTTTCCACTGTACTGGATGACAGCCCTGGCTGCATGTACAAGCATGCAGTGGCCGGATGGCCCCCTTTCCCGGCCAAATTTCTATATAATGGCCCTCAATCTACTGGTTTAACTCCCACTGAAATCTCTATCTCCCTCCCAGCTGCTCTCTGGTTTTCTCAAACTCTCCCTCTCAGCCTCTGTTTCTCTGTTTTTTTTTCACCCGTAAGCTTAGAAGGGAAGTTTTTCAAAGACCGAATTTTCAGCCGAGGAACTCTAGTGAAGGTAACCACTGTGTTGCTCTTTCAATTTCAGTCGGTTTAGAATCAAGAAAAACTGATTTTGGTTAAGTTTTGGGTGTGTAAAATGGTTTTGAAGTTTAAGGAAAAAACTTGGTTTCTTAGTTTCAGTGGGCTTTTGGGATTAAGATCTAATGGCCTACTGAGTTTCGAAGTTTAAAACATCTCCCTATAGAAAAAGGACTCCCAGAGGAGTCAATCGGACCAGCTAGATGTGGAAACCAAATCCGGAAAACCCATTGTTTCCGGATTCGTTTTCCTACAGTGTCTGCCCGTCACTGTCTGCTGCTGCAGACAGTGGAAAAAGACAAAAAAAAAAAATTTATTGTTGGATTATGTTGATGCTTGTGACGTTAGTAACCATTGATAAATAAAAAAAAAAAATGTATTGACCCTCTTCTCTTATTACTATAGTAAAAATACTATTGTATTCACTTCCAGGCCGACCCTATTGGTCGGGCACTGAGTGATTTCATTTCCAGGCCGACGCTATATTTGTCGGGCACTGAGTGACCTCGATGCCTTACTCAAAATGTCAGATCTGGTCCTATCCAGAAGACAATTGAAAAGTGACCTGAGAATCTAAACCTAACTCAATAAATCAATCTAGTCAATGTCTAGAAGACAATATGAGTTTTGGACTGAGTACCTTTTTATGTCTATATATTGTGGATTATTGTAATTAAAAAGGATAAAAACCAAGTAGGAGACTCAATTCCATGTACCTTGGATATTTTTTGAAAAAAACAAGGATGATTTCAAAATACTACTTGTGTGTATGTATTTGATACTATGTATGTGGCTTAGGATTGATTGTGCACTTGTTTGTTGTTTGAACAGAGACCGCGATACCACACATATACGGTGAGGGAACTTAACTTTACCGCTTGATGTAAACAGGTTTATTTGATATGGATATTGAGCAATGAGTGGTTTTAGATTTGATGAACCCACTCATGTGTCTAGGCTTGACGCACTATGGTAAGAGTGCTTATGATGTTGGTAAATGCTATGATGTTGATCATATGAAATGTGTAAGACTGCTTCTACGTGCCCATGACATTGAACCAATATCAGCCATATGAGAGATGGTTTACGTCTATTGGACCATGGGTGTCGACAGTTGCTGACTTGAGGGTGTCAGTATCGGCTATGGGAGAGCCGGAGATGTACTTGCAAAATGTATTTTGACCGTGTCAGGACTTAATACAATGGTCTCAGCATAGTCGGTAGGCGTTACGTTGGATGATAGTAGTAATGGAAAACTGATGGAATGATGATGAGATTTTACTTGATATTGTGAATTTATTATCAAGCATAAGAAGACATATTGCAACTGTTAATTATTGCTAACCTGTTGTTTACTTTAAAACTGCACTGTTATATTTCCTTCAATGGGCTAGTTAGCTCACCCCACTCACCTTTCAGGAGATGAACTCGAGGAGGAGAACCCTCTATTTCAACCTTAGGGTGGATAAGCTGCAGCGATGTTTCGGGATTCCCACTGAGGGGAATACCCTTTGCTTTCTGGTTCTTGAAACCTCTTGTTTTTGTAAAGTACCGGGTGTGGTACTTAGTTTCTATCAATGTCATGTATTGAAACTACTATATTTCTATAGTTATTCTGATGTGATTTTGTAATGATAATTTAATGGTTGGAATTATGTGATCATGCTATGTGTTATTTTGTTGGGTAGACTTATGGTATATGTTTGAGTATACATGATGGGATCATGTGTGACATTTCGGCCTAACTGTTGATCTGGCCCAGTTAGAATGCTTGAGTGTTGTCTTAGCTTTCAAAAAAAATCAGTCGTGTTCCGGGCCCACCATTAGGGTCGGGGCGTGACAACAACTCATGTTTGTAATACGATGTAGGGATTCCTTACAATTCAAAACACCGACCCAACTGAAGTCTCTCTTTACATGGGAAATCGAGATAGGGTGCATGTTGAAGCCATTTGAACCTATAGACTTTGTCTTGACACTAGACACCATTTGGATTTATTAAATTGTTTATTTGTTCATACAGTTGCTAGAAATCTTGTTTCTATTTCTAAATTAGACGTTGATGGATATTATTGCAAATTTGGTCATAATTCTTTTAGTTTATTTAAATCTTCTTCTTTCATTGGATCTGTATGTCTTGTTGATGGCCTTTATCATTTGAAACTTGTTGATGGTTTTGCTAATTCTGTCCTAACTTTGCATTATAACATTTGTATTAAACGTGTGTTAATTAATGGAAATTCCTCAATTTTTTAGCATAAAAGATTGGGACATGTATTCCGTGAATGAATAGAAAGATTAGTAAAGGAAGGGATTCTACCGAGTCTCGACTTTACTGATTTAGGTGTGTGTATAGAATGTATTAAGGGTAAACAAACTAAACATATCAATAAATGAGCCACAAAAAGTAAATGGCTACTTGAACTGATCCATACCGATATATGTGATCCATTTGATGTTTCATCTTTTGATGGAGAAACCTATTTTTATAACTTTTACAAATGATTATGCACGTTATGGTTACATATATCTATTGTACGATAAATCTCAAAAGGTTAATTCCGTAGAGATATTTATCACTGAAGTAGAAAGATAATTAGATAGGAAAGTGAAAGACATCAGATCTGATAGAGATGGTGAATGTTATGGTATGTATGATGAGATGGGTCAACACCCAGAGCGTTTGCTAGATTACTAGAAATTCACGGCATAGTGGCACAATACACAACGCCAGGTACGCCTCAGCAGAATGGTGTAGCTAAAAGGCTCAACCGTAAATTTATAGATATGGTTAGGAACATGTTCTGCAATTGTACTGTACCTATCATGTTGTGGATACATGCCATAAGAACCGCAGTGTACATTCTCAACAGGTTTCCTAGTAAGTCAGTTCCTAAGACACCTTATGAACTATGGACAGGAAGGAAACCCAGTTTGAGACACCTACATGTGTGAAGTTGTCCTGTGGAAGCTAGAATCTATAATCCACATGAAATAAAACTTGATGAGAGGACAATCGGTGGCTACTTCATCGGTTACCCTGAGAAGTCCAAAAGGTATAGATTTTATTGTCTGAATCATAGAATGCGAATTGTTGAGACCGGAAATGCAAAGTTTATTGAAGTTGTGAGATTAGTGGGAGTGATATAATGAGAAGTGTGAGCATACAGGAAGTGAGTGTGCCAGTCCTTATACCCTCAACTTCCAAGAGTGTTGTTGTTCCTGATATTATTGAACAATCTAATGAAACAGAACAACACGTGGATGATCAATTACTTCATGAAGATGTCATCACCACTAGTGAACCGATTGTAGAACACCCATAGGAAATAGCCTTAAGAAATCCAAAGGGTATAGACTTTATTGTCCGAATAATAGAATGCGAATTGTTGAGACCGGAAATGCAAAGTTTATTAAAAATTGTGAGATTAGTGGGAGTGATATAATGAGAAGTGTGAGCATACAGGAAGTGAGTGTGCCAGTCCTTATAGCCTCAACTTCTAGTGTATTGTTGTTCCTGATATTATTGAACAACCTAATGAAATTGAACAACACTTGGATGATCAATCACTTCATGAAGATGTTGTAATGACCCGACCCGATATTTCAGAGTTTTGGGGTCTTGGTAGTAGTGGGGAAAGTGTGGGTCCTGGTTTGCCCGATTTTGAGTTCGGAAACTCGAAGGGCACTTTGGTAATTTTGAATCATTGAATATTTTACCATGTAAAAAGTTTGAGAAACACACGTTATCTTCCTCGATGTTCGATGTTTGATTTTTAATGAGTTTTAATTAACTTATTTAATTTTGGAAAATTTAAGATTTTTACCAAAAAAAAAAAAAAACCCCAAACCCTAAACCTAACCCCCCTCCCTTAAAGTCTCATTTTCGGCAACACTGTAGCATATAGCTACAGTTCCGCCGCAGCCGACCCACCTGCTTCTTCTCCTTTCTTCTTTCATCTCCTTCTTACAAACCCTAAAATCTCCAACCCTAGCCGCCGCCACCGCCGTCGCCCCATGTCTCTTTCTCTCTCTCCACCTCCCGTCCCTCTCCTTCTCTTCTCTCCGGCCTTGATTCGAGATCAACCAGAGCTGCAACCACCTAGCCCCGCTCGGATTTGCCCCTCATACCCTTTGCCGCCGCCGGATCTGAGTTCTCCGTCAGGTATCCCCTTCCATCTCCTCTTCCTTCTTTCATTTTCCTTATTCCTTCATTTTCCCTTGATTTCCCTCTTTTTCCATTCTTTTCCCCCTTTTCCCTGTTAGGCTGCTGAGTCGACTCAGCCGACACTAAGTTGACTCAGCTGGGTTCAATCTCGGCAACCCAGGCCTAGGCCCGACTCGGCCAGTCAGGCCCAGACCCAACTGGCCCAACTCGATTTCGAGCTCGGCCCAGCCTAGTTCGGCCCGGCCCGTTTCGACCCAGTTTTGAGCCCGACCCAATTTCAAACCCAGTTTCCAGTTTTGGGCTCAGTTTCGAGCCCGGACCAATTCTGGATCCAGATTTCAGTTTCGGGCCCACTTCAGTCCAATTTGGACCCGACTCGTTTTCGGGCCCGTTTGTAGTCTAGACTTAGTTTGACCCTTTTTGCCCGGTTACTTATCCTTATGTTCTCGTTTCAACAGACTGGGCCCCTTCAACCCTCGGACTCGTTTTCTCGTATTGGATTTCAAGGACACACACAGGTGAGAGAATTTATCACCGCTTTTAGCATGCATATATGCATATTACTACTCTATCAGATGTGTGAGTACAAAATGCGGCGAATGGGGTCCCCTGGTATTATAAGCCACTCGGCAAGGGAACTGTTGATATTGTTATGTGGCGGGGGTCTCATTCGGGTGTATTTGTACCCATTGCTCATGGAGCACCTATGAATAGTTTATCAGATGTCATGACTTGTTGATGGTATGATAACATGATTGGTTGACGTGTGATAACTTGCCATGTATGTGATTAATGTTTAATCAACCTGCTTTAGAATTGCGTGCAGTAGATAGTAGATGATACCACTTTCTATGCTCGTATGGAACATGCCATGATTGATACCATATTTGAATGTTAATGTATAACATGTGATAGATGATGATGTATATACTTAATTATGTTGCGATATGTCATATTGACGGCATGCATAGAGATAATTTTGTATGCATGTAGCTAGTGTAAATGGAATGTCGGTGGGGGCACGTGTACTAGGCAACATCAGGATTTAAAGACTCCCCCTACCTTGCGTATGGTTAGGGTTGAGAGGTTATGAGAAATCACACTAGAAAACGTAGTTTGGTTGTGGATCAATAGATGACAGAGGTGTTCCCCCTAGTAGGGGTTGAGCTGTTAGGCCGACCGTTGGTGGTCTTCAGACACGCTTGTGGGTGAGGCGTTGTCTGGGTTAGAGAATGAGGTGCCCCAGAGTCTCGGTCGAGACCAGTGGTGAGGCAGTTATGGAATCTTCAGGGAAGCCAATGGGTTGGGTGTTGGTTGACCCTAAGCAGACTCGGAGAACCTGGTTGCTACGCTACCCGATACGTGGCAGATGAAACGTCCCCAGTGGTCTAATGGGTTGAGTGGTTCGCCCGCGTGGAGACCAGAGGGTGGGATACTGACTTGTGATCATCGAATGACCGCGCAGGCTGAGGAGGTGCTTGCCTGGTCATTGGTCGAGGGATGATACGGTGAGGGACAACTCCCGTCAGTATGCCTTGTGGTCCCCGGATGATCGGGTAGGCTGAGGAGGTGCTCACCTAGGTCGAGGGACGGAGCAGTGAGGGATAGCTCCCGCTGGCATAGTTTGTGATCCCTAGATGACTGAGTAGGCTGAGGAGGTGCTCGCCTAGGTCGAGGGACGATGCGGTGAGGGACAGCTCCCGCTGGTTTAGTTTGTGGTCCCCGGATGACAGAGTAGGCTGAGGAGGTGCTCACCTAGGTCGAGGGACGATGCGGTGAGGGACAGCTCTCTCTGGTTTAGTTTGTGGTCCCTAGATGACAAAGTAGGCTGAGGAGGTGCTCGTCTAGGTCGAGGGACGATGCGGTGAGGAACAGCTCCCGCTGGTTTAGTTTGTGGTCCCTAGATGACCGAGTAGGCTGAAGAGGTGCTCGCCTAGGATGAGGGACGATGCAGTGAGGGACAGCTCCCGCTGGTATTATTGTGATCCCCGGATGATCCAGTAGGCTGAGAAGGTACTCGCCTAGGTCGAGGGACGATGCAGTGAGGGACGGCTCCCACTGGTTTAGTTTGTGGTCCCTAGATGACAGAGTAAGCTGAGGAGGTGCTCGCCTAGGTCGAGGGACGATGCGATGAGGGACAGCTCCCGCTGGTTTAGTTTGTGGTCCCCGAATGACAGAGTAGGCTAAGGAGGTGGTTGCCTAGGTCGAGGGACGATGCGGTGAGGGACAACTCCCACTGGTTTAGTTTGTGGTCCCTAGATGACCGAGTAGGCTGAGGAGGTGCTCGCCTAGGATGAGGGACGATGCGGTGAGGGACAGCTCCCGCTGGTATTGTTGTGATCCCTGGATGATCCAGTAGGTTGAGGATGTGCTCGCCCGCTCGTTGGTTGAAGGATGATATGAAGAGATATTGGTGGGGACAGCCTGTGGTGGGATGGGATAGTGTGTTTACCCGCAGTTGACTATGGGGTCCGAGATTATAGGTTTGACTATCGAGACTCTGGTACTTGGTTGATGAAACCATAGATGAGTCCGGTTAGCAGTTCGTTGAAGACTGGTGAAGTGGTTACTCCCGTGTGGCAATCAGTTTGGGACTCTAGTGAGTTTGACTCTTGGGTTGGTCATGGTATGTGTGCGGGTTGTCATGAGAGGGTCATAGGTCTAGTTGAGGACTAGAGACCCGATCCGACTAAGAATCAGTCTGCGTACCCGTGGATGGGTGGACTGTCGCGGTTGGGTACATAAGGGAATTGCATTGCGTTGGTTAGAGGATGTTCTAGAGACCCGGTTAACGTGGGCCCTGTGCTAGGGGTAGGGCATACGTTTGTATGGTCATGCATGTAGACATCTTAGACATTGTTGTGTTCATGTGATTATATGCCGTGTATGCTTGGTGACATATGGTGCATGTGTTACCCTCACTGGGCATGTAGAGCTCACCCCTTGCCTCACAGGTACTTCATAGAGGAAGGGCAGGCGGGACCCTCAATCGAACATTGGGCGTGGAGTTGCAGCTTTGTACATGTCTTGGTTTCATTTTGTACTTGAGGACCTGTTAATGTATTTGAGATATATGTACTTTTTACTGAGCTGGATGAATGTAATAATGGGTTGATGCTATCATTTGAAATTATAATTGTTGCTTACGATTTTTGGTTTATTGGTGGATTGCTATGAGTAGTGCGGGTATTGGAACGGTCTTAGGAGTCCGTATCAGTCTTAACGTGCCCGTAGCGGGACGGGTCGTTACAGATGTCATCACCACTATTGAACCGATTGTAGAACACCCATAGGAAATAGCCTTAAGAAGGTCTTAGAGACAAATAATACCTCCAATTTCGAATGATCATGTGGTCTACATAAAAGAATCATATTATGATATAAAGACTATTAAAGATCTAGTCACTTGTGAAGAAGCCATAGAATGTGAAAATTCAAATAAATGGATAGATGCCATGAAAGATGAGTTAGAATCCATAAACCAGAATGAAATCTGGGATTTAGTAAAATTGTCCCAGGGATGCAAGAAAGTTGGTTGTAAATGGGTCTTTGAGATTAGATGTGACTCAAAGGGCAATGTTGAATGATATAAAGCCAGACTTGTGGCCAAGAGGTTCACTCAGAGAGATGGCATAGATTATAAAGAGAGCTTCTCCCCTCTATCCAGAAAGGACTCTTTAAAAATTATTATGGATTTAGTGGCTCATTATGATTTAGAGTTACACCAGATGGATGTCAAAATTACATTTTTGAACGGTAATCTAGATGAGGATGTGTATATGGATCAACCTAAATGTTTCTCTATAGAGGGCAAGGAACATATGGCATGCAAACTAAAGAAGTCAATTTATGGTCTTAAGCAAGCCTCCCGACAATGGTACCTTAAGTTCAATATACCATTATTTCCTTCAAATTTAAGGAAAACACTTTTGATATGTGTATATATCTGAAGGTTAGTGAGAACAAATATATCTTCTTGATATTGTAAATTGACGATATCTTTCTTACCACTAATGATCTTGGTATGATGGTTGAAACCAAGAAATTTCTCTCTATTCATTTTGAGATGAAAAACATCAGAGAGACAACCTACGTAATTGGAATAGAAATATTTCCTAATAGAACACGTGAGATTTTGGGATTGTCTTAGAAAGCCAATATCGAAAAAGTTTTGGAGAGATTTGGAATGCAAAATTGTTTCTCTCAAGATGCCCCTACACAGAAGGGAGATAAATTCAGCCTTGTACAATGTTCGCAGAATGAAATAGAAAGAAAACAAATGAAGAAAATACCTTATGCTTTTGTAGTGGGTAGTCTGATGTATACACAGACTTGTACCAGACCAGACATCAGCTTCGCCATCGGTATGTTAGGCAGATATCAAAGTAATCCCGGGTTAGATCACTAGAAAACTGCAAACAAGGTACCAAAGACTTCATGCTCACATATAGGAGATCTGATAATCTCCAGGTCATTGGCTGCTCGGACTCAGACTTTGGTGGATGCATTGACAGTAGGAAGTCAACGTTTTGCTATTTGTTCCTTTTGGCTAACGGAGCAATATCTTAGAAAAGCGCCAAACAGACTATCATTGCCACATCTACTATGAAAGCAAAATTTGTGGCGTGCTATGAGGGCACTGTTTAAGGAATGTGGCTGCGGAACTTTATCTTAGGACTTGGGATTGTTGACGGTATTGCCAGGCCGCTGAGAATTCATTATAAAAATACCGCAGCAATATTCTTCTCAAAGAACGACAAGTATTCTAATGGATCGAAACACATGGATTTAAAATACTTTGTCGTAAAAGAAGAATTTCAGAAACAAACAATGTCAATTGAGCACATAAGTACTCAGCTTATGATAGCAGATCCGTTGACAAAAGGGTTACGTGTAAAGACCTTTAGAGAACATGCCAATAGAATGGGTCTTGAGCGTAACTCATATTGATGTATTTGATGATTATTGATGTATTTTGGACTGCTTTACTTATTTATATATGATCTTGATACTTGAGTACTAATGAATGAGTTTCTGAATTTATATTTATGTTTATTATATTTATGTGCACACGTCATATATGATTTATTAGTAACAGAAATAGTCTTTGAATTATGACAATTATGTTGGACCATTATGAAAAAGATTTTTCACTTAAGGGATGTATTAAGTGGCTCACTTGTGTTGTGGTGATGGAAGGGACCATGTCGGATAAGATATTGTGCAACTCCCATTGCTCTCATTTGTGGGTCATTTAATATTAGCGTTATGATGATTACCGTATTATGATTATTTGGAAGTGGATTATGTCTGCACCTTGTGTTATCCTTATTTGAATCCAATGATGATGTAATGTGGGTTAAGTGGGAGAATGCAAACCGATAATATAACCCACATAAAAGGCATACACGTTTTTGGATTCAAGTGGGACCCAAATCCAATATACACCACACGGTTTAGGGAGATCTTTTCGGATCTGTTACCTACTTTGATGGAAAGAGGTATTTAAGGAATAAAACACAGTCCTAGAGTCCATCTCTCTGCCCATATTCGATCCTATCTCTTCCAAAGCTATCACCGTACGAAACTGAGAGAGAAAATAAGAGGGCAATGAGAAGAAACTCTAAGGCACATGTGGTTTGCAGGAAAACGATGAATCAGAGGAAGGAAAGCAACTACACGATTCAGGAACTCACGGATTCAGATATGTATTATGTTATGATGATTTTACGCATAATGATTATTCTGTGGTTATTGAAAGTATCATTGATTCAAGATCCTGAGGGTTTGAAGTTTTGGATTGGTTTGGGTATGTCAAACACAAGAAATTTGAATTCTCAAACATTTTCTTCACGTCCAAGTTTCAATCCGAATATCAAAAAATAATCTAACATCATGTTATACAAAGCAGCTAAACTCGGGTCAAGATTTTTCTTTTAGCTCTAATTGAACTCATATTTAAACAGGTGGAGTTACTTTTCCCATATTTCATATTGAGACAATTGAGTTTAGTTGGGCCTTACCTACACCTATAAACCTACACTATACTCTTTTTCTTTTTGACAAATTAATTATTTACTAACTAAATTTATATTAACTAAAGTTTATGATCGGATTAATTAAGTTCAAACTACGTAAACTATTAAAGATAATAATGATATTTATTAAACCATTTGAAATTCATGACAATAAGTCACTACTGTTAATATAATTAGTATAAAATATTAATTTTAAAAATTAACAAATAATAATATAAAAATGAAATGTGTGTTCACATATATAATTTAGAAAAATTTGAATGAGTCATCTTATACAAAGCAATTAAACTCGGGTCAAGCCAATTGAACTCATATTTAAATAGGTAGAGTTACTTTTCCCATATTTTATATTGAGACAATTGAATTTAATTGGGCCTAAACTCTATCCATAATTCTACACTATACTCTTTTTCGTCTTTTATAAATTAATTATTTTTATATTAACTTAAGTTTATGATTAGATTAATTAACTTCAAACTAAGTAAACGTTTAAAGATAATAGTAATGATATTTAAAAATTCAAATTCGTTTTCATCTTTTACCCCATGTAAATATTTTCAATCAACTCATTTTCATCATCTTAAGTGAGGTCGATTAAAAATAAATAAATTATTTAACTCATAAAAATCTAAGTTTTGAAAATTATTTTGTATAGCAATTTGCTCATTTGTGTTACTTAGGAATCATCGTATGATCTTTTTTTGAAAAATATGTGGTCACACAAACATGTGACACCTCTCTAATGGAAGCCACCGTAGACCAATATTGTAAGTGAGCTAACTACAAGCTTACTGTCTGAATGAATAAATTGTTACATAATAAATGGTCAAATATGAAGTTCACATAGCAAAAATTGCTCTTTTCAATGACGGTGAATGCGATACAGACGTGATAGAAAGAATCAATCATGCTGATTATTTCTAGGAGCATGCAATTGTGAGTGTGACTTGTTCTAAACTATAGCTTATACAAGGGATTCAAAATTTTATGTAATTTCTTTTTAAAAAATAAAAATGAGAAACAATTTATACAAGTTTTATTTTTCTTGCAAAAATTGTAAGATAAAAATTTGTAGATCTAAAACAGCAAATTAAAATACTTTCATTGATTCAATCTTGATTTCTCATCTAAATAGAAAAATATTTAAAATTGAAATAAAAAATAAAGAAGATTAGAATAATAAGAAAAAAAATATAGAGATGTATAGTTGAAAAAGAAAGGAAAACAAAAGGCAAAAAACTATGAAACGAAGCAAATGTGTATTTGACAACTCTAAGTCTCTAAAGATTGGAGTTTTCAATCTCCAGGAAATCAAATATTTAAAGATTTGGTTAGCACACTAGATCAGAAGCGAATATCCTTGTAATATTCCAGCTCTAATTAAAATTAATTATGTGATTATGACCTGTTAATTGTGAATTGTGATATGTTAATCAGGAAGATTACATAGTGGGTTTTTTGAAAAGTCCAACTTTGACCCGACCCAAGTTCTGAAGCGCATTGATCCGACTCACTAAAGTGTGGATGGCAAAGTTGTAAATGTCAAAACTTTCTTCTGCTGAGACTCTAAAACTATTTTTATTTGAAAAATCCCTCATTTGAGATATTTAAAATTTCAAATTGCACACGTTCACTAAATTTTAAATTTTGGGTTCAATGAATTTTTCCGTTTCTGACTTTTGGAAGTATGGTTTCTTAGGCTTTGGAAGAATCCCTAATTTATAAAATCTTAGTTTTAAAACATTTAGAAGAGTCAAAACCCCATGGAGGTTTAGAATGTTTTCATAAGACGAATTTACTCGACCTAACTGTGAAGTCAGAATTTCTCCAAAAGATTCTTTAAAATTGTGAAAACCGACAAAAATGTGATTTTTTACTAAATCAATGGATTTTTGACGTGTATTTCTCTCTAGATTTTTATTACTTTGTCAGTTTTTAACATCCAGTCTATCAGACCGGTTGACTCAATTTAGTAGGACCTCTATTGTACCCAAGTGGTGAAAATTTTCAAGCAAGTGGATAAACATAAAGTTTTTAATTAAAAGAATTGGTGATTAATTACCACACCAACGGCTTCATAGACTAGGTGGTGTGGGAGTGGAGAGGAAGGTAAGAAGAAAAACAAAACAAAGCAAAACCTCCTCTCTTCATCTTCTTCCAACGTTTCTTTTGCAACCTTTCCTGCGTTTCCTTGGGTTTTTCAAACGAAGTCAAATCTCAGCGAAATTTCATGTACAAGGTATCAAAATTCTTCATTTTTCAATTTTATAAACTCCGATATAGATTAGAAGTCAAAAGAGGGACTAGTGGGCTTTAAAAATGGATTTTTAGAAATATAGGGAGCTTGGCTTTTCTTCTTAATTTTTGAATTGCACCACTAAATCTATTTTGGCTCGTGTCTAAACTTCAGTTTCTCTTTCTTAAGCTAAAAATGAGATAAAGCTAACCCAATCTAACTCATGGTATGTTTATTTTCAATATTGGGTGTTTACATTTCCGCATCGTACCCTCTGAGCCAAACTCTTCATCTGAGACGATTTCGGTCTTTCGGTGGTACCATCTGTAGTGATTCCGGTGGTTCGGTGGTATATGAGTTGGGCACTCAGTATTTTATTTACATTCTTGAATTGCACCCTCTGGGCCAGATTCTCCATCTATAACGATTGCGGTCGCTCGGTGGAATCATTTGTAGTGATTACGGTCGCTCGGTGGTATACAAATTGTGCACTGAGTAATTTATTTACTTCCTGTATTGCACCCTTTGGGCTCAGTCTCAATACTCTCCACGCGTCGAAGAAATACGAGACTGAGCATTGAGTACTTTTTATTTTCTGTTATTGAGTGTTTTGGATGACTGACTCTACTGAGATAATTCAAGTGAAGTAGAAAAAGCTTAGCAAATTCACAGACATTACCCTGTTCTTCCTGTGGAAAATAAATGATGGATTTTTTGGAATATTTTAGGTGCATTTAATTTTAAATGGAATTTTATGGTGTTTTCACTATTTTCACAGATTGCAAAAACCTAGTTGGAGAAGGTGAGGAGACTCAACTTGACTTTTGTGTGTATTTGTTGTAGAAACTATTAATCTTTAGGACGGAAATGGGACCCATGGACAGTAAAGGATGGAAAAGACTAAGTAGGACCATAAAGCAAAACCTGACATCACTTACATGTAAGGGACGTTTTGTTATGTGTAAATTTTTCATTTATAATTTCGTAAGCGTATGAACCATTTATAATATAACAGTTAGAGTGCGAAGTCGAACCCAACGGAAAATCACAAAATATATGCATTAAAATTATACAACATCCCTTTTAAAAAGGATATATCTCCGAGAAAATCAAATCAATTGTTTAAACAACATTAATCCAATTTGTATCTAACATGTAAAATTAACAAAATAAGATGTTTTAATGTCAAGAATCAAATTTGTCCTTTGTATTTAAATCAGTGAACCAAAATGTTAATCTTAATCTCAATTTAAAATGTCATGTTTTAAAGTTAAAAAAAACACATCTCCAGCCTTAGTTAAAAGAATTTTGAGATAGAGATTGTTTGGATACAATGTATCAAAGAATTAAAGAATGAATATACAAGAAATAAATTAAAAACATAAATTGGACATCTTTTATACAACATACATAACATACATACAAAGTGACTAATGTAACTAAAGACACGAAATAAATTGACAAATAAAGTAAATGACAGAATAAATAAATACATAATTTAAAGGTTGGTTATTGGAATAGACCGCTCATCACCGAAAAAATATATAACCAAATACAAAACCTAGATCTGAAATTCATGTAAAAGTCCAAATATCAATTCATGTCCATCATCAAGTTTAGAATTCATAGACTTTAATTTAATAATCGGGTCTTAGTAACTTAGATTCAACACTTACAACCTAAGTTCTAACTATTTCATGTCCAATTAATTAAATAAAGATTACAAACTTTAAAATCAAATCTAAACAATCATAAAGGAGATTTGAATATTGGATGTTTGAAGGTTCTAAAGGAATGCTTTGTATTTATTTCATGGAAGAATTCAGTACAAGCAATCATAAATTAAGTACAAGAAAGACAAAATAAAATGAATTTTTACAACTCTCACTTGTAAATTCAAGTGGTGCTTCTGTCTTCTTGCCTTTTCCCAGTCTTTAGTCCTTTTGAACTTCAAGTCAAATTCGAATTTCATGTTGTGCCTAGTGCTCTATTTATAGCCTCCAGGAATGTATGGATGGTTGGGATTTAATTTGGTTTAAGTTATGAATAGGGGGCTAAGATTTGATCTCACTTTAAGGTGAATGGTTGGGATTTGAAGTGAAAAAATTAGGGTTTATAGGGCATACATGAATTTGGGTTGCTTGGGACTTAGGTTGGCTTGGTGGTTAAGCAATGGATGAGAGAAAATTGAGATTTAGGAGAAAAGGTAGGGCATGGTCGAATTTTACATGTGTTAGGGTTTTAAATGCAATGCTATACATGAATGGTTGAGATCTAAAGTTGGGGTGAATGAATGGATGAGATGGTAAGTTGATGTGGAGGGTTGACTATATAGGATTTCCAAATTAGGTGGACAAGATATGTGAAAATCGTGTGAGGTGTGGGTGATTTGGATGATGAGGTGTTTAGGGATTTTATGAGTGTATTTGGATGGATTTTTGTCTAAGTACATGGAGGGTTTTTAGTGCTAAAATCGTGTGGATTTGTTTTTAGATTGGATTGGATTGGGAGAAATACTAGGATCTTAGGTGATGTGTACATGAGGTGGATGGATTGGAGAGGAAACTTAGGGATTACATGCGCATGGAGGCTTGTGGAGTTTGGGATTTTCGTGTGATGCAATGGAATATGCACATGGTGTCCTATATTATAGGGTTATGTACTAGATCTAGGGTTTAATGGAACCTATGGATGGATGTCTATGATTAAATGTCCTAAATCTAATGGCTTTAATATTAGATGGATGATCTAGATGGATGGATGGATGATGAGATGATGCATGGATGGTCATGATCCTAAGGTTATTCTAGATGATAGATAGGTTGGACGGCCTAGATCTAATATTTTGAATGTATGGGTTGGATTTGAAAGGTGGCTCTAGGTTTGACCTAATTTTAATGCATGAGATGAATGGTTAATATTTGAAATGGAGATTGGATGGTGTGGATTGATATGGAGATGGACAAGACTTGGGCGTGTGAATGATTTATGGACTTGGGTGTTGGATCTATAAATAAGCACATGGTCCTCCAGTGGACCTTGGACTTGAGCTTTGATGACTTGGGCTTTTGTTGGACTTTGAAGTGCACATTGGCCTGGCCCAATTGTAATATGCACATGGACTGCTTGTGGCCTGACCCAATGATAGCATGTAGAGCTTAGCTTGGCCCAATTGAAGTGGAACTTTGGCCCATTAATTTTGAATTTCAGCCTTTGCCTCTTGAATTACATGTTTTCTCTTCCAAAATTAAATAGTTAACTTCACAACTTTAAAATCTAAAATATTGATTTAATCTAGACTTCATAACTAGATCTAAACTAACCAATTTACATGAAAAGCCTAAAAATTCCATGTCTTCTATCTTAAGCACCAAACTTGGAATTATCCACTGATTTGAGATTATTTTCTTGAACTTTCTATGTTTATCTACAAAACTAGAGAATGACATTAAATGCATGTGATATATACAAAATCAAGACTAACTAGTCTAATAATCAGGGGTAAAAATATAATATTTCAATGCTCAATATGTAGTTTCTTCTAACTATTAGAACGTAAAGCGTAAAAAGGTGTCAGGGAGCCGAGGCTTAGCAGTCTAAAATGCAGTATGGGACCCATTTAGGCATCTAAAGGGTAATAGGTTTAATAAGTTGGACAAAAATGCAAGGTGTCCAATGACAGTGCAAATGTGTTATGTGCATGTGGTATATGATATGTTGATATATCCATGTGGTTATACTGTGCTAACCAGTTGTCTAGGTTGTAAAGATATGAATGTTTTGTGTTGTCAAACCAGAACAGTGAACCATTGGATGGCAAGTGTTCTCCGGTGTGAAACCCTATGTGGAAAGGGTATACGGAGAAAGTGTAAGTGAATAGTGATTGTGAAATGCTCCATGGTTATGGAAATTTAATAGTTGACATATGTTAAGTGCATACACACACTTGTAAAGTTGGTCAAGAGTTTTTGTAAGATGCTGCATTTTGTCCGTGTCAGGACCTAATGCATTCGAGGTTGAGTGGGATACCTCGACGGAGTTGAGTGGGATACCCCAGCATGTAATAAGGTTAGTGGAAACCTTATAAGTGGAAAGAAAAGAACAAATGGTAAAATGTATAATGTTAGCCTAATTATTCTAAACCTGCATTGTATTACTGATAATTATTTCACGTGAAATCTGTGGATTATTGAGTTCTCTTCACTGGCATGTGGCTCAAGTCCCTTACAATATAGGACATGTGTTGGAAGAGGGAGAATCCCTCTGCGATGGCTTAGGCAATGAAATCTCTGGATTCCAGGAACATTTGTAATAAGCATGCCTCCAGTGGCATGAAAACCTGTGCATGTAAACAATGATTCTCTTGTATGGTATTTGTTGTGTGTGTATACATATATGTTATGATGTGTTAGGTGAAACCCATGTTGGAAAAAATAGAAAAAATTGGAACGAATATGGAAGAAAATAAGTGAACCCAGTCGAGTCAGTCGACTGACATATTGACTGAATGACTGTTTGTACAGACAATATAGCCTCTGAAAGTATCAGTCAAGCATCAGTCGACTGATAAACATCGACTGATGACTGACTATAAAACGGTTCAGTCTCTGAAAGTATCAGTCGACTGATACACGACTAATTAACCCACTCGGTCGACCCATCAGTCTATCATCAGTCGGCTGTCATCATTACACATGAGTTCCCATCAGTTGACTGAATCGGGGAAAAATATATTCTTTCTAAACGTGATATTTTCACTGGTATTCTTGTAGGTTGGCAGATGGATTGAAGGGAAGGGACTTATGGTACATGTTTGAGTCTCTCCATTACCGAGTAGAGTGGACTTTACTCATCTGGACTTGGGTTAGATCCACTTTAAGGCCCAATGATTTTGGAGAGGTAGAACTTGAGTTTGATGAATGGAATTGATTAAAAAAGAAATAGTCACGTTTTGGGCCCACAACCGGGTTTGGGGTGTGACAATCCTTCTAAACTATCTACATATAAAGAGATAGTTTATATGTTCATGAAATAAATCTTGACTATTAGCTTATTGAATTGTTATGATTTAATTTTATGCTTACATACACAAAATATAGGTTAAAAATAACTAAAAGATAAGAAAAGAGTTTCTAAGATAAAATTTTATGTAGGCTTAGGGTTGAATCTTGTAGAGTCACCGGTAGGTCTTAGATTCAAAGTGCAATTAAGGTTCAGATCTATGCCATCCAAGAGCCCTTGTAGCTGATCACAGTATGTGAAAGTGTTCTACCTTAGTCAAAGTCCATTAAATAAATCCAAAATCGAAAATATGGTTCTCGAAAGTTTAATTATGCATATGGATTTAGATTAAGGTCTCAACTAATCCAATTAAATTAAGAAGTGCAGAAGCAAAAGATAAATGGAGATTAATGAAATTGAATGAAAGTTCTTAATCTAAAATCCATAGCATGAAATTAAACTTAAAACAAAACCAGTATTTACTTGGAAAAATCAACCAAAGTAGATCTTCAACAGCTAGTAGCCATCCAAAACTCGAAGAGTTTCTTCAAACTTTAATTCTTATTCAATTCTGTGTGTCCAAAGTCCTAATATATGGAGGTACGTACTTATAGAGGAGATGGGCGAGTAAAACCATGGTCGACCAAGGAGAGAGAAGTCCTCCTAGATCAAAAAATCTCTCCTTCATGTTAGGCATCGGTCAACCTTCTTCATATGGGGGTGATCCATGGCTGCATGTGACAACGAATAGAATTCTCTTATCTTGCCATGTCATCTAAATGGATGGCCAAGATTGATTAGAAAGAAACACACCTAAAAAAGGAAGCAAATGAAATCCTACAAAATCCCTAGAAGATAAGATAACCTAGGTGTATGGAGAGGATATCTCTCTATGACATCCCACATATGGGGTTTTCACCCAAGGCAAGGGATTGGCTATGGGTTGGCGCCACATGTAGGTTTTATCCCCTTTGTGTTGGCGCCACCTTTTCCCTATCCCTTCACAATTCTGTCCTTCTTTGCCTTTTAATCTCCACCTGACACTTGTCACCTTAGGAGAGCTTGTATGAAGTGCAATGTTATCAAAACCGGACCATTTGTCAAATCATCTCATAAGAAGGTTGGGTAAAATAAGGTTCAACCCTAGTATAACCCCTAGTATAACCCGACCAAACTCGTATCATCAACATAATAATATAGGTAATATTAAATTATTAACTATTAAATAAGTATAAAATAAATTAATAGATAATAAAATATAAATAACTATAAAAATAAAATATAAAATATAGAACAAATAATTAAGGATAAGATTATATTTCATAAAAATATTCATGTTCCCATTAACACAATTATAAATACTAAAAAAAATAACCCCAATTCTTAAAACAATGTCTAAAGTTTTAAAATTCACTCAACTTAGACCTTCTTTGTGGAAATGAAAAAAAATTACTTTGTAGTTGTTTAATATCATATTATTAATATGAAAATATAATGCTGTGTCAATATACATTTTAGTCATTCAAATTTTTTTTCTTTCTTATAAATATTATTTATTTCACCAACTTTGTATCGTCATCTAACTTGATTTCTTTTAAATTGTTATTTTTATATTTTATTATTATGTTTTTAAAAAAACTCTAACATTAATTTGAATAATGTTTTATATTTAAATTATTAAGTTATTAAAAAGTAGACCATTACTTTCTTGATTATTGTAAATTCAATGAACTATAAAAAATAATTTAGACTCATTACTCAAGTCTTTGGCACAAGAGTCAGAGTGTCCCATCACATCAACTTTCTCCTCTAATCCCAAAATGATGGTAAGTCTTTGTAAGTCTCCGACACTCTAAGCTCTTCCAGCTCTAGAAGATAGAAAATGAGCAGCAAGGAGAAGAGGAGTGAAAGAAGAACTGATAAATCGATCGATCGTTGACGACGCCGGAGAAGGGAAGTGTAGGAAAGATTTTTATTTTTATTTTGTTTTTCCTTCGAATGGGTTTCCTTCTTTTTCTTTCTTCCCCTCTCTTTTTAAGAAAACAATTTCAAAAGAAGGTTTTGATTCAGTCCAAACCACGGCTCAGGGTTCATGATCTTTTTTATATATAAAACCGTGGTGAACCGCGGTCCACCATGACCTTTTGCGGTTTAACATTTTGCAAGGTTTTCTAGCCGAACTGGACCGTGAAGATGGTTCGACCGTGGCCCGGTCCTGTTCTTATTACACTGATGCAGTGGGCTCATACACTTGGGCTTGAGGTCCAGTCGGTGTAGTATTGTAGTATTGGGCTTTTTACGTACAGGCTAGCTCAGTCCACTAGGGCCTATTGGATCTCGTATAATAAAGTTGATGGATTTTTTAGACCGCGTCCAATGATGGGTCCCACGATCATAATGGTCCATGTAAACCATGGCAATCTGCTCCGCAGGGTCCAAATCCATTGATGAAAAATATGATAGTGGATTAATGGGCCTGGTGTCCCCATCATCTCCCCCCAGGTGAGGACAACTAGATCTCGAGTTGGTCTAGGCATCAGTCTGAAGTTGTGCATCTGCATAATATGGCTTCAGATCCCGAATGTTGAAGGTGTCTGAAAGGTTGAGATCATCCAACAACTCAACTTTGTACGCATTGTCATTGATACGGTGCAAGATCTTGCATGGCCAATATTGCGTTGCTTCAACTTATTGTACTTGCTTTTTAGAAGTCTCTCCTTCCAGATATGGACCCATACCAATCAACTTCGTTGAAAATGACCAATTGCCTTTTTTATTAGCATATGCTGTGTACCTGTTGTTGCTTTCCTCGATCCTTGCTGACACATCTATGTGGATCCTCTGGATTTTAGCAACTCTATCATTTGCACTCTGGCTTGTGGTACCATGATGTGGCAAAAATGCTAAGTCCAAAATAGAACACGGGTTGGATCCATACACAACCTCAAATGGGTTGTGCTTTGTAGTGTGGCTCCATGAGTTGTTGTAGGCAAACTCGGCTTGAGGCAGGACAACATCCCACTACTTTGGCTTGATTCCAACAAGACTCCTGAGAAGGTTCCCCAGAGACCTGTTGACCACTTCTATCGGGCTGTTAGTTTGAGGGTGAAAAACACTGTTGAACTTGAGATCTGTCCCCAATTTACGTCATATACACAACCAAAAGTGGCTTATAAATTTGGTGTCCCAATCCGAAACAATGGACTTGGGCACATCGTGTAATCTCACTACTTCGCAGAAGAACAAACTAGTGACATGGCTAGTGTCGGCTGACTTCCTACATGGAATGAAATGTGCCATCTTGGAGAATCAGTCCACAACCACAAAAATAGAATCAAACATCGCATGGATCCATGGAAAGCCCCAATACAAAGACAATAGAGATATCTTATCATGGGGCTGCTAGAACTGGCAAAGGTATGTAAAGGCCCGAATTTTGGGTCGAACATTTTGCTTTGTTACAAATGTGACATCTATGTACGTGACGAATCACCTCTTTTTCTCAATTTCAGCCAATAGTACTTCTCTTCCAATGCTTCGAGGGTTTATTTCGACCAAATTGGCCCGCTAAGCCACCGCCATGAACCTCGTGCACCAGCTTTTTGCGAAGAGAACTGACTCGCACACATAACTTTCAACCTTTGAAGATGTACCCATAAAAAATATGGTACTACTTCTGGGGCCTATTCTGCAGATCTGACCATATCGAGCCGAAGTCAGCTTCCTGATCATACAAATCTAAAATGGAATCAAAGCCCAGAACTTGGGCCCGCAGGTTAGTAAGTAAGCTGGCCTGACGACTGAGAGTGTCGGCCACCTTATTCTGCACCCCGAATTTGTGTTGCATGACGAAAGTAAAATCCTGTAGGTAAGAGACCCATTTGGCATGATGTGCGTTCAACTTGTGTTGTAGGTTGACGAAGGATAAAGCCTAGTGATTAGAGTTCAGCACAAAAGGGTTGTTGATCAGGTAATGTCTCCACATCTTCAAGGCTTCAATAATGGCCAAGAACTCAATGTCATAGGTGTTGTTGCGCAACTGGATGCCATCAAGCTTTCGGCTGAAGAACGCTATTGGCCTATGATCTTGTGACAAGACACCTCCAAGGCCCAAGTGCGAGGCATTTGTAACAACCCATCCCGCTAGCATGATATTGTCCACTCTAGGCCTCACATACATCCCGCACGACTTTTAATTGGCGAGCCAATCCACTGTTGCTCCCAAAAGGCCTCATGCTAGAAGGAGGAAGGCTACCACTTATATACTAGGGAATTTTCCAATGCAACTAGCAATGTGGGACTTTTTTTCTCCATAGGCATGCTCCACACTATAGACCCCCTCTGGGGCGGGGTATTACAGCATTACAGTCGACCACGAATTGCTTGGAGAAGTCTGAAAGTGGCGGCACTGGGGCAGTCGAAAGCTTTTGTTTTATGCTGTGGAAGCTTTTTTTGCCGCAGGAGTAATCTTGAATACATTTAATTTGAGACAGTCGGTATAAGGGGCCATGATGGTGCTAAAGTCACAAATAAACAGCCGATAGAAAGAGGTTAACCCAAGAAAGCTACGGGCCTTGGTCATAGTCTTCGGAAGCGGCCAGTCCCGAACTGTCTGTATCTTTGAGGGATCCACCTTGATGCCATATGTAGAAACAATGTATCCCAAGAAATTTACAAATTTAGTATTAAAAGTACACTTCTTAGGATTAGCATACAACTTCTCTCTGTGTAGTATATCAAACACTTTTCTTAGGTGGTCTAGGTGCTCCACCTTAGATCTAGTATAAATCAACATGTCATCGACATACAAAACAACAAACTTCTCAATAAATGGGCACAACGTCTGGTTCATTATTCTGATAAAGGTATTGGGAGCATTGGCTAGTCCAAAAGGCAGACCTTCACAGGTCTTGAACGTCATTTTCCACTCATCACCTGGGCAGACACAGATTTGATGATAACCCCTTTGAAGGTCCACTTTTGAAAAGACCTTAGATCTTATCAATTCGTCCAGTATGCCATCAAGGCGTGGGATGGGAAAGTTGTAGCGAACGATGATGTTGTTGATAACCCTGTTGTCTATACACATCCGCCAACTACCATCTTTCTTTGGAGTGAGTAGGGCCAACACTGAACATGGTCGGAGGCTTTGACGAATGAAACCCCGATCCACCAACTCCTACACTTGTCGGTTCAGCTTGGCGCTCTTTGTAGGTGACATCTGGTAGGCGAGCTTGTTGGGCAAGGCCACCCTTAGCATAGGATCGATGCAGTGCTGAATGTCTTCCATGGGAGGTAGCCCTGCTGGTAGCTCCTCTAGAAAGATATCCGCGAACTCTTTTAATACTAGCTGCACTGCTTGAGGGTGAGTCAGGAGTAACCTCTTGTGGGATCAAGGCATACGGCTCGCCTCGACCACTGCGTGACCCCTCCTGCAACTAGTTAAGAGTGACAAGACTTTCTTCCACTTTACTCTTCTGCCGATCTAACTCTTTCATAGGACCTAAGATATAATTGGTATCGTCCTTGAAGAGGGTGTACATGTTCTTGCCGCTATCATGTCTTGTTTGTCTGTCATATTGCCAAAGTCGCCCTAAAAGCAAATGACATGAGTCTATGGAGACTACGTCGCACCATATGTCTTCTTTGTACCTGCCAATAGAGAAAGTGACAAGGCATTCTTTTTCTACAGTGGCAACATTACCAGCCTTAAACCAAGAGATCTAGTATGGTTTAGGATGCCTCCGTGGTTTGAACTTAGTTTCTCAACCACATCTTGGGCCACAACGTTACAGCTGGAACTACTAATCAATAATCAAATTACAAATTTTGCCCATAATTGTACATTTAGTTCTAAAGATGTTTGTTCTTAGCCAATTTTCTTTCAGTCGTTCCTTGGGAGAGATGAGAGAACCTGTTGAATGATTAAGTTCTCTCCATCAGTGTCCCCATAGATGATTTCTCTTCACTAGAAGCATTCTTGTCTTCATGGCCTCTTGTTACAACCTCCTCCATGTCATCTTCTTGGATGAGGGTCACACGCCGACTTGGACAGTCGATTGCTAAATGACCTACATCTTGGAATTTAAAACACTACCCCTGCGATCTTTGTGACCGTTAAGCAAGTGAAACCTGAGGAGTTGCCTTCGTAGAAGGCTTGGATGAAGAACCCCCCGCTAAGGGTCTAGGGTTTGTAGGCCGGCTCTGGATTGGTCTGGTACGATTTCTGCGACTTTCCACTTGTTCAAGCTTAAGAGCTTTTTAATGTGCATTAGACATGTGAGTCAAGCCAAAGCCAATCAGAAAATCACTAATATAGAGACGGGGGACCTCCACGTAGCTGCTCAGACTCAGATAAGTTATTGCGGGTGACCACAATTGACCTACTTCTTTGCCTGATTTTTTGCAACGTGGAGAATAAGGTTTGGACATGGTTTGGGGGTAAATAGGTGGTACACATCATTTTTTTTTAACTTGGACCAGGAACGGATGGGTTCCTTACCTAGGTCTTTTCTCTTAGTTTTACCTCGCTTGTACCAGGACAATGCGCTCTCCCTAAATTTCATAATTACATGCTTGACCAGTTTATCCTCAGGTACATCGACACATTCAAACATGTTGTCAACTGTTTCTAACCAAGCTAAGAAAACCACACCAGATAGATCCCCCAAAAATTCAAGAATGTAAACTTTGATGAGCTGTGGTTTCTTTACTTGACGACGATGCACGCGATTTGTATTTTTTCCGTCGTCATTGTTGTTGTCATAGTCATTAGAAGTTGGTACATGATGAGAGGTGTGAGACCCTCGAACGGATGAGGATGATCTGCATCAGTCATGGATAAGTTGCTGCATAGAATCATGAAATGTATTCACTTGATGCTGCATGGATGCTTGCATGGTAGCTATTTAGTGTGCTAATGCTGCAACTGTCTCCCCTAGGTCCATCATCTTTGACTGTCTGTCGTTCTGATGTGGGTTGTTGCAAGTACCCTCAGGAGTAACTTATTCGTTCTTGTTGTTGTTTGAGTGAGTGTTGTACTCGTGAGTCATGATGAAACAAGAAAAAGAGCATTGGAAATTGGGCTGAATATATGCTGGGAATAAACAAGAGAATCACAAACAAAAGTCTATTCAGTCATAAAAGTACGATTTGGTTAAAATATACGGGCTCATAACATCAACGTCCCGAAAGTCCCAATTTTTTTTTCCAGAGTTGCAATGAAAATTACAATGGACGTTTACAACATATGAGTGATTGATCACAAAAGAAATCCACAAGCAATCCTAAGATTTGTGGCTCTGATATCCACTCGATGAAGGCCTAGGGTTGAATTTTGTAGATTCATAAGTAGGTCGTAGATTGAGAGTGTAATTAAGGTTCAGATCTATAGCGTCTGCGAGCCCTTGCAGTCGATCACATTATGCAAAAGTGTTCTACCTTAGTCAAGGGTCCATTAAACGGATAAAAAAAAAAAAAAGGTTCCCGAAAGTTTAATTATACATATGGATTTTAGATTGAGGTTTCAAGTAATTCAATTAGATTAAGAACTGTGGAAGCAGAAGATTAATGAAATTGAATGAAAGTTCTTAATCTACAGTCCATAACATGAAATTAAACTTAAAACAAAATCGGTATTTAGTTGAAAAAATCGACCAAAGTAGATCTTCAACAGCTAGTAGCCATCCAAAACTCGAAGAGTTTCTTCAAACTTTAATTCTTATTCAATTCTGTGTGTCCAAAGTCCTTATATATGGAGGTACGTACTTATAGAGGAGATGGGCGAGTAAAACCATGGTCGACCAAGGAGAGAGAAGTCCTCTTAGATCAAAAAATCTCTCCTTCATGTTAGGCATCGGTCAACCTTCTTCATATGGGGGTGATCCATGGCTGCATGTGACAACGAATAGAATTCTCTTATCTTGCCATGTCATCTAAATGGATGGCCAAGATTTATTAGAAAGAAACACACCTAAAAAAGGAAGCAAATGAAATCCTACAAAAATCCTAGAAGATAAGATAACCTAGGTGTATGGAGAGGATATCTCTCCATGACATCCCACATATGGGGTTTTTGCCCAAGGCAAGGGATTGCCTGTGGGTTAGCGCCACATGCAGATTTATCCCCTGTGTGTTGGCGCCACTCTTTTTCCTTTATCCCTTCACACTTCTTTCTTTCTTTGCCTTTTAATCTCCACCCTAACACTTGTCACCTTAAGAGAGCTTGTATGAAGTGTGCTTTCATGTACATGGGCTTGAGGTCTGGTTGATGTAGTATTGGGCTCCTTATGTACAGACTGTCTTAGTCCACTAGGGCCCACTAGATCTCGTATAATAAAGTTGATGGACTTTTTAGACGGCATCAAATGACGGGTCTCACAACCATAATGGGCCATGTAAGCCATGACAATCTGCTCCGTAGGATCCAAATCCACTGATTAAGAATTTGATAGTGGATCAATGGACCTAGTGTACCCATCAAAATTCGAAAAGTCAGAATGATTTTGTTTAACTTTATTATATTATTATTTAAATAAGCCATTGATAAACTAAAAGAATGCCCTTTTTGTTATCATCATAAACAAACAAAATTTTGAACACAAAGATGAGAGACAATGAAATAATGGACCAAAGAAATCAAAACAACCAAAGCAGATGTACAATAGGTCCCATCGCGTGTGCAAAAGTGTCCAATGGTGGCTTCCATAGAAATGGTTGTTTCGTAATATTATATACTCTCTCCGTCTTATTTTAGTTGTCCCATTTTAAAATTTTGAATTTTTTAAGGAAGTGCTCTTAAAAGGTTTATGAACTTCTCTCCAAGAGTAGATAGATAGATAGAGAGAATCAAAATGACATATCATACAACTATTTTGGAACAGTTCCAAAATGCATATGAGACAACTAAATTAAGATAGAAGGAGTATAATCACGTCGCAACCTCTAACAATTGATCGCATCACAGCCATCTTTGTGCTATCACGTCTCTTTTCAAAAGATTTGGTCCTGAGTGTCTAAAAAAATTTAGCTACATGGACGCCAATGTTCAGAAGCTTTCTGACCTCCTGATTGCAGGGAACAACAATAGCATTTTTTCTCAGTTTAACGACTCTCGTGTATTGACTGGGCCTGGATTATGGTTTTTTTGTGGGCTCTTCTTGTCTATTGTTTGTCCTTTTTTTTTTTTTCCTTGGCCCGGACCATGTGGGCTTCAATAGTTTCTCCTTTTTGTTTGGACGTCTTCTCTTTGAGGGCCCTTCCAATTTGTTGCCGTCTTGATCGGCTTTTTGGTCTAGTTCGGGTTGTACGCTCTAATTTTGTTCTTTTGTTCTTCGGGCTTTTTCCTTTTTGAATGAATAGCTAATCAATTGTAAAAAAAATATTATATATACCCAGATCTACTATACTCCATGGTTAATAGTGATCATGATAAAAGGGCCAGTACATGGCTGGTATTTGAATATAATCATATAAGTAGAGAAACTATGCCCAATAGATGTGCCATCAGAATGATTATAGATTTGGAACCCGTTGATCTCATTTTGGTTGTTTGTGGACAAAAATGCAAAACACGATGATGATAGGGAAGATGTATGCACATGTACGATGAAAAACGAGCATGATGGAAACAACGATCATTCAGAACATAATATAAAAATTTAATAATGTTTTTGAATGATATGTAAGTATAAATCAAACAAAACAAAGGGGGGCCGAAAAAAGAAGTCTGGGCTAGGCGAAAAAAAAAATTAATATTATAATAGTAGAAAGCTCACTTTATTCAATGAAAGAAAAAATTACAAAAAGATGAAGGGAAAAACATAAAGAGACAAAATCTTCCCCTTTCCAAAGGAGAGGAGAGATGAAGACCAATCTCTCTTTATATGTTCTTCCTCTCTCTAACAAAATATAATAATAATGAAGTTAATCCTCAGAAATTCCTTCCTTTTTGTGTACAATGATAGCCAACTTTATAGTGTTTTAAGTGCGTGGAGCTTCTGGATCTGATTTCTTTCCTTTAGAAGTATTCTTTGGTGTTCTCATTAAAGTTACATGGACGATAACAGTTCGAGTGTTCTGGCCTTTTGAAGCTAGGTAAAACCAAAAATAATGCTACGAATCCTCTTAGACTGTTACTCAAATGTCTCTAATATAATTTGGTCTTTGGTGTTTGACGTCTAAATCCCCAGGTTCTAATATGTTTCTAACCAACCAATGTTGTTGATATGCCTTTGAAAAATATTTTTATTGAATATCAATATATGTTCGGTAGTGGGGAAGCTGAATAATATTGGATGTTGGATGAAGTTAGAGGACTAAGGATTAAACTATTAAAAGGCCTCCCTTCCCCCTTATCTTCCTCATAAAGAGCGATGGTGGTTTCTATTTCAATTTTGATTTGCGTTCTTTTGAGAAGAAGGGAGCAATGAAGCGAAACAACAAAAGAGGATTGAATAATAAAGAATATGGAAGTTACCTAAGAGAAAAAAAGGTTCAGAGGATGAATGAGTGCAAGAAGGATTGTTGTCAAATCTTTCTTGTTTTTTATACATTCGGGCTCGACAATGCTTTTAATCAAGGAATAATCGTTTAAAGCTCATCATTTCTTTGAAGAGTCAAAAATGATTTCTTTATTTGAGTCACATCGGTCGATGTAGAATAATTCCATTAGAGTGGATCTACTTTCTTAATATTAGAGACACGATTTCAATTATAGTAAAATTTTAGCTCATTACAAATTAAATGCAATGGGACTCTCCCTTCCTGCTCCGCTCATTAGTGCATGTTTTCCTGTCAGCTACACATGGCAATGCAAAATCCATCACCACTGTTGAAACGACGGCTTATATCTAAGGTCCCTCAGCATCCATTTCTTTTTTTGAATTAACGTGTGGGAAACTCAGACAAAGTCCTACTAAAACTCCCACGGATGATCCCATTACCCTTAAAGCACAACAAAATTAGGCCATTGGGACTCGAACCTGCAATCTCCCACTTTTTGAGGCGGAAGACAACCACTTAAGCTACACCCATTTATGCTTGTGCATCTGGAACTAAATACAAATTGTCCACTACTTGCTATCTGGAATTGAGTACAAATTGTCCATAATTAGGACACATTCCTCTGGTCCTGATTTTCCCTTTGTCCCTCCCCCATAGCTCAAAAATCCAACTAAAATATGGGTTAATTTGTATAGGTGAATTTACATCTTGTAAATCTAACATTAAATCAAAAACCATTTATTCTTTATAGAATTTTTCTAATTTAATAATAATTAATTTTTTCATCCTTCATTTACAATCAAATAATAATATTTCAATCTTATAATTTTTTTAATCTCCTCAACTCACAATCTACAATCATAGAAATATCAATTGCCTAAATACACTATGAGAAATTAGAGAAAAAATCTCAAATCTAGAAGCAACCTTTAATTAAAGAAGTCCACTCATGTTATCCACCTGATCCCCTGTTCTTTTCCATTTGTCATATTAAGAAGCTAACAATACAGGTTGAAGTTAAACTTAATGGGATACATGTTGACCAAATTTAAGCCCTAAACTCAAATTTTAGCCATTTGATCTCAGTAGTCAAATTCATCAGATGTTCTTGACTTTTTTAAGGAAGTCTATTGATTTTGACTATTAAGATCTAGTGACTAATAATTGAGTTTGATGATGATATCTAGTTTGCTTGTATGTCATCTGTTAGTGCCCTGGCTTGACCGAGTCATCTTGTTGTCAATTCTGTGACTCAAGTAGAGCATTGCCTTGGAAGAATGAAGCAATGGAACAAAACTCAAGTGTGGTGAAGACTAAATTAAAAGCAAAGCATTGGAAGATCAAGTGCAAGATTCAAGCATCACCATGAATATGGTAATCACAAAGGTAATTTGGCTATAGATGACTCTAGGGTGGACCGAACACACCTAGGTGGACCTTGACTGGGCTTAGAGATCAAATAGATAAATTAATCAAGCCTAGTGGACCAAGACCAAGCCACAGAACCTGTGGACTTAAACTTGGAAAAACTGAATTTCTGTCAGGCCAATACATCGTGAATGGCGACTCATCGCCAGAGACAGGGAAGACCCATCGTGGTTCACGATCCATTGCCTGGAGAAACTAAGGTTTTGGTTAAACAGATTCTACCAATCTGGTTTGTTCTCAGGATGAGCCACTCGTGGATGGCGACCCATCGCATGGTGCCTCACGATATATCACCTGAGATTTTGAGAGTTCTGGATGAAAAAATACTGTCTGATTAAAGAACTCTTAGGGCGATCCACTCGCTAGTGGCGATCCATTGCCAAGTGTTCTGGCAATGCATTGCAGGCTACGATCTGTGACCGTTTTGTATTCCTTGAGGTGCATTAAATGTGCAACGGTCTTATGGTTGGAAGAAAATTTGAAATGCCACAACCCATCGCAGGCTGCGACCCATCACCAACTTACTGTTGGGAAAAAATATGGTTTGCCTATGTAAACTCTGGATTTTGGAGAAATCAGAGAGAGTTTTTAATTGGAAAGTCTTAAGGAAGCATCAGAGAATCCCAACCTCTCCCAACCTTTCTCTAAGCACTTCACATTGGTGAATCATTTGAAATCCAATCAAACATTTGATTGAGATAAATAGAGAGAGAAAAACAGATCTAGGATTCCATAGGGATCTCATATCCTAGAGCCTCTTCCTAGTTGTGATTGTGCATACATTGGTGAACTCCGTCAACAATGATTCAGTTGGAAGAGATCTTCAATAATTTTGACCATTCTCTTTACGGAACTGTAACTTCAAATTTTGTTGATGGAGTTGTTTTCTTCAATTGTATTCTTGATATACAAATTCCTTTGTCAAACAAAAATATACACAAAGTAGTTCAATTAATTGTCAAAACTGAAAGGTTTGATATGGACCTAGGCACTGAAAATATAGGAATATTATATAGAGTATATTATAAAGCTATGATGTCGATGGGATCTAATATTGCTTATGGAAGTTTAATAAAAAACGAACCAAAACTTTTTCAAACTGATTTTTGGAACAAAGAAATCTTGCCTTCTCGACCAAAACTTGAAGATATCAAATAAATAAAAAATTAGAAAATAGAAGAATTATGTCAACCAACTCCAAAAACAAAAACAAAAACTAATAGCATATTGTGACAGTAGAAATCAATTTTGAAGATGAAAAACCTAAACCCACTTCTCCTATAAAAATACCCCCGATCTACAATTCATATTGTGACAGAAGAAACTCTACAAGTATTGGAGATTGTAAAAAAGCCGGTATTTCTCAACCTGTTTATCAAAGAACAAATTCTCAAGGAACAATTGACCTTTCTGAAAGAGATATGATAGGAGTTATTTCTACAACAAATTTTGACAAGCTATTAGAAATAGAAGATTTCTTCATAGATGAAGCAATTCTTAAAGTAACAGATGTTTGAGGATCATTATTGAAAGAGCTAGATGACATACTATCATAAGCACGTTTATAATCAGAAAAAGTAGATGTTGAACTAGAACTAGAATTTCCTTTTTCTTTAAAAATTCTTTTAAAATCTTTCTTCATTAATTCCTTCACAAATATGCAAAATTTTAAACAGTTATTTTTGCAAAATAATCGGTTAATGAACCAGACACTTCGAGAGTGATGAATCCAACACCAAGGCACAAGGCCAAGATTGCAATGCCAAAACGTAAAACCCAAAAGACTATGCCTAACGCGGCAAAAATACAGGTTGCAACAAGGCGGGTACTGGTTGGTACTGTCATGACTAGATTGATTGCAAAAATACTTATCTAATAATCTGCATAACTGATCAGTACTTTTAATGGAGATAGATTCTAAAGAATTTAAAAGTTGGAAATGAAAAACATACCACGAATATTTGCTAGAATTGAAATATTTATTTCTTCAAAGCAGAATTACAAAAGTAGTATTGATAAAGGGAACATCTGAGAAAATGGGTTAGGCTCTGATACCAAAAGACTAGGATCGTTCCATCCAATTTATAACATCATTGGAATCATTACAAAATAGACAGAAGTTTAAATCTAAAGAAAAGTAGAAAAGTAATGACAGGTGTTTGTATCTAAATAAAAATGCATCATAGTAAGAATGGAGGAAGCATCTTTGAAAATGAGGCAGCAGTAGGTAGACGTCGCTTTCAGCTTTTGGTGAATTGGAATTGTAGAAGACAGGTGGCAGCTGTTGGCCTAAAAGTTAAATCTGTCTCTCCTGAGTCAGACTAAGTTGTCAATTCCGTGATCGTCTCCGACTGAGTCCTAAGTTGTCAATTTCTTTGACTGAGTCGTGACCATCTACGTGTCTAAGACCTCATCTTTGGAAGACATGCACAGTCAAATCAAGCTTGAAGCTCCAGAAGAGACGTTGTTTTGAAAGCTCGCACCAAACCGGAAGAACTCTTTGAATGCCAACCATCACAGGTATATGGACCATAGGACTGACCTAGTAGCCTTAGAAGCCTTTTGGTTAAAATTGGAATAATACAAACAGGGTTTCTAATCCCACTCTCTGCCATGTGGAGAGCTCTCGCGATCTACCAAATATCTCCATATTTTGTGTGTCGTTACAATCTAAAATGTTCATTATAGTTAAATCTAACTGATTGTATAGAACACTCATGAGCTCTCCACCATGTCCATGTTTTTTACAAAATCTCAAGTTTCTAACACTTTGTGGAAAATGGATTTCTGGGCAGCTCGGAACTTCCGAGAATATATCTCGGAACGTCCGAGGATTATCCTTTCAACAAATAGTTGTTCGGATTTCTGGGCATCTCGGAACTTCCGAGAACATATCTCGGAACGTCCGAGGATCTATCAGTTGTTCGGATTTCTAGGCATCTAGGAACTTCTGAGAACATGGTCTCGAAACGTCCGAGGCAATCCGAACCCTGGCATTCCTGGGAACTTCGGACTTTCCGAGCATAAACCTTCGGATGATTCGAAGCTATCCGTTGCAAGGTCAAAAGAGCTGTTGTAATATGACCGTTGGGAATTCGACCGTTGCAACCTCAGAAGATCCGAGACCTATCTTCGGAAGGTCCAAAGATAGATCCGTTGGAACTTTTCTAGCCTATAAATGTAAGGCTTTTTGGAGAGAAAAGCATTGATGACTTGAGCCCAATTTTTTCATACATTATTCCAAGCTTTCAAACAACTTCCAAAGCTTACAAACTCCATAGTTATAATACTCTAAGCTTTGATTCTTAATCTCAAAACACATTAAAAGCTCTCATAGGCATATCTTGAGCATCTTATGCTCTAAGTTGAATGTGTTAAGTAGAGATTCTTCTAGGGTCTTAATCCTCATAGGAAAACCTTTAATTACCCTAGACCTCCTAGCTATCACCTTGGTTGGACTTCATTGGAGCATTTACATCAAGCCAAGAAGAGGAGGACATTCAAGAACAAGCCCAAGCTATTTCAAGTAACTCAAGGCTAAGTTCTTGGTATATTTCAAAGCACAACTTCTTTCTATAAATTGTGAAATATTGTAAAGGGTTGGTGTAACCCTATTGTCTTTCAAGAGATGTGTTCTCTTGGTGATTAGGTCGATCTACACCCGTGAAGTAGATTAAGCTTTGTAATTGGTTTCTTCTCCACCCGTGAAGGAGAAGGTTAGTAAAATCCTCAAGTGGTGTACTTGAGGCGTGGATGTAGGCAAGGTTGCCGAACCATATAAAAATCATTGTGTCACAATCCTCCATCTCTTATCATCTCCTTCACCTTATTTTGTGCTCTTGCTTAGCTCATATCTTATTACACATATAGTTTGCTTGAACTTAATCTTTCTTGTAAATCACATTTAGAACATTAATTGAGCAAATTTGTATTGTTTAATCATTAAAGTGCCCAATATTTAAATAGATTTTAAAATTCCCCAATAGTCCTATTCACCCCCCTCTAGGACTATTTTAGATATTTGGCTAGCTTGACCAACAACAGCAACAGATGAAAAACATCCCAAACTAAGTGATAAGATTTTGCCGACACTTGACAATAGAAATGAGTGGAAAACAAGATTGAATTATCTTTTGACTTTTCAAGCAATTTTGTCAGGACGTCACAGTTGATGACGAAGAATTACTCGGCTGTCAATATCTTTCATTTCTTTTTTCTTGATTTGACACTAATGAATGGACTTTTTCCTTTTTTCATCGATTTCTTGAATTTCATCATCGGGCAGAACTTGGAGAGCGATGAAGGCATTTTCAGACTATAGATTTTGAATGCGAATGCTGAAAGATTCAGTAGATGTCTCGAGAGATTTTCCCATTTGTGCAAGAACTGCCTTCATCAGGTCTTCTTTTATTTTGAGAAGATTAGCAGCAGTAATCAATGATTGTTTTGAATTTTCATGAGAAGGGGGTAGAAGTAGAAGAACTGGATGCTTCAGCTTTCTTAGAGAGACAGGAGAAAGGGAATGACGAAATGGGATTTTGCTTAAAAGCAAGAGGGGAGTCAGTATTGACATTTGTTACATTATTGACCGTATTGGATGACGCATTAAGTGCATCAATGAAGCTAAGATTGGATTTTTTCATAGAATTTGCAGATTTGTCAGAATATTCGGGATAAATAAGATTAATCCCATTGATAATAATATCAGAAAAATCAAAATTTTTCCAATTTCGAATATCAATTTTTCTTGTTAAAACAAGAGGTGAAAGGTCATTCTTTTTTTTGAAATTCCATTTGCAAATCAAAGGAATGTTGAATTGAGGATAAAATAACATTGTTATCCAATCTTCTGCAGCAAAAAAGATTTTTTCTATATGATTTTTGTTTTCTTTTCGAATAATTGAAGACTACGTTTGAAAAGTATTTTGAACATTTGTTGGCAAAACCTCCTTATGAGAACAGAATGGAGACCAAAATTTAGCAAACCACCACATTGGGATTTCGTCAAGATTGTCAATTTTGATACTGATAAACCATGAATGTAAAAACATTTTGTTTTGGTAAAACAGAATATTTTCCCATTCAGAAATGTAATCCTAGTAGTCAAAGATAATGTCATTTAAATCAGGTTTGGAAATGGTTTTGGGTTGATAAAAGGGACAACCCCATTTTCTTCAGAAAATATCTTTAAGATTTTCAGTTTGGAATATCCAATTTCAATATTTGGAGGAAAGTATCTTTCATAATGAGTCTTATTTTGGTCTTTCCGAAAATGATCAATTGCACAACTTCCTGTTTCAATTAAGATTGCAAGATAGAAAGAGTAAGAACAAACATTTTTAACATAATTGTCTGGAGAGAAGCAATATGAATAATTTCTTCAAGTGTTGTATTGTCTGGGAAGCAGGCTTCTGGTAATGGATATACCATTTGATTGTATCTGTTGAAAATAGTTTGGAAATTTGAGAGATTTGGTTATGCAATTGGCGATTGAGGAGATTCAGAATTAGGATTTCTCAAGAATTGAGAGGGAGACGGAGATCCCCAAAATGCATGTCTTTCGTAAATGTTTGGTCTCTGTTTTGGAATTTCAGGACAAATGTCAGTCATAATTTGTTTGGCCTTTTGGAATGGAGAGGAAGGTCTCATAGGCCTACGTGGAGGTTGCATAGTTGAACGCGAAAAATACCAGAATTGGAATAAACAAAATTACCAAGAAATTGGTAAAAATGTCAAAGATCTCCTGTTCAATTTCTAGAGCTTCTTCGATGTTTTCTGCAGAAATTCTCGAGACAAAAAGTCAGCAAGAGAGTTATCAATTCCATTTATGAATTTTATTTCAAAATCAAATACACTTAAGATAGCTTGCCATCTGGCAAAGATTTGTCTGTTTGTCAAATTTTTAACATCTTTTTCTATTACCTCTTTAGCAGATTTGCAATCAATTCTTAAAAGAAAAATATCTTATTAAGAATATCTAATTGGAATTTTTGAATATTTAGTACAATTGCTAGTATTTCTTTCTTAATCGTGGAGTATTTTGCTTGAGCAGGATTCCATGTTTCGGAACTAAATCTAATAATTTTCTCATTATTGTTTTCTTCTTGAAGTAGAATACCACGATAACCTATTTCAGACTCATCTGTACAATTTTGAAGGCTTCAGGATTAGAAAGATTTAGACAAGGATGAACTTTTATTTTGTGTTTAATTCTTTTAACAGCCTCTATATGATCGTTATTCTATGCAACAGGATTTTTCTTGAGTCTTTCTTGAAGAATTTTTTAAATCTATGGTAACTAATTGATTTGTAACAGATGTTTGAAGATCATTATTGAAAGAGCTAGATGGCATACTATCATAAGCACTTTTATAATCAGAAAAAACAGATGTTGAACTAGAACTAGAATTTCTTTTGTCTTTAAAAATTCTTTTAAAAGCTTTCTTCATTAACTTCTAAAGAATTAGTTGAGCACCTCCAAAAAGATTAAAATTCCTTTGTAAAGATAATCTGACTATAAGTGTTTTAATAAACAACTCTGAAGAAGAAAATGATCTACAAATTAATAAATTAAAATATAAATTAAATCAAAATGATAATAATATTAGACACCCATTTTTAAAAATAGAACAACCTCAAACAGTTACTCCAAATTCTTTTGATGGTGGATGCATTTATGAATGGAATATAGATGGTCTATCAATAAAGAAAAAAATACTAAGTAATTCAAAAAATACATATGTATGCTAGCATTTTAAAATCAAATTTGAACATGGAAAGAAACATTTGTGATTTAATCATAGCCGGTTTCATTGGACAATTATATGATCGGTGGACAAATTATTTATTTGACGCTCAAGTACAATTGATAATAAACTGTACTAAAAAATATGATGAAGGAAATGAAGTATTAGATAGTACAGGTCGCCCAATTCTATATAGTGTTGAGTTTTTATTAACCAACATAGGATTACATTTTATCGGTAGATATCCTAAATTTGAACAAGGAATAAAAGAATTTTTATTTAGATTAAAATGCAGATCAATGTCAAATTTCACTGTTTATAATGACTTATTCATGAATAGTATATATAAAATATCAGATTCCCAAGAATTATATTGGAAAGAAAAATATATAGCTGGTCTTCCTCCTCTATTTGCTAAAAAAGTCAAAGCTGTAAGAGATGATCTAGGAGAAACAACTTATTTTGGTTATAATTTTGCTGAACTTTATCAAATTATAAATCAAGTAGGATTAGAAATCTGTAATAATATGAAGTTAGATAAGCAAATCAAAACAGAACAATACATAAATTGTGAAGAAATGGGAGATTTTTGCAATCAATTTGATCCCTTCAAAGAAAAAATTAAAAGAAAAAATTCTAAACAAAAATATAAGAAATCTTATGAAGATAAAGAACATGTTTCTAAAAGAAATAAACAAAAATATAAAAGACAATATAAACAACCACCTACTCAAAAATTTACAAAACGACCTAAAAACTTTCCAAAAAAAAGTGATAAACCTAACTCAAGTAATAAATGCTTTAAATGTGGAAAAACTGGTCATTTTTTAATAAATGTTACCAAAATTTTAAGAAAAACGTTAAGACTCTAGCAGAAGAACTAAATGAGTTAGATTTGACATCCGATGATAATAACAACTCTCTTCCTAATTCTGAATTTCTAAACGACTCAAGTTCAGAAAATGAAAATTTTATATATAAAATGACGAAACAATCAACGAAACTCAACCCAAAGAATGTAAAAATGAACCAAACTGTAAATGTGATATTTGTCAATTAAAAATCTTAGGAGATACTAATATTCTGATTATAATTTTTCAATACATACAATCCACAAAAAGGAAAATTCTATGTCTGTAAATGTACTTAATGAAAAAGATCAAATTAGTTTAGATAGTATTTTACAAATAACAGATAAAGAAAAACAATAAGAATATATTTCTAGACTTTTAGAAATGAATGCTAAAAAGGAAAATAGCTCCATCAGCAAAATTTGAAGTTACAGTTCTGTAAAGAGAATGGTCAAAATTATTGTGTTTTGCATCCCTCAGAAAAGCTAAACAAGGAATGTTCAAGCCGTTTCGAGTAAGTGGTTTAATTGCAATTTGAACTAAGCCGATATGGAGATAATTGTACTTTCTTCTAAGTTTATTTATTTTTTTCTGGGTCATCTAAAAGGAAGAGATATGCCTCATCTTGAGACGCACATGTTCTTTCTACAGTGTCTATCATGTAATCCGATTTATCTTCAAATGTTCCTAAAAATATTTTTTCAGTAGGTACTGTTGGGATAGTCCATTTTTCAATTGCTTGTTCGACATCTTTGAAATTAATTTGTTCAGAATTTTTTAAACTGTTTATTTCTTCCTGGATGTTAAGTTTAAATTTTTCTTTGCTGGAAATGATTCTATTTAAACTATCTATTTTTTTTATTTTGGGTTTTGATATGAAATCAAATTTTATAACTTTTCCTTCTATTCTAGTGATTAATCCATCTTTTGTTGTCATGTATAGAGTTATTAGCATTGTGAATTTTATGAAGGATGTCTTGAATATTAGGTATAGGAAACCTAATAGATTGTAAGACCTTATTTAGTGGTTTATAATTTATTATTAAACGAGGACGCCATGTTCTCGTTAGTAGCATTATTGACATAGAAAGGAGAAGTACTTTTTCTAATTAAAGCTTTCTTTTCTAATTCTGTATTTTTTTTTAAAACATTTCTTGTTGCTCAAGAGACATTTGAGCGGGACGAGCTTTTGCTGGGATTTTTTCTTCTTTAAAATATTTTATATATGGAAGAGAAACAATATGTTCTTTTCTCCCCCAGAATGCATTCGGGAGGTCAGAACAACATTCTAAAGCAAAGGTTTGTTCATAAATATCTTTTTTAGCCAAAAATTGGCTGCTAGTCAAATGTTCAGAGATTTTTTTTTTTTTTTACATGTTTTTTGTCAAGATTTACTTCAGAATTTATTTTTATCGAATTAGTAAAAGAAGGTTCTTTAGGAATTTTATCTTTCTTTTCTTCTTTGGGAGTATTATCTTTTGTTTCATGTAATTTTTCTTCTATTCTCGTTGTCTGGTCAGCAATAGATTTTAAGTACAAATTGGTAAAATTATTATGTTCGACAATATGAGCTATGTGAGTGGATTTTAACTCAGTTGCATTATTTATTTTAGTGACATCTTTAAAAGGGCGAGCATTCATTGAGAGGGATGATTGAATTGGTTCTTGTGGATGATGAATACTAACTATTTTCTTATTCTCACATGTCGACCAAACATTTTCTTTGGCTTTAAGCATCTCAATTTGTTCTTGTTCTTTCCAAGATTGATTTAATTTATAATCATACCATTCAAAAAAGGTTATTTGTTTTCTAAGAACTTTTAAATCTTTTATACAAACTTCTTGCATTTGTTTAATTTGTTCAGATGAAAAATCTTTAAATAATTTATCGATCCTATCATCAAACATCATTTCTACTTTAATTTAGATACAAACAACTGTCATTTCTTTTCTACTTTTTTTTAGATTTAAACATCTGTCTCTTTTGTAATGATTCCAATTATGTTATAAATTGGATGGAACCACTATATACCAGATGTTTGGTTTGTGTGTGATTACTTATTTATCTTATACACTTTCTATCACAACACTTGATTAATCTTGTTATTCCGCTGCACTTGTTTTGATTAATCAAGAAATTTGTAAAGGCCATAAAAATTGAGCATTGTCCTATTCACTCCCTCCCCCCTCTAAGACCAATCTTCTTCTACCACCGGAAACTTTCATCAACAAATCTAATTTCAATGTGTCTAATTGATTTTTAATATAGTGCACATAAAAACACAAAAGGGAAATGGTCCAATGCAACCCATCATTTCTCTATATAGATATATGAGTGAATGCACCACTTCTTAGTGTATGCAAACACAAAAAATCACCCTTACTAGTTTTATAGTAGTAGATATTCTCTAGTAAGACCAAGGTCCTATGAGATTTCATAAGGGTCTACATGTTGATTCAAATATTAGGACATTGTCTTATAAATGTAAAAAAATTAATACAATTGTTGAAGTCATAAAAATCAGCCGATCTCATCAAACTTGGATTAAAAGGTTTACATGTTGATTCAAATATTAGAACATTGTATTAGAAATGAAAAAATAAAAATAAAAGAGTAATAACTAAACCTTACCTTAATTATTCTTATTGCATCTTTTTTTCCTCATAATTTTACAGAGTCATTAACAATGTAACTTCGCACTTTTTTGGTATATGACTCATGACACCTTGTTTTCGATTGCATCATGAGATTAAGCAAAGTCAAATTTAAGTTAAAAAAGGAAATTAAACAAAACTATCTTGAGTTGTAGTGACAATTAATAATTGAGTTGGTGTGCCTTAAGGGTAGGGGTTCCACCCGTAGAGGTTTTATGCTGCATAACCTGCAGTTTCCAACACGTAAATTCAAAAAAAAGAAAAATCAATAACATCTTTTATTTCTACTAGAGGCTCTTTTAAATGGAAATTCTTGAAAAGGTTTTGTAGATGTATAGAAAATATGATATTTTAAAAAACTGAGGATGCTATGCTCTCCACTAGCCATCTCATAAATCTGTCCTACCCATATGGATGCCATGATCTCCACTTATACCAAATTTGAAATCAAATTTAATTTTTATAGCTTATTGATCTAAGTTGAAGAATTTCCAACCTCAATAAAGTAGATTTTTTCGAACCCTAATAAACATGGTTTCACTTAAGGGTGTAAATGGACCTGGGTCTGCCCGCTGACCGTCCAACCCGACCCGACAAATAAGCGTACAGGCCGAATCCTAAGGTCCATGGATTCGAACTCAGATATTCCATTTATTTTTGGACAGGTCGCGGACGGCCCACGAACCCGTCAGACTTTCGATATTCTAATGCGAAGTCCGCGAGTCCGACGAAATTAAATCGAAAATTTAGGGCTTTCATTCGTTCAATCTCCCACCCGCCGCTCTCTCTTGATTTCTCTCCCTTGCGATTGCTCTCTCACCCATCTCTCTCAATTTCATCTCTCCCTCATTGTTTTCTCGATCTCTCTCAGTTTCATCTCTCTCGCCACTCTCTCTCGATCTCACTTTCACACTATCGGGATCTCTCTCGCCTCTGGGTCTCTCTCCGCTATCGGAATCTCTCTAGCCTGTCTCTCTGCGCTATCGGGATCTCTCTCACCTCTGGGTCTCTCTCTTTGGTTTCTTGGTCTTTCTCTCTTTGGGTCTCTCGGTATCTCTCTCTGGGCTCACTCTCTCTCACATATTTTCATCCGTGTGTGAATTTCTTGCTTAGAAACTTTTGCATATGGACTGGAACTAATTGGTCAAAAGGTATGATGGTCCCTTTTCAATCTGATTTGGGTTTTCTATTTTCAATCTGATTTGGGCCTTTCTCCAATTTGGCTGCTTGATTTAGGGCTACTTCAGTAAATCTGATTTGGGGTTTACTTTTGCTAATCTAACTTGTAGTTGTTTTTGCTACTGTGGATTTGCGTTTCTTCTTTCACTCTGATTTGATCTTTATTTTTCTAATCAAAATATGGTATGTCTAGATACTTATAATCACTCTGATTTGGTGTCACATTCAAATTACAATGAAAGTTTGGAAGCTAAAATCATGTTTTCGGAGCTGTTATTAGACATTGGTTATCGTCATTTTGTTGAAAACTGCATTTTTTTTATTGTGTAAATTCTAAGGCACTTCCACCTCAGCAAAAAGGGGTGGTTATGGACATGAAAGGTACGAGCAGCTTGAGTTCCAAAGGAAGGTTGCCGAGCACTGTCAGCTCCTCCATGATGAGAGGTGGAAGGTAATCTTAGACTTTGATAATTTTTGACATTTGTGAAGACTTTCTCATCTATTTGCTGTCATCTTTGTTAGTTTTTTAATTCTCAATCATCCCTAGTTAGGGTAATGCTATCTTGAAGCTGTCAGTGGGCTGGATTTGAGCCAGACCTATTTATTTTGCTAGATCTTAATTCAGCCCAGATCTGTCAGCAAGATCAGAACTTGCCTCTGAAGAAATACTGGAGATAGTCCCTTTTTTAGATCTTAATACCAGATTGAGGCATGAATGCAAACTGAATTTGAAATGAATCCATTACTATCCAAGTATGATTCTGTGGACCCCACTGTCTCTGGCATGCCAAGTAACAGCATGAGCTCTACCACTGATATATAATGATGAAGATTGTTCACACTTAATCACATGGAATATTTTTTCCATTTTTAATTACTGATCTGACTGACTGGAGTAAGGTATGTAATCCATAAGAATGGCTTGTTTTCAGTCCATCGATCGTTGTTTCATAAGAATGGCTTGTTTTCAGTCCATCGATCGTTGTTTCATATTTTGGTGGTCAGGGTTTCTTTTTTTTATGATATATGGGCTGTGAATATTTTTTTTCTGGTGTGAATTTAGTGAATTCACTTATTTATTAAGGAGAAGTTGTGTATTTATTATATGAAGTAATCTGAAAATTCATATGGGCTTCTTTATCAATTGTTTTGCATGTGAGTTGCAGGTGAAGAGGGGGATAAATTTGATTTATGGTGGAGGGAGTGAGATGTTGAGGCTTGTAATTTCGGCAAAGGATATCAAAAAAGCTTCAGAAATGAAAGAGAGGACATAAAAAGACAGTTCCAATTTATTTTATTAATTTTAGTAAATTGTAACATTATTATTATCTCATGTATATTCTTTTTTTTGAGTGGTTATTATCTCATGTATATGTCTGTCTCATGGAAGTTAAAAGATGAGTTTAAAAGCAATCCAGGAAAGGAAGTGAACTAAAAATTTCTGTTATGGATTTGAATACTCAAAAGACTTAATTGAAAAATTTTCAAAAAAAATTATCTATTGAAAAGTTTTAATATATCTTTTTTCTCATTAGAATTATTTTTGGGAGGTATTGGATGTGCCTTTCATCTAATATTTTATTTTAAAATCTTGAAAAATTTAGCTGATCTAGTTAGAGTTATTTGACTCAACAAAAATTCAACAAAGTTATTTTATTTTAAAAAATTAAATTATTTTTCTCCTATATAACTATCAAATCAAGTCTTAATCTCAAAATTTTCAAACTTTGATTTAGATTAAAATAAAATATATGGTTTATTGTGTTTAGTTTGATAAAAAAAGTAAAGTTAAAAAAAAAAAAGTTGGCCTGGTAGTATGATGGTCTGAAAATGGACAAATGCGCCCTTATCGGGCCACAAATGGTCAGACATGCTTATCGGGCCGGGCCGGATCCAAGGCTAACCGGACCCTATGTTATCGGGGTGGACCGCGCACTGTCCGATTACCTTATTGGCCCAGGCCAGGCCTGATCTGGGTCTGTTTACAGGCCTAGTTTCACTACTTATCCAATTAAAATAAAATTTGAAATTAAAAGATTTATCATATGATTCAAATATTAGATCATTGTATTAGAAATGTAAAAACTAAATTAAAAGATTAATTACTAAAAGCTTGACTTAATTATTCTTAAAGAATCTTTTTCCTTCATAGTTTTAGAAAGCCATTACCAATGCTATTGACAAAAGTTTTAATTTTAGTAACTTAGCACTTCTGTCGTATATGACTCATGAGGCCATGTTTTAGTACTATCTTGAGTTGTAATGGCAATTAATGAAAACTTTTATTTCTAAACAAAGGGTCCATTAATGAAAATTCTTGAAAGGTTTATAAACAATACAAATAAAATATGATATTTCAAAAATTGGGGATGCCATGGCCCCCACTAGATATCTCATAAATCTTCCCTGTCATACCGATTGCACTTGTAACCAAATTTGATATCAATTTGACTTTTATAGTTTATCGATCTAAGTCAAAGAATTTCCAGCCTTAATAAAGTAGAATTTCTAAGGGCCTAGTAAACATGATTTCACTTATCCCATTAAAATAAAATTTAGATTAAAATATTTACATGTTGATTAAAAGATTAGACCAAAGTCACAAATGTAAAAAAGAAGAAGAAATAATTAAAAGATTAATGACAAAAATCTTGCCTTAGTTATTAGTATTGAATCTTTTTTCTTCATAGTTGTATAGAGCCATTACCAATACTATTGATAAAAGTTTTAGTTTGATCGAACTTAAACTTTCTAGGCATATGACTAATAAGGCCATGTTTTACGATGCATTATGAGATAAAATTTTAAATGAAGTAAACGTTCAAGTTCAAAGAAGGAAACTAAATAAAACTATCTTGAGTCGTAATGGAAAATTATAAAAGGTCCATTAATAGAAAATCTTGAAAGGTTTACAAAAAATACATATAAAATATGAAGTTTTATAAAATTGGGGACTCTGTGGCCCTCTATAACATCCCATAATTCCGTTCATCCATATAGATGTCAGTTGTACCAAATTTGAGGCTAATTTGACTTTTATAGTTTATTTACTTAATTTAATTTTTTCAAATTTAATAAGAGATTTAATTTACAGAAATATCTCAAAAATTGCAAATTTGCATCAATATGCCTTCAAATTTTATTTTTTTTTCCAAATTATTGGATTAAGGTGCCATATGTTAGCCCCAAGGTTTCATAACCATGGATATATTGTAACAAAACCATTGACGTATTGTACTAATCACTCTATAAGCATGACTCTATAAGTATAGGTTCAAGATTAATCTCCAGGGCAATTAAGGAGACATGTATTGGATATCATGTCCTTCAAATTGGAGATTAACATTGTTGATGAAACATCCTCCCAAAGCCTTGAAAGAAGCCATTCATTGAAGAATCTAAAGGTCTTGTGGAAATAGCAACTCAAGAAGATGATGGACATCGAAGCCAATCACTGAAGATCAAATGGTTCAAGATACGACGACTCAAAGATTGAAGATCATAGTCTGTGTCATAAATGTTTAAGTCGCTTGTTTTGTAAAGTCACTCAAATGGTTTGAACATCTTGACTCAAACATTACTTTAGATGGACTTTAGGACCTTCAGACTTCCTTAACACTCTTGTAAGTCCCTAGAATTATTGGTCTAGTCCCCATGACTTATTGCCTGTCTTTGTAACAACCCGTCCCTTCAGCACAATATTGTCTGCTTTAGACCCCACGTGGGGCGACCCGCACGGCTTTGCATTGGGCCTGGCCCACAAGACCAGCCCCAAAAGGCTTTGTGCTAAGAAGAGGGGAGCACCCTCTTATAACCCCACACCCCCTCCACCTCATGGGCGATGTGGACTTTTTCCCGCACCCCCATGTGGGTGGGGTGTTACAATCCACCCCCATTAAGACCAAAGCCGTCCCCAGCTCTGTCATGTCACACTGATAAGGGGTCTACACAAGCAACACAACACAGAAGAGTAGAGGGCCCACACAGTCCAAGAGTTGAGCCATGCTCTGATACCAAATTTGTAATGACTCGACCCGAACACAGGGCTTAGGGTTTAACTCAGTAAGAAATTGTCCGCTTTGGGCCTCGCACACACACACGAGCCCTACGGATTAGGATTGGGCCTGGCTCACCAAGGATAGGCCCAAAACGCGTCTTACAAGTTAAGAAGGGGTGGCCTCATATAAACCCATATCCAACTTCCATCACTACCGATGTGGGACTTCCACATTGGTTAACAGGTGTTGCTCATAGTCCATCTGGGCAAGGGTATTACAATCACCCCCCCTAAAGCCTCCAGCAGCCCCCGGCTCGACCCGATCCAGCTCAACAATACCAGGGAAGGACGAAAGGCCCACACAGTCCGAGTGTAGAGCATCGGCTCTGATACCAAATATAACAACCCGTCCCTTCAGCACACTATTGTCCCCTTTGGACCCCACGTGGGGCGACCCGCACGGCTTTACATTGGACCTGGCCCAAAAGGCCTTGTGCTAAGGAGAGGGGAGCACCCTCTTATAACCCTACACCCCCTCCACCTCATGGACAATGTGGGACTTTTTCCCACACCCCCATGTGGGAGGGGTGTTACAGTCTTAAATGGACATGTTGAGGCTTGAAAACTGTCAAAAACATTTACTGAAATGTTTCGGACGACCGTTCCCCTGGGAACAGATGACCAAAATACATACTGACAGAGCTCTTCGAACTCAGTTATTATCGACTTGCCAAAAGTGGCAATCCAGACGACCAAAACTGTCCTATAGAATGACTTTAGTCTCTGATAAATTTTGGTTGACCAAAAAAGGTTTTCGGACGACCGATGTGCTCTGACTGTAAGGACTTTAAGTCTCTGATATTGTTCAACAGACCGAAAGTGGAAAATCGGACGACCGTTACTCATTATGAAAGTTCAAATCAAGAACATTCGGATAACCGAAACTTCGTTCTGATTGACCTAAAGTCACGGTAACGTCTCCTACGCAAGCATTTATTGCTCCCAACCAGGGGTCAAAATATTGGTTAAACCAATATATCGGCCGTAATATCGGCCGATATTTTTATCTCTCATCCCGATATAGGCATTTTCTCTCTCCTCCGATATCGGAACGGTGAAAAGTGTAAAAAACCGTAAAAAATCGCAAAAGACCGCAAAAACCCGCAAAAAACCGCAAAAAACCGTAAGAACCCGTGAAACCCGTGAACCCTGAACCGTGAAAAACAGTGTAAAAACCGTGAAAAACCGTATCGATACTTTTAAAAAAAAAAATTAAATACCGATATTTATGAATATCGGCCGATATTGTGGCCAATATTCGATATGTACGGCCGATAGTTATCGTATCGGCCGATATTACTCGGTCTTAAAAAACCGATATATATCGGCCGATACGATATGTATCGGCCGATATTTGTACCTTAGCTCCCAACGACTATTTTCTCAGTCATTAATGCTATTCAATGGACAAAATTCAATTCCAAGTATTTACTATAGCCTTAATCTGTTGGAAAGACTCATCAATCTCTACCAAACATTTCAAAATTAAGAGAAACAATGATCATTATTTTTGAGTGACTACTCGAGAGACTTATTACAATCATTATTCAAGAGTTACTATTATACTTTTACTATCACTCTTCACAGTAGTTGGTTGGTTCTCCACCATCGAAGGAGAAACTATAATTAATTGGTTATCCACCATCGAAGGAGACAATGTAAGCAGTTGATCTCCACCCATGAAGGAGAGCATATAATCAATTTCTTCTCCACCGTTAAAGGAGAAGTGTAGTGGATTTGAATCCTCAAGTAGGCATTTGATGCGAGGACATAGGTGGGCGGTCAAACCTCTTTAAAATCACTGGGTTAGTTCTATCCTTATCTTCTCGTCACTTTTCTTCTTCTTGTGGATTGAGCATTGCTATTTTGTTTACTGCTTTACAATTTGTGCAATTAAAAAAAGAGTGCAAAGTTTGCTAAAGACCCTATTCACCCCACTTCTTGGGTCATTTTTTTGGAAATAATTGGTATCAGAGCTCGGATTCTCTGAAGACTTAATTGTTGAGAAAAACAATCAAATGGAAAACTTTATTGGTGAAAGGAACTCTACTAATAGACCTCTATTGTTCAATGGAATGATTACAAATATTGGAAAAGGAAGAATGGAAATCTATTTAGAATGTTTGGATCGCATGTTATGAGAAGTAGTCGAAGATGGCCCATATACTCCTATGAAAAGGGACAAAGATACTATAGTCCCAAAGCCCAAAAGTGAGTGGGATGAAAATGATCGGAAATTAGTTCAAATGAACTCTTAAGGCCATGAACACTCTATTTTGTGCTCTCGATCGCAATGAATTCAATAGAGTATCTTCTTGCGCAGGCCCGGTCCTGCCTATAGGCGAAGTAGGCTGTAGCCTAGGGCCTCCAAATAAATAGGGCCTCCGAGGATCCACGTAACCTGTAAAGGGCCTGAGCGCCTGGCCCAATACCCATACGATTTCGCCGCTGTCGCGTTCCGCGTAGGGCCTCCGCATGCGGAAGTGTGGAAAGCGGTTCCGCGCAGGGCCTCCGTGTTCGGAATTCGGAGCTCAGACTCGGAAGTACGAAATAGGGCCTCCGCGTACGGAAACGTGGTTTCGCGCTCGTACGTGCGGGACGCGGTTCCGAGCTCGTGCGTGCGGAACGCGGCCCTGCTTTCGGCTTCCGTGCATTTTCGCCTTTTGGTTTTTCCGCCTTTGCGCGTCCCTTCGTCTCCCGTTCCGTCCATTCATATTCTTTTTTTAAATGGTAAAAATTTACGTCACCTCATTTCTTTATAATCTTTCATTTTTTAATTCCGAAAATACATCAAATAAAATTTTCTAAGTAACTATTACAGCAGTCTCTCTTCTCCTTCTCTCTCAGTGCTCTCTCTCTCACTGCACTCTCTCTTTCTCAGTTGCTCTCCTAGTCTCCTCTAATCTCTCTCTCCGTGGTCTCTCTCACCGCTCCTCTCTCTGTTCTCTCTCGCCTTCAGCTTGCTAGTTGCACACTTTAAACTTGCAGGTACTGTTTTCATCGATCCCTCCATTTTGAATTCTTAATGGGTATTTGAGATCTATTTTGGGTGTTTAGTATTTTATTTCAAAAAAGATAATAAAAAGTAAAAAATTTAATAAAATATGAAAAAATTATAAATTTATAAAAAAAATATTGTGATTAATTATTTTCCTCATTTCACATTAATCTACATAACTAAAAACATCAATCTCAAATTGTGATGGGTGTTTGGATAATGAACCATTGAACCCTATAAAATATGATATTTTTTAGATAACATATTATAGTTTTTTTTTGCCCTGTTTGTTAAGATGGAGAATCAACTAGATGACTTCTTTTAGAATAAGTACATTGTAATGTAATATTTAAATGTATACAAAATTTTAAATTTTTTAAGTGCTTAATTTCATCTATGGGACAAACTTAATTATTTAACACAATATTTTGACGGTAAACCATGTTCAGATCTGCTTTATTAAACACAATATTTAGTGTTTTAGGGTTTTAAATTGTTTTGAAAAGATATAAGTTGTTTCAAAATACATATAACATTTGATTAAAAAGTAAAAAAAAAAACTTTTAGACGGTAATTTCAAAAAATGGCTGAAATGCACTACTTTCTACCGACTTCAGCCAAAATTTAGGCTTGCTGGAGTAATTTAAATATTTTAAAAAGAATACAGATATTTTGATGCTGAATAAGCTTAAAGTAAGAAATTTTGAATTTTAACTTTAGATTTTTGTAGTTCACATGTACTGTGAAGAACTGAAGATTCATAAATTTTACTTATGTGCTAACTATCGAATTTGCAATAATGTAAAAACTTTTAGAAATCATTAGTTTGTGCAGTACTAAATCAATTAGCGGGCCCATCTCATATGTGTAGAATTTATAGGTTTTTAAACTAAAAACGATCTCTGCACACCCCATGGTTCCATATTAAATAAGCTCCTGATATATGCTCAATTCACTATTCATCACATTGGTTTTGTTATCCGGTTCTAAGACTACAGAAGAAATAAAGAATACCACATCTAACCATCTAGGCCCAAATGCATATAATATAAGTATATTAACTGAAGCAACAATGGAACAAGTTAGTTAAACAGAAACCTACCTAACATAGTAACATGCTTTCAAGAATTCAAGGCCAAGGTATTAGATAAGTGTTCATTCCAACCACATTTGATTAAATTTGTTGTGCATCCAAAAGTTTAACTGTCTAGTACTTTGCAGACCTTGTTTATCAAACTCTTCAAAAAGATATGTTATTAAATAAATTTGAAGACAATATAAATAGGTAGAGTGTAAATGTGTAATGTGAGGAAGTTTATATAAAAATAGACAAATACAATAGTTGTGTAGATTGTTCTTTGATTTAATTAAACCATTCAATGGCATATTTTTTATTCCATAATTTATATTTGAATTTATATTTGCAGTGACCCAGTGAAATTGATTCTGCGACTGTGATTAATTTTGTGTGGGCGGGGCAGGGCGGGGCGGCGCGCGTGTGATTATTTCCAACTGCTTCTAGTTTATTCGCAAATAAAATCAGGTTTTATTGTTCTTTAATTTTGATTATTTATCTGTTAATTTTTTATTAGTTATTTCTATTATTATGTCTACTAGAAAATATCCTTCTGGACATGAAAAAAGAAAAAGACAAAAACAAGTTCAAGAATTGATTCAATCTCAAGCGGGATCTCTTAATAAATATTTTAGCAAAAGTAAACAAAATGAAAGTTCAATTGAAGATTTAGTTAATGATGAACATAATAATAACGAAGAAACTATTAATGAACATAATGATATTAACTTGGTGAATGAAGAAGATATGGATAAGATTGATAATGAAAATAAGAATGAGAGTGAAGAAAATAAAAATTTCAATGAACATTTAAATATTTATGATCCTGATAATTGGAAAAATATAAATATTGACCAAAATTTGAGAGACATATTGGTAAAAAGAGTTCCCATAAGAGATAATGATATTAACTTTCCTAAAGATTCAAATAATAGACATTTTTTTATCACACAATATATTCGATATTTACCAAATGGAGAAAAACAGGATAGAATATGGCTAATTTACTCAGTTGCTTTGGATAAAATATTTTGTTTTTGTTGTAAGTTGTTTAAATAAGATGGACTCAATTATCAATTGGCAAATGAAGGAATTAATGATTGGAAAAATGTTAGTAATAGACTTAAAAGTCATGAATCTAGTAACGACCATATTACTAACCTGAGAAAATGGATGGAATTGAAAATAAGATTGGAAAAAAATGAAACAATTGATAAAATTAGACAAGAAGAAATGAATAAAGATAGAGAACATTGGAGACAAGTACTAATAAGAATAATTGGTGTTGGGAAAACTCTTGTTAAAAACAATTTGGCATTTCGTGGAGACAATGAAAAGATTTATGAACAAAGTAATGGAAATTTTTTATCTTTTAATGAAATGATCGCCGAATATGACCCTATAATGCAAGAACACGTTCGACGTATTCAAGATAAAGAAATTCAATACCACTATCTTGGTCATAAAATTCAAAATGAATTAATACTTTTGTTAGCGGGTGAGATAAAGAATGAAATAATTAAAAGGATTAAAGAATCAAAATACTTTTCGATCATACTTGATTATACTCCAGATATAAGTCATGAAGAACAAATGTCTATCATGGTACGTTGTGTGGATATTTCAAGAAGTCCAATAAAAGTAGAAGAGTTTTTCTTAGGATTTTTAAAGGTAGATGATACATCGGGACAATGGCTTTTTAATGAACTTATAGATATTCTAAAAACTCTTGAACTTAATATTGATGATATGAGGGGATAAGGATATGATAATGGTTCTAATATGAAAGGGAAAAATAAAGGAGTACAAAATATGATAATACAAATAAATCCTAAAGCATTCTATACACCGTGTGGTTGTCATAGTCTTAACTTGGCACTTTGTGATATGGTAAATTCTTGTTTTCAAGGTAAAATATTTTTTGGAATTATACAACGTATATATAATGTATTTTCATCTTCTACAAAGCGATGGGCAGTTTTTAAAACTTATGTTAAAGGTATCACGGTTAAGCCATTATCACAAACACGTTGGGAAAGTCAAATTGAAAGTGTAGAAGCAATTAGGTTCCAAGCTCTACAAATTAGAGATGCTTTAATTGACTTACCGAACACTTGTGAAGATCCTAAGATAAAGAGTGATGCTGAAGACTTAGCAACATTAAAAATTGAAAATTTTGAATTCTTATTTGGTATAATATATTGTTTGCTGTTAATAATACTAGCAAAATTTTATAAGCAAAAGACATGAATATTAACGTTGCTTTAAATGCTTTAAAAAGACTCATTTCTTTTTTTGAAACTCAAAGAGAAAGTGGATTTGAATCTGCCATGATTGATCCTAAAGAGATGGCTAGAGAAATGGAAATTGAACCTATATTTCATGAAAAACGTATCATTCGTACGAAAAAATATTTTGATGAAAACGCAAGTGACAAGATAACACAATCACCTGAAGAATCTTTTAGAGTAAATTACTTCTTACATATAATTGATCAAACTCTTATGTCACTTAAGACTAGATTTGAACAATTTCAAAGATATGAAGATACTTTTGGATTTTTGTTTGATTTGAAAAAGTTAAATTCTTTAGATGATGATAATTTGAAAAGTTCTTATAATAAGCTTGAAGATTTTCTAAGACATGATATGATTTCTGATATTGATGGAAGTGACTTATTTTCAGAATTACAACGTTTGAAAGATGGACTACCAAAAGAAGTAAAAGAAACAATTGACATGTTAAATTATATAAAAAGAATGAATTGTTGTTTTCCAAATGTATGGATTGTTTATAGAATAATGTTGACTATACCAGTTACAGTTGTGTCTGCAGAAAGAAGTTTTTCAAAGTTAAAATTGATAAAATCTTATTTTCGGTCTATAATTTCATAAGAAAGATTGAATGGATTAGCTATCTTATCCATTGAAAAAAATATGTTAAAAGAACTTGAATATAGTAATTTAATTAATAATTTTGCATGTCAAAATCCGAGAAGAATAAATTTTAAATAATATTTTGTTATAAATTTGATTTTTATATTTTATTTGGATATTTTACACTTTATAAAGAAAATATATAATTTTTTTTTGTGAGTGTATATAAAGGCAATGGGCCCTATTTTAAGAGTCCGCCTAAGGCCTCTCAAATGTCAGGGCCGGCCCTGTTCTTGGGTATCGGCAAAAGAAATATTTGACAAACTTGAAGTGACTCACGAGTGCACTATTCAAGTGGAGAAATAAAAAATCAATATGGTTGTCCACTCATATGAGCTTTTACAAATGAAAAATGACGAGTCCATTTCTGAAATATTTACTAGATTTACTAATATTATAAATGGACTTAAATCTTATAGAATGAGCTATACAAATGAGGACAATCTGAGCAAAATTCTCAGGTCTTTTCCAAGGGTCTGGGAGACAAAAGTCACCGCAATTCAAGAAGCAAAAGATCTTGAGACACTAAGCTTAGATGAATTCTTGGGTTCCCTCGTGACCCATGAGATCACCATAAAAGGGCACGAAGAAGAATATAAACTAAAGAAACAAAGCTTATGTAGAAAGCGATGATGACTATGAGGAAGAAAATGAGAGTGATGATGATGAGGAAATTTCTATGATCACTAGAAGGGTTAGAAGTATGAAAAGGAAAAGAAGAGCCTTTGGAAAGAAACCATAAAAAAAGGATGGTTTCAAAAGAGATACAAGCAAGAAGGAGCTGATCATTTGCTTCGGTGTAAGAAACCCGGTCATATCAGGTCTAAATGTCCTCTACAAAGGAAAGAAAACAAAAACTTCAAAAAGAAAGCAATGACGGCCTTTTGGAACGATTCAGATGAAAGTGAAAATGATGAAGAGCCATGTGAAAGTGAAACACCTAGCTTCTGTTTTATGGCTCACAATGAGGTAATTTCTTCTCCTACTTGCTCATTTGATGAATCTTCTAATATTGATGAATTTCATGATTTAATTGATGAACTATACATTGGACTCAAAATCAAGGGAAAAAAATTTGGCTCGCAAAAAGGAAATTTCCTCCATTACAAATGAAAAATCGAAATTTCAAAATGAGTTTTTTAAACATGAAAATGAGGAACTTACCTTGGAAATCCATTTCCATGTGGAACGTGAGTTAGAAAATAAGGGGCTAAGAAAAGAAAATTAGATAAACTATCTTCATCACCTCAAGTCCCAATCAAGCTCAAAAATGAAAATAAGATATTGAAAGAAAAGATTGAGGACTTGACTTCTTGAAAAATTACTCTTGCAAAGAAAAATCTGGATATGATGTTGAGAAATTAAAGATGTATCTTTAACAAAGAAGGTTTGAGATATAATCCCGGAACAAGGAAAACATTTTATAATAACTTTTTTTTGTAAATGCATCATCTTCTAGCTCTCCCTAAAACATATACAATAGTTGTGGAGATTTGGGCCACACTCCTTATCCTTGCCCAAAGGTAAAGAAAAAGAATTTTACAAAATGGGTTTGGGTTTCCAAAGGATGTTTATCTTCAAAATCTAATGATGTTGGACCCAAAGAAGCATGTGACCAAAAGGTATTACATAAATTTGATTTTGTAGGTATCTTTGAAGCTATCTCCATGCAAGGACAAGTAGTTCCTTGAAAGTGGTTGCTCATGACATATGACGGGGGACGAATCAAAATTCATCTCTTTGTCACCAAAGATGGAGACAACTCGAAAGGAAAACTTGTGGGAATAGGTAATGTTGATAAGGATACTTCCCTATCCATTGAAAATGTTGTTCTTATTGATGGCTTGAAACATAACCTTCTTAGTATTAGTCAACTATGTGATATAGGATATAATGTTGTGTTTAAACCCAATCAATGTATTATTGAAAACATAAATGATCATAAAGTATTATTTGTTGCTCATAGATATGACAATGTTTATGTCATTGATATTGACAAACTTTCCCAACAAGATGTGAAATGCTTTGCTGTGTTGAATGAGCATAGTTGGTTATGGCATGCAAGCATGGATTTACTTTCAAAACTTTTAAAGCATGCCAATTTGGAAAATAAATCAAATCTTCTTTAAAAAAGAAAAAGGTGATTTCAACTTCTAGCTTGAATAGTTGCATCTAGATTTATTTGGTATTAGTAAAGTTGCAAGCTTAGGAGGAACATCATATGCTTCAGTGATTGTGGATGATTATTCTCGTTTTAATTGGGTGTTGTTTTAACACACAAAAATGATACATACACTACATTAACAAAATTCTGCAAAAGAGTTCATAACAAAAAGGGTTATGCTATCAACAATATTAGAAGGAATAGGGGTGGAAAATTTAACAATCAAGATATGAAAAGGCTTTGTGATGAGAATGGTTTTAGTCACAATTTTTCTGCCCCTAGGTGCCCGCAACAAAATGGAGTGGTGGAAAGGACAAATAAATCCCTCCAAGAGATGACTAGGACCATGTTAAATGAACATAGCCTACCTAAGTACTTCTGGGCCAAAGACACCAATACTGCATGCTACATCATCAATAGTCATTATTAGAAATAACTTAGACAATACTCCCTATGAACTTTGGAAGGATAGAAAACCAAATATTGAATACTTCAAGGTTTTTGGTTGTAAGTGCTTCATATTAAACACCAAGGATGACTTTGGAAAATTCGATTCAATGTTCGATGACGGCATCTTTTTTGGATATTCATCAATTAGTAAGGCATATAAGGTCTTCAATAAAAGAACTCTAAACATGGAAGAATCTATGCATGTTGTGTTTGAAGAAAATCCATTTGAAATCCTGGAAAAGAAAAGGAAGAAATTGTTAAGAATGAAAATATTCAGAATTTTTGTAAAAGGTAGAGTTTTGTAAAGGATCACCCAAAAGATCAAATTATTGGTGAATCTTCAAAGGGAATCACAACTAGGTCAAACTTAGAAAAGCAAGTAACAACATTGACTTGGTATCTCAAGTTGAACCCAAAAATTTTGAGGAAGTTGAAAATGATGAGTTTTGGATCAATGCTATGAAAGAACTCAAATCAGTTTGATCGAAATGATGTTTGGGAGCTTGTGCCCATGCCGAAAGAATGTTCCATAATTGGCACTAAATGGCTATTTAGAAATAAGAAAGATAAAATACGAAATTAGGTAAGAAACAAAGCTAGATTGGTAGCTCAAAGTGACAATCCAGAAGAAGGAATATATTATGATGAAACCTTTGCACCAATAGCTAGATTAGAAGCCATAAGGATGTTGCTTGCATTCCTATGTTTCAAAACAAGCTTTTCCAAATAGATGAGAAAAGTGCATTTCTAAATGGGTTCATATAAAAAAAGTTCTATGCAAAACAACAGGCCAATTTTGAAAATCATGTTTACAAAATAACGAAAGCTTTATTTGGTTTGAAACAAGCACTCCGAGTTTGGTATGATAAACTAAGTGGTTTTCTAATTTAAAAAGATTTTACTAGAGGAAAAAGTGATACCACTTTATTTATAAAAAAAAAAAAGATGATTTACTTATTGTGCAAATGTATGTAGATGATATCATTTTTGGGTCTACAAATAAAAATCTTTGTAATGAATTTGCCAAAACCATGCATAGTGAATTTGAGATGAGCGTGATGGGTGAACTTACATTCTTCAGTCTACAAATCAAACAAACTTGTGAAGACATATTCATCAATCAATCAAAATATGTAAAAGACATTCTCAAGAAATTTGGCATGCATTAAAGTAAAGTGATAGAGACTCCTCTGAACACATTGACTAAACTTGACAAGGATGAAAGTGGTAAGCCTATTGATGTGAAAATTTATGGTGGCATGATTGGTATTTGTTATATTTAACTGCTAGTGTTGTACCCCACCCCGCCAGGGCCCAAGATGTAAACTGGTGGAACAATTTATTTATTTTTCGTTCTGTAGCACTGAGCACTCATCTTAGTGGAAGTCTCAAACAACATGGGATTTTGTTATTTTTTACTCAAAAGTTCAGACATAACATTCGACAGTCTTAGACCCAACCATCACACGACCGATTAAATTCCCATGCAGCTGGAGGGGTCACAACGGTCCCGCTTAGGCCCCAGCTCTAATAAACAAAACCCACTTAACACCGTGGTATGAGGATACACCACTGGTCATACTGCAGTCTATAACTTTTATTTCCATTAATTCTTAAAGCCCATGATAAAATATCACACATGCTCTTTATGTGAAATCAAACATGTACCATAACACTCACCTTAACTAATAACAAATTCCCATCAAAATTGAACATAAGAAATGAAGTAGTTTTATTACATGTCTACTGTGCCTCAAACGGACACCATAAGAGGTTTATTACAATACAAGAGTTTGTAAAAACAATATCCAAATACAACATAAAAAATCCGAACAACATGTGTTGTGCAAATTTTAAATTCATAACTCGCAAGCGCACGAAACATTTAAATAGTATAACGTTAAGAGTGCGAGGTCGACCCCACAAAGAAACAACAAAATATATGAAATTAAAACATCATGATTTAAAAAAATATAGATCTTTAGAAATAACCTAAATATGAAAATCAAGTTCTAATTTTTACAAATATAACTTCAAATTAGTTGCATTCTAGTTCTAAGAAACTAATCTAAAAAATTAAAGCATCGTCTAAATCTAAAATTTAACCAATTAATCCAATTCCATTAAAGTAATGGCACAGATCTAGAATTTATAAATAATCTCCAACCAGTTTAAGAGAACAAAATTAAAATGCAATCAAATCAATCTCAACGTAGTTCAAAAGAATTTGAGAGAATAAGAAAAGAATAAAGAATTTAATAAAAATAATGAAATATTCACATAATGTACAATGGAATTGAGATAAGTATTTATTGCATTCTATCCTATTTAATGATAAAATCATGGCCTAGACAATGAAATCTTCAAGAATTATCAAATACATATTTAAATTTACCATTTATTAAAACACCAATTAAAAATATTATGGCTTCCATTAAACAAGAAATTCCCAATTCAAGCCTTAGGCTTGGGCAAAAATTTATACTTGTCTTTCCAGATCTAAAAGATGTTGTTCTTAAAAAGAACCTTAGATTGGGAAAATCAAGTTCCATTAATCATAAAAGGGGTTCTGTTTTTCCTTGAAAATTATCAAAATAACTTCTAACATAACATTTATAAGAGAAATTAAAATAAAAATTCAAACTATCATTACACGATATTCAATAATTGGAAATCCATACATCTAAAATAAGCTATTATGAATTTTATACAATTAAATCAAAATATGGAATTACAATGCTTTTGGAGTTTTTCATCAAAGAGAGAAAACAGAAGAAGTTACAAATTAAATTCGAAAAGTTCTTTCTTCTCTAAACTCTTCAGCCTCTAATCTTCATTGTTCTTTCAATCCTTGCTCAAATTCGAAATTCACTGTGCATTGCACCCATATTAATAGTTTCCAATGGAGAGAACTAAATCCAGCATCAGACTAATTTTGGGATTGCAAAAATCCATTCGTATGACACATGCGCATGGGAGAGTGAAAAATCTAATTAAGATTTGGATTTTATCTTTTGCTGACTCATCCCATTTCAAATCCCAACTTTTTCTCTTTTTTTCTAGCCTCGCACAGTTGTTCCTTGTATAATATGTGCATAACACATTCTCCATTTAGCACCATATGATTTTTGCACATGGAATTTGGAGAAGTTTTCTCCACAAGTTTCTCTTCCATGATTTTCTCAATTTTTTCTCCAAAAATAATCCAATCCCATCTCTCCAACTCACATGGTCGAATGTCGCAATGCCTCTCACGATTTTGATTTAGTTTGCATGAATTTGGAGATGGATTTTTGACATTCAGTGGGTCCCACTTTAATTCTGCTTGCCACATCATCAGTTTTGCAATTAGACAATTTTGACTAAGTCTGGCTCATTCGAATTCACTGGGCTTTCGCCCATGGATTTTGACTTCAATTGAACTTGGACATCAGATTTGGATTAGATTAGTGGGCCCATTTTTGTGTTTATAAATTTCTACCACCTTTACAATTTAACACAGTCTAAAAATTATTATTATAATTCAAACTCTCATACCCAGATCTGAATTATAATAGTTTACATTAATTCCAAAATCAAATTAGGTGGTAAAAATTACAAACTTTTCAAAAATAGAACTATGGCCCACTTTTTTGCATTTTTCTTTATTTTAATTCCTTTTTATTGTATTTTTCAGAATACACTGTAAAACTCACAAATAACATTAAACGTATCTAATATTTATGGAATAAAGAGTAACTAATCTAATATTAAAGGGTAAATGGAAATTTTACCGTGTTCATCAACAGGGAATATAATAGAGGGCCTCCACCCTACCGCAGCTAAGGATCATCTAGTCCTCCTCATTTGAGTTCCCCATAACGTAAGGGATGGGAGCTAAACAACCCAGCGAAGAGAGTACAACAAATAATACAACATATTATCATTATAAACATGTTATCACTCAACATTTTATGTACTCAGAAATCATGAAGTTTTTCCATGAGAACGTCTAACATAGTTATCTACAATGCATGCTCTCTCTTCTCAAAATGATATCCATGTCAATCGACTTCTGCAGTGCACTCAGGTCGCGAATACGTCCCACACAAACGACCTTGTTACCGGTCCAGGTGCTCCACACAACACGTATATACACCCTACACTGTGGTTATTCACAACCTAGTGTTGCACCTAGCGTGTGAGGTAATTTGATATGCGCAATAGATCAGTCAAATGCACATCAATGTATGGATTAAATCCTCATTCAACCCATAATATTTTACATAATCATGATAAACTCTCATTTAGCTAACATTGATTCCCAAGTCCACCCACATGGAATCTTACAATAGTAAATCAACAGTGGTGTTAAACAATACAATGATGAAAGATAACTCAGTACACTTAGTTCAATTCCCACAATAGGGGTATTTAAAATACAATATGTAATGATTGTAAATTAAAACACAAAATAAAGAAGGCTATATATGTTTCCTTTACTGTCCTCGCCAGTCGGGTACATCTACCCTTTTATCTATCTCTTACCGTGTAAATACTTCAATCCTGCATTACACGTTATACACCAATATACAAACAACATGTGTTCTCATCGGAACCACAGGTTGGAAATGGATCTATCATAAGATCTCCAACTATTTAACTGGTTAGCCTCTAGGCACATAGATGGGTTCCATACTTCGTTTTAAGATGGTTAGGCCTCGGCATCCCGCACACTCTCATGTTCATGTTTCATATATAGAAACACACATCTCATCCCGTTATGTGTGAACAGTGTCGGTATCACGTTCTGGTCCCGTTCACATATTTTTCGTCAATATAATAACCACGGACCCCCATTTATTGCCGTACGACTAATGGTATAGAATATCAGGTTTTAAATGCAAATATGTAATGCACTTTAAAATAACATAGTGTGGTTGAATTTCCTTACCTTAAATTGGATAGAGTTTGGGTTGAACTGTAAAGCATTAAAACTAAGTAAATAAAATGTATGATAATAACAACGTGAATACAAATCCATCTCTTATATTTTCTCCTTTTAGTCCCCCTTTAGCGAGAAAGTCAAGACGTACAAGTGTACGTTGAAGAGTAAAAGCTCAGTGACAATGCGTGCAATAATACACGCTAAATAATAAAAGCATCCAAATAGAAACAAAATTGGAAAAAAAAAAGGTAAAATAACACTGGATACTTGGTGTTTTAAGAAGAGTTGGCATTCAAAACACAATGAAAATAAAATTCAGTGCCCGTATCGTATTATCAACGGGTGATCGTTACCGCGATGTATTAAGATTGTCCTAGTCAAATAAAGAATAAAAGCAATTGATATCAACAGCTAAGTTACACATCATTCTACACGTTGCACTAGCCTAGTTCGGAACAAATTGTTAGTCACTAGAATTTGTTCATTACTCAGATGACAAACAGACTAAGAGGTCTGCAGATGGAGACGTTCTGTAAGTACCAGGTGTACAGGCCTCTGAGACGTTCCAAATGGGTGTTCGCGACTCTAGAGCTTACCCCTCGGGACAAAAGTCCGAGAATGGACCTAGTTTGTATGCGACACCTACAAAAACATAGAGTGTTGCACGTTTCCTAAGATAGATAGAATGTTTGGCCAAGTACCCTAAGTAAAAATGCAATATTTAAAGATTACAAGACTTAAAATAACCAAGAAATCGGTCAAATACATAATTTTTAATCAAAACAAATCATTTTTACAATTTTCCAAAATTTTCCATCAAAATTACCATTTTACCCCTGGCACTATTAAAAGATAGTCCAAAATTCACCGGAATGTTCGACCTAAATCCTCCGTGGATTTTTCGATGGGTCGACTGTTCTCCACCTGTTGGAGCAACTTTCTATTTTTCGGGTATTTTCTTTGATGATTTTTCTAGAGAAAAAGAGAAGGAGTTTTTTTACCAAATTTTAACCATAGCTTCCTCTTAACATACTCTAAAAACTAAAAAATTAAACTGGGAAGAAAGCATACCGAGTATTCCAGAAAATCAACGCTAAAATCAATTCAAAAGAGCCTTCAGCTGTAGTTGTAGAAGTAGAAGCAGAAGAAAAAGAAGAATAGTGAAGAAGAAAACAGAAGAATGAAAGAGACAGAGCAAAAGCAGCGATGGATTTTTGATGTTTTAAACTGAATGAAAGCTTGTAGTTTTAGACTTCTGCTGGATTTCACCTGAAGCTTCCCAGCCCTTGGATTTCATTTGGTGAATCGAACGGCTGGGTTTCAAAGCTTCTGTTGATTTTCTTCCCTTTTTTCTTTTTTCTTTTTTCCTTTAATCCAATGAAATCCAAAATATCTGTAAATATCTGTTAAGAATCTGACAATTTCTTCGTCTCTAAGTTTTGCAATCTATGTCACTTCAGAAATTCCTTCTATAAAATCTGTCACCGCAGTCAAGTCAGGGATACGGAGTTTATTGAGGATGGTAACGTCATATTTTCATTTATTCTAAAAATTTCATTCTTTTTGCAAAAACCAATATTTTAACAAATGGACAACCTGTATTTACCGATTTTTGACGTTCTAATTCGAGCGTTTAAAATATCAAATTGAAAATCTAACAATGCCAAAGATTTTGTTAAAACACATATTCATTGTGATTCAAGTTTGCATATTTTCAGATCATGAGGTATTTGAAAATTAGGATTTTTAGATAATGCTCGTTAAAAAATCATTTCTCGGGAAACCGCCGTAAAAATCTGGAAATGCCACTGAGTATAATACTAAAAAACATAGATTGTGTGTGAATTTCAAGATTTGACTACATCAGAAGAGTGATTTCATACACTCGAATAGTTTTCAAGACACTATTCATGGGTTTTTCATATAAGACAAATAATATTGTGAAATGACTATTTTGCCTTCTGAATTTCAACAAGCAGGATCACTGAGCAAACGAGCTCAGATTGGATCAAACTTGAGCTTTTTGGAAAGCTCACTCAGCACTCTATAAGATTAACTGGTCACAAAGTATGGTTAATGGTTTAAAAATTTACTCATTGTTCTAAACAAGGGTCAGGGTCTCACAGCTAGTAGACCAGGCATCATGTTTAGTGTTTGTTTGTGTGCTCGTTTTTAATTACGTCCAAAAGAATTGTAATGACCTGACCCGTGATTTCAGATTTCGAGGAGATCTATGGATCTCTAATACTGCTAGTAATTGTTTCGAAGCGTAGATCGATGTGGGCTCCCCAACGAGCCCAAGTTCGCCTAAATCCTAGTCGGTGATGCAGAGAGGCATTTTGGTAATTTTAACTTTGGATTTTCTTTTTACATAAAAAACATAGAAATTCTACTTTAGGTTCCCCGAAATTCGCAGACACTTCCCGTTAGCTTAGATACACTTCAAGTTTTCAAAATCTGCACAAGTTTGCTCGAAGTTCAATATATATATATACACTTTAAGATATATTTCTTGAGTTTTTTATTCAACAAGTTTCTGTTTAAAATGGTTTCTAGTTTTCAATTAAATTAAATTTAATATGAAGATTTTTGGAAAAGGTGATTTTGGGAAAATAAATTTGAATATCTCCAAATATGTATGAAAAAAATTATTTCGGTATTCCATTCAAGTTGTTTTTATTAAACTAAAAATTTAGATTTCAAATTTTTACCTTGTTCTAAAATTTATTTTTGGTTAATTAAATTTTTCTAGGACCCACAATCCATAGAGAGACAAACCCATAAACCCGATTTTCCAACTCTTTCACTTTTGTTTCTAGCCTTTCATTCGACCCACCCCTCTTCCCATTTTGAAAATCCCAACCCAATCCTCTTTCGTTCCTCCCTCCTAAACCATCTTTCCCACCACCGACTCTATTACTGATTTCTTTCCCAAATCACTCCAAACGTTAGCCAAACCTCTCACCATCTCCCCAAATCGTCTCGAAACGACAACAAAAATCCCTCTCTCCAATTGACAGTAAAGTCTCTTACCTGAATCCCTCTCTTCATCTTTCCCTAAATCTCTTTCTCCTTTGAGATTTTGATCGAGACCCTCCTATCTTCAGCGAGGGATTTCTTAATCTCTCTCTCTCTTCTCTCTTCCTCATCTTGACTGAAGAAGAAGGCAGCGATGACCCCTCCTTGCAGCAGTTCTTCAGTTCGACCTCCCACTCTTTGGGCAGTCTTCCTCAGCTTTGGTTGGTGGCTGCATCTGGCATAACCAATGTTTTAAAAAGCAGACCATTTACCCAATCGTCTGAGAGAAGAAAGTTGGATTAAATAAGGTTCAACTCAGATCATTTACAGAATCGTTTAAAGAGAGAAAAGGTTGAGTTAAATAAAGTTCAATTGGGTCAAACTCGATCAAAACTGCGTCATCAATATAATATTAAAAAAATATTCTTGTTAGAAATTTTTACAGATAACTAGTAAAAATAGAAAAAGAGATTTTAAAGCTAGAATGATTTCGTTCACTTGGATTATCCTAACTCTAAAGTAGGCTTAATAGAGTGATTTTGTATCGTTAAGTTTGTAATCCATTAATCATGAAAATTACGAAGTGGGATTTCTCGAAAGTCAAAGTTTGGCCCAATCCGAGCTTGATAGCTCATTGATCCAACTCGTTGAAGTTAGAAGGACAAAATTGTAAATACTTGAATTTTATTTATTTAGAAATCAACCCTAAAAGTATTTCACTCTGGAAAACCACTCATTTGAGATATTTGAAATCTCAAATTCACACACACTCTATAGTTTTCAATTTCGAATCTAGCGGACTATTCCGTTCATTCTACTTTCACATATTTTAACCCCCTTGAACGACCACTTTGTAAAACTGATTTAACAAAAAATTAAGAAAAATAAAAAATTTACAGAAAAATACTCAGTATTCAATCTATGTTTTAACGAAAATATGTTTTTAGATTTTCAAAACGAGGTGTTAGACGTAAATGTGGACCGTCTTTTTAACATAAACACCTAAGCACATTCTATCGCTCAGATCGAGTGGCTTTTGACTTTAGAAAATTTTCATGAGGCGAATTTACCCAACATATTTCCAGAGTCACATTTACTCCAAAAGATACTTTAGATTTGGGTAAATTCTATAAAAAGGTCATTTTCGTTAAAATCATTGTGTTTTTGATATATATTTCTTTCAAACAATTTAAAGCCTTTTTTATTTTTAGTCCCAAACCCATCAGGCTAGTTAGATTAATCTGGTGAGGTCTTCTCTTACCCTAAATTTTGAAGATAGAGTTAAAAAGATAAAATAATAGACATTTATTAACTTATCCGATTAATCATCGACCTATGTTTTAGACATAGGTATTGTGGCATTGCTATTCCTCCACTGCATGAACATTTGCATTGTGTTATCAGATCTTCTTCCTCTGCTACTGCCTCTTCTTCTTCTACTTCTTTCAGTTCGTTCTTCTTCTTCCTTCTTCGTTTCTCTGCAACTTGTTCTGGGCAAAATTTTGGGACTGCTGAAATGTCTCTGGGAAGGTATAAAACATACCATTTCATTTAATTATAAGCTTTAAAAGAGATTAGGATCGAATTAGAGTAAAATTGGATAAGAAAAATGGAGTTATGAAAATATAAAAACCATGGCTTTCTCATGAATCAATCGATTTTCTCAGTCAAATTATTTCCATTTGATTTCGAAAATGTAGTAAATTACATGTAGAATACATCTGACTACTTGACGTTTAAAATTAGGCTTAAACACGTTCTCTATTTTGATATTCGAAATCCAGAATTTTGGATCATTTCTATGTTGGCGTGAGCTGTCAGAAGCCAAAGAAACAGAAAGTATAGATGTAGATAGATTTATAGAATCATTTAACTCCATGATTGTAGTATATACTAAAATAGGGTTGATAGGTTTGCCTATTTATTTGTACTCTCTCAATGTAATAGATTAAAAAATGAATAAAGAAAAGATTATTTAACATGCTATCAGAGCATTAGGCCTTCGATCCTTGGCATGGATCATCCTTGATTTCTTATCTGATTATTATTATTATTTTTTTTTTTTTTCCTTTTCTCTTCCTGCACGTCCCCAACGAAGGAAAAAAAAAAAACAACAAATCCGATCTCCGACGTTCAGATCAGACACACCCTTTCTTCAGCCGATCTTCGCTTCCCTGGCTGTTCTCCGCCGATCCGATCTGCCGCTCCAGATCTCCGCCGTTTCAGATCTGCAACTCCAGATCTGCGCCATTTCCGATCTGCAGCACCAGTTCGTCTCCTGTTCAGATCTTAAGTTCCAGATCTCCAGCCTCTCCGTCTGCCTCTGCTACCTCTCTTCCGATCGGGGGTTTTTTCGCCGGCGTCGCTTCGTTTCATTTATTTCAGCACCGCCGCCGTTCTCTGTATTGTTTTCCCCTAAACGACGAAGGAGATGAAGCAGCGCCGATCACAGCCTCAGCGCAGAGCAGAGCCTCCGCCGGAGAGTTCCAACCCCACGCACGTTTCCTACCGTGCCCAGCTTGCTGATTCTGCTCCTGCTCGCGCCACCGGCAACCATTGTCCGGCTCCGTGCTTCCACGCCAGAGACCATCGTTCGGCTCCGTGACCCTCTGCGAAGAGACCGAAACTGGAAACAGTTTTTTGACGCAGGTCTCCGACCGGCTCCGACATCAGATCTGCTTCCAGATCTGACGTGAAAAAAAAAAAAAAAAGGAAAAAAAAAGGAGCTATGACCGGTACAGACAGTGGCCCCTCCACTTCCATCCTCACCACTCTTACCGATCAAATGACTGAAGCACTCTCTAAAGTGCAGACCCCGACCCCGACCCCCGACAACTCCGCTACTGCAATCGGCATCAAGTTGGATGGATCCAACTACGCCCTTTGGTCCCAGGTTGTCGAGATGTACATCTCAGGCAAAGACAAACTGGGATTTATCAACGGTGAGTTTCCACCACCGCCGCCAACAGACCCATCTTTTCGAAAGTGGCGTACTGATAATGCCATTGTCAAAGGATGGTTGATTAACACTTTGGACCCGACCCTCATCGGCAATTTCATCCGCTTTCCCACTGCAAAATCTGTCTGGGATGCCATTGCTACAACCTATTTTGATGGCAGTGATACGTCCCAGGTCTATGAACTCCGGCGACGAGTGGCTCGCCTGAGACAAGCCGGCGGCTCCCTTGAGAAATTCTACACCGAGCTGCAAGGGCTCTGGCGAGAAATTGATTTCCGACGTCCGAACCCGATGGAATGCCCCACTGACATTCATCACTACAATAGTTTTCTCCAGGAGGATCGCGTCTACACCTTCCTCGACGGGCTCGATGACCGACTTGACAACATCCGCAGCGATGTCCTTCAGATGCGGCCCTTCCCTTCCATCGAGCAAGCCTATGCCCATGTTCGCCGAGAGGCTCTACGGCAGGCCGTTATGAGCGCTGGCGCTCCTGACATAGTATCTGGTGCTGTTCTGAACATCAAAGGGCTGCACCTAAGCCCCGCCCCCTCATCCTCTGGCGCGGTCTCTAGCCAGCACTCGGGACGACCCACTGTCACCCCTCGGTCACGACCTGGCAGACATACCCCTCTTGGACCAAAATGTTCCCATTGTGGCAATCACCGGCACACAAGTGACACTTGCTTTAAAAAGGTTGGCTACCCTGACTGGTGGTATGAACTGCAGGCAAAGAAAAAACAGGCCTTGGTGGGTTCTGATGCAAGCACGGGCACAATGGCTGTGGTGTCAGCCGACTCCCACCTTTCCATGATTCCCCAGGCCACTTCTCCAGTTGCCGGACCCGCCTCGGAGATAGGTAACGTTGGTTCATGTTTAGCTACCTCATCTTGTGCTGGTGATCGTGGTGCCTGGCTCCTTGACTCCGGCGCCACAGACCACATGACTTTTGCCGCTACAGATTTTACTACGCCATCTTCCCCGCGACGTACTAGTGTTGCCAATGCGAATGGTGTTGTCTCCCCGGTCACAGGGGCCGGATCTGTGTCTCTTTCACCTTCTCTCCAATTATCACATACATTACTTGTCCCATCGCTCTCGCATAAATTAATGTCTGTTAGTCAAGTTACTGCAGCATTAAATTGTGTTGTACTTATGTATCCTACTTTTTGTCTTCTTCAGGATATTCTCACCAAGGAGTTAATTGGGCGTGGTACTAATAGGGGGGGCCTCTACTACATGGACGACGTCCGCGTGGGTCATGCTTTTCACCTCCAGAGTGATGGGAAGGAACGCCAAATCTGGTTATGGCATCGACGTTTGGGGCATCCTAATTTTGGTTATCTGAAACATTTATTACCTGATCTTTTTTCTAATAAGGTGTTGTCGGATCTTAAATGTAATACCTGCATTTTAGCTAAAAGTCACCGTACATCATATTTGCCAAGTATGAATAAAAGCACTCTTCCATTTTCTCTCGTTCACTCTGATGTGTGGGGACCCTCTCCTATCTCTACGGGTTCGGGGGTCCGTTGGTTCGTTACTTTTATTGACGATTGTACTCGTATGGCATGGCTGTACTTGCTGAAACATAAGAATGACGTGTTCTCGGTCTTTGAATCCTTCCATGCGATGATCCAGACTCAGTTTTCAGCCAAACTCCAAGTTATCCGTTCTGACAATGGTGGTGAATTTGTCAATCAACGCTTTCGCACTTACTTCAACCACCATGGACTCATTCATGAGACATCTTGTCCTCAAACTCCTCAGCAAAACGGTGTCGTTGAGCGGAAGAACCGTCATATTCTGGAAACTGCACGAGCTCTTCTCCATGGATCTCATGTGCCGACCCGATACTGGCCTGATGCGGTATCCACCGCTGTCCATCTCCTTAACCGCCTTCCCTCTAAAGTCTTACATTTTAAGACTCCGCTCCAGGTCCTGGCATCCCATGCCTCCCTTCCCACAACTCTAATGCTCCCTCCCAGAGTCTTTGGATGTGTGGCTTATGTGCATCTTCATCAGAATCAGCGCACCAAACTGGATCCTTGTGCTCTACGATGCCTCTTCTTGGGCTACGGCGTGCACCAGAAGGGTTATAAGTGCTATCATCCCTCTACCCGCCGCCTCTATGTAACAATGGATGTCACCTTCCTGGAGTCCGACACCTTTTTCTCCGCCCCCAACTCTTCTCTTCAGGAGGAGATACAAGATGAAGAGCAGAATTGGTTGTACTTTGACTGGCCAAACAGTGGAGCAGTGGCCGATGCAGTACCACAATCAGAGCTCGTTGAGCCCACAAGACCTACAGTTGAGCTCTCACGGCTGGGTGAGCCTACAAAGCAGGATGCATCGTCAGAACATGACACGCCTTCAAGCCCCCCCTCTTCCTCAGTACCTGCAGACCCATCTCCTGAGAATATCCCTGAGGTAAGCACTCCTAACACAAATTCAAATATCAGTAACTTGCATACTCCTGCTGGATACACATTACCTTTCAGGAAAAATCGTGGCAAGCCACCGAAAAGATACTCTCCTGATGCTGAAGAGCGAAGATCAACGTATCCAATTGCCAACTACGTGTCTACTAGGAGATTAACTGAACCTCTCAGAGCCTTTGTCCACGTACTTTCCTCAAGTCAAGTTCCAGCTGGGATTCAGGAAGCCTTGTCTGATTCGAAATGGACTCAGGCAATAAAGGAAGAAATGGAGGCACTTCTAAAGAATGATACATGGACCTTAGTTCCATTACCGGAAGGGAAGAAAGCAGTAGGATGCAAATGGGTATTCTCCATCAAACACAAGGCAGATGGATCGATCGAAAGGTACAAAGCAAGATTGGTGGAAAAAGGCTATACACAAACATATGGGGTCGACTACCAAGAAACGTTTTCACCCGTTGCAAAACTGAGCACGGTTAGGATACTATTATCTCTTGCAGCCAACCTTGACCGGCCACTACTTCAATTTGATGTAAAGAATGCCTTTCTACACGGCGATCTTGAAGAAGTGTACATGGATCTGCCTCCAGGATACATGGCACCCACTGAGACCAAGGTTGTGTGCAAACTACAACGAGCACTATATGGACTGAAACAATCACCTCGAGCATGGTTTGGCCGGTTCAGTATGGCAATGAGGAAATACGGATTCAAGCAAAGCAACTCTGACCATACATTATTCATAAAACATAAGCTAGGCAAGGTAACTGTGTTGCTAGTTTATGTGGATGACATGATTATCTCAGGAGATGATGAAGAAGAAATATCGAGACTACAGAAGGAATTGGCCACCGAATTTGAGATGAAGAACTTGGGAGGACTCAAGTACTTTCTGGGAATTGAAGTTGCCAGGTCCAGACAAGGAACATTTCTTTCCCAAAGGAAGTATGTGTTGGACTTATTAACTGAGGCAGGAATGCTGGAGTGCAAGCCAGTGGATACCCCAATTGTTCAAAATCACAGACTTGGAGAATATTCAGATCAAGCACCAACAAACAAAGGGAGGTACCAAAAGGTAGTTGGCAAACTTATATCTCGTCCAGATATTGCATACGCTGTAAGCGTGGTTAGCCAATTCATGCATAATCCAAGTGAAGATCACATGGATGCTGTAATCCGGATACTACGATACTTGAAGTCTTCACCGGGAAAGGGTCTTATGTTTTCAAAGAATAGCCATTTAAATATTAATGGCTACACAGATGCAGACTGGGCTGGAAACATCTCAGACAGAAAATCTACTTCAGGTTATTTTATGTTTGTCGGTGGGAATCTTGTTACATGGAGGAGTAAAAAGCAAAAAGTGGTTGCACTTTCCAGTGCCGAAGCAGAATTCCGTGGAATGGCAAAAGGGCTTTGTGAACTACTTTGGATCAAGAGACTACTTACTGAACTTGGTTTCGCCCCGACTTCAGAAATGGATCTCTTTTGTGACAACAAAGCTGCTATTGCAATATCCCATGATCCTGTCCAACATGACCGCACAAAACATGTGGAAGTGGATCGACATTTTATCAAGGAGAACTTGGAAGGGAAAACAATTCGATTTCCATTTGTGAAGTCTGAAGACCAACTAGCAGATGTACTCACAAAGGCGGTATCAAGCAAAGAATTTCACAACTCACTTAACAAGTTGTGCATCAAAGACTTGTATGCATCAACTTGAGGAGGAGTGTTGGCGTGAGCTGTCAGAAGCCAAAGAAACAGAAAGTATAGATGTAGATAGATTTATAGAATCATTTAACTCCATGATTGTAGTATATACCAAAATAGGGTTGATAGGTTTGCCTATTTATTTGTACTCTCTCAATGTAATAGATTAAAAAATGAATAAAGAAAAGATTATTTAACATTCTATAGTTTCTGCAAACTGTCCAACTGAAGAAGATATGTCTCATAACCTGCCTCGAAAGTTCTGAAGTTACTATAGCAATTCTGAGTACTGTAGCAGTTCCGAAAAAACTGTGGCGTCGGAAGTTCTACAATTGTAGTAAGTTCCAAAGTAGAATTTGGACATTTAAAGGCTGAATTTTCGGACTTTCAGAAGAAACCTTGAGAAATTCTGAAGGACATAAATGTCATTTTCAAATTTATTTCCAAAAATTGCAAAAGATAGAATTTTGATTTCTTTTTTATAAAAATAAAAAGGGAATGATACTAACCACATCTAACTTGATGTATGTTTACTTTCGGCATTGTGTGTTTGTTCTTCTGCACCGTACCCTCTGGGCTTAATCTCAATACTCCCCGTGGCTATTACTCGGAGGAATACGAAACCAGGAACTGAGTAATTTTATTTATATTTCAGTACTGTACCCTCTGGGCTGAACTTTCAATACTTTTCGTGGTTAACCTCTGAAGAAATACGAGATCAGGTAATGAGTACTTTCATTTTCTTTTTATTGTATGTTTTGAATGGCTAACACTCCAACAAAACTTATGTAGGGCTAAAAATGTATTAATGGACTCACATCCATTATCCCATTTTTCTTTGGGAACAATAAACACTGAGGTTTGAGATATTTCGTAGATATTTTATTTAAAACAAATATTTATGCATTTTCATTTTTATAGATCTATCGCTAAACTTGCCGGACTTCGGTGAGGAGACTCAACTTTCTCTCTCTTTATGTTTTTGAAAACCTTTAACTCTAGGACAATACATGGGATCCATGTACATATAAAGATGGAAAAGAGTAAGTGGGACCAGAATGCGAGACCTGACATCGCTTACCTATAAGGGATTTATTTTTGTTCTATTGATAGAACGTAATCATGAAAATGTGTCAGGGAGCCAAGGCCTACTAGTCTATAAATGCAGTATAGAACCCATTTCTGTGTCTAGAGGTTAATAGGTTAAAATGAATTGGAAGAAGGGGCGAGTACTTCAGTACTCAATTCAAGTTGATATATATAAATGGTATGTTTTGCTAATTATTTGTGCAGGATTTGTAAAATTGGAATATTCTGGGTTTTGAGACCGGAGTTGCAAAATTGAATAAACGTTGGTATTCTCCAGTGCGAAACCCTATGTAAAAGGGCACATGGAGTGGTGTATGAACAATCATAGGTTGTGAACTGTCCCTAGGTTGTGGGAAGTTGTTAATGTTGGTATATGAGAATCTACTTTCACGCACTTGACCGTTGAGATGTTTTGACCATTGGGTCACTTAAACTCTTGCAAGATGCTGCATTTTGACCGTATCGGGACTTAATATAAATGAGGCTTAGTGAGGAACCTCAATTGAGATCAGGCTTAGTGGGAACCTTAGAATTGAAATTGCATGAATCTTATGAGGGACTACTTGTTGGAAAGAAAAAATGCAAATGGTAAAAGAATGGACCATTGTTAAATTCATGTCTCTCGATATTTGAAATGATATACCTGCATTATATTTTGAAAATGTTATTTTGTGATATATATTTATTCAACTCTCTTCACTGGGTTGTTAGCTCACGTCCATTACAAGGCAGGATGTGTTGCTGAGGAACCTCCACTGTTGACTTAGGATTTGGAATTTGGAAAATGATCATATTTCCCCGCGGATGGGAAATATATTTATATATTTTAATGTTGTTGAAATAATTATGCCTCTTGTGGCATTCCAAACCTAAGCATTATTAACCATTGTACCTTCGTATGCTACTCTGATATATGTTAATGTGATATTTTATTATGTGTGATTTGTGATTGTACGTAAGAGACTTATGTTATATGTTTGAGTTTGCGTGTGAAAACCATGTGTGACATTTTCTATTTGACAATAGATGAGCAAGCGTCAGAGGCCCATAGATTATAGCTAAGTATGGTTATGTATAAAAAAAATAAAATTAGTCACGTTTTAGGCCCACATTGGGTCAGGGCGTAACACCACCCTTATGATGTTATTAATTAAAAATTAGAGTGATTTGTAATTAAAAATAAAAATATATTTATGATTAAATATTGAAATTTAATGATTTAAAGAATTTGATATACTTGTTTTATGCTAATATCTAAAAATAAGAAAAATTATAAAAAATAGTCAATGTTAGAATATTAAAAATGTTATAAGTTATTATTTAGGGAAAGTATTGAGATTCATTGCTGACTCGAGAGATACTTAGAGAATTAAACTAGTGGACCCACTTAATTTAATGGATCTTTTACTAATTTAAAATAAATATTTTTTGAGTTTAGAATTTTTATCGTCTTAATTTAAATTCTAAGATGCTTAGAAAAGATGTGGTAATTAGAAAATATAAATCTAGACTTCTAAACTTAATAATAATAAGTTAAATTGAAGAGGGTTAGGTGGGTTCCCTTGGCCACCGTTCTTCATTATTATTATTAAATGTGATGCAATTAATAATGTTGCTGCCGTTGTTTTGAAGACAAAATGAGATGTGATATAGTTGTGGCGCTGGGAGTCTAACAATCCCAGAGTCCCACATCTACTAATGAGGGAAGGTGTTGCCTCAAGTGGGCTATAAAATGGGGCTAATGATAAATGAAAACTGAAAGTCCCTTGGGGTGCTAGAACACGAGTTCAAGATTGATCCTAGGGGGGTGAATAGGGCAATCCTAAATTCGTTGGTCCTTTAAAAGTTACTTGATTAATTAAACAAATTGTAGTGGATAAATAAAATTAATCAAGATGTGTTGTGTTATAATGAGAGTGCCCCAATTATAGATCAATCACACAACACAAGATGTATAGTGGTTAGGAGTAAATCCTCCTACATCCACTGATGGACTCACCTAACCTTGCACTATCCCAATTCACTATGTGGGGACTTACACTCTCACAAATAGAGTAGGAATTCCACTTATCTCAATTGATTGGGAATTTCACCCAATCCCCTAAGTTTTTAAAAGGTTCGACCAAACTCCGGTCTACATCCTTATCCCTCTATTTTTTAGAGTGGTTCCAGCTTCCTTGCCTTAATCCACTTCACAAGATGTTTAAAGAAAAAACAAACAGTAAGAAGCACTTGCCTTGTTTGAGCTCTCGTGACTAGATGATTTGTTTCTTGAAAATCTCCCAAAGTGATGTCGTTCGTTGATGAAGATGCGCCGTGTGTAGAGTAATCACTATCTATGGGAGATTGCTAGGATATGGATTTGTAAATTGATCAATTCAGATGATTGGATTTCAAATGATTCTCCTAAGTAAGGTGCTTAGAGAGGAGATGGGGAGAGCTTGGGATCTTTGGGGTTACCTTTAGATATGTCTAAGCAAAGCTCTAAGGTCTCCAAACAAAACTCAAATCAATTTGGAGAATATATAGGCAAACACAAAAATCCTAAATCTAGGTTGTCGATGGGTCAATTTGGTCGACAGGTTGGTACAGACATAGTGTCGTTGGAATGTGACCGTTGCAAATTAATTTCAGCTCAACAGATATAAAATGGTCACTACCCATGGGTTGGTCTCCTCGATGGGTCGATGTGACTTATGTTCGACATGTCGATATTGTTGATGGGTCTGTCCAGATTATCAAAGAGCAGCATAAAATGTAATACCCTGACCAAAATTAGGCCTAATTGTGTATTTTTGTGCAAATAATCATGTTTTGTTATCCGCCAATCATGAAGATTGCAGATTGATCTTTTTGAAAAGTCTAAGTTTTACTAAATCCGAACTCGATAACTCTTGGATCCGACTCGTCGAAGTTAGATGGGCAAAACTGTTAATATCTAAACTTTCTTTGTTTTAGATTATGTTTTGGATAAACATCAAAGATAATGTTTTGGATAAACAACAAAGATAATGTTTTGGATAAACATCAAAGATAAGGTTTTGGATAAACATCATCTAAAAATTTTAGATAATGCTTATCCATTCATTCATTTACTTATAAAAAGGGATAGGCCATTTCTTCATTTAAACACTTTCTCTTTCTTATGCAATTTCTTTTCTCCCTCTCCTATGTTTTCCTCCGATTTCTACAAGTGACAGTTTTTGTGCGTTTTAGAGGGAAAGCCGAGAATCTGCCAAAAATCTCTCGAAGGGTATCAATTGCATCAGCTTTGAGGTAGGGAGTATGAACCTTATTGATATTCAGTTTTGTTGTTTTATCGTATATATATATATATATATATTGAGATTTTATCGATGTTTATTGCTTATTATTCATGTATTTGAGATTATACTATATGTATAGTTATTTTCTTTAAAGCCCTGACGGAAATGTGTTATTATGTTTATATGCGATTTGGGTATACGTGGAACGATGTGGGTATGGTCTTGATTAATAAAGGTTCTGGAATATTTTATGTTGAAAATTATTTGCCCCGAAGAACCGAGCCGGACCCGTCAACTTGATTGAATACCCTTTCACTGATATTATGTGATTAATTGTGTGAATGATGCATGAATTATGTATTTGCAATTATGAATAATGCATGTTGTTTGATTACATAACTTAAATGATTGGCCTCGTAGAGCTGTGTAGAGCGTAGTAGGATTTACTTTATGCCAGGATATGATTATTGGGTCTCGTGATATTTTAGGATCAAATAGATATGATCTTTGTGGATAAAGCGTATGATGACTGTCATTATACAACATGTATGATATTTATGATGGTGATGGTTGATAGGGTTTTTTGGAAGCCAAGTTTGTATTGTTGATTTTGGTTAGTGGGAAATAAGGCACGTTGACCTATTGTGAATTTTGGTGAATATTGACGTTGGTAGACGTCATATGAAAGATGATTTAGGGTGTGTATGACTCTGTGTTCATGGTAGGTCTGGGTGAGACCAATAGATCCAAAAGTCTTGTGGGCAGGTGAGGAGTAGGCAGGTGTCAGTTGGGCGGGCGAGGAACGTTGTCATGCTACTACAGTGCAAGGCTACCTCACTGTCATGTTCGGGTTAAGGTTGAGGTTATCACCATTCCGTACTGGAGAATATGAATAAGACACATAGCATTGATTTCTAGTACTCATGGATAGATAAATAGGTGGATTATGATAATAGCACATATGAGAGAAGTATGTAGTGGATAGAATATTTGGATTGAGATATATATGTTTGGACGTGCTAACTTTTAAACGGTATGTTTGACTGTTTGGCATACCATTATGCCATGTCACCTGTTTTGTGACAATTGTGTGCGTCCATATGTTATAGATGGACCCCTGTATATTGTATTACCGCATGATGGTTTGTATGTACTATTTATTGTTATACTTGTGCATATTATGGAATATGGATTTAATTCATACACTTTTTACTTTGGCACTTGTACCCCTACTGGGCTTATGATCTGTGGGCTAGTGAAGCTCACTCCCTAACAGTTTCAAGTATCAATTGGGAAGGGACAAAATCACTCATAGCGATGGCGACTCGATGCCGGGTCATGGACGACTTCAAGTTATTTTTAGCTGTACTTTCTTTCGAAATATTTTATCATCAAGAGTTGTAAAGCATATCAAGCTTATTGTAGTAATTAACTCTTGAGATATAGATAGTATATGTATTTCTATTGTGTTTATTTAAAAAAAAAAGTCACGCGACCGTCTCGAGGCTGGTCGTTACATAAAAATATAGAGCCTGCTCATCTATAACCTTGAAAATACTGATTGACATGTCTACCCATCGATGGGTCAGTCCTAGTACTCTTTATGAGTTGATGACCTCGATGTGTCTGTTTGAGAGTACCCCATAGTTCTAAGTCCATAACTCAACTTGACCCGAGTCGACATGTCGTGTGCATTTCCTCATCGAAGTGTCGGTGCACCGACGGATCTATCTCCCTTATCAGAGATCACCTGGATTTTACAGTCTATTCTTTCCAGAGACTCCAATAAACCAGTCAATGTATCGGTGACCTCGATAGGTCGGTCCTGTCTTTCACCAAGGGGTTGGTGAACTCAATACACTCGAACTGGTGGCAACCCCAAGTGACCGTGTGTTCATGTCAAAACCTTTGTCAATTCAAATATCGCTACGTGTGATTCGTTGGAACATGAACTTTTACCCATTTTCTTTATTTCTCCTTTATTTCTAGGAAAGGGGTTGAATATATTGAATAGATATTTTTATTTTTTATTGATCATTCAGGTCGATGAGTTAAACCAGATAGTTATATGAGTGAAACAAAACAACTTATAAATTTGCAGTAATAAAATGGATTCTCATTCCCTATGTACAAGAGTAAGGTGGAAGTAAACATAAGCAATAGAAAATGGTTTACCCCAAGATTGGTTCATGTCGAAGATCTCGACTAGTCTGCCTTGTCTGACCGATGGGTCGGTGGACTCGACTAGTCGAACTGATAGTTTGTCATTTTTCCAATGTTTATCCCATTTTGTTCTGTGATTGTCAAGGGTGCACTGAGGCTTAGTTATATTATTACCAAAATGTTCCACTAAGCCTAGGCAAGGTCACCTAAGGGTTTGGGTTCCACCCAAAGTCATCTTAGCCAATTTACCTGTGTGATTGCCATACACAAATGATGTTGAATCTTGCACTTGATCTTCCTTCTTGAGGCTCTTGATTCAAACTTCATCACTTGACTCTTGTTTCATTGGCTTCAACCTTTCGAGACAATGCTTCACTAAGTCAGGGAATTGACAAATAGGTGACTCGGCAAACCGGGGCACTAACAAAGACCCATTCTTCCGCTTTGTAGGGCTGGGTGGGATCATTTGAAATAAATTAAAATTTTAAAAGGGAAGGCCTCTATGGGCTATCCTAGATGAAAATTTAAATTTTTTATTTTTATTTTTAAATGAATTTATCAGTTCATAAAAGTTGTTTTTTATTGGCTTGCAGTTTTTGGTACACAAGTTTTTTAATAAATCCGGTCAAAGTTTGACAAGTTTTATTTGGGTTTAATTTCTAAACGGTTTTTAACAAAACCGAGTTGTCTACTAGTCGGTAGCGGTTGAACTGACGGTTCAACCATAGTTCGATCCAAGTTTGAAAACATTTGTCAGACGCCTGCAACACCTGTGGAACCCAGTCCCAGTCATCTTACTTCTACCATATGAAAGCACTTCCGGCCAGATCCTCTCCTTGGAAGCTGTCATCTGTGGATACTGCTCTTTTTCAGTCTTTAATTCATCTAATTTCTCCTTTCTATCTGAAATCTCAGACAACCATTCACGTTCTCTCCCTGGTTAGATCAGAACTCTATTCATCATATCCTCTTCTTCTTTTGATTGATCTCTACAGAGATACACACGTTCTATGTTGATGAGTCCTGCAAATATACCTTGTGACCTTGCTATTATCTTTTTGAAGTAATGACAAAACATACAACCTTGCACTTACTTGTTCCCACGAGAATTCCTGGCTCTGTCCCTATCAATGGGTCATAATTTGTTGTTCCCATTCCCATTCTTGTTCGTTAAGACAACAAATTATCATATAATTTTAATTTATATAGGTCCTAGCTGATATGCCTAACTTCAAGCAGAATCGTTCTCCTGTTCCTACCGATCCATGCTCTTATGGCTTTTGGAAATTAAGTTGGATTGTAATTAAAAATTCCACCCTGAGTATCATTTGTTAAACATTCCCTCTTGTTCAATGGTCAGTACACTTAACCTAAATTTAGTCTTGCAACAGAAAAGCCTTAACTTTATTACTCCCGTTCCTCTCAGATCTTCCTCTACTCCTCCCAGTCCCCACCTCTTCATTCAGGCACTTCCCTTCTCTGTTTCTCTCTGGATCTCTAACCCCTCTTGGTTTTCCCTATTATTTCAATTCACTCCCTTGTCTTTAATTTATTTTTATCTACTTATTGTTGTGTAAGTATTTTCTTATATGCTAGTCTTTTATCCCTCCAACCAACGCCTCATAACCTAAGAAGCACCGATACGGGGATACGACAAATTTTAAAAAACTAGGATACGGGTGCGGCGGGATACGCTGAATTAAAAAAAATTATTTATTTATATATATATATATATATAAATTCAGACATTTACAACAAACTAGGGTCACCTCGCCAATCAAGAGGAGACATCAATTGAATCATTCTAACCATCTATTAAATTGACTATTATGTGACCAGAAATTGGCTGAAAATGTTAAAAATATGTTGTATCAACTTAAATGCCTAGTACATGATTGAGTAGAATGCTAACCACATTGACCTTTCAATTGACATTGACTCGCAGTTCGATCACTGGTTCCAAATTGCATTAGGCAAATGGTAATTTAAAAATAATAACACGTACAGTGAGTCATGGGATCACTAATTATATAAAATAAATAGTTTAATTTAATTTCATGTAAAAATATTTTTTATAGGATGATTATATCCATTTAAAGTTGGTAAAAAATGGATTGTTCAATATGAAAACAATAATTCTTAAAATAAATTAAAGAATTTCAACATTATTATCTACTTTTAAGAATTCAAATCAAAATAATGTAAATTCTTATAAAAATAAATTTAATATATAAATTAATTAAACATATCTTATTTCAAACCTAGTATTACAATAAAAAATCCGGTCTAGAATCAGTTCAGAAATTGTGCAAAGAAAACCAATTCCAAGACGCTCCAATGAAGACACAAAACCCACAAACTGAAATAAAATTAGCATCAAATTGTCACAGAATATGAGGAATCCAAACCCAAACAGAAACAGAACCTAAGAAAAAAAGGGAAATTTAAAATACCCAAATGAACAAATATAGAAATCGAGACAATCCATTGAAAGTAAGTCCGACCACAAGATGCAAACAAAATACCTAGAAGATTCCCAACCCAATTGCCACAAATACACGGCAACGAATCAGAAACCTTTAAAGAATAAAAAGAAATTCAAACAACCTAGTAACCCACCTCCCACGGCGCGTTCCTTAGATGCCAAAAACAGGAAATTCAAGAGAACATAATCGAAGAAAATACGATGCCATTTAAGAAATTTCTGCAAGAAAGAAAGCCCATCAAGGAAAAGACGAAAAAAAAGGAAGAAATGAGGGAGAGGGAGGGAGAGGGGGTTATGGCGATGACTAGAGGAGAAGAAAATGAAAAATAGAGAAAACAGAAAGAGAGAGAGAAGAGAAATTCTCACCGGAGTTTGCGTCTCCTACCTTCAATCGTCTCTTTCTCTTCCATCGTTCTTTCCTCTTCAATCATCAATCTCTCTTTCCTCTTCTTATTAGGGTTCACAACCCCCTTTTAACCAAAAAAAAAATGCGTGTCCGGGGCTTGTCCAAGCGTGTTCGGGCTTAAACACACATGTCCGGGCGTATCCGAGTGACGTATCGGGGAGTATCCATATTTTAAAAAAAATATTTAATTAATTGGATACGTATTCGACACGTATCCGAGCCGTATCCGTGTCGAAAACGTATTCGATACGGATACTCTAGGGGTTTCAAAGTATCCGTGCTTCATAGTTGATAACGGTATAACCTGTTGTCATGCCTGCGGTGTGGAGTGGTGTGTCTTCCTGGTTATTACAAACGGTGATTACTTTAGGACTTAGACTAATTATCTTCATGCAACACCCATTCTTCTCTCTGTTCCCAAGACCCTTGATCGACCACTATCCAGCCTTCCCCTATGGAGAACAACAAAATGGGGTGGTTCTTTTCTTATTTGCTTTTAAATTACCACATGATGGGATCATTAATTTTCCTTACCCATGTAATTGTGGCTGTAATGTATCCAACCATTGTTGTTAATCGACCAAACATGTCTGTAGGCCTGTCCAAATTTCCAAGTTCTTGTATTCAGCCATGTTTACCGTCCCACCTTATTCTATGCCTTACTGTAAAACTCCCCTTTGACCAAATTTTTACCCCTTCCCCTCCTTTTTTGAAAACCCCTTGGATCATGGGGGTTTTCATAAAACCCTTGCCCCTCTTTACCTCTCTTTACCCCTTTTTGAACCTATGGAGCAAAAATATTTTAAAATAGTTTTTAATTGATGAATATTATTTAATAATTATGTTTCATAAAAAAATATTGTTTATATTATATGAATTTAATAAAAAATATTAATTCTAACAAATTTACACTGCCATGTTAAAATTAGTTGGAAAAAGAAAAAATTTACGAGTTCAGTAATCAACGAAGGAATACTATTGGAGACTTAACCCAGTAAGCTTTAGAGCCAATTCATTTTTCTGAGGGATATAAGTCAATCCATTTTTCTTTCTTAAGCGCATGAAGTCGTTCTGATCTCATTATTCTTCAATTTTAGTCATATTAGTGAGAATGCCATTAAATTTGAGTTAGTACATTTGAATTTATTTGGAATTTAGAAATCACTTTATGAAACTTACGATATGATTTAGGCCATTTTTGAATCGTTTAAGCCTTCATGCCTACCTGTTTTTGGTCAATTTATCCCAATAGTTCCCAAGTTGAGCCTCATTGAAAAATCAGCTTGTTTTATTGTTTAGCCATGTTTACTGTACCCAACTCCGGTTATTGAGTCTAAGACACATTAAAATATCTGTGACCTATTCTAAGAACTCAGAAAAGGTTAGAGATGACAAAAATTTGGATGGTACTCTAAAAAAAATGGAAAAAGAAAAAGAAAGGGAACATCCAAACATCAAAAGAAGATTGTGAAAGAAAAAAAAAATAGTTTGAAAAGTGCTGAAAAGAAAAAAAAATAGAGGAAGAAATATCTCGTCTTACATTTTGAAGACCTCTAACTTTTCTGATTCAAAATATTAAATATTTAGACTCTTTTGCCCATCTTTGATTTGACCCGATCCCAAGCCACGTTTCGTCCTATTAGGAAGCCCTAATGATCTTAAGTTGAAATATGATATTTTATGTGGAGAATAGAGGAAGGAAAATGATGGTGTATAAGTCAACGTTCTCAGGAAAGTGATATCTATTCATGAGATCTAATTATTTTCTTTGATATGTGTCGTCTTTCTAATAAATATGTGAGAAATTTAATTTGAATACATAAATTCCGCTCACATATACCTTTGAGAGAAAATAACCAAAACCTCTAAGCGTTAATTTTTCTGAGAAATATCTAATGAAGTTTGAAGTCAATGTGCGTTTTTCAAAATTGGTTACGAAAACTTGTGTCTATTTGGAAAAGGAAAATTGTTTTAATATTGGCTAAGCACACACTACACTTCGGATATAAGTTTTGTAAAATAAATTTTGGAATCATATGATGTCTAGATTTTGTAATACCCCACCCTACAAAGTCCCACATTACTAGTTGCATTGAAACTTCCCTGGCGTATAAGTAGTAGCCTTCTTCCTTCTAGTATGAGGCCTTTTGGGAGCAACAGTAGGTTGGCTCGCTAATTGAAAGCCTTGCGGGCTGTGTGGGAGGCCCAGAGTGGACAGTATCATGCTAGCGGGACGGGTCGTTACAAATGGTATCAGAACATGGTTCAACTCTCTTCCTGAGGGTGTGGGCTTGGTTGTTGTGTGTGCAGAGCCGGGGATGGGTCTGGCTTTAAGTGGGGTAGATTGTAATACCCCGCCCTACAAAGTCCCACATTGTTAGTTGCTTTGAAAATTCCCTGGTATATAAGTAGTAGCCTTCCTCCTTCTAGCTTTACGACATCCAAACCAACCACCTTTTACTTTCTGCATACTTATTTTCTGAAATTTTAATTTCTGTCATTTATTTTTCTTGCCAATCCATTTTTCAAGTTTATTTTATTTCACTTGAATGTTGTATTTTAGTTTTTAAATCTTTAATTCGTTTAATATGTATTTATTTCATGTATTTAAAACCTCCCTAACAATTTGATTAACTAGTTAAGATTTAATTTAATTAGGTTTTGATTTTGAGAACTTGAATTAGTGTCGAGATTGTTTATAAACTCTTTATTTAAAAAATATTTTAATTACTTTTAATCATTGTTCAAAAATTGTAGATCTATTTTAAATGGAGATTTTCATAACTTGAAAATATACTTTTAAGATTAAAAATTGATTTCTATCTTTGATTTAATTTTAAATCTTGGTTTTCTAAGAAACATAAAAATTGAAGCATGTGTATTTTGAATTTCATATATTTTGAATGTTTCCTTTAGGTTCGACCTCGCACTCAATTGCTGTACTATATATGGTTCGTACGCTTACGAGATTTACAAATTTAAAATATCAACAATACCGTTGCGCATTAATAGTTTTCCAACGGATAGAAAACTGAAATGGACGATTGGTCGTGCTTACGATCTGTCGTCATTCACGATTGGTCGTGTGGACAGTTTTTCAGTAAAATAGCTCTCCATTAAAATGGCCATATCTTGGGTTCCCGAACTCCGATTTTAGTGTTCTTGGGCTTTGTGAAAATCTCTTTCAATGATCTATCTAACCATGTGGTTTTACCAATTGATTAATTCATTTGACAGAGTGAAATAATCTCACAAGTCATGACATTTTGATAACCCATATTATTCCAAGATATGTTTAGGCTCCAAGGTTTTGGTCAATTTTCTCTAAGCTTGGTCTAATCTTACCAATATGGGTTCTAAGCCTAGGGAAGGTCATGTCACGGAGAGGGGTCGTGCGTCCGATGTATCGTGCTCTATACCAGATGATGGGTCACCGCTGGACGAATGGATCCTTGAGCCTTACTGTATTTTTCAGTGGGTATCCAACCCAGGCTCCAGGTGATTGATTATGAGGGCGATTGGTCGCTGCAATACCCAGACAAAAGGTCATCTGCATGATCGGTTGCCCGACACATGATTGTGAATGACAATCCAGATTTTATCTAAGCCTAGGGTGATTGATCTTATGCACGATTGGATCGGCCCTCTCCCAACAAAATGTATCATCCTGAGACAACTGGAGTTTGACAGACCATTCCACAGAACCTTCATTTTTCCTGGCAATTGATCACAATACCACAATTGGTCGCCTGATGTCCATGGATATTGATCGCCGACACGATGTGTCGCCCTGACAGTAAAATCATTGGTTTGAAACTTTAAGTTCATGTTCTGATTTGGTGTCAAACATCCACTAGGCTTATTATTTATCAGGATGTTCTCTTAGCCTAGGCAAGAGCATCCTAAGGTGTTGGGTAAAGTCATGTATGGCCAATTTACCTTTGTGATTGTCATACACATGTTGATGCTTAATTCTCCAACTTGATCTTCAGTCTTCACCACCACTTGAGTCTTGTATTCTTGCTTCAATTTTCCGAGGCAATGCTTTCCCTAAGTCATGAAATTGATAAATATGTGACTCGGCAAGCCGGGGCACTAACAAGTTGGCTTGAGACTTAAGCAAGGAAATTCAAAAATCATGGGATTGGGTTCGCATGGTCGAATTTTACTTATTGGTTAGGGTTTAATGCAATGCATTGTATGGATGGTTGGGATCTAAAGTTAAAATGGATGGATGATTGGATGAATGCATGATGACGTGGAGAGTTGACTCAGTGTGAAATTCGAATGGGATCTACTAGGATATGGGAAAATCGTGTGAGGTGGATAGAGGATAGATGACGATGTGTCGGTGACAAGTCAAATTTGAATGGATAGAGTTGGATTGTTGGGATTCCAAGTTAATTTAGATCTAGATGAATGGCTATGATTAAATGGGTTAAAATCTAATGGCTTTGCTAATGGAGGGATGGGATGAATTATATAAATGATAAGATTATGCATGGAGGGTTAAGATTCTATGGTTAATCTAGATGATAGATTAAATGGATGGCCTAGATCTAATATGATAGATGTATGCAATGAATTTGGAATGGTGGCTCTAGGGTTTTCCTAGTTTTATGAATGCAATGGATGGTCTGGATTAAAGGATGGCCAATGGATGGTGTGGATGATATGGAGAAAGACAAGGCTATGGGCGTCTCCACTTAGGGTTTACACAGCAAAATTCGAATTTGGCTTTGGAGCTATTGGATTTGAACTTGGACTTCTTGGACTTTGACCTGAGCACATGGACTTGGGCTTGCTGGACTTGGATTTCTCATTGGCCTGGCTCACTTTGTAAAATGCGCATGGGATACTTCACCTTGGCCTAATGTTTGACATTTGGAGGATAGCTTGGCCCATTTGAAGTGGATTTTTGGCCCATGGATTTGAAATTTCAGAGTCAGGCTCTCGAATTGCAGCTTCTTTCTTCCAGAATTAAATAATTAATCTACCACTTAAAATCTAAAAATATTGAATTAATCTAGACTCTCATACTTGGATCAGATTAATCAATTTACATTAAAAGTCCTAAAAGTGGTCAGAAATTAATTATTAAAATTCTAGGTCTTCCAATTCAAGCACATAACTTGCAATTTTCCACCGAATTTGATTGATTTCATGTATTTTCCAATTTTATCAACAAAACTAACAAGCAACATTAAATGTATGTGATATATATACAAAATTGAAGGTCAACTAGTCCAACTAATAGGGGTAAAAATGTCATTTTTCATGTCTCAACAACTAGCAAATGATCGTGCCCTAGCCTCCATAGTCGATCGTAACAGATCTCTCACCGGAATAGGCTGAAAAAAGGTTGCCTCTATCATCTGAGACCCTCCATCTGGTGGTTTTCAGTGATTTCTCAACTCATGTAAGGTTGTATTTTCTCTCATTTTGATTTTATCTTTGAAGGGTATTGGAAACCCACATGAAAATCGCAATGACAAAGTATCCATCTGATTTTGAGACTCCAGACAATGAGAAGATCCCATTGGTCCCTCTCCACCTCCCAAGAGGCAAGGATCTGAACCTGAGTTTGACTCTTCTAGTCAAAGGTTCCTTGAAGAACGCCTTCGAGTTTTTGAAGCTCGGCAGAATGAGAAATTCACTGCTTTGGAAGGAAAATTTGAAGCTATGGCAAGCTCTGTGAAGGAATCACTTCAGAGCATTCTCTCTACCATCTCCTACAGAAAGGATGACAATGTTCCCGTCAATCCTCTTCCCCTCTAGCTGGCCCTGCTTAGGATAGTTTTTTCCTTTTTTGTTGTTTGAAAAAAATATATGTTTTGGAATGTAATATTTTGTTGTAAATCTTATTGCATAGAATGATAATTTCCTTTATCAATGCAATGGTTTGGTGATTGATGCCATGATGTTTTCTCTCTCTCTCTCTCTCTCTCTGTCTCCATGTATGTTGTGTTCCATGATATTTTTTTTGTGTATTGAATGGTATCTTTTAAATATGGATGCATGGATGTATGGTTTGGCTATGGAGTTTGGAGAAGCACAACATATGTGCTTGATTAGCCTTTGTCAATTGATGACAAAATGGGGGAGCAAGTCGTAGAAGCTAAAGGCTTATGGGGGAGTAAAATCTTAGAAACTTGAAAGAAAGCTCGGAGTATAATGGTGGAGAAATTGCAAGCTTGGATTAGCTTGATAAAATAGAGAAATTGCAAGCTTGGATTAGCTTGTTAAATGGAGAAATTGCAAGCTTGGATTAGTTTGATAAAATGGAGAAATTGCAAGCTTTGATTAGCTTATTAAATGGAGAAATTGCAAGCTTGGATTAACTTATTAAATGGAGGAATTGCAAGCTTGGGTTAGCTTGATGTATGGGGGAGAAATATTTGAAAATACTTATTGAAGTATGGGGGAGTGTGAGTGTGAATGTGATAGAATGTTACGTCCATGGATACATATTTTATGTTTGGACTAACATCCCTGATATCTCTCTAGTGTTTGGTAGCTTGCTTGTGTTTACATGTATTTTTGACAATTAAGCAAGCTAAGCAAGAATTGAAGCAAGACTACTAGTCAGTGTTGTCATTTGAATGAATATGTAATTTGTATATTTTTTATGTCAAATGATGAATAATGGGGTTGGGTTGTCCATTGAGTATGTATTTGATTACCTTTTAGGTTTTGTCACGAATTGACAAAGGAGGAGATTGTTAGTGCCCCAGCTTACTGAGTCACCTGTTTGTCAAGTTCGTGACTTAGGTGAAGCAATGCCTTGAAGAGAGAAGCTCAAGACTCAAGATCTCAAGCGTTGGTTGAAGTATGAAGACCCAATGGGTTAACGTATATGGCAATCACAGATGGTAAGTGACCATAGATGGCCTTAGGTGGAACCCATACCTTAGGTTGACCTTGCCTAGGCTTAAAGATCACATCAGGATAATTAATCAAGCCTAATATGTGTTTGACACCAAACTGGAATCCAACTTGGAAATATGAATTCACTGTCAGAATGACACATCATGTCAGGCGATCATTCGCCAGGGACAACACAAGACTAATCGTAGTTTAGCGATATGTCGTGTGGAAAATCAAAGGTTCTGATTGGACTGGACTGTCAAACTCATATGGCTCAGGACAATACAATCACGGCCACGATCGATCGTCTAGAACTTGACGAGTCAATCTTGTAGGCGATATATCGTTGAAACAGGACATAGACTAGACTTGAACAAAGGCTTGGTAATACTGATCACAAACGATCAATTGGTTCCAAGATCTATCGTGTGTACAAGGCCGGAACAGATCGGCATCACGATCAATCGCCCTGGGCCTGGATGTTACAATTAGTTTTAGGTCGATCCATTCGCCAACCCGCGATCTGTCGCCACGATACATAGATGATCAGTTGTGTGGCGCAATCATCGCAGGTTACCGTTTTGTTATCATCACTGTACATTAAATGTTTAACGGTCGGGTTGGTGAAAAGCAATTCACACGAACAATCGATTGTGTGTTTCAGTGTTATGGATTTTTTCAGGCTTGCCTATAAATAGATCATTGTTTGGGGAGTTTTGGTTAGACTTCTATGCATTAAAGAGCCTCATCTACCAGTCCAAAACTCTCAAGACCAATGGCAAATCCATAGGCTTATTCTCTCTTGGCAATAAACTTGCAAACCATTCAAGAATCTAGTCGATATAAATTGAGATTAAGAGAGAAGGATTAAGCCATCTCTAGGATAGACATTGGACCTCACCAATGTCCTAGACACCCAAGGATTGTGGTTGTTCTATACGATGGGTATAGTTCAACGTTGGGATTGTACGAGCTCACATTGGGTGTGATTCAAGAAACACAACTTCATTTGCAAAGTTCTTCAAGTGCTTTTTAGTTAGATTTTTACTTTAAAAATCTTATATGATTATGAAGTGGATTAAAGAGATTGTGTTTCTCTTTAACCACTATAAAAAATAGTGGGATAGGAATTGGCTGAAAGTCCCAATCAATTGGATAGGTGGAAGTCTTATTTTATTGTGTTGGTGTAATTCCAATGCTTAGTGTATTTGGAGATACCCCAAGGTTGGATGAGTCTCAATAGTGGATATAGGTTGTTTAACCGAACCACTATAAATCTTGTGCATTGTCTCTTTCTGTAATTGATTGTTTATCGTACACATTGTATATCACACACACTTAATTAATTGATTTTTATACCTAAAAGAGGCATTAAAATTTGTGATTACCCTATTCACCCCCCTCTAGGGTTAGCACAAGGGAAATTTCATATGTGATTTATGTCATTCAAGAAACGAATAGCTGAAATTGGTTCTCGAGTTATTGTACTAGCCCTAACCTGAATACCCAGGGTGTCCGCTATCGATCGGTAGTGGTGATTGATTGCCACTGGGCGAGTGGGCGTGGTTAGAGTCCCACATTGAAAATGAGATGAATGTTGAGGGGGTTTATATGAGGCCACACTCCTCATACTTAGCACAATACGTTTTGGGCCTGCAGTTGAGCCAGACCCAATGCAAAGCCGTACGGAATGCAAAGCCGTGCGGGCCCCCGTGTGGGGCCTTGTGTTGGGCCGAGTTGAGTTGGATCGAGCACACCCAGGTTGGGCCGTAACAAATGGTATCAGAGCCTAAGTTCAACACTCAAACTGTGTGGGTCTTCCCCTGGAGTTATCACAGGGGTCAAAAATTCGGCCGAACCGAGATTTCTGTCGAATTTTCATATCGGCCAACATATCTCTCAAGTAAAAAAAAAGAAGAAAAAATTGGAAATCTCGGTGCCTTTTTTTTGAAAAAAAAATCATTTAAAAAAAAGACAACAAAGCTATTTTTCTAAAAAAAATAAAAAATATAATATTGGCCGATATCTAGGTAGATATTCGTCCGATATGGGCAAATATCGGCCCTGGCCCACAACCGATATTTAAAAAAAAATCGGCCGAATTTATTTTTTCTCTGACCGATACGATATGTATCGGCCTAGATTTATACCCCTGAGTTATCGAGCAGAGCCAAGGATGGATCTTTCCCCTAGATGGACGACTCGAGCCAAAGATGACTCTGGGCTTAAGGGGGGAGATTGTAATGGCCCCGACCTGGATGCCCTGTCGATCAATCGCCGTTGGGTGAGTGGATGTGGTTAGAGTCCCACATCGAAAATGAGATGAATGTTGAGGGGTTTTATATGAGGCCACACCCCTCATACTTAGAACAACGCGTTTTGGGCCTGCAGTTGAGCCAAGCCCAATGCAAAGTCGTACGAGCCCCTGTGTGGGCCCAAAGCGAACAATATTGTGTTGGGCCGAGTTGAGTTCGATCGGGCATGCCCGGGTTGGGTCGTGGCAATTATTTTTCCATATTTGAAAGAAAAAGTGAGAGTGGTTCCTAAAGCGTCCGTTGCATGGCGGATCGTGACTTGTCGGTGTCCCGGGTTCATCGCGGCGCAAGGCGTGACAAGAATCACATCTGGGTGCCGCAAAATTAATTTTTTGTTATTTGTTGGCACCATTGATGTAGTTTGGTATCCGAAAAACACATCATTTGATCTAATTAGTTATTCGGATGCAGACTATGCAGGTAGAAAGATAGATAGAAATCACTAGTGGAACCTGCTACTTCCTAGGACATTCCTTGGTATCATGGTTTAGCAAGAAGCAAAACTTTGTGGCTCTATCCAATGCGGAAGCTATATACATTACAGCCGCGAATTGTTGCGTACAAGTGTTGTATATAAAACAACAATTAGAGGACTTCAAGTTAGCCTATGACCATATACCCATTAGATGTGATAACACGAGTGCTATAAACATCTCCAAGACTCCCATTCAGCACTCTTGAACCAAAGACATTGAAATCAAATACCATTTTATTAAAGATCATGTGCAAATGGGACATGTTGTAATGACCCGACTATGGTCGGGCCATTTAATCGAGGAAAATTAATAGAGCTCAGAAAATTAGATGAATTATTTTTTGATGATTTTAAATTAATCTCTAACGACCCGACCCGGCCCTAATCATTTAGTCAAGGGGAATTAATGGAGCTCGAAAATTTAGACAATTTGTGTTAGCAATGATTTTAATTTCCACTAGCATCTTTAATTATTTTCATTAATAAAAACTACTTATTTAAAATTGGACTATTTGAATATTGTTTTACTTAAATTTATTAACTAATCTTTATTCTAAAAATCAAAATAATTGGGTTGATTAGGCTCAGTATTTTGATTTTTTTCTATGGAATCTAATTAATTCTCCAATTAATTTAAAAATCCAATTTATCACAATCAAAAGTTAAAATCATTGATAACACAAATTGTCTAAATTTCTGAGCTCCATTAATGCCCCTTGATTAAATGACTCGGGCCAAGTCGGGTCATTACATAATGCGTTTGCCTTGTGTGAAAAAAATGGGTTATTAATTAATTTGAGAATTAATTAGATTTTAAATTGGTTACTTTATCAAATAAATTAATAAATAAATAAAAACCCAATAAAACCCAAACATCCCTATTTTAATTAATAAGCTATTGAATAAATAAAATTATAAAAATATGTGAAAAACAACCCCCAAACCGAGTGGGTCCCATGGGGACCCATGCTTAAGCCTCCCAAATGAAAACCCACACCATTCTCAGCCTTAATCCCAATCCCACCATCGTTAGCATATCTTATGTAGGCTTAAAGTTGGATCCGTTAAAACTTGTTGTAGACTCGCAGTTTCAGAATATAGTCTCTAAAGGACTCGCATAGCCAATTATGGTTCGTAAAAAGGATTCTTCCATGGCTGGGTTCTGTTAAACAATATCCGAACCGAAAAAGACAAGCATTCTAAGAATTTAATTAGCTATATGGAATTTAGATTAAGCCTTCTTTTAATTCAATTGATGAAACATTGTGGAAGAGAGAATCAAAAGAGTAAATTATGAAATTCAATTATGCAACTTAATAAAAAAATATAAAATTGAATTGAATTTATGAGTCACCAGTATTTACTTGTAAGATAAAATTGATCCTAGTCCAAGGACCCGACTGAAAGCCTGAACAACTCCACATAGTCTTGAAGAAATAAACTAAATATAATTGGATGGTGCAAAAATCGAAAATTACAAGTCTATTTATAATGAAAAGACTAAAATACTCATGCCAAATTGGTCCATGCTATACATGGAATTATTCTCTTTTAAAAATGGGTAATGATATGTACAGTGTATGTATTGATAAGCGGTACAATGATTTGGTGAGAGAATATTTTTTTCTATTTTAACCCTGCTTCCTTCGAGCCTTCGCCTGTCCCATATAAAGTCCCAGCCTCAATCGCACCTAACCCAGTCCCACGCCTCTGCCAACCGTTCCACATCTCCACCTCCATCAACTGTTCCTAGACACCCCTTCTTACAAAGCCAGCCAATCTCGTTGCCTAATCCTTCTCTGTAATCCAGTGTTGTTTACAAATAATTAAATTTAGATTCAAAGATTTTAAGAAACTAAAAATTGGAAAGTTAAAAAAATATAACTGAATTGTTCGATGTATATTTTTTTGGATAAATGACTACTTGATTGCTCTTCAACGACTGAGTTCCTCTCTTAATATGATTGACAAGAATTGAAGCAAACACCTCCTTGTTAAGTTTTGTTTTTCTTATTGAGTAGGGATCTCTCCCCCCTCTACCCAAAAACCCACTTATTGTTTTAGGTGATTTGGTTAGTTTCACGAAGTATCAAGAGGAACAACACCCATGAGAGGGAGATCATGCTGAAGTGAGCAATTGCAATCCTACTTGAAAAGAATGGGTGATTCGCCCTCTACAATCTTAGCTTTGAATTCTTCAAAAGTGCCAATCATAGCTAATAATAAAGCCTCAAAAAGAATGTGATGTAGAAATAAGGTATTTCATTTTCTTCCCCTTTTTCGGCTGCTTAAAGAGGGTTTAAAGGTGTTATTTTGTAAATCTTTTTTTGGAGATATTGGATTTTCTTGTATTACACGAAAATGGTTGAGAAGGCTAGGTGAAAGTGAGGATGAAGCAGAAGTGGGAAGGCAGAATGGTGATGTGCCATCTTGATTTATGGTGTTGGAGGAAAAATATTGGTAGGGGAGTGGGTTAGGTGCCATTGAGGCGGGGACTAGATCTGGAACAAATGAAGGCTTGAAGGAAGCAGGTGAGGCTAACGGCGAGTGGACAACGCCAGTTAAAGGGAAAACAGGCAGTGTGTTCGCTCGTTGGAATTGCTGGTGGTGCTGAAGCGGAGGGTGGAGGCAGACAACAGGGCAGGTGGAGAAGAAGGGTGATGGAACGAGTGCAGCAACGGAACGGTGCGGGAACTGGAGGTAGAGAGAGGGGAAAGAAAAATGAACAATTAATGAATATCAAGGGGTAAAATAGAAAAAATATTTTCTCTCACCAAATCAGTGTACACATTATCAATTCATACACTGTACATATCATTACCCTTAAAAATTCCTAAATACAAACCGTTCAAAAAAAATCCTAAAAACTAGGAAAATCCCTAAGAAGTAGGAATTCCAAGTGAAGAGGAGAGAACTTGTAAATTTCGTCCAAGGCATGGAGATCTGCAACACTTGGGTTAACTGGACCGCGACTAATAAAATTGATGAATTTATTGACGGAATCCAGTTGTGGGTCCCTCGATCAAAATGGTTCATGTAAGCCATGACAATTTGTTCCACTGGACCTCAAGTTGAGCTGGTCGTTGATCTGAAGAGGCTCAACCATGATAGGGCTTCAAATCACGAACGTTGAAAGTGTCAGATATGTTGAGATCATTTGGTAGTTTTACCTTCTAAGCATTAGTGTTGATGCGGAAAATCTCACAAGGCCCAACGTTGCACTGCTTCAACGTGCTATACTTGCTGGTAGGAAATCTCTCTTTCCTGATTTGAAATCAAACCAAATCACCTTCATCAAATCTCTCCAGTCGCTACCACAATTTGCATCTGCCTGGTACTTGTTATTGCTTTCATGGATCTTGGCCAAAACATCCATTTGTATCTTCCTAATTTCGCGGTGGCACACAAACATACGCACAATGCGTTGCCATCCCTCTGGCCAACGATGCGTTGTCTTCCCTATGACCAACGATGTGTTGTCATCCCTCTGACCAATGCCATTGTGCCCGCCACGTAGCCCACACAGTCCCACCGGACGCAGCTCACATAGTGGCATCCACACGCATATCCAACATTTCATACACCATCCATACATTAACACAATGGGTAGGCCACACATCAAGCAATCTCATCCAATCACGTTATTAACATAAATCACATATATTCTCATGAATAACATCTACACATACTCATATTTGAAACCTATGCAATCACGAATGCACATGAAGAGTCTTACAACTAAGTTGAGTGATGAACACTGGAAATTGACCATTTTACCACTAAATTATAGATTAGTTATCCCTTGTATTGTGTGTTTTCGACATTATTAATGAGATTTTTGGAGTTTTGTAGGTAAAGGAAGAAAATACAAGATGTGAGAGATTATTGGGTTTAAAGTGTTATTTTTGGAAAGTGTGGATTTTTAATAATTATTTTACCACATTTTAAGGTTTATTTACAAATTAATTAATTCAAATCCATTTACGAGAGTTTGAATTAATTTAGTAAATTTTAGAATTTGAATATAAGTGGTAATATAATTTATTAAAATTCCCATACATGAAGAGCCGTATTACAAAGCCCAATAAAAAGCCCTTTACAAAGATCACATGTGTAAATATTTCAAGGAAGCCAAGCATGTGAAATTCAAATTCATGGAGTGCAAGCATGCAAAATTAGCACAATGCCATGTGGAGGAGAGAAAAAAATGGACTAAATTTAGGAGAATTTAGAAGGAATGTTTTGACACAGTCTCAGTATTTTGGTTATAACTTTTTACTCCGATAGTTGATTTAATTGATTATTGTTGCATTAGAAGGCACACTTCAAGGGTTACAACATTGTATTTCACAAAATGATCGTGATTCGAATGTTTACTATGTCAAAATTGAGATGCAAGATGAGACATATGTTAAAAAATGGGATTTGAAATGCCACCTCATCACTTTGGCCGACTTCACCATAGTGTGTATGGTTGAATTTCATGGATGCACGCCACCTCCTTACCTTTTTCTAAGTCCCTTCTATGATTGGATCAATCCATATCAGCCCTCCACAGATCCCTTCCTCAATTATCCTTTCAATCTAAGCTATCCATTCCACCTCCTTTACTCAAACACCCATTTAATCCTAGCCATCCATTCCCATTTCCTCCATTAGCCAAATTCGATCCTAGCCTTCCTTGTGCCTCTCCAAACAGTATAAATACATGGATTTGGTTAAAGAAAAATTCAATTGAGCAAGAGGCTAAGGTGGACATTGAAATAAGGAGAAGAGAAGATTAAGAAAACCATAGGAGAATTCAAATTTTGCATGGGTCTTGAGGTTGGTAACTTTCGAATTTGAGTATTGTAATTATTGTATTTTCTTTTCAAATTTCTTTTGCATTGTAATTCAATATTTTTTCCCCATCAATTGAATAAATTCGAAGTGTCATGTTTTAGATTTATGGTTATTTTCGATTATTGTATGGTAATTGTTTGAATTTATTTTTATTCTTTTTTATGGAAATTATGTTGGAAATTATTCTAAGAATTTTCAAGGAAAGTGTTTGAAATGTTTTAGGAATAGGTTGAGCTTGATTTCCAATCTAAGACTCTTTTTAAGAGTGTATGAAATATTTTAAATTTGGAATATTAAGTAGAAATTCTACCTAAACCTAAGGTTTGAATTGAATTTTCTTATTTAATGGAATTCATAAATTTCATATTTAGAATTTTAATAAATGAAAATCATGAATGTATGGTTGAGAATTTATGTGAGTTCCATAGTCTATGCTTTGTCATGTGTTTAAAATTTATACTCGCAAGCGTACGACCATTTACAGTATAGATTTATCAGTGCAAAGTCGAACTCGCAGGAGATTAGCAAAATATATGCAATTGAAATTATGTGGTTTAAGAAATTATAAAATCTTGGAATAAAAACTAATAATAGTAAAATAATATCTAAACTTAGAAATAAATCACAAATCTAGAATTATTCTAAATATATAAAATTAATGCTAAAAATAGAAACATTATCTAACTTTAGAAATTAAATTATTAAGAACATAAAATTCACAGAAAATCAATATTCATCGAATTCACTTAAATTGGTGGAATTCATTTAGAAAATTGTAAAGAACCCTTTAATAACATTTCAAGCTTGGAGTCAAATAAATTCAAAATCGAGCTTGGTCGTCCAAATTTGCAACATATTAAATGTTAAATTGTGGAATTGCTAAGTGTTGAAGTGCTGAATTGCTAAAGTGCTAAGTTGTTGAATGTCTGAAGTGTTGAGCTGCTGAAGTACTTAATTCTTGAGATTCTTGAACATTGAATTGCTGAACTGTGAAAATGTTGAATTGCTAAGTTGTTGAGGGTATATTAGTAAAGTTGAATAATGAATTTCTGAAGTGTTGAAACCTGTTGGCTGAGCAACTGAGAGTGAGTAACGTGGCGTAAGAGCATGTGGATCATCACCACTTGCAACGGAGATGAATCCCACAAGTCACCACTTAGTCTTGCACCACATCACTCAACAACTTAATAGTTCGTTTTAGCACTTCAACAACTCAATAGTCAACAATTTAGCAGTCTAGTTTATCGTTGTACCCTCAGCAACTCAATAGTTTAGCATTTTAGCAGCTCAACACTTCAACAGTTCAACATTTCAACAGCTTAAGTGTTCAGCACTTCAGCAGCTCAACAGTTTAACACTTTAGCAACTCAACTGACGAAGAACCCTAAACTGAATAGACCTAAATCACTAAAATAGATGCAAATCACAAAATGAATAGCAATCTGATGTGGAGCATTGTCTAAATCTTGATTAGAGGATTGATTATTTGTTTGTTTTATTTAATCAGTTTATTTGTTTTATTTAGTTTATAAGTTAATGTAATTTTTTTTAGGGCATTTTAGTAAATATTGTCATGGGGGGTATTCTAGTCATTTTCATTGGATTTTATTCTACATATTGTTTGTAGGCTTAGGGCATTTTTCGATTATGAATGAATGAAGGAACGATTGTCGCTTGAGAAATATTGTCTCCTACGCATCTAATGTTGGTGAGAAGCCTACGGAACCTTAGTGAGAAACTGAGGACGGCAAGAAGCCACCTGAATAGGTGAGAAACCTCTTCCAAAATCCAAGTATTTATCTATCCCTCTCAATCTCTTCTTTTCTCTCTTCCTCTTTCTCTTTTTATTTTCCTTTTAGTTAACCCAAACCCAAGTCAGAACCCATCCTTGCTGCCGTGATATTAAACCCAGGCCCTTCTTGTTTCAGCCAGCCCCCAATCCCCTCTTTTGCTATCATCCCATTATCGTCACCCATAAAAGGCCTCTTAAACCCAGTCAACAACACCATATCTCCTTCCCTAGGTCCCAAACTTGCTGCTGCAGCCACCTCCCTTCCCTGTTGTTATTTCTGCCCCTCCCTAATCTCGTCCCCAAGTCATCACCCCTTCCCTATAGCCCCTCTCCTACCATCGCCAATCCCAAACAGTGTCCACAGTCCCTGCTGACCTTTTACTGGCCATCATCAAATTTGTATGCCCTTCCTCTTCCCACTAAAACCCACACAAGCCATTCCCACCTTGCCGCAAGCCTCATTAGACCCTTTTGGCCTCCAACAAACCCTTCACTGAGCCATATCTGATTACCACCTTTTCCTGTCCCGCCTATTTAACCTTGTCACCACCTGTCCCAAGCCTAGTTTGGGTTTGCCGCACCCATAGTGGATCTTGCTAGCCCCACTGACCTTCCCCTTAGCCATTCTATTATTTCTACCCCTTTTCCCACTTCAAACCTTCGATCCCTTATCACCCTTACCTAAATTTTAACACTAGACCTCCTACCATATGAGTGATTAGTCCCAATTTGGTGATAGACGTACACTTTCGTGGGTCCCTACAAACACGTGATTTTGGGAGATCTCCACCTTGAGCAGCAATTCCGTCTAAGTAAGTTATATAATTGCTTACATTTGATTCCTAGAATTGGTTTTTTTATTATTTGTGGCTCATTTATATCATTTTATTGCATTTATTAATTTAACTCTTAAATTTCAGCCCCATTTTAGATTTAGTCCTCTCATAATTGCATTTGTCATTTAGGGTAACTTTATTCCCTTGTCCTGCATCAAACTGGTATCAAAGATAGGTTGGGTTGTTTCCTTAAACACCCCATGCTCTTAGGTTGCATCATATTTTTATAAAAAAAAATCATTTTAATTATTTTAAAAAAAAATAGCCATTACATATCATTCCTCACATTTAGAGTTAGGTCACAGCATTTAGTGTGTTTCCGTGCATGACCACTAGAAGCGGGGTTAGTTACCAAGTAGAGTCTAAGCCACCTAGAAATATGTCAGGAGACCAACCCCCAGCTTGGGCTACTCAGCTTAGTAAAGAGAATTGGTAATGATTTGGCCGACGTGAAAACAAGGGTAGAAGTCCTAGAAATCCCTAAGAACTATGTCGATGGAGATAATGAGAATCTTAGGAATAGAGAACGTAGAGCCCGCAGATTTGGTTGTGGTAGATTCCAACAACCACATAGGCAATGGGAACCCATTGAGGAGGATGAACGTATTGTGAAGAATGTCCACGTAGAAGCCCCTAGCTATGACAGACGTCTAGATCCTAAGGTTTTTATAGATTGGTAGTCGGACATGGATCACTACATTGGGTGGCCTGTCATGTCTGAAGTTTGTAAGATCCGTTTCGCAATGATGAAGTTGGTGGGACCAACTAGGGTCTTCTGGACCAATGCGGAACAAAAGATGTGAATGACAGGAGATGACTCCCTGAACTTGTTGTGGGACGAGATGAAATATGTGTTGAAGGAAAAATATGTCCCCAACATGTATTGGGACAGACTCCTTGATCAATGGAACTCTTTGCGCCAAGGAAGTCGGATTGTCAGCGAGTGTACCACAAAGTTTGACGAGTACTTCATGCAGTGTGAAATCAAGGAGGATCCCAGTCAGACCCTCTCGAGGTTTAGATTAGATCTTCATCTCGAGTTTCAGTGTGAGCTCGTTTTGTGTCATGTTGTTACCTTAGAAGAAGCATATCAAGTTGTACATGAATATGAAGACTACATGAAACTTCATCCTCCAAGGCAGCTAGACTTCCGTAGTGTCAACTTCGAGCCCACTCCGCCAGGAGCTCGGCAAAATATGGTGAGTCAACAAGGGAAAACTACCAGTGCTCCACCTAAGGCCAAGAGTGCAGTTGTGAAGGGAGCTTTTGGTGCGAACTCTTCTACAGGTGGCCTACAGTATTATCAATACCAAGGCTTTGGGGATTTCGCTCACGAATATCCAACCAAAACTAGAAATCAGGAGAGAGATCTTTTGTTAGGTTAACAATCCAAGGATGAGGTTGACCAAGAAAATATGAATGAAGAGGTCTATGAAGGTGTAGACCCTTCAAGTGAGGAAGAACCTAAGAAGTTCGATGCAGAAACCATTGTAGTGGTTAGGTGTGCTTTCATTCAGTCCCAACCTATAGATCCCACCCCAGTGCTAGTGCCATCTAGGCCATCTGAGTTTGTTCATGCATCTACATTGCACATTCATGAGTCGCACGCTGAAATGAAAGATCAAATTAATATGAGCGATGAAAATTATAAGTCTGTTACAGATTCTCATGGGGAATTCAAAGAGTTTAATGTGGGTAGTTATGCAATGATCCGCATGAGGCCTGAACAGTTCCCACATGGGGCTGTGAAAGACTTGAATGCTCATAGTGCGGGGCCTTTCAAACTTGTGAGGCAAGTTGAACCCCATGTATATGTGCTAGACCTACCATCAGATATGGGTATCAGCTCTACTTTTCATGTGAAGGACTTAGCACCTTTTCATGTCCTGACGCCTACACCATCTAGGCCACCATCACAGTCTAAAGCCCCTTTCCATCCAGTTCATCACCTTGACCCACATACAAGCCTCCCTGACCCAGTACCTTTTCATGGTTCAGCAACTTTACCATCCAGCCCAACCTCCCATCAGCAAACCCAGAGCCTACCCGATCCACTCCATAACCCATGGCCTGGACCTATACAGCCTTCCCCGACCCTACCCTCTTTACCTTCCTTGTCAGCCTAGAGAGATAAGACAGAGTTTATCCTGGATGAGGAAACGGTTTCTACCCATTATAGAGGCTACCTGAGGTATCTAGTGAAGTGGAAGCACAAGTCTAAGGCAGATGCCACATGGTTGACAACGAACGAGTTGCAGCGATGTGACCGGGATCTTCTGGGGAGATATCAGAGTTTTGTCTCACCGTAAGTGCATTTTTCTCATCCGAGAAGAGTTGATGGTGCTGACAGAGCAAATATTCGATGACGACAGTGGAGAGCCACTCCATCAGTATCACTGTGGCTCAACGGTGATCACAGTGGATGACGACTGAAGGCTTCACGTGCGCGTGATTGCACTATGAAGACCCCACACTGGGAAGACGTGTGTGTGAGAAGAGTTAGTGTCTCGTTTGTCTGAACTTGAGGTCGAGTTCTTCTCAGATAGGGAGATTGATGCGGAGCAACCTAAATCTTGATTAGAGGATTGATTATTTGTTTGTTTTATTTAATTTACGAGTTGATGTTTTTTTTTTTTTGAGGTCATTTTAGTAAATATTGAAATAAGGGGGTATTATAGTCATTTTCATTGGGTTTTATTATAAATATTGTTTGTAGGCTTAGGGCATTTTTCGATTATGAATCAATAAAGGAATGATTGCTTCTTGAGGAACATTGTATCTTACGCATCTAGTGTTGATGAGAAGTTGAGGACGGCGAGAAGCCACCCAAATAGGTGAGAAACCTCTTCCAAAATCCAAGTATTTATATATCCCTCTCTAATCTCTTCTCTTCTCTCTTCCTCTTTCTCTTTTTATTTTTCTTTTGGTTAACCCAAACCCAACTCATAATCCATCCTTGCTTCTGTGACATTAAACCGGAGCCCCTCTTGTTTCAGCCAGCCTCCAATCCCCTCTTTTGTTGTCATCCCATTATCGTCACCCATAAAAGGCCTCTTAAACCCAGTCGCCAACACCATACCTCCCTCCGTAGGTCCCAGACTTGTTGTCGCAACCACCACCCTTCCCTGTTGTTATTTCCACTCCTCCCTAATCTCGGCCCCAAGTCATCGCCCCTTCTCTATAGCCCCTCTCCTACCATCGCCAATCCCAAGTAGTGTCCATAGTCTCTGTTGACCCTTTACTGGCCATCATCAACTTTGTATGCCCTTCCTCTTCCCACTAAAACCCACACAAGCCATCCCCACCTTGCTGCAAGCCTCATTAGACTTTTCTTGCCTCCATCGAACCCTTCACTGAGCCATATCTGATTACCACCTGTCCCACACCTATTTTGGGTTTGCCGCAACCCATAGTGGATCTTGCTGGCCCCATTGACCTTCCCCTTAGCCCTTTTATTATTTATACCCCTTTACCCACTTCAAACCTTCAATCCCTTATCACCCTAACCTAAATTTTAACACTAGACTTCCTACCATATGAGTGACTAGTCCCAATTTGGTGATAGACCTACACTTTCGTGGGTCCCTGCAACCCCGTGATTTTGGAAGATCTCCACCTTGAGTAGCAATTTGCTCTGGGTTGTAGCACCCCACCCAAAAGTCCCACATTGGTTGGGAGCTTGGATGGTGGAGGCTTTATATGACGTGGCAAAGCCCCTCCCAATCACAAAGCCTTTTGGGGTGTCTCCTTGGGTGGGAACTCCAATGCAAAGCCATGCGGTCCCGAGTGCAGGACCCAAAGTGGAAAATATTGTGATGGGTAGGGTCGGGTCGTCACAAATGGTATCAGAGTACAGTTCAACACTCGGACTTTGTGAGCTCTACTTGCGTGGCGTTACCTGCCTATGTGTGTGGACCCTTCTCAGTGTGACATGACAAAGCCGGGGAGGACTCTGGTCTGAAGGGGGGATGGGGCGCTTTTATAAAAAGAGGCAAAGCCCCTCCCCATCACAAGGCTTTTTGGGGTGTCTCCTTGGGTGGGACCTCCAATGCAAAGCCGTGCGAGCCCAGGTGAGAGACCCAAAGCGGACAATATTGTGATGGGTAGGGTTGGGTCGTCACATGGTAAGTTATATAATTGCTTACATTTGGTTCCTAGAATTGTTTTTTGATTATTTATGGCTCATTTATATTATTTTATTGCGTTTATTAATTTAATTCTTAAATTTCAGCCCCATTTTAGATTTAGGGTCATCTTTTTAATCCTTTCATAATTGCATTTAGAGTAACTTTATTCCCTTGTCATGCATCAACCCTAAGGATTAATGCAAATAAGAGGGAAAACAATGATTATGATCAAACATACGATGGCTGAAATTAAAATATAAATGAATAATTGTAATTTAAGAATATAACCATGTCACAAATAAACATGTAATCCTTGGAATTTAATATTAGTAATTATAAAACAATCTACAGCAAGTCATATTCACAGTAAAAGTCCTTCAAAACAAAGGGATTTGTCAAATCCCACAAACACGTAGGCCTTTCATAAAAAATAAGGATTAAACTAGTTGTTTGGCAAAGAGAAACTGTAGGACAAAAATAATATGTTATCTTAACGGTGTGGGATGGTAAAATATGAAATCTTAATGGATAGGACAGCAGTAAACAATCATATATGAGACTGTTATGGGTTATGACAACAATCTATGGAGTTGTTTTGGGATAGGGAAGGGTTATTAGGACTAGAGTTTAAAGGATATGGTTAGAATTAGGGCTTACATGTTGATTTAGGGTCAGGGATTGGAAAATATAGTTAATAGATGGGACAATAGAGATCGGCCAAGGCTATGGTGATGGTTTTTAATGGGCGGAAATACAAAGAGAATGAGAGAAATTTGGGACAGTTAGGGTGAAGACTTGGAATTCGGGGAGGGTCGGGAATTCAATGAAAAGGGAAAACAGGAAAATTCAAATAGGCTTGGGATTTAAGGGAAGAAAAGGGAAGAAGAAGAGAGGAAAACAGAGAGAACAAAATAAAAGAATACCTGTGAAGATGGATGGTTTCTCACCCTGCTTGGATTCTGATAAGCACTGGAAAATGACATATTTTACTTCTATATTTGCATCAGTTGGCCCTTATTTTGTGTAATTTGGAGATGTTCAATGGAATTTTGAGAGTTTTGGAGGTATTTCAGGCAAATACATGAAATCACAAGAAAAAGCAGTAATTGGCCAAGCAGCTATTTTTGGAAAATGTTGATTGACAAAATGGTCCTGCAAATTTATCGACAGATTGACAGAGGAAAGTGTGGGCCTGCCAAGAAACCAAGTGTTTAAATTTAATGGGTGATCTCCCTCGAGAAGCAGATAATATGCAATGGATTGTTGGTATTTTAATTGAAAAAATATGAGTAAAGAGTTTGTGAAAATCTGGGCTGATCAGACAAGACCTGTAAGTCTTCCTAAGTATTGATATGAAATTAGCCGAATCACAGCTCAACTGTGTATAGCAGTTGAAGACAAAAGAAAAAGATGCTGTTGTATCTGGAAGGAACCAGAGATTTCCAATTTCAAGACAGGGAAATTGATTTTTGTACAATGAGGTTTTCATCGTCTACATGAAAAATCAAGTCACAAATCGAACACAGCTATCTCAAAGATTTGTTCCTTTATGCCAGTGGAGACCTCAAGCACTATCCATGAAACACCATTGAGGTTGACAAAGGAGCTTGATTTGTTTACAAAGTTTCAAGTGCACAGGGTTCAATTTTTACCATGAAAGTTCTGTTATGAATAGTCCGTCACTGAGAACGGCAATAAGAAGAGATCTGCATCTACTTTACAACACTTGAAAACAAACCCAATAAAGAATCAACACAAATTGTTGTTTGATGCTGCAACAAGAATAGGACATCACATGAAAAGGACTCCTATTGGTCACACTCAATCTACTGCCGATGAAAGTAAAAAGCCGCCCATGTCGAGATTGTGCATTACAAACAATAGAAACCAAGAAGCTGTGGAGATGAAAGAAAAAAGAGAAATTGTTGACAACTGAATACAGAGATGAAGAAGACAAGATAGCAGTACGGCTGATCTTGTGCATAGTCACAGGACTATTGCAGAAAGAGAAACAACATATCAGCCAATGAATTAAGAAAAATACAGCAGAAGCATCAAGAAGCAACCGACCTTTATCTGTTCGCTAAATAGTGTAAAGAGAAGGTAAGGTCAGGAAAAATCAAAATGGAAATAAGAGGATGGGTCGTGGATATCTTATGTCTTTGCCAGATTTAACTGCAAGCAAACAGAGGAGGCACCGTTCAATGGTAAAGAAAAAAAAGAAAAGGATTGTTGTATATGCATTGTTACAATCCATTGATCTGAGAGAGAGTCACGGGTCCCACACGATGGTGGCTTCACTATTTAAGAAAAGAATGAAAGAAATAAAAGGGAAGATTGGAAGAGAGAAAGTAAAAACTGTCGTTGAAACAGAGAATAAAAAGAATGGAGCAGCCAACATGGATGGCTGGCAAATAAGGAAATTGAATGAGATTTGAGATGGATTCTACATACCCCATACCCCATCGTCCCAAGCCAGACAAACCAGGAAAGCTTCAAAGAAGAGGAAAGAAAGTAAGTGTTTTCGGTGGCTGATTTGGCATAGTAAAAAAAGAAAAATAAAAAATAAACATAAAAATAGGAAGGACGGTGGCTGCATCAAAATAGAAGATAGATATTAGAAAAGAAAGGATGTTGCCGCTCAAACCCGTTCACCGTCCCAATGCTGCTTGTTAAATTCACACCTCCAAACACTATAAAAAATGCCTTTGGCAGGAGAGAAATTCGAATCTGGCTGAGAAAATTTAAGGTGTGCAAAGTTTTTGAGGAATTGAAGAGAAGATTTTGGAAAAAAATTCATTGAGTTGTTTGAGGTTGGCAATTTTAATTTTCTCATTATATTTTCTTGTCCTTAATTTCAATTTCATTGGTTTGTAATTTAATTTCATGTTTTATTAATAAAATTAAGGTGTGATAAAATATTTAGTATATGATTTTCCAATTACTCAATGTATGTATGGTGATTATTCAATTTTATTTTTATTCTTTAATTGAGTTTATGTGTGGATTTATTTTAATCATTGCATATTAAATGTGATAAAAGTTTAGATTGAATAAACTTCCTTCTTGACGTAAAGCTCTTATTTTAATAGTGCGTTAAAATATTTTAAATTTCGAGAAAAATTTAAATTCTATTCATTCTAAACTTTAATTTGAAATTTTTAATTTAATGAAATCCATTAGATTTAATTCTTAGAATAATTATAGATGAAAATTTTGAATGCATGATTAGTAATTTACGTGAGATCCGTAGTCTAGACCTTTGTTTTATTTTTAAAATATAAAAACTAATGTCTCCTTGATTTTTTTAGCCAGTTCCACCGCAAATATATACAGAGGTAACTTAAGTGTTTTAAATTTTATTTTTATTTATAAAAAAACTCAAAATTCTTGAAATTGGTGAACTAAGTTGATAAATTAAGTAATTTCATCTTAATTTTGTTTTCTAAGTTAGATTAAGATTATTTAATATTTTTAGATTAAATTTACCATCTTAAGTTCACAAATATTAATTTTCCATTTTGTTTTCTATTATTAGATTGTTTCTAAATTAAATTTAAAATACATAGATTATAGAAATAATTCCATATTTATGATTTACCCCCATATTTTTTAAATTTCTAAAATTACATAATTAAATAGTAAATTTTTCACAGATATATTTTCCTAAGTTCCGATGATTTCGACCTCACACTCAATCGCTATACTATCTAATGGTTCGTGCGCTTGCGAGTTATAAATTTAAAATTTGCACAACAGATTCCACCAAGAGAATACACCATCGCACAATGCAAGAGAAGCAAAGTTTCAAAAATTCCAATCTTATTCATCTCATCGTATGAAGCATCCAAGTCCTTTTATAGTATTTAGCATAACACATGTCCAAATTGCTATTACAATAAAACATGTTCAAATTGTCCTTAAATAAAATTGCAATAAAATACCTAAACTACCCTCAAATAAAATAAAACTAATACTAAACCAATATAATGAAATAATGAAATAAACATAATATAAGTGCTCTGCATCATCAACACTTATATTTAGCAATTCAGCAATTTAACATTGTAGTAGAGTTGCAACCTGAGCAAACCAAGCTCGGTTATGGGTCTACTTGAAAAAAAAGAAAAAAAGAAATGTTGAAGGGCCCAAAGTACGGGTTGCAATTTTTGGTTGATGAACCTATCCTGGGTGATTAGATCGATATAGACTAGCTCACGAAACCACAATCCACATGTACGACATTGAAAATGATAGTAAAGGATACAAGACTTGTTCACTTGTCATCATACTCGAGCATTATTTTAGTAAAATAAGCTCCATAGCGACCATTCCTATTGGGAACAAACAAGATTTTCAGGTTTTCAGGTTCTTAACACCATTATTTTAAATAAGTGCAATTGAAGTGTATAGCCTGGAGACATGCAAGGGAAGAAATACAACGGGAATCAAGCTCTGCCATCCCACTCCGCATAAAATTCCGTCAAGAAGTCTTGCATGAATTTGTGCCTTTTCTCAGCCCTTCTTTGACCAGCCTGAAATATTCACCATTCACAAATCCAAAACACATAAAAATGGCACGAAAATATGAGGTTAAGCAATTGTAATAAAGTCAGTTTCAAGTCAGCTAGACGCATCCATGCAAAGAAATTTACATCATTTGGTCAATTCAACTCCTGGTTGAACTTAAGATGTTGACAGTCAATCATATATCCCTTGCATATAATCACCTCGAAAAGAACCTATGAATCAGAGTTCTGAGGGCAGTGAGCCTCTCTTTATAAGGTGATATTAACATGAATGGTTTAAGAGTAGTTACACAATAATTGTGCAATAAATCTCTTCTTTCTGTTCATTTCTCTTTAAAGAACAAGTAGAAGATTATTTGCATAATCAGATTTCGATTGGTTTTTTGCTCCAAGGAAACTACTTTTGTTGCTTTTTTTGGATAAATTCATTTTTTTGCTCTAGTACGTTAGCTTGTTAGATAGCTACTGCCATCAAAATCCCAGCCGACATGTAATAGACTTCCATGCATTTAAAGTCAGCTGTTGATTTGATCATTTCCCAACCATCCACTCTTAGATATCAGTAGAATAATTATAGACATCCACGCATTTAAAGCAAACTATTAATTTGATAATTTTCAAATATCAATAGATTTCCAAACCATAGCTAAGATCATCCGAGCAGTCACTTTTAGCAAAGGAACTGAATGGTAGCATATATGAAAAAGACATGAGAGTCTCCAATTAAAAAAAGTGCCTCAATCACTACCCTAAAAATATCACCATTTTAGTTAGATTGCAAAGCAATAAACAGTGAAATTTTGTCACAATAAGACAATATTATGCTAGTGTTAGAACAATCCATGATGAGTCCAGTACATATACTAAATGAAACCATAAAGAATCTGTGAAGAGTTTGACAAGGAGATGTGTCCAACGTGAATATGTTGCCCATTTCAAAGAATTCATCCATTTAATTCACCAATATTAGAAAAGAGTCTTAGAGGACCATAAAACAAATTTTACCAATCATCATCAAACGGCTGTGATTTGCTTCTAGTCATTTGAGTATATTCAATTATCCTAAAATAACAATTATTATTAGATTCAATCAAATTTAGAGAGGATCCCTATAAGTTCATATTAAGATTACAATTCTAATTGAAACCACACTAGTACAGTACTTGTAGAACTTTTGTATCTAATTTGAGTCAATGCCCATAAAGTCATGGACTATATTTATTTATAATGTGGTTTAACTATGTTGGGAATCGAGTTTTCCACTAATTTAAAACTCTTGAAGGTGTGGGATGAGTCTCACATCTCCCCTTCTCTACATACACAATAGATGAAGGTTCTTTCTCTAGACATGTGCCCAAGTGCATTAGTTTTTTCCCATTTATCTCCCAAAAAGAGTGTTGGATGCTTTGTCCAACTCTCTCACATTTTCATTGCATCTTTTTGCTCGGTATGAGTTATTGTTTCTCCCCTTCTCTATTGAAGGTGTTTGGAAATTTTCTTGGTTTGTGCTTTGTCCTTAAATGCACGAAGTCCATACATGCATGCAAGCAAATTTCTAGATAGTGAGATTCTATGTTTTGAATACTATTTCTTGATCTCCATGTTTTGTTGTTAGTTGTTTCAGATTGTGAGATTCTTCAACAGCTCCAGATCTTCATTGCGGTTGGATTCGTGTATCTGGTAATAAGCGCAGCCCCTGCCATTGTTGTTCCCATTTCTCATATTTCAAAGGGTCTGGTATAATTTGACAGTGGCAACAATTTTTTATTTCCATCCGGTTGCATATTTACTATAGATCATAGAATTGATGTCGCGTTAGTTTCCTTATTTTGTCCCTTCTTCATATTTATATCAAGAATTTATCTAAATGCTTGTCTGATTATTTACTTTGTATTACATTCATCTTTGCTCAAAGACAATATGTAGTTCACAATTGAAGTTGATCGGTATGGTGTCTTAAATATTATTTTTTATTTTTCAACTTCAATCCTGATTTCTTTCATCTCCAATGTTCTTTTAATTACATTGGATCAGTTCCTATTTTCCTTTTCGGTTCTATCTAATGGTCGTTTTGATTCCACTCAACCAAGAAAAGGGCATGTCGGTTGTCATAGCTGATATGATAAAATGGAGAATCTTTATAACATACGTAACTACTAGTGTAAGGGTGGTTTGTGTTTCTGTAGCCAACAATTATGAAAACTAAGCCATTTGAAAAAGTTCCACAACAGTAACTTCATCATCATGAACAATTTTGTCATCTACCTTCTTTATTTTTTGTGGTGCAATTTTTTAGTCACCCCTATGAAAAATGAAATTTCCATCATCATCTACACCTTCAATCCAAGTTTATTAAAGGTATTTCCTTTTGTCACTCTAGTTCCACTTCAAGTGGACAATCGAAATGAAATTTCTCAAATAATTGACTTCACATGCACCCCATGCAAAGCACATATAAACACTAGTTTACCTAAAGAACAAAATACAACATAAAACAACAACAATTACAACATAAAAATGGTAATACCGAATAAACAAAAGTTAGCAAAATCAGCATGCCTGTCTGAGAACTACGCATAACAAACTCCAACTTATTGTTTAAAAAATTAAAACTATTTGATAATGTGGGTGTTCATGGGCCGGTTTCAGGCTGGGCTATGCTCTATGGTAGCCCGCACCCATTTATACATACAAAAGCCCGAGCCCTCCCAAAGCATGTTGGGCTTTGCGAGGTTTTAGCCCAAGCCCAACCATTTGGAAAAATACTAAGCCCGGGCCTACCCATGATGAACTACAAGTGGACCAAATTTAAACTCAACTCAAGTTTTAGCCATTTATACAAATAGACTTGAAAATTTAACCCAAGTTTGGTCCGATGGATTAGTATATGTGTTCAAACCCATTTATGATGGGTTTGGATGGGTTACAGGCTGAGTTTAGGCTGAGGAACATCCTAGTTGGTAAGCAATATTTTTTTTTTGTTTCTAACCATTACCTTTGTTTTCATCAAGTCCTTCAGCTTTAAAAGCTTCTCATGGAAATGATTCACTGTGGTATGCATCTCGTCTTTATTCATATAATCCTCCTTCGATAAATTCCAACGCGGCAAAATAGAAGGATCATGCAAAACTTGCTTTCGACTCCCACCAAAAGTAAAGCACCGAGCAATTCCTGACATTAATTAAAGTTACAATATTAGATATTCCCAATCACATCTTTACAAGATGATATGGAAATAAATTTAGGAGATGATTTGAGATTCAGATTTGACTAGACTTATTGTAAGTAATGTTATATATGGAAAGGGATTGAACTACTTTCTAAACCCGTTGTGTACATCAGAAAAAACAAGACCTCTCTCTCTCCCACACACAATGGGGATTTCTCCCACCAATGTTGTTCAAGCACTATCCATAGTTCTTAATGAATCAAGGCAATAAAATAATGACGAGAACTAAATCATAAGATATAGGAAATGACCAAACATATAGACAATGAATATTAGAATACTAGAATTGTGGAAAAATATCCACTAGGTTCTACAATCCTCAATTTACAATTTTAGTACCTTTCAACTTCTATTTCTAATGGCACGCAACTACTGAGAGCTGTAAACATAGTTGTTGAATTCCAACCTCCTAAATAGATATTACTTCTATGCGAAATATAACATTACTACGTTACAATTACAGTGCCTCATTTATCTAGCCCATGGCATATAAAATATGGAAAGATTTTTATTGGATACAAGCGAATCCAAGACTAGGTACCTTGATCGTAGAAAGTATATTAACGACAAAAATCAAATAGTATTAGTAAAAGGACAGGTGAAGAATGTACTTTTAAGACTACCAGTTCATGGATGTCCATGGATGTCCAGTTCTTTGAAAATATTTCATTTTTTTTGTAATAAGGACCCCCCTTCATGTCTTCCAAAGTTGATACTACCAGTTGCCATCAATGACGATTCCCCTTCGTCTTCACCAACATTTACAAAGCTCTCATTGTCTATAGCCAGCAACACTCCAGGGCTTTTACTCTTTCTTCTACCACCATGGGATCTTCTCTAGATCCATATCCTCCTTCTAATGACCTCAATATGCCTACTATTTTCAGAAGGTAAGCACTCTTGTAAAGACAACCAATTAATCACCATGCTTACTATCATGTTCTTCACCTTCTTAGCATGCATGCCTTGCTTCTTTGGAGACTGTCCATGTTCTCACTAATATGATAAAGCTCTTAACCATCCATCTTGGAAGTTTGCTGTAGAAGATGAGTTGGCTGCCTTAGAAGAGAATCATACAAGTGAGATGACGGTGCTTCCTCTCGGCAAGTATCCTGTTGGTTGTAAGTGGGTGGGTTTTTACTTTCAAGAAATACTCGGATGGTAACATTGCTTGATAGCAAAATGGTATACTCATAATTACAATGTCCATTATTTTGGAATGTTTGCCCCTATTGTAAAATGATATCCCTTTGGCTCTGGAAAATTCATTACCTCGACGTTAAGAATTATTTTCTGCATGGCAAGTTCCATGAGGAGGTTTACATGCTTCCCCCACCTTGCTTCAATTTCCCTATATAGCATGGACAAGTGTGTCATCTTAAAGTGGCTATCTATGGCTAAAACAATCACCACATGCATGCTTTCAGAAGTTTGATTTTGTCTTACTTACTTACGGCCTTATTCACTATCAACTTAATCATTGTTTGTTCATCGACAACAATTTATCACAGAGAAAGTAAGATCTTAATCTTCTCCAAGAGTCTGGCTATCTTGGTTTTCAACCAATTGACACTCTATTCAACAAAAACACTAAATTGCATGATTCTGATGACACATTACTTGAGGATCCTACTTATCATCAGAAACTAGAAAGAAAATTAATATATTTGACCATCACTAGGCTTGATATTTCACATGATGGAGCTATCGGTCAATCCATGCATGCACCAAGAGATACTCATCTTCAATTTTTTTTCGCATTCTTCAATTTCTCAAAGTTTGATGAGGAGGACATCATGGGATGCCAGCAAAGAAAGATGCATTAAAATTTAGATTTTTTTGTCAACATGATTGGATGATGATTTTGTGTGTATTTCTAATATATCTGACCATAGATAGAGACAGATCTAGTCAGGGATAGCCTAGATTGTACGTTGATCAAGTATAGGATTTGAAGATTTGGCTTGATCCATCCATTACATTATCTAAGTCATTTATTTATGAATTGGACCAATCTGACCATTGATCCAGCGCCATCAGGGTATCTGTTTTTGTCACCTTCTATTAATGTCATATTGTTTTAGTTTATATAGTTCCAACATTGTTATGGACTTGTATTTGTTTTTTATGATTTTGAATTATCCACATATGTACCTTAAGTCATGTGTGTCTAGAGTTTTCATGAGTCATTCGTTTATAAATAGTTGTAAGAGACTTTTGAAAATGAATGAATGATGAATGAATGAAAGAAGAAATTCAAGTTTCTCCCATCTACAGATCTTGTGTGACTCCTACCTCCTTGGTGTGAGATTAGGGAACCTTGTGTGACTTAAGGTACAAATCCTTTTTCTTCATCTATTTCTCTATCTTTTTTTCTTTCCTTCCCTTTTCTCCCCCCTTTTTACCCACTTTTTCCTCCTTTTACATCTTATTTTCGTCCTTTTTCATCCAAACCCTAACCAAACCTGAATACAACCCTACCATCGGCCACCAAAGACCTACCGGGACACACCAATCTATAAAAACAATTGTATGGACATGCTCATTTTGGGCATGTTTCTCCCTATTTCACATCTCAACCTCTAGATCCATATCTTAGACTCGTAGATCTAACCTTAACTTATTGTTTCACCCTATTTGAGATGTAGTTTTGCCCAAGAATAGAAAAAGATAACAAACCGTAATTCCTTTGACAACCCTAGATGGCCGCATAGCCCTATTTCATCCCTTGGGTGACTGATTTAGAAGACCTAGGACATGGTTTGGTATGATTTAATTTGTCTTTTCAGGGAATTTGCATTTAAGGCCAGCAATACAACTTTAAGAGTTACTTTTCAAAAAAAAATACAACCTTGAGAGTTTTATGTTGTAGTGACCCTACCCAAAGTACTATGTTAGTGGTAATGGGTAGAGCTAGCTTAGTAATTAGTATTTTTTTTTTTTTTTTATAGCTTGATTTTTATTATTTTTGAAAATTGTTTTGGAAAACACACTTGGAATTTAGAAATTAAATAATTAGCTCCCCCAATTGCACACACCTTCTCAATTAGAAATGCACAATTAATTCCCTTCGAGATAAAAATTTAATTGATGAGAAAAAATTTAATTAAGAAAATATTTGAGAGATAAAATTGTAATTCTTAAATTCAAGTGACCAAGTGGGATCCACTCCCTGTGGCGCATGGAGAAGAGAATTCTCTATTGTTTCTATCTCTAAAATTCGAATTTTCTAGTAGAGGACAAATCCAATTAGGCCGCCTACTTAGAAAATGACCAAATTACTCTTGGCTTGGATGAAAATCCATGGAGAATACCAAACCCTAACCAACTTCTCTTCCTCTATATAATATCTCTCTCACTTTCAAATTTTGCCCTACATCATACACAAAAATTCTCTCTTTCCCTTCAAGCAAGGATCAAATTTCATAAAGCTCTCCTCTCCTTCAGGTATGTTCTTCTCTAATTCCTCATTCAATTTCTTGTATTTCTTTTTCTCTCTTTGTCTCTCTCTCTCAAATTTGACACACCCTTGCTGCCCTTTTTCCTCCAGGAAATTCGAACATAGAGAAGAACCATCACCAACACAATGTTGAGTTCGGCCTTAGAGAGAGAAGTCACCCTTTTTCTCCATAGAAATTTGGCCATGATGCCTTAGACCACCCATGTTCGCCATAGGTGTATTTCCAATCCTTAAATTTGGTTTTAGAAAGCCTAACCTATCACCTCGGCCATACCTTGTTTCCCATGTGTTTGATCCAAACATCCATACCTGAGGATCAGCCATTGAGAGAACTTTCCTCTCCTTGTGTGTTCGACTTTAAGACCATAGATCACCATAGGCTTACCCTCCATATACCCCTAGTACCTGTGCTTGCCTTAGAAGAAGCCGCTATGCTACCCAACTCGAAAAGAGTCACACACGTGAGTTGAATCACACGTGCGAGTTCTAACTTAAGTCACGTGGAATGAAGGGTTTAGGGTTACTTTTATGGCTGAAACGAAAGGGGCAGCTCGAAGAGAAGAGGAAATGAAAAGGGAGGCAGCGGAAGAGAAGAAGAAAGCGGCGGAAAAGGAAGAAGAGGGAAGAGAGATCGAAGGGGAGAAGAAGAAGATGAAGGAGAAGATCGAAGTACCTGGTTTTTGGGTGGAAGGCGAAGCTGAGAAGAGAGATCGAAGGTGCAGAAACAGAACTGTAGCAGCAGAAGTAGTAGGCTTGCAGCGGAGCAGAAATGTAGCAGCAGAAGTAGTAGGCTTGCAACGAAGCTGAACTGTAACAGTAGAAGTAGAGGACTTGCAGCGATGATGTGTTGGGATAAAGCCCAATCAGCAAAAGTATCCTTCTGGGATTATGCCCAGAATCTAGGGGAATCAGACTGGAATAAACCAGCGAGGGATGAACCTGCAACAGAGGCAGAAAAATAGAGAACAGAGATAAATCTCTTCTTAGCCGATTCTATATTTTCGAAAATAAGGTGTGTTTCTTTTCTCCACCTTTGTATCTTACTTATAAGCTAGAACCGACTATTACAAAGACTACTCAAACTCTTAAACCAAGTAGGAAAGCAACACTTAACCCAAATAGGATTACATACGAATTAAAATAGCAAATTAAAATATTAAAAAAAAAAAGAATTAAGCATGTGGGCCTAGCGTCTTGTCAACCCGACGTGAGTATGTCTTCAAGAATTTATCGGCCACTTGTTCTACATCATTCCCCCTCTCTTGAAAAGAACTCGACCCCGAGTTTATATCTGGCAGATGTACTGGATCTCCATCGTAATAGGGAAAGATGTCCTTCACGTTGAAAGTAGGTGAGAGATGCAAATCCTCAGGGAGGTCAATGACATAAGCATTGTCACTTATTTTCTTGAGAATACGCAAGGGGTCAATCTTCTTCATCTTAAGCTTGTTGTAAGTACCGACGGGGAAACGCTCCTTTTGTAGGAAGACCATAACAAAGTCACCTTCTTCAAAAGATTGGGCACGCCGATGCTTATCGGCATGTGCTTTGTATTTGTCATTGGAGTCGGCAAGGCGCTTTTTAACTGTGTCATGAAGTTCGGTAACTGAGTCAACCATCTCATTGGCAACTACATTGGAGTCCGGCAGAGGAGGTAAGGCCACAAGGTCTAAAGTGTGATTAGGCACTTTAGAATACACAATCTTGAACGGAGGAAGGCCTGTGGACCTGTTAGGTGAGGCATTGTAGGCAAACTCTGCTTGAGCCAATGCAAGATCCCACTGGCGTGGTTTCTCACCTGAAAGACATCAAATAAGGTTGCCAAGAGTGCGGTTCACCACTTCAGTTTGGCCATCTGTCTGCGGATGGGCGGTGCTACTGAACTTCAAAGATGTGTCAAGGCGTTTCCAAAGAGTTAGCCAAAAATGACTAAGAAACTTTGGATCACGATCTGAAGTGATGGACTTAGGGACACCATGAAGGCGAACGACTTCCCGAAAGAAGAGATTGGCAATATGGACTGCATCCATAGTCTTCTTACAAGGGATGAAATGTGACATTTTGGAGTACCGATCAACAACCACGAAAACAGAATCATTGGCGTGTTGTGTACGAGGAAGGCCCAAGACGAAGTCCATAGAGAGATCAATCCATGAGCCGTCAGGCACCGGTAAAGGAGTATATAATCCAGTGTTCTGTGAAGAACCTTTTCCTTGTTGACAAATAAAACAATGACGAACATAGGAATTGACATCACATTTCAAAGAAGGCCAGTAATAACGGTCTTCAACAAGAGAGATGGTCTTATCACGACCCATATGACCACCAAGGCCACCGCCATGAAGTTCGCGAATGATGTGGTTACGAAGAGAACCTTGGGGAATACAGAGACGATTCCCTTCAAACAAAAAACCTTCATGAAGCAAGAAATCTTGTGTATCACCTTGACTGGTGGAACACTTGGCCCATATTTCAACAAAATCGGAATCATCAGGATAAAGCTCTTTCAAATAATCAAAGGCCACAATCTCACTGCGCACAGTGACAAGTAAAGAAGAACGACGACTTAGTGCATCGGCGGCTTTGTTTTGTTGGCCTGATTTATGTTTCAAAGCGAATGTAAATTCATTGATAATAGTGATCCAACAAGCATGCAAACGATTGGAGGAAGAATTGCTTTGAATGAACTTCAATGCCTGATGATCTGAAAAGAGTACGAACTCACGTTGAATGAGATAATGTCTCCAATACTTTTAAGGATTGGACAACGGCATAGAGCTCCATAGCATAAGTAGTCCATTTTCGTTGGCCATCGGAGAGCGTTTCGCTGTAATATGCAACAGGGCGACCATCTTGAGATAGCACAGCACCAATACCCAGAATAGAAGCATCACAATCAACTTGAAATAGCTTCTCAAAGTTGGGTAAAGAGAGCACAGGGGCTGTAGTCAGCTTCTCTTACAAAAGGGCAAAACTCTTGTCGGCTTCAGTCCAGACGAACGGAGAATGCTTGAGGCACTCTGTCATAAGGGCTGCAATGGAACTGAAATTACGAATAAAATGCCGATAAAATGAAGCAAGTACGTGAAAACTGCGTACTTCGTGTATAGAATGTGGTACGGGCCAATCTCGGATTACCTGAATTTTTGCACTATCCACATGAATACCAGAGGCAGAAACAACATAGCCCAGAAAGAGAATATTCGGAGTCATAAAGTGACACTTCTTAAGATTGAGGTACAACGTGTTGGCTTTAAGAACATTGAGAACCTCCCGCAGGTGGGACATGTGAATATTCGAATTGCGACTGTAGATGAGGATATCATCGAAATACACCACAACAAACTTGCCAATGAAAGGCTGCAGGACTTGATTCATCAGTCTCATAAAAGTACTAGGTGCATTGGAGAGACCAAAAGGCATAACAAGCCATTCATAGAGGCCATCTTTGGTCTTAAATGCGGTTTCCCATTCGTCACCAGGCCGGATACGGATTTGATGATAACCACTCTTAAGATCAAGTTTGGAGAAGATAACTGAACCAGAAAGCATGTTAAGCATGTCATCTAAACATGGAATAGGAAAACGGTACATGATGGTAATTTTGTTGACTGCTCGACTGTCAATGCACATACGCCATGAACCATCTTTCTTGGGCACAAGCAAAGCTGGGACTGCACAAGGGCTCATGCTAGGGCAAATCAATCATTTGGTTAATAGGTCCTCAACTTGTTCCTGCAAAATGACATGTTCTTTGGGGCACATCATGTGATGTGCAATGTTGGGAAGACTGGCTCCAGGAATGAAATCAATATGATGCTGAATATTGCGCATAGGAGGCAGAGAATCCGGGGTGTCGGTAGGTAGAAGACAGGAAAACTCATCCAATAAGGGCTGCATCTGGGGAGGAACATCATGAGTATCCTATGGGGCAGGACAGACCATAAGCACATAAATACGGCCTGTTTCTCTGAAATCTTTGATAATGTCATCGGAGATGAGGCATGTCCGTGTCTCATGTGACTGCTGGAGAGGACGTGTAGGAGAAGCCAAGATAATCTTCTGGCCATTGTGCATGAAGGTATATGTATTGGCATTGCCATCATGCAAGGAGTGAACATCAAATTGCCAAGGCCGGCCAAGTATCAAGTGGCTGACATTCATGCGAAGCACGTCACATAGAACTGTATCTTGATACTTACCAATAGAGAAGGGAACCTCACATTGAGAAGTAACTTGGTGGCGACATGTATCATCAACCCAACCAACAAAGTATGGATTGGGGTGTGGTCGAACTGGAAGTTGAAGCTTATCAACCAAAAATTGAGAGACCATATTATCGCAACTACCACTGTCTATAATAAGAGAACAAATTTTGCTTTTGACGGGTGCATGTAGTGTGAAAGATGTGTTTGCGCTGTGGTTGATGCGGCACATGCGGAGCAAGCAAGAGCTGGCGAACCACAAGAGAGCAAGCAAGCTCTTCACCTTGATCACCAGTATATGGATCATCATCAACTTGATAATAATCTGTTATTTCATTATCATGAGGATCAACAGGATCTTGCTCGGGTGTCTCAGAGTCAATCAATGCCAAACGACTATGACACTCATGTGATCGATGGCCAACTTTGCCACACTTGAAGCACTTGTCCATGTTTGGGCGAGAATAAGGGTTTGAGGATGAGGATGATTGACCGGGCTGACTTTGTGAAGGGTAGGTGGAGCGTTGGGGTGGTGGACCGGTATTATTGTAGGGGCGGGAATTATTGGATGATTGAGGGTTAGAGTATTGGGAGTTGGGGTTGGGAGGAGGTTAGGTAGATGTCGGTTTGTGGTTATTATTGCGATTCTGGGAGTGGGTATAGGGGAAAGAGGGGCGGGATGAGTTACGGCGGGAATTGGCTTGGTACCTGGGTGGAGAGGTATCAGTGAATTCTTCCACATTTAAAGCGGCACTGATAGCTGATGTGAAAGCGAAGTGGCTATAAGAAGCAAGTGCTTTGCGAATATCCCATCTCAGAGCACGTAGAAAGCGTGCAATCCTTTGCTCTTCTGTCTCATGAAGATCATTAAGAGAGAGAAGGCGATAGAAATCATCAACATATTCCTGAACAAATCGTGTACCTTGGCAGCAATCCTGCAGTTTGTTGAATAAGACCTGCGAATAATGAGGAGGCAGATACCGACTTTTCAAAAGCTGCTTCATGCGAAACCATGTACGAACAGGAGCCAAATTTTGTCTGGATCTGTCCTGTTGAGTTTGCTCCCACCAAGAAGCACCGCCAGTGAGTTTGAAAGCAACCAATGCAACTTGCTTTTCGTCAGGGACCCCCATGTATTCAAAGAAACGCTCAATCTTGGTGACCCATTCCATAAATTCTTCGATGTGGAGAAGGCCATTGAAAGAGGGAAGTTCAACCTTGGGGCGATAGTTATTGTTGTCAGAGGAGCGACGAGAAGCGCCAGAATACTGTGTATTGGGATTGGGTGGGTGGGAGTCGAGAAACAGTTGCTCAACGTCTTCATCATCCCACTCTTCTCGATGTGGTGGCTCTTCGTTTTGATTCTTGCCGGTGTTTCTGAAATCGGCAATCATGATTGCACGAAATTCTCTGAACAATTCTTTTATCTCTGCTTTCATCTCAGCTTTGAATGTATAGAGCTGAGCGGTGGAAACAAACTGATTGTTGTTGGCTGTCATCTGAAATTTTCCTCTTTTTTTTTTTCCAGATCGTCACTGGATATAGGGAACTTTGGCTCTGATCCACTTAATGTAGCGGAAGCGGAGATAAAATCGAATTAACTCAAAACCCGACTCGAAAAGAGTCACACACGTGAGTTGAATCACACGAGCGAGTTCTAACTTAAGCGGAGGGACTTAAGTCACGTGGAATGAAGGGTTTAGGGTTACTTTTATGGCTGAAACGAAAGGGGCAGCTGGAAGAGAAGAGGAAATGAAAAGGGAGGCAGCGGAAGAGAAGAAGAAAGAGGCGGAAAAGGAAGAAGAGGGAAGAGAGATCGAAGGGGAGAAGAAGAAGATGAAGGAGAAGATCGAAGTACCTGGTTTTTGGGTGGAAGGCGAAGCTGAGAAGAGGAGATTTCGAAGGTGCAGAAACAGAACTGTAACAGCAGAAGTAGTAGGCTTGCAACGGAGCAGAACTGTAGCAGCAGAAGTAGTAGGCTTCCAGCGAAGCAGAACTGTAATAGTAGAAGCAGAGGACTTGCAGCGATGATGTGTTGGGATAAAGCCCAATCAGCGAAAGTATCCTTCTGGGATTATGCCCAGAATCTAGGGGAATTAGACTGGAATAAACCAACGATGGATGACCCTGCAACAGAGGCAGAAAAATAGAGAACAGAGATAAATCTCTTCTTAGCCGATTCTATATTTTCAAAAATAAGGTGTGTTTCTTTTCTCCACCTTTGTATCTTATTTATAAGCTAGAACCGACTATTACAAAGACCTAAAACCGAGTTTGCATAAGACTTCTAATACTACTCAAACTCTTAAACCAAATAGGAAAGCAACACTTAACCCAAATAGGATTACATACGAATTAAAATAACAAATTAAAATATTAAAAAAAAAAATGAATTAAACATGTGGGCCTAGCGTCTTGTCAACCCGACGTGAGTATGTCTTCAAGAATTTATCGGCCACTTGTTCTACATCACCTTGTTACTATTGTTTTCACATAGAGAGACCCCTTGCTGTCCCTAGGGCTAGTTCATAGAGAGATTTGACCTTAGAACTCAGATTTACCACCCAAACTAGCCTAAGTTCGACCCTAGGCTCTTCTGGCATGTTTTTTTAGATAAACCAACCCCGGATGTTCTAACCTTAGACCGAAAGCACCCATATGGAATACCATAGGTTCGGCCAACACCCTATGAACCTTAATCTGTGCTTAGACCGATAAACCATAGCTGATTTCCCTTTATCTTAGATTGTGCAAGTTCAGGCTAGCCTTAGAACACCCGAAATCCATCACCTTTAACTAGGACCTTTGCTGCCCAAGTGTTTGAGATGTTTAGGAATCTGGTTAGAGACCTTAGAATGACACCCTTGCTGTCCTACGAACCAAGTTTGGAGGTCACCCATAGGTTAGAGAAGCCCAGATACTGATTGGACTTGTAGAATGACCCATTATGCTGTCAGAAGGCCGTTTCCTTAGCCTATAACCTTAGGTTAACTTGTAGCCATAGATGGGCCAGCAACCTTAGACCCTTGGTTTAGTGTTTACCTACACCCGTAAGAGACTTAGAAGCTATCTAGAGTCGTAGAACAACCCGTTTGCTAGTACATGGCAGCCCTATACCTTAGAGACCTTTTACATGTTCATAATCAATTATTAATTTTATTTGGAACTTTCAAAATATTATTCGTAGCAAACTTTGGTTTTGAGATCGCGTTAAGGCTTTTGGATTTCTCGTTTGCATGAGTACACATCACAGACTCTTAAGTGAGGAGAGCAATTCACTTACATATTTTGTGTGTACATGGATATGCAATATTCGTAATTTTGTTGTCATGTCATGTGTGAATGCAAATGTTGGGTCTAGGATTAAACTGAGAATTAATTGAATAATAGTTTGGAATCCGGTGCAAAAGCTTACACAGTGTAACGGGATATTAGGCTTAAATGTTGTAATAGCCTGTGAGTAGACTCAGTCCACCCAGATAGTGGAACCAACCGTTAACCTTGTTGAAAGGACCTACAATTGTATTCGTAGTGTTATGGATTTGAGATGATGTGTTGTGTTATGTTATTATATGTTGGTTTGGATGATAACATGCTAATTGTTGGTACTTGGAGTTATTATTGGCATGTTATTTGATGTGATATGTTGCTTCTTTGATGTGATAAATTGCATATATGATAATATGATGTTATGTGGGTCAGGCCTGTGTTTAGAGCTTGCTTGCACCTGATGGCAGGATAAGTCACATGGTGACGGCGCGCTTTGTTTGGTTTTGTATTCCATGACATTGGTCATGATGAGCACTAGTTCGTTATAGTGGTGTTGGTGGTATCGAGTATCATGGCATTTGCATGAGCATTGAGCATTGTGCTTACGCATTGAGATCATGATATTTTATTTGTCTATCTGAAAATATGTTCTACGATGATATGAGATGTAATATCATGATATGTTAAATGATCATATGTTAGCGAAGTATGCTTAGTAAATTTGTACGTTATATGTATGTGAGATTGTAATTATTCATGTGGGCATGGTTGAGCTCACCCCTTGCATTGCAGGGAACCTGTTGGAGTTGGGTCTCGATGAGACTCAAGAGCAGGCTTAATTGTCAAGTGGCTGACGTGGAGAAAAATTTAGATTTATTCTTTCGTAGAAAGACATTTATTCCGTCTGATTTCTATTATGTTATGGAGTGTTAAATTGAGACCATTGAGATATTTTATTTGGTAATTTATTTTATTGGTTTATTATTTGAGACTTGGATTTTCGAATTCAAGTATTTGAGATATTTAGATGTTGTTATTTTATTTTAGATGGGAATGGGAATGTGAGATCCTTGTGCATTTAGTTTATGTAATTCGCCTCGATTTCCATGAGATGTAATTATGGTTAAATTTTCAGTGCGTATGATAGAATGAGAAATTCGTTGGTTGTGTATGTGTGATTATTTGGAAAAAAAAATATAGCCGCGGATTTTTGTATAGGATGCGATTGTAGTCTAGTCAGTTAGTATCTCAGGCTCCATTTTTCTTCTGAAGGGCAGGGTGTGACATGTGCAGGTGTCATTCTTCTTTTTGAATCTCTTTGATTAATTGTGTATGTAAATTTGCATAGTTTCTGTTATATTCTTTATTTAATATTAATTTCTCTCTCTAACATCTTATATGAATCATGGATATAGGTTGCATATCATTTTAGGGTTCACCATATACATTTTACATTCTCATATAGACATCCATCTATCATTTATGATATAGGCTAAGACAAATAAATTGTCGAAACCTGAATACTATGCAGAAGCTTATTAATAACTTGATCACAAATCTAACAAACCGATTGCATAAATTGACAAGCAAATGGAATTTCACGAACCAACGACTTAATCACTGAAGTCGAATGAATCTGTTAGAAGGGAACCTGCAAACTGGGCAGCAATTGTCTGCAAATGAAATCTGCAATAACTAGCAGAACTGGGCTGCCAATACACGCCAATGCCTACACACTCACCTGCTTCTCGTCTACAATGGGTTCACCCCTCACTGCTATGTAGTGATTTAAACACTCCTAACTGATCGGTAACTCAGCAACAGTTGCTGATGCTAGGAGAAAAATTGCAAATAGCCTTCAATTAAGGCCTATGAAAACGACTGCCAATCTGGGCCAACCCGACACTTGTGGGCCTGATTGTATCAACGACACAGGCTGCTGGCAGCAAGAAATTCTTGAGCAAAGCTGGTTGCTGGGTGTAATCACCAGCTGGGCTTATGCCTGGAAAAAATAGGGATCCTGCAACGCACTCTGCAATTGCTTCCCACGAGATCTGCACTGGTTGTAGTCTTCAACCCACAAACACACCATGGTTTGGAAAGAAATTAAACTAAATTTTATTCATCAAATCTCCTCAAATCTGGCTACATACAACTCCTTAAATAAGGAAAAAGAAACCGATTATATTCTGAACAATAGGAGCCAACCCTCCATATTTTGAATCCTACTAAAACTAAAATTCAAATAAGCTAAGTTCTAAATAATACACATCACCTAAATTAGAAATAGCTAAATATAATTAATCCTAACAACTTTAAGTCTCCACGACTATCCCACTTTGGATTGCCACCAATGCATCATCATTCCTATCCACTTGACTTTGGGATCTTGGGATCTTTGGATTAAATTTTGAAATGCACACGTGGCATGGATTGCTCAACGTGTGGCCCCTTTAGATCTTGGACAGTTGGATTTTTGTCTTTTTGGGCCCATTTGGTCCATTGCATCAAATCGTCCAACTCAGAGCCCGCATTTTGTTGAATACTCATGCACCCACCAGGATCGAAAATAAAATTCTCATATGTCGACTCGGGGCCCGAACTTAATAATTTGCTAATGAGTCCGCCTGGATCAAAATTAAAGTTTTGATCACACCTATGGATGCCCGCATCATACTCCCGCTCTCGGAAAAAACTCGTCCTCGAGTTTATAAGGTTCATCGACGAAGGGTGCGGTCTTCTCATAGTCTTTCTCTTGTGCCTCCACAAAATTACATTGTGCAGTGTAACCAATCGCTTTGGAGTTGATGCTTCATGAGATGTCACCTTGACGCCGATCAATAGTGACTGACCAGTAGGTGCGGAGAACTGTCTCACATAACCTTTCCAAATTGGGTCAACATATGGCCGGACAGTGCAGTTTGAGTCCACAAGATGCTGATCATCTAACCCCAGTGTACGAACCTGTACTGATCATTCGTTGACACCTATGTCTGTAGCATCTTCCAGTTGTTTCTTACTAGATTGTGGCTCAAGATGGTATCTGGGTGTCTCAAGTTCCTGCTTTAGGGTGAAACTTGCTTCAAACTATCGGATACATCCCTCTGTTGGATCTATCTCTGTCGTAGCTTCATGAACTACTATGACTGGCGGGATACTGGGTGTAGCCAATTGGTTCATGTGTTTGTCCCACATTGGATCAACATAATATCTATGCTCTCCCAATGTTCTCATGGAATGAGCATCACGAAACACAAACTCATTGATGGCCTTAGCCTCTGTGCCACTGTGTTGCATGTCGTCCACTCGGGGTTCACAACTATGAACTGGATGTTCCTGCACTGTCTCCAAGAGTTGCACACTCATAGAATCTGTCTCCACAAAATCATCGACCTCTTCCTCACTAGAGGAATCTGAATCACTTGTTTCGACTTGTGATGTCGTGTCGTCTTCATCGGCAAAACGGACAGTTTGTTGCCTCCTCTCAGACTGTTTGACTACATGTCTTGTCCTATGTCTGTGATAGTAGAAATTGTCATCTAAACTTTCATCTGAATTTTCATTTAAACTTTCATCTGAGCTTTCTTCAGAAGATAAGTATCTGGAGTACCTTGACCTCACTGATGGTGAACTGAGAGGGTATTGGCTTTTTTGCTTCCGTAGAGCCGCAATCTCTCTTTGTAGATGAGCACATGACTCGAATAACTGATCTATCGGCCTATTGTGGTCTCTAGAAAATTTAGATCTATCATCTTCTGGGGCGCGTCTCACATGACGACTCTGACACGAAAGGAACCAATCACCATTCCCGACATGTCGGCTATGAAAGAGGTCACGCCTTGCCATAACTAACCCCTGATCGAAGTATAAGTCTCAAATGACTCTGAAACTCTAATAGTCATTCTATGTAGGCTAAGATAAATAAATTATCGAAACCCGAATACTATGCAGAATCTTATTAATAACTTGATCACAAATCTAATAACCCGATTGCATAAATTGACAATCAAAAGGAATTTCACGAACCAAAGACACGATCACTGAAGTCGAATGAATCTGTTAGAAGGGAACCTGCAAATTGGGCAGCAACAGTCTGCCAATGAAATCTGCAATAACTTGCAGAACTGGGCTGCCAAGAAGACACGCCAATGCCTACACACGCACCTGGTTCTCGTCTGCAATGGGTTCACCCCTCACCACTGTAGTGACTTAACCACTCCTAACTTATCGGTAACTCATCAACAGTCGCTAATGCTAGGAGAAAAATTGCAAATAGCCTTCAATTAAGGCCTATGAAAACGACTACTAATCTGGGGCAACCTGACGCTTGTGGGCCTGATTGTATCAACGACACAGGCTGCTAGCAGCAAGAAATTCTTGAGCAAAGCTGGTTGCTGGGTGTAATCACCAGCTGGGCTTATGCCTGGAAAAAATAGGGATCCTGCAACGCACTCTGCAATTGCTTCCCACGAGATCTGCAGTGGTTGCAGTCTTCAACCCACAAACACACCACGGTTTGGAAAGAAATTAAACTAAATTTTATTCATCAAATCTCCTTAAATCTGGCTACATACAACTCCTTAAATAAGGAAAAAGAAATCGACTGTATTCTGAACAATAGGAGCCGACCCTTCATATTTTGAATCCTACTAAAACTAAAATTCAAACAAGCTAAGTTCTAAATAAAACACATCACCTAAATTAAAAATAGCTAAATATAATTAATCCTAATAACTCTTTAAGTCTCCATGACTACCCCACTTTGGATTGCCATCAATGCATCGTCATTCCTATACACTTGACTTTAGGATCTTGGGATCTTGGGATTAAATTTTGAAATGCACATGTGGCATGGATTGCTCAACGTGTGGCCCCTTTAGATCTTGGACAGCTTGTTGGATTTTTGTCTTTTTGGGCCCATTTGGTCCATTACATAAAATCGTTCGACTCGGAGCCCGCATTTTGTCGAATGCTCATGCACCCACCAGGATCGAAAATAAAGTTCTCATATGTCGACTTGGGCCCGAACTTAGTAATTTGCTAATGAATCCGCATGGATCAAAATTAAAGTTTTGATCACACCTATAGATGCCCGCAACAATTTAGATCTAAGGTTTCCAATATTTTGACTTGTCCTATGTAAAATTTGGTATTAGAGCTTGTCCTACGTCAGATTTGATATCAGAGCTTGTCCTCTTTGAAATTTAGTATCAAAGCCGAATCGATCAAACCATATGTTGTTTTAGGTCTCAGTTACCCAAGTTGGTCTCATCATTCATCTTAGGATAGTGCATGCCTACACATAGCAATACTATCTCAACTCCTTCCATAAATTCCAAAGATCAATTGGCCAACATGCTCACCGAGGTTTTTTCCAAGACAACTTCAAGAGTGAGCAAGCAGAACTTGATTGATATCTTCGCACCAACTTGTGGAGTATCAAAAGAATGTTTATGAATGTGCACATAATGTTTTTTTATACTATTTTGTCATACTATAACATTGATAGTTGACTATCCTTGTATACTATTTTTTCCCTTCATAGCGTAGGAAACCTCTACTTAAAGAGGAGAATGTGTTGAATGATAAATGAGAGAAAGGAGACTAGTACTGAAGAACAAAAAAAAAGAATGTGTATTTCATTGATTGAAAAAAAAGTGAGGAAGATCTCTAGACACAGAATGCAATCATATGAGGAAAGTCGATCTCAATATATAAAGTAGTCTATATAAATTATACAAAACTATGGAATTGTTTCCATAAAATAATAAAAGACATATTCACACTATTATATCTATAATGTTCCACCTCAAGCTAATGAGTAGTTATCAATCAAGCCTAGCTTGTCCAAAACATCATCAAGTTGCAAGCAAGAGATGGCACCTCCTTTGTTAAGACAGCGTTTATGGGGTTTCGGCTTTCTCCTATGCTGTTTGGAATTATGCCTTGAGCAAGTTTGGAGTGTTTTGGGTTATGCCTTCTACGCTGGGAGAGTTATCTTATGCTTGGGTTATTGTTTGGGTTCCCCCAAAATGGTCCTCAATGTGGCGCTTACCTCTCTTTCTCATTGTTTGGAGCTTATATTGGGAACACAACAATCGAGTCTTCAAGGATCGTGCTGAGTAAGTGAAGCAGCATCGAGAAGAGTTGTAACCAAGTGTGCTTCCTAGGCTTCCTCCCTTGCGGAATTCAGGAATCTATCGGCGAACGACATATTGCGAGCCTGGAGGGAATATATTGACATAGGCTAAGTTTTTTAGCGATTTGTTTAGAGCTAGGGGATGGTCGTGGGTGTAGTGGATTTGTTGGCAGTTGTATATTTCTTTTGCTTTTTTGCTTTTGTATTTGCACCTCTGATGCCTCTTTTAATATATTAATCAATAAAAAAAAAAAGGTGTTGTAGAAGATGGCTAGAAAGGGGAATATGAGAATCTGAAATGGGTTTCAAATGTGCAGCTAAGAGCCATGGCACAAGAAGGAATTTCCAAAAATACAGTTACAACTCCCCAAAACCACCGCATGACAAACCTTACGTACATGCATGTTCACAGACACATGGTTTTAATGCGTACACAGGTTTCAAGAAAGAATTTTGGGCTACAAAGTATATACTCCATGACTCAGAACTAGCAATGCACAAAAGTTGTCAACTTCCAATATATACAGCTATGCAAGGAGTGGACATCTCTTGTGGAACTTATAATTTGAACATAATACTAGAAGCATGCATCATTCTAATTAGATACCTCATCATAATTGTAAGAAATTACAAAATTTACCAATGGCACCAATCGCATCAAGACGATCAGCATCTTGGACAACTCCAAATTCAGGATAAGAATTAGTACATGCAATCTGTGAAAGCTCATCCTTGAAACCTGAAAATTTACAAGGATATTAACCTTTGACTAATGAATTAAAAAATGATTTGCTAAGCCAAACTGGGCCAACTAAGGGTAATTAATTTCACTCGGATTACATAATCATTCTAGCTGGACTCACACCTATATATAAGGGATTAGGACTTTGATGATGACGATGAATATACATAAGGGATTTCTGCCCTGCGAAAAAATTCCACTGTATGGAACCATTCACAACCCATTTCGCATTTTTGCATAGTAATATATATATATATATATGCAGCAAATCTTTTGGGGCCCTATAGGCCCACTGAGGTGGCATGGAAATAGGGGTGTCTACACCCGCGCGCTTGCACATGTATTTGTGTGATGTCAGCAATGGATATTAGAGGCACACTAAAATTCTTTAACATCAAAACCTGTAGCACAGTTGGTAAGTGCTCATTGTCACAACGGAAAGGTTGTGGGTTCAAGTCATATCGCCATCTCAAAAAAAAATGCAGCTTTAAAGGACTACGTTCACTAAGAACTTGGTAAAAAAACCACGTTCAATGAGATCTCGGTACCTTCGTCCATTACAATTGTATTATTTTAAACAAATTTTGATGAAAAATTATTGAGATTAGGTAAATTAAATACAAACAATAACTGATAGAGTATACCACAATAAACAAAACTTGTAAATATATCATGTCACATCCACTGCTTTAAAAGATGGCTCTAGGCATATGCTTTAAAAGATGGCTCTAGACATATGCTTTAAAAGATGGCTCTAGGCATATAGCTAAAGGCTTGCCATCAGGCACTCATCAGCTATGATACTAAAACACCTCAAACTACACGGCACTTCTATACCTAGTGTCCAATATTTTATTTTAACGTGTAAAACAAAACATATTCCTTGTGGATCCATGGTTCCCTCTTGTATCACCATAGTATCTGAGTATTCTAGACCTTAACATGTGACGTCAATAATGCTTAAAATTGACAGAATAATGTGTTTCTCTATAACCTATCCATCAAACAAGTTCTTCACCTGTCTGGCTGATCTTTGCATTTAATAATTGCAATTACTCAACCAATGAACCCTCACAATCACATCCCTTAATACTTTGAGGGGAGATAATAATATATTATGAAGGTAATATTTTGTTCCATATAACAGCATGGCTTAACAACTCAACATATTGTTCTCTTTTTGAAGACCAAAGTGTCCAGGCCTCTTAGAGCACCTGACTAATCCTTGGGGCATATGCAAACCTCCCTATCCACCCACACCAGGTAATATTATGGGGAGTGGTCCTTTTGTGTTGAGAGTGACTAGCCCAAGACCTCCTGCATCGCAAGCAAGTTATTGACCAACAATCCAACCCTCACGGATTAACAACTCAAGATATTGTTCACACTAATTTTTTTTGTAAAATTGTCTCCAATCACACTTGAACCTTAATGGTTTGCACAAAGAAGACATCAAAATCCAATGAGACAATGAAACTCTAGTAAGATTTGGTTGATATAGGCCTTTTACGGTTCAATTGATCAAAAGTGAGTCACTGATGGATCAAAGAAAGTATTGAGATTTGATTGATGACATATCCTAAACTAAGGATGGCTCTACAATTCATTGATCATCAATCGAATTCCATCGACCAAAATGTCATGTGTGGCCCACCTATGATAATCCGATGATCATGAGTTCAAGTCTGCTTCCCATGTGTTAGATCTCCAACACAACCTATGGATCATCGCTCAGAGAGGTGGATGGATAGATATAAGTTGTGGCCCACTCATGATGTCCCAATGATCACAAGATCAGGTCCATTTCAAAGATCCATGTGTTAGATCTCCATCACAACTTACGGATCAACGATCAGATTTATGGATTGAAAGATATAGGATTTAATCCACTTCGTTGGCTCGATCATCACCAAATCCATTTCAAAGATCCATGTGTTGGATCTCCATCACAACTTACAGATCAACAACCGAATGTATGGATTGAAAGATACAGGATTCAGTTCACTTCAATGGCCTGATGGTCACAAGTTCAAATCGATTTTGAAGACCCAAGTGTTAGATTTCCATTGCAACTAACAGATTGACAATTGCATAGGTGGATTGAAAGATATCACTCATGATGGCCAGATTATTGCAAGTTCAAATACATTTCAAAGATCCATGTGCTAGGTCTCACCTTGCAACTTATGGATCAATGATTAGACAGGTGGATTGAATGATATAAGTTGTGACCCACTCATGGTGGCTCAATGATCAGATCTCTATCACAACTTACAGATTGACAATTGAATCTATGGATTGATAGATATAAGATTCGTCCAATTCGATGCCTCGATGGCCACAAAATCAAGTCCATTTCAAATATCCATGTGTTGGGTCTCCATCACAACTTATGGATCGACAACCGCACGTACGGTTCAATCCACTTTTGATGGCCCGATGATCATAAGCTCAAGAAGATCCACATGTTAGATCTCCATCACAACTTACACATCGGCAAGAAGATGAAACACATAAGTTGTGGTCCATTCATAATGGCACGATGATCACAAGTTCAAGTCCATTTGGATCCATGTGTTAGATCTCTATCGCCACTTATGGATAGTTGATCGGATGGATGGATCAAAAGATCTAGTGTGGGGCCTATCTGTGATGATGGGATAGCCATAGTCCATGTACCATCTAAAAGATCCTTGTGCTAGCTTTTCAAAGAAACTTCTTGATCACCAATTGATATGTACAGCGAGAGATGCAAAGAAATGAGGCTCAACATACTTTTTTTTATGACCAAGGTGTCAATGCCTCTTAGATCACCTGACTAATCCTCGGGGCATGCTGCAAGCCTCCCTACCCACAGGCACTGGGTAACTCTATGGAGAGTGGCACTTTGGGGTGGAGTAGGAATCGAACTCAAGACTCCCGCTTCCTGAGGCGGGTTCCTAGCCATCACTCCAACCCCTTTGGGTTAAAAATAACCATCAACAAGATTTGAACCATGGTCACTTACACGAGAAACAAAGTATCTTTCCCACTAGACTACAATAATTTCTATAGGCTCAACATGCATTTGTTGATCAAAGTGGTGTGGAGGCCACTTATGAATCTTGAAATGCCTCGAAATGGATGTCATCATATGGAGCATTAAAACAGCTCTATCATACAAGAAATTCCATCACATTTAGAGTTTAAATGAAAAAGATAAGAAGAGTGTAGACTATGTAAAAATATGATAAAATAAATAATTAATGAAGGAAGGGCTAGTCCAGTAGACACCCAGGCAGAAAAGCCAATGTGTTTTGACCAGCCTTGTTAGATAGTGGGCCCTACTTGATGATCATATGAATGGATAGATTATCATGAGGACTAATCATTTGTCAAAAATGGGGACCCATTGAGTCATGTTAGCCAATAATTTTTAAGATTGAAAAGGACCCATTGGATAAATATTTTGAACTTTCATGTTTAATCCAACGGTTGAGAATGCATCAAATGGAAATTATGAAAGGTTGGATCTAAATTAAAAAAAAAAAAAAAATCTAACAGGCCAGATTCAAAACAAAGTGGGCCCACACGGGGCCAATGTGCTCGAGCGCCAAAACTGTTTCCTAGATTTCCCCATAAAAGAATCCAAAGATGATGAGGACATGTGATGTAGGAGACAACAACTTTTCCACTAAAAGATGCTGAAGAAAAAAAGACAAAAATGAAAGAAAAGTAGGTAGAAAAGGGTAAAGGAGGGTTTGAAAGCCAAAAGTAAAGGAGAGAGGTGAGGAGGAGAAGCTTCCCTCTTGCTCTTCCTCTTTCTTTTTCTCTCTCTTGGCTCAATGGACCTTGTTTATTATTTTCTGTTCTACTTGGAAGTCCATAAATACCCCATTTTAGGAGAGAGGCAGGAACTATTTGGACGGACTCTAGGGAGAGACCTTTTGAAGGAGGGAAAAGAGAAGAGAGTGGCCTTTCTTTGGGAGTGTCAAGTGATTCTTTACCTCCACTTAGAAGGTGCAAAGTCACGGCCCGACCCAACGGAGAGGTGAGAAACAATAATATTTTTTTTTTTTTTAACTCTGAAGCATGCACAACTCATACTTCAAACACGTGACACCTACACGTGTTGCGAGATCCCTACGGATCCTAAGACTTATTGAACCCTTGATTTGATCGATCTGAATTATTAGCTGCCTACGTACTCCAATGGAGATCAGATCGTGCGTAGTTCTCAATTCATTTATTTCATGGCACTAACCCCTTGTTATTCATGATGTCAAATCAAGACATTCTAATTACCCTATCGTGGGCCTCATCAATAAAATAGATCTCATCTATCACGGGTCTATACCAATCATGGGAACACCGTCAACCCTGGAGTCAATGTCACAAATGGGATAAACCTCAACCATGAGACATATACCTAAACATAAATACATCCCTCCTCGGAGACAATACTTTAAATATGGGTCCACCTCTATGGAATCGATGCCTTCCGTGGAAATATCTATCCACAGTATACAATATTCATCCATGGTCACAAAGCCCTCCATAGGAATAATCATATCTATCCATAGAACCGTCACGTCTACCATGAGACCAATATGTCTACCATGAGACCAATATATCTATCATGAGGTCAATATGCCCACCGTATAATCAATATCTAGGTATGAATCCAATATATCTACCATGGGAACAACGTCTATGGGATTCATCATCCATCCCTGGTAACTCTCCATCAGTGAGTATCATCTATCAATGGGTAATAACCATCAATGAATATAATCACTCAATGGGTATAATCCATCCATGGGTATAACTCATACATTCGTACAACCAATATGTCTATCATAAGACTAATAGGTCTAACGTAAGACCAATACGTCTACTATGGGACCAACATGTCCACCATAATACCAATATGTCTATCATGGGACCAACATGTCTAACATAAGACCAATAAGTCTACCATGAGACCAACAGGTCTACCCAGAGACCAACATCCAAGCACCACCATGGGAACCATCATCCATGGGTATACACATCCACCCTGGTAATACTCTATCAGTAAGTATCATCTATCCATGGGTAATAATTATCCATGAATATAATCCCTCCATGTGTATAATCCATCCATGGGCATAACTAATCCAATGACAAATCATCTACCATGAGATCTTCTATCCGTAGGAACAACACTCGAATGAATCACTACGTGACTGTGGCAACAATATCAAATCATCATATCATATCATAAATATACCACGACCCCTAGCAAGACTTAGAGCCCATGACTTACTAAGCGGGAGACCCACGACTAGCGTGATCAAGTCTACCTCGCCCTGCATCCCTTCACCTCAAGGGTGATTCAATCAAGCTCTAAAGCGGTCGGACCGCGTCTAGCAAAGCTAGCACCACCCCCATGGGGTAAAATAGTATCTAGCTCTGCGCATCAATGCACATCAAGTGCACTAAATAGTCCTGAGAGCACCCTCCAGCGCGTAGCATGTGAGGGACCTACTTATCGACGGAAACCCTACGGTACCAAGTCTCCGTAGCCAACCCCACCGTCCCGAATACCTCTCTGGAATGGTCAGTCAACCATCATAATCACGTGAGAGGCGTACCCATACCACGTCTCAATATCAAGTGACCAAGTCACATATACATATCAATGCCACAGTCTCTGTATATTCATATCGAGGCTCCTGCAGTCATACGGTTATTCTAGGCCTTACTCATGGAATATATATACTTATCTCATCCTTTTAACTATACAAAGATGAGACACAATGATCTACTGATAGGACAGTTTCATTTTTCAAAGGACTGAGGCATAACGTTATCAATATCACGTGAGAGACGCACCCATACCACGTCTCATTCATCAATATCACGTGAGGGACACACCCATACCACGTCTCAATATAATCATTACGTGAGAGACGTACCCATACCATGTCTCAATATAATGATCACGTGAGGGCCATACCCATACCACGTCTCAATATAATCAAGTGACCTAGTCACATACATCTCAGTGCCAAAGTCTTCATCTGTCCATCTTAAGAATTTTCACAGTTCTCTAGCCACTCTAGGCTTTACTCAAGTAACAAACATATATGTCTCATCATATCGGGACTCCCAAGACATCATAACCTCTTCGGGCCGCCTTGGAGGGATCCAAGATCTAGTTTTAAGGTCTATATTAGGGAAGGTATATCCCACCAATCCCTTTCTATCATTCACATTTGCTCAACATCTTACATCATCTTTAATATAAATGGATGACACAATGCATCTTTTGATCGAGCTGACGCATAATGCTCTCAGTTGCTTACGTACCACATAGTGGATCAGATCAACTGTAGTTCATTATTTTCACATTTTGGTTGACATTGGGGAGTGGTCATACTTTTTACTTTGGGGAAATCAAACAAGGCTTTCCTAGCATTTACATTGCATTCCATGCATTCTCAATCATGCTAGCACATCCCCATTATAGCACAATTTAACCCCCCTAGGGTTCTAAGATACTTGACCTTAACTCTTCCATATAACTTAGTCTAACCCTTTACCAAGTTCCTCTTCAAATCATGGAAATTTGTTATAACGACCCGACCCGACAACAGGGCTTAGAGCTTGACTCAGTGTGATATTGTCCGTTTTGGGCCTCGCACACAGCTCAAACCCGCACGGTTTTGTTTCTGAGCCCGGGCCCACGTGGCCCGGCCCAAAAGGCCTCACACATGGTCAAAGGGGGCTATACCACTTATATCCCCCATCTTTTTCTTCTCCCAAACCGATGTGGGACACTTTCCCACATTGGTTTGGGGAGAGGTGGGTATCACATTCGTTCTACACATGGTTAGGTCGATCCACCACAACCATTATGAACATAGGTACTCACTCGTGATGTACACATCATCATATAATCCAAGCATGCCATTAAAACACATCCATCATGCTTATTATATGAGTTACTCATGTAAGAATTCCAATCACAATCATGAGAATTCATTTGATGCATACATTACTCATAACCATACACAAGTATGGGAAGTTATCAAGGCCCTACATTACACATCTTGGGCAATCTTGATTTATCATACATTCTATCATACTTTAACATATCACAAAACTATGAATTCTCAATTATAGTAAACATCTAATCATAGGGAACTTGGGAAACTCATACATATGTATCTGATACAATATATTCACATCAATCACACGTAGGCATAGAGAGGTCAAACCATAACGTTACCCAACTATGCATTGAAATGTGCACAAAGCAACATTCATTCAAAAATATTATCACACACCTTGTGAGCATGGAATTTTACAAATATTCCAATACTCTAAGTGTATAGCATTCTCCAATTTTACCCAATGTTATCAAACTCGAATCGTATCGAAATTGGTCTAGGGGTGTGAATCGTGAATCGAAAATCGTAAAATCGTTCGATTCATATATTCTCTTATTCCCATAACTGTTTTGTTGACCTGGGCCATTACAATTCTACTTAAGAGTCCAAGATCCATAACTTTTTCAAGCTCAAACTTTCAAATGTTAATTGTAGTCCTACAACTCCATTAACACTTAACATACAAGTGTGATTTGGAGTTCTACCACTCCATGGACACTTAGTCATCTTCAAATGTGATTTAGAGTTTATCTCCATGGACACTTGACATATTTTTCAACTGTGGTTTGGAGTTCATCTCCATAGGCATTTGACATATATTCGAGTATGGTTTGGAATTCAACTCCATGGACACTTTAACCATTTTTAGGTGTGGTTTGGAGTTCATCTCCATAGACATTTGACATATATTCGAGTATGGTTTGGAATTCAACTCCATGGACACTTTACCCATTTTCAGGTATGGTTTGGAGTTCATCTCCATGGAGGCATGACCCATCGCTAAGTGTGGTTTGGAGTTCCACTCCATGGACACTTAACCAATTTTCAAGTGTGGTTTGGCCTTCATCTCCATCAGCGCTTAACCAAGTTTCAAGTGTGGATTGGAATTCATCTCCACAGACACTTAACCCATCTTCAAGTGTGGTTTGGAGTTCATCTCCATGGACACAACATATTTTCAAGTGTAGCTCAGACATTTTCTAAAACTCCATGAACACTTAATATATCCATATAAGAGTGATTTGGATCTCATCTATGAACATTTAATATATTAAACATAAACGTGACTTGGTCCTCATCAATGAACATTTAATACATCAAACTAAGTGTGCTTTGGATTTGAACATAACTAGTGTGATTTAGAGATTTAAACTCCATGAACATTAGGACCATGTCTAAGTGGACCCCAGGGGATGGTTGATGCAGGACAAGGGATTAGGGTAACCCTAAATGCCTAAATTCGGTTCCTAAATATTAGGAGGGATGAAAATAATGCATGGGCTGAAATTAAATTTCAATTAATAAATGCAACAAATTAAAAGGGGATGGAATGGCTTTGACTAAAAGGGGCACATGTAATTTTAAATAGAATGGGCTAATGGGTATGTTTTAATAAGTGGGTTAGGAATCACGTGGGGTATGAAGTCTTTAGGGTAAAAAGAAATGAGAGGAAAGAAGAGGAAACGAAAGAAATGAGGAAACAGCGAAAGAAAGGTGATGGAGAAAAGGGCGGCGGAAAGGCGGAAATGGAATATGGGATTCGCGGCAGCAAGGAGAAGAGATGTGGGGTTGCGGCAACACAGGAGGGGCTTGGGATAGGCTGCCGCAGCTGGGAATAGGGCTTTGGAGGGAGGCGAAAAAGGGAAAGGGGTTTTGGGTGGGTTCTAGCTTGTTGTTGTACAGATCTGGGTTGATCTTGGAAGAAAGGAAAACAAAGGAAGAGAGGAGAGAGAAGAGGAGAAGAAGGGAAGAGAAGAATCGTACCTGGCCCCACGTTGTGGCCTCACGCCCTTGGTCTCTCACCAATGAAACTCCATTCGCAAGGTATGAGCGAAAACTCTCAAAATCTTATTCATTCAATCGTCTCTTTGCCTCAAAGAGCTACATCATATATAAACTTTCAACCTACTAAAAATAAATCTTGCTAAAAAACAAAAAAAAAAAAAACTATGGAAATAGAAAACCATGAAAATAGGAGGCCTGGTGTTTCACCACATCAATCTCCCCATCTGAAAAAAAACTCAACATCGAGTTCAAACAAATGAGAAGGCATCAATCTTCCCACGCAAGCATCTTCCCAATGTAAGGTCATCAATATGCATGCACGCGCACGTGAGGTCTTCAACTGTCATCCAACGGAGTCATCATCAAGCCACATTGTTGCTGGAGTGGCTTTCTTCCGTCGTCGCTGGAATGCTCGGACATTTGGATTGCCACTGTGGTCAATATACTCTAAATGAGAAGAATATGCCTCTAGCGATACAAAGTTGTGGTATCTATCCAGAAGAGTCAGATCATGTCGCTAAAGTTCATCTGCTGTCAAACATGTGAATTCTGTCTTCAGCTAGCGTGTGGGAACCACGTTCTCATCCAGTATAAATTCTACCTTCTCTCTCTTGGGTGACAAAGCAAGCTTTGTAGGTTCAAGCCATGGATTATGAAGTGGGCTAGGTAGGCCTGTATGTTGGTCAAGATGAGGCTCATGTGAAGTGGGACGGAGTAGTAAGGCTGCTGGATCAGGGAAAGGTGTAGGGTATGATAGGGAATGCACACTGGGTCCAACTTGCCTCAAAATGATTCCTTGTGGCAACCGTTCAGGCCTCATGTGGATTGTCATAGAATCACCCACATTGACATCCTAGAACTTAGAATAAGCATATACAGCAAACTCATATGGTTCAATGCATGTATTAATTTCACTTTTAATTTCAGCATGCAATGCATGTGTATGTGGCGCAAATGCAGATGTAGATTCAGACAACTTGGGCGACACTGGCACTAGACTAGGGTCTATGGATGTGGATGATATGGGAACACACCTAACCAACCCAAGTGGATATTCGTCGAAATTGTCAATGCCCTCATCACTTTCGGAATGTTCTCCTGCATATAACAATTCATTCTCAACGTCCTGGTCAGTCTTTTCATTGGATTGTTTTTCCAACACAAGGGTTCTTTCCTTATTCCGATTCTTGGTAGGGCATTAGTGAGCGAAATACCCATAACCATGACAGTTGTAGCATTTGGTCCCTTGTTTGGAAAAAGTCACACTAGAAGCTCTTTTAACACTTACATCCTCGTTTTGGAATGGAACACTGGTGGCTGGCTTGGCTTGACTCACCGTATCCCGTCGAGTAGACTCAAACTACTTAACAGGGTTCGGGCTACAACTTTAGAACTCTCTGGTAAATCTCCTCCAAGGTGTTGACACTGTGGGGAATCAACTCCTTTTGGAGATCTGGACGGAGACCCATTCTCAACCGAGAAAGAGCCACAAGAAGGTCCTCCTTTATATCACATCTCATCATGTACTCATCAAACTTGTCGATGTAATCGCCGACTGACATGTTTCCTTGTCGAAGTGCTTGCCATTGATCCATTAATCTCTCTCTATAGGTCAAAGGGAGGTATTTTTCTTTCAGTTTTTCTTTCATTTCATCCCAATGAGAAATAGGCTCACCTCCGATTCTTTCAATATGGCTCTGACATGTTATACCATTCAAAGTAGTGTTTCATGCCAGACAACCAGTCAATAAAAGCCTTTAGGTCAGGTCGACCATAAGAACTCGGAGCCTCAACTTTAACAGATCTCACTATTTCAGATTCAGGCTCAGGAAAGTCATGAAAAGCATAATAATGATTGTGGGGACCATTTCTTCCTCTACCACTCCCTCGGTCACCAACTCTACCTCGACCTCTACCACCACCAACTTCCATGTCATTGTTTTGATTGAGGGAAAGGTCTAGGTCATCGAAGCGGTTATCGGTTCTGGTCGCCTGTTCTACTATTCTGGTTTCCATGTTGGCTAAGTGGGCACTGATATCGTCTAAGATCTTGGTAAACAATATCAGGTCCATATTGAGTTGATACTCTCGGCCACTATGTGTGGGCATGCACAGACAGACACACTAAATGATGTGACTTAACTCTAATGAATGCAGTGATTTAATGACCTAAGTCTATATGCAATGAATGAAAGAAATAACTAAATGAAATGATGCAAAAAAAAAATCTTTTTTTTTTTTTTTTGGTTTTATTTTTAATTAATTAATTTTGTTTTTTTAAATGCAACCTAAGACCTGAAAAGTTAAGAAACTCTCCTAACCTAGGCTCTGATATCAATTTGATGCAGGACAAGGGATTAGGGTGACCCTGAATGCCTAAATTTGGTTTCCTAAATATTAGGAGGGATGAAAATAATGCGTGGGCTGAAATTAAATTTCAATTAATAAATGTAACTAATTAATATAAAAAATTTACTGCCGATAATCATGCAAATTCTTGAAATGTAATGTAAACAAATCCATTACGATAAAATAAATTAAAAGGGGATGGAATGGCTTTGACTAAAAGGCCACATGTAAATTTAAATGGAATGGGCTAATGGGTATGTTTTAATCTATGAAGCACGGATACGCCACCACCCTTCGAGTATCCGTGTCCGGTACGTATCCGACACGGATAAGGCCGGATATGGCTTGGATACGTGTCGGATACGTACCCAATTAATTAAATATTTTTTCAAATACGGATACGCCACCGATACATGTAGGTGTGTGAGGATACGGTACGCGACACGGCAGGAAACGCATGGACACGCGTTTTTTATTTTTTCCCTTATTTTCCCCTTAAAACGACGTCGTTTTGCAGATCGTGCAATGCAATGGCAGTCAATCGTTACATCGTGCGATTGAGGAGAAAGAAAAAAAGGAGAAAAGGCTAGAGAGAGAAAAAAAGGAGAAAAGGGTAGAGAGAGGTCTGATTTCGCTAGAAGAGGGGAAAAAAAAAAGCTAGAGAGAAGAGGAAGAAGGGAACATATCGTTCACCGTAGTTTTTTTTCTTCCCTTCATTTCTTTCTTCTCTTCTAGTTGCAGGTGCCGCTGCTCTTTTATCATTTCTTTCTTCTCTTCCAGTTGCAGTTGTCGCCGCTCTCTTATCTTAGGGTTTTTCGTGGTTTCCATGGACTTGTTTCCGTGGCTTTGTTTCCACGTGCGGCAACGAGTGTAGTGCAACTTTTTATTTCCGTGGCTTTTTATTTGCTGTTTTTTTTTAATATATATATATATATATACTAAATTACTAGTAGTCTAATACTGTGTAAATGCTATATTATTATATATTTCAGTTTTTTGTAATCTATATAATATAATACCATTTATATATATATATATATATTTATTTATAATACTAATAGCCTAATATTCTAAGTGTAAATGCTATATTATTATATATTTCAGTTTTTTGTAATCTATATAATATAATACCATATATATATATATTCATTATAAATATAAAAATATAGTTTTCTAATAATAGAAAACTAAACTAGTATATATATATATATATATATATTTTTTTATAATACTAATAGCCTAATATTGTAAGTGTAAATGCTATATAATTATATATTGCAATTTTTTGTAATCTATATAATATACTACCATATTATATATATATATATATATATATATATATAAAGACAAAAAATATCAATATCAGATTTAAACATACATAATTAAATATTAAGTGCATAAATGATTTTCTATTATTAGAAAACTATATTTTTATATTTATAATGAATACAATATATATATATATATATTGTGTGCAATCTGTTTATTAGAAAAATATATATGAAACACCAATGATTTGTCTTTTTTTTGGATTATTTTCAATGGACGATTGTGTGTAATCTATTTATTAGAAAAAATTCGAAAAATTCAGTTTTTTCTCTCATAAGAGAATTTATGATGTTTTTTTAAAATATCTGAATTTATTTTGTTGATATATATATAAACAGATTTTTTTTAACTATATATAATATTTTTTTTTAATTCGGCGTATCCCGCCGCACCCATATCCTAGTTTTTCAAAATTTGTTGCATCCCCGTATCGGATACGTGTCGTATCCGATATGCGTACCCGTATCGGTACTTCTTAGGTTTTAATAAGTGGGTTAGGAGTCACGTGGGGTATGAAGTCTTTAGGGTAAAATGAAAATGAGAGGGAAGAAGAGGAAACAACGAAAGAAAGGTGATGGAGAAGAGGGCCGCGGAAAGGTGGAAATGGAATATGGGATTCGCGGCAGCAAGGAGAGGAGATGTGGGGTTGCGGCAACACAGGGGGGGGCTTGGGATAGGTTGCCACAGCTGGGAATAGAACTTTGGAGCGAGGCGAAAAAGGGAAAGGGGTTTTGGGTGGGTTCTAGCTTGTTGTTGTACAGATCTGGGTTGATCTTGGGAGAAAGGAAAACAAAGGAAGAGAGGAGAGAGAAGAAAAGAGAAGAATCGTACCTGGCCTCACGCCCTTGGTCTCTCACCAACAAAACTCCATTCGCAAGGTATGAGCGAAAACTCTCAAAATCTTATTCATCCAATTGTCTCTTTGCCTCAAAGGGCTACATCATATATAAACTTTCAACCTACTAAAAATAAATCCTTGCTAAAAAAAAAGCCATGGAAATAGAAAACCACGAAAATAGAAAGCTATGGAAATAGAAAGCTACGCACGAAAATAGGAGGCCTGGAGTTGCACCGCATCAATGGTATATTCAAATTTGTGAAGTAAGAAACTTCTACAAGTGGAACAAACCTTGAAGGCCCCACTAAAAAGACAAATCTACAAGCCTCCAACAAGTGGACTGAGTCATTGAACCCCAGCAGAGAAGTCAACCAAATACAAGAGAAATTTATATGAGATTGAACAAGTCTATAGACCCCCACTCAAAGATATGAACATGGTAACGCTGCCACCATGACCATGAAGATACTAGATTTGTAATTTTATGTATAAAAATTCAATTCATGCAATTGTCATTTGTGCTCAAAGTTTGACTTGTAAAAGGGGTGCTAGGCTGGTCTCCCAAATGAAGAGTTGTTAATTTTAGTGCTTAGAACCATTGTACCCACTTTTCATGTTCAAAGTCAACAATATACATCAATTTTTAGACCCTTTCAAATTTTGAAATTCCAAATTTTATATTTTTGAAATTTGTGTCTACAGATATCAGAATGATTTTCTCTTGAAACTTCACTCAACCATCTCAAGACTTCATTCAACTTGTAAAGGAGTTCATTTTCTCCCTCCTTCCACGTTTATAGTTTGCCTTTCGTTCCTTTTCTTCGTTGACTCAAACTTTTGGTCTAACAATCATCATCATCAAAGCAATTTATCCCATCAAACTACTAGTCTAACTATATGACTGTCAATCTATCTGCTAACATGCATGACAGTATCATGTACTTAAAACAGTTCTGAGATCCATAAAAGATGTTAAGCAATGTTCAAAGCTCCAAGGAATTTTTAACAGAACCTACCCATTCCTTTTATGATCCCCAGTATCTTTTCTTTTTTGTCTTCCTCTAACCCCTCCTCCTCAAGAAACCTGTCAGCAATCATTGCCTCTTCAGACTGCTCCCTGCATTAACCCCACAAGTCAATGAAAATGAAAAATCACTCATCAGTGACATAGCTTCGACACAGACTATCACTTACCAGTTAAATCGTTACTGTTGTAAGAAACATTGGTTAATCAAACAAATACAATAAATAAAATCCAGACGATTAGCGCCATTGGTTAGAGACATCTTCTGGAAGTACTCCAACCAAAGTCAGACCTGCAATTTGGTCGGAAAGAATTGCCACGTCGATAAACTGTGTGCCACATGGATGACATGACAAATTTGTCTAATGGAGCACTAAAATTAGAATGATAAACTGAGTGAGTCTGCCACTTAACTTGAAGATACACACACCACAAATTTGTGACACACACTTCAGTGATGTCTTATCTAGCACTCCAGTGCACAAAGTGAAAAGTTAGAATAAAGCTAATTGCATTTGACACACACCCTTTCTACCATCAAAAAGGACCTTCCATTTGGTTTAGTCCCTTTTCAATGGCCATATAGAAAAAATTAGACAACTAAAATGATTTTGATCAATCCTTTACAAAATCATGTAGTCCAATGTGAAATAAATGAAAATACAAAATTCATGATACCTGCCTCAGGCACTTTTATGAACATAAATGAGATTGAGCAAATCTGGACAGTGCAGCAAAACTCAATGTCAAGAAGAAACAAAATGATGACCACCTCACATATTTGTAATCTCCTGCAGCCATGAGCCATGAGAACCCATTAAGTATGAAAAATTATAAAAAAAAAAAGCAGCACATAAAAAAAAATAATGAAGTGCTTCAAGAGTTATAAAACAACACTTATACAGCACTTGTGTGGAGTGAGAGAGAGAGACCTATGTCATGAAGAAGGGCTGCAAGTTCCACCTACAAAGTTAAAAATAAGAGTAATATAAGTTAAATGAAATAAAATACATAAAAGACAAGAAATTAAAAAGAACATTAAATATTATTGTAGACGACAAGCATTTCCTTTGCTCTTCCCCAAAATGGATGTCTAGGGCATTGCCAAGGACCCATAGCACAACAGACAAGTGTTCACTGTCATAATTGTAAAAATTGTGGGTTTGATTCATAGGAATAATAACAATTCCATAGTTGACAAACACTAGTTGAGCAAGAATACTCTTATACCATCCATCGAATGTGGTGCTTCCACATATTAATTGTACAGTTGATCATCTCATTTGAATATCAGATACAAAATAAAACAGAATCAAAATTAAAATTCTTCTACAACCAACTAATTCCTAGTTGTTAATACACCCTTCAAGTTGAGGATCAAGTTTTGCTGTGAGCCTTCAAGTTGTCTAAAAGTATTGAAAGTGAACAACTGATAACCCTCTTGTGAAAATACCAGATGCCCAGGGAGGAGATAAGTTTGCACAATTTGCTCAAGATATCGCACAATCATTTCATCAACTGAAATCAATAATAGCGTCAGTGCATGTGCGACCGCTGTGCGCGTGTGCATGTGTGTGCATGTCTTGTAAGTATTTTATTTTGTTTGTGTACATCTTCAATAAAGAGTTGAACTTTTTTACTTCTATTAGGATTAGGATTACATTAGACTAGCCTAACAACCTTGATAAAGAGATTTCTGTTGTAAATGCAATATTCACATAAAAGGGATTGCTATTCACTCATTGAGATATAGCAAATTTTAATAAAGCACAGCATACTTCTTTTGCATGAGCCTTTCACCCTTTTTCTTGTTTCTTCTTTCTTTGATTTCATTTTTCAAGTTATCATCGCATGCAGAGCAATGTACCTAGCGTCTCTTTCATTTCCTCATTGCAAAAGGTTTATCATCTATCACTCATCAAAGTTCCTATTTGATCTTTCATCCATGGCACTTTTCCCATATTCTTATGGGGCCCAATTGACATCATCAAATGTGGTTTTGTATCTTCTCATCTTAGATTGGTTTCTTATGCCCATCATTTTAGCAATTTTTCCCAGACTTTATCAACATTCGAGGTCAATCAAAAACCCCTTTTCTACAAAGCTTGAATAGTAAAATCTCTCTACTCATTTTTCATCTCATCCCTCCTTTTTTTTTTCTGACCAGTGACAAATGAATTCATTAATTTACTTAGAAGATACACATGAGATGGAACCAAGTATAGAAGATTTATACCAGGTTCCAAGATATAACAAAAAGAAAAGAATCAGAAAACAGAGGCGCTATAATCCACAACCAACAAAATATACAAAATATAACACTCCAACCCAACAAAATATACAATAAGGAGTCCCCAACTCCCCATACACCCAAGGCAGTAACATGATCAGAACAGCTCCATTGCAGGTTTTTGCTTTTACACACCTACTTTCGCTAAAAAGGCCACCACATTGTTCGCCAGTCGAGGTATGTGTGTAAAAGTGATACCTCTCATCCTGTTCAACCACCTAAAGTGCCTAGTAATGTTTACCAACTTCCACGGGGAGTCTTCCTATTACTAACCCAAGAGATGGCATCAGTCGAGTCACCTTCAACAATAAGGTTACCATTCCAAAACCTAAACCAAATCTGAAGTGCTCTCCTGCTTGCTCTCAGTTCCGCCTCGTTTGACTTTATAATCTCTAATTGCTCGGAAAACGCTATTAAATCCTACCCCTATCATCATGCAACACCGATCGACCATCTAACTTTCACTTTTTGCAATTTGCTAGCGGGAACACTACATACCCTGTCGTTTTTAGCTGCTCCATTTTTTTGTGTGATCTAAATCTTTGATGATATCATTAGTCGAGTCACCTTCAACAATAAGGTTACCATTCCAAAAACTAGACCAAATCTGAAGTCTTCTCCTGATTGCTCTTAGTTCCACCTCATTTGACTCTATAATCTCTAATTGCTCGAAAACGCTAATAACATCATACCCCTATCATCATGCAACACCAGTCAACCATCTAACTTTCACTTTTTGCAATCTGCTAGTGGGAACACTACATACCCTGTCGTTTTTAGCTGCTCTTCGTGTGATCTGATCTTTTGATGATATCTATTGTGGGAGTAATAAATGCACCTTCTCAAAAAAGAGATGTTTAAGCATCCCATTGCTTTTTTTTCCTGTTCTTCCAATCTTCTTGTTGCTACTGTTTGCAATATTCTTTTTTCCTAGTTCCTTTTTGCTATTGTCTTGCTATCTTCTTGTTTTTGTTGCTTTTAGTCTGGTTTCTAGACTTTCTAGTTGATTTTTTGTTAACATTACCACATTATTCAACTCAATGTTTGTTTTTCCTTCTCTGTTTGTTGCAGGGTTTTCTTTTCATTTTTTCCTATCTTCTATTATTTCTAACTGTTTACACTTCCATCACTGGTAATCTTCTATTGCTTCTTGTTAACTTCTCCCTTCTACTTCTTACACTATTTTCTTGGGTGTAAACCCAGTGATGCTCCATACGATCAGATATCAAACTTAGTTCTAATCATAGCAACTTGTTGAAAAATCCAAAATAACAAGTTCGTCGCCGTGGACATCACAAGAAGTCCACTGAACCTTATCATTTAGAGGAAGGAGAAGTGATAACAAGATTTTTGTAGATGAAACTGCAAAAGGATCATTGTCGATGCCTCGACCGACCGGTAAACTGAAATAGTTAGACCCGCCTCTGCCCCCATCGTGTCACGCCTCGTCATGCCACAGGCAACAGCAAGGGACTGGAACCAAAGAAACTCGGTTATCAAGCTGATGACCGATCCAGTGGAGGAGAAAACCATTGGGGAATGGTTATCTAAAGTTGTAGTAATGTCCCCCATTGGCAGATCCTCTCATGCATAACTACATCAACTCTTGTCATTGAAAGGCTTATCACTGCTGGAAGCAATGTTGTCAATCTCGACTCGGATCGTGAATCGATCTACGGGTGTGACTCGTTAATCGTAAATCGTAAATCGTAAATCGTAAAATCGTAAGAGTTTTAATATTTTTAACTTTTTTTGCTATAATTATTATTTATTGATTTAGTTATTGATGTAATGATTTAAAATAACTGATTTAGTTTATTAATATTAAAGGTTGTAGTGGAGTTCTATTTATTTAATAAAATATATAAGTATTATTGAATAAAAAATTATTTCTAGAGTCAATATAGTAAAAAAAATTAATTTAATTTGATAAGATATTATATTCAATAAATTAACATTTTATTAAACTATCATAATTAACTATTAAAAAATATCAATACAAGATTTAAACATACATAATTAAATATTAAGTGCATAAATTGTTTTCTATTATTAGAAAACTATATTTTATATATATATATATATGGTATTATATTTTATAGATTACAAAATACTGATATATATAGTTATAGTATGTATAGTTATAGTATTAGACTATTAGTAATTTAGTATTATAAACAGATATATATATATATATATATATATATGTTAAAAAATATTTACAGTATTACACTATATGTGAATGATTATTGAGGTTAAAAAAATAATATTGAAATTGAATTTTTCATATATAGATTTAATTGACATAAAATTATGATACTAAATAGAATTTTTAAAAATATTATAGTTTACTTTCAAATTTACAAGTTACTTTAAACAATCAACTTACAAACATATAAATATTGTAGTTAACTTCCAAATTATACTAAACATTTTTTTATCATGAGAAATAATTTTAAAAATATATAGATGGTAAAGGAAGCAATTCCGATGACTAGAGGAGACGGCAAAATGAAAACAAAATATCTTCCAGGTCCTCATACGAGGACTTGCGAAGATAAGTTGTATTTACCTTTTCTTTAAGTTTCAGCTATTTGCATATGACCTAAGAAGAAAAAAAAAAACCCAGAGAGTGGAAGCTCTGCAAAGAAGAGACGAAGGAGAGAAGAAGCTGGGATGAAGAAACGAAGGAGAAAAGAAGGAAAAGCGGCAGCAGGAGCCAACGACGATGAGAAGAAGATGAAGAAATAAAAAGAGGGAGGCTTGCGTCGGCAGGTTTCTCGTTTCTTACTCTTCCCTCTCTTTTTTTCTTTCCTTTTTTTCCCTTTTTTTTTTTCTTTCTTATTCTCGGACGATGTAACGATCCACTCCGATTGAATCGCACGAGCTGCGATTTTAACAAAACTCGGACGATTGATGACATTTTTTGAGTTGACCATCTAGGTGACTCGGTTGACCATCCGAGTCGAGTCAACTCGTAGGAGTTGACTCGCAACTCGGACAATTTTGACAACACTGGCTGGAAGAGAGCTACTACTTGGTGGCTCTAAAGACAGAGGAGGAGATTCAGAAGCCACTAAAGTCTCACTCAGACCTCGGGAGAGTCCGTATCTTGGGGAGATGGCATCTGTCTCTATTCCAACACACAAGAATGACTTGAATTCAATGTCTCAGCTATCCCATCCAAGGTTGGTTTGATACACACTAGAGGTGAACCCGACCCGCATGACCCGACTTGAGAAACCAATGGGTTTGGGTTATGTTTTTGTATATCTCGGGTTGGGTAGGGTTGGGAAAAAATAAACCCGCATGAAATTCGGGTCGAACAAGTTGAGAAATTTAAAAGCAACCTGACCCGAGTGCACCAAGTTATAAAACAATACTCAGGTTGAGTTGGGTCAGAAATTCGGGTTAAGTAACTCGAGTCAGCAATTTGGGTTGGGTCGGGTCGGGTCGGGTCGGGTCGGGTTCAATAATTTTTTACATGGGTTGGATTAGGTTTATTGAAACATGACCCAACCCGATCCGAGTTTCAACCCTAATACACACATTCTGTAATAGACTCAGGAAGTCGATTGAGGTCGAGGAGAGAAATTTGAATGAAGTAGATTGTCCTTCCCTAAATCTTCTGGTGGAGACGAGCATTGATCAGATATCAACGACGATTTTGTTGTCCCTCAATGGAGAAACTTTCAAAATCAGGGTGAGAGAAATACCAGAAAATCAGGCTCCCTAGAAAAACGAAACGGTACCAGAATCGTCATCGGAAAACCTCCCTTTTTCGCCAGAGAACGAGAAGACCCAATTGTTGTCGAGCTTTCCACATGGCACACATGCATAAGTGTCGCTGCAGGGAAGGACGACTACCACTGTTGACCCATTAGAAGAGGAAATGACCTCTGAGAAAGGGAGGGAAAATCGAGGATGATGGAGAAATGGGAAGGCTCGTGATTGCCTGCAGGTCCTGCAACCAACGGGAGGTCAGATTTCAAACTCATGCCTTGGTAACAGAAGGAAAGCAGGAGAATCCTTCGGTCGAGGCAAGGGCACAATACTATTTGCTCTCATTTTTAAAGGGTTGACTTTCTCCATGCAATCCCGTAATTCCTCCTTGTTGCTGGCATATGAGCCTCAAACTGGGCTTTTACCAGCCTTAACATGTGGAATAGGGCCTTGACACATATACCTACCCTGTGGGCCCCCTAATGATGCACTTTTTGCCCAAACTCCTTTTTCCAAGGGCAAAACATGCCTCTATCAAAAGCTTCATAGAATTTAAAATCCCATTCTTGAATTTCTTCAATGCTCTTCAATGATGGCCGCATCAAAAACCATCCTTTAAAAAGAAATGTAGATTGTTTAGCAACCATTAGAGGAATCATGATAGTTTGTTGGCATTCATCTCTCAATAAGGAAACATATACCATGTTGAGAAATGGAAGTGGTTTGGTGCTAAGGATTTGGGCTTGAATGGGCTCAAACTCTGGATTGAAACTAACAAGTAACTCAAGAATCCACCATTTCTCAATATAATTCTTATGTAGTTGAACTAGTTACTCCACATTTATGTATAATATTGTGTAATTGTAGACTCCCCTTAATGGAGTTTTCCAATCTCCTGATATAATTGATACAAGTGGAGTTGTCATCATCAAAATACAAATCACAAATAGTATCCCAAACTCCTTGGCAATCTAGAGTATATAGACTATTTGATGAATATGCTTTTCATCGAATGGATAAGCCATGATCGGACAATTGAACAAGGAAATTGTATGCTTTCCACTTATGCTTCGAGTCATTTGCAAGGTGGGCCTCAGGGGTTCTACTGCTGTCCAATCAATAAAATGTAACTTTTGTTTATCCCCTATGGACATCCTCACCAAATGACACCATTGTAAGTCATTGATCTCATTGAGAAGAAAAGTAGTAAGCTTTTTAGTATGATTGGCATCATAGGTCGATTGGCCAAGACGACATTTTGTCCAAGTAAGGGACAATGATGTTAAATCAAATACGATAGGCATCTAAAAGAAATCAGAAGAAGGTAAGGCGATCAAAAAAATTGTCTTTATTAAAAGAACATTAAGTAAAATCATAATGAAAGGTTGAAGAAACCAACGATAAATAGAATTGTTGAAGCACCCAAAGCCCCATAATTTTCTATGGAGAAAAAAAAATGGCCAAAATCTGAAAAACAGGGAAGAACAAACATCTCCCTGTCTGCTGTCAAGAGTAGGATCTATTGGGGCCAACAAAGGATGAACTGGAAATCCAACATACGGATAGAATATACCCCTAAATGAATCAACTGGATGATGCAGTCCCATGTGGATCAGTCAAAAACAGCCACTTGATCTTTAAGCACTGAAAATTATAATTTGTTGGAAAAGAAAAATCTGATGTCTGACAAAACAGGTTTTCAGAAAATATTTCCCTTATTACTGTTCTCCAACAATAAAATCACTAGCCTGGCTGAAGAATTTCTAAAATTGCAGGGATGAACTTTGATTTGGGGCAGATCTAGACTATCAAAAGATCAAAAAAATCTGCAAAAAAAAATCCACCACCAATTGCCAAAAAAATAAATAAATAAAGGTTGCAATCTACATACCATATTGCAAAAGAGGAAATAGGAGAAAATGGGAGAAAAGAAGAATAAAAAGATTTTATCGTATTGTCTTCTAGGGAAGGAATAGATGGATAAATAAAATACAAGAAACAAGTCAAAGCATACAGAAAAGGAAAAACACGAATCAAGACAACTACACAGTATACAGGTCAACTCTCCACTTGGTGCTTCTGTACCCTAAATAAAAACAGGACACGTCAAACAATCTCCTACAAAAGGTTTTGTTCACAGTTTCTATTAAACCATTATTTTAGTAGTTTTATATAACATCCAATCAACAACATAGAAAATGGTTATGGTCTTTATTTACAGGGATCTACCCTTTGTCCTTGAATAGTTCTAATAATTTACCAATTATGATCATATGTGAATTGAATTTCATAAGATTATGCTCCCATTTTTTGTCATTTCTCTCTTTAAGACCGTATAAAATGATGTACAAATTGACCATGTTGTAACAAGGCTCAGCCCATTGTGGCCTTTCTTAGAACCACCACCAATCTTTAGGGTGAGTAGGTTTTCTTTTAATTATGTAGGATGAGTGGGATTCTTATCACCCCATAGTTAATTGAAATGGCATCATAATTAAATTGTTAATTTTAATTCTAATTTATGAATTCATAGTCAAAATATTGAACCATTCCATTGCCAAGTCAAACTTCATATCACTTTATTTTTTAAGATGGTGATATGACTTGAACCCACAACTAATCACTTGAATTATCATCAGCATCATCATTATTGAAATTTTAAGCATTTACCCATCTACTTGAGATTGGCATTTTGATTCCTTTTTCCACTCAACTATTTTCAAAATTCACATTTTTTTTTTTTCTGAAGGACTTTTCAAAAGTCACATTCTCTATCACTCAGTCCACACATCTAGGACATTCTTTCTTAACATTTCAATCAAGTCTTTACTTGTCTCACCCTTCTCCTAGTCTGATGTAGTTTCTCCAGTCAGTGTATTAGAGTTGTTCCTAGTCATTTCTAAGCATACTCCAACCACATAAACAACATCCTTTCTACTATCCTTTTTTAGTACCCCTTTATGGTTCCCCTTATGAACTCTTTAAGTCAACTAAAGTGCTTCATCCAAACACCCAATGTCGTCATTAAATGAAGCGCTGATGAGGACATCATGGGCCATCAGCAAAGAAGGATGCATCAGGATCTAGATTTTATCTCATCATGGTTGGAGGATGAATTTCTACATAAACCCTACATGTCCAACCATCGATAGAAGCAAATCCAGCCATTGATAGCCCAAATTGGAAATAGATCTTTGATTACATTACTTACAAGGCCTAATTTGGTCGTTAATTTCATCGGATCGAGTTTTGGGAGCTATTTTATCCGTTGAGTCGTGGTTGGCTTGATCCCACCGTTAAATGGATCCATAGTTGCCATAGTAGTCGACCTAGGAAGTTTATGCTATTGTTTATTTTATTTTATTTGAGTATCAATTTTATGGGATGTACTAAATTATTTTGAATGGCTTTTATTGTTCACACATGTGTGTCTCTAGGGTTTCTTTAGGTTTTCTTATAAATACTAGTAAGCACACATTATTTCACAATAGAATACAAGTGAAGAATATTCCATCCCTCCTTTAATGTGACTCCAAGGAATCAGGTGTTTTCTATCATTTCTCTAATTCCAAATCTCTTCTTCCTCTCCTCTTTTCTACTTCTTCTCCTTTTTCTTTCTTCCCCAATTTTCTTGTGCTTTTGGAACCCTAAAATTGCCAAAATTTCCAAATAAACCCAAATTTGACCAACTAGGGCCAGATATCAACGTTGCAAGTCGCCAACATATACAAGCTTGGACCTTTCAAACCCATCCTTCACATGGTCCAAGTGGGGCCAAACAAGTTGTTTGCTAGGAAGGTTTCATGAAAACTTATTTGCATATAAAGCGTAGCATTCAGCCACACACTCCATGAAGTTCTTTCACGGAGAGAGCTCTAAGTAGAGTCCACATATGATTGTAGGTTTGAGAGGGGTTTGAAATATCTACATATATGTTGATATAAACAACTTAATTGACTATTATGACCATGGTTTTGAAGGACACGAAAATCAGTGGTAGACATAAGTGCAATTTCATTAAGCTCAGTTTCACAGCTAGAGTCATTCATTAAGCTGATTTTCCATAAGTAATAGATACACATGGATCTTTCAAGCCCACCTAATGCTATGAAGTGGGCTCGACATGAAGCTCTCACCGAAGGAGCAATTATGGGGTGCGCGGTTGATCATTTCCCTATCTATACAGAGAGAGAGAGAGAGAGAGAGAGAGACACATACGACGAGAAGAGAATCGGATGAAGCAGAAAGACCCTCTTCTTGGGCTAAGGAGAGAGCAAGATCTCTAACTCTGAAAACGTGAGAAGCGTCGTGAGATGCATCGTTTCCTTTCATAGCCCGCACCACCAACTCCTCTGCTTTCCTCACCACCTCAGTTCCCTTTTCCATCGCCTTCTGCTTGCTTGAAAAGACTCTCTCTACTCAAAAGAAAAACCAAAGGCGAGTAGGTGATCCCTGCCGTTTTCGGTGAGGAACTTGGGGATGCAGGCTGCAACCGAGATCGAGATGGGACTCCCCTTCAGTTTTCTGAAGTATCATTTGATATTCGATGAATTATAAAATGGAAAAAAAAAAAATCACGAAATCTATTTAAAAAAAAATAGACAGGAGTGTGGCTATTTAAACACTCCAGTTTTTTTTTAACAGATACTTTATTTTAAAATTTTATATAAAAATTAATTATTTTATTTCTTAATTTTTTAAAAAGATGATTCCTGTACACAAAATTGATGGACAAAATAGTAATTTTAAATAAAATTTTGAAATGAAATATCTATTAAAAGAAAAATAAGGTGTTTAAATAGCTATATAAATATAGATTTTAAAATAAAAATTAATAATAATAAACAATTTTAGTTTCAATCTGATCTACTCCTAATTCGATCAAATTTAGAAAATATACATTGCACTATATATTAATAATAACAAACAATTTTAGTTTCAAACTGCCAGTAACATTAGCTCTGAGTGTATCAAAATTAGAGAATGTAGAGTGCACTACATGTTATTAATCTAGAAGAAAGAAATCGGTGAAAAAGTTATTTCACATTGTATAAATTATGTACTACAAGTATAAATATTTTCTAAAAAAAGATTGGTCATTGATTAACATAGTCAATGGGCTTTTAAAATTGGATTTTTTTTTTGTGAAATACCTCAAATTCGTGAATTATAGTGGCAGTGCCTCCAAAATAAAATTAGTTGACATAGTCTGCATCTATATTGAATGCTTTAAGACGAAATTGCCTTTTGCTGCACTAGCACAACTTAAGTTTCTGTAAACCCGTGAAACGTATATTGCTTGAACTAGGTTTCGAAGCAAGTAGAGACTAAGTACCTGTTTTTGAATCCTCTCAAATTGTTTCACCTTATTATACCGCAACCACCAAATCTAGGAAGTCAAAAGGTGCAATAGCATAAAAACAAGACTAAGTCCATCAATGAACCTTTGAATTGTCTGAAATTCTGTCTCAGATAGGTTGTTGTGACTTGTGAGAAAGTAACAAGTGGAACTGTTTCCTATATTCTGCAACCATTCTCTTCCCTTGTTTCACCCTTGCAATATGTCGACCAATTGATGTGCATAGTTATTATACAAGAAAACTTTCTGCGTCATGGATTTTAGCTTACCCTAAACTGAATTCTCCATTTGCCTTCATTTTACCTAGGGCTGAAACTCAGACGGGTTGGGTTAAGTTTTGATAAACCAAACCCTAACTCATGTCAAAAATAGCTGAACCCGACTCAATCCGACCTGAACGGGTAACCTGAGTTTGGGAACCCAACCCGACCCGACCATGAGCCCGAGAATCATACCGACTTGTTTGAGAGAGAGAAAGGGGGGAGGAGAGAGAACCTACTTAGTCTGCTGGTAGAGATTGGATCGATCGTCCCTTGGGCGTTGCGGTAGCAAAGGGCACACAACAAAGAGATGCACAAGGTAGCAATGGGCGCACAGTGGCGGCCATAGATCTGGTTGGGTTCACGCGTGACACTTCATGTTTCTCAAGGGAGAGAGGGAGTGAGAGAGGAGAGAGGAGAGAGGAGAGAGGAGAGAGGAGAGAAGAGGGAAAGAGAGAGAGGGCAAAACCATGGAGGGCACCAACAAAGGTGGTTTTGATTTAGGGTTTTTTAGTATTTATATAAAGTGATGAAACTCGGGTCAAGTCGAGTCTATCGGGTCAGATCAGGTTGAATTTTAAAAAAATTAGCCCACCCCGATCCGAATTTTCATGTGCGTTTTTTCTTTTAACCCGACCCGAATTTCAAATTTATATAACCCATCCAACAAAAATTTTAGGTCGGGTCATTTGGGTCAGGTCAAAACCAAACCCAAGTTTCACCCCTAGTTTTACTTATTGATGCGATGCATCCCCTTTCCTTGTGTTTTCGTGTTATTGTCCTGCATCACCTATCCACCTTGACATTGCTATACCACGCTAAAGCATAACCCTTGAGTTTGCTTGCTACAATTTGTACCTTCTTAGGATCCAATACATTCTTGTACTTAAAAGGTTCTCAAGAGTCTATGGCCAATCAACAAAGTCATCATTGTACATACCTCCTGAGAATTCTAGGATTTTAAGGGTCTGAAGGTTCTGCCATCTTCATCTGGAGATGTTGCCTACCACAATCATGCTTATCAGGTCTTGTCTTTCATCCACCCTCTTTTTATGTTGTATAGGGTTTTTGGCAAACGAATTTCTCATCTCCTCCTCATCTAAGAAGATCTCGGTTCACTAGTTGCTCGGTAAGATCCATCCTCGTTTTTAGAGCTATTGATGTCAGTGTCACGCCCCACCCCGCAACAAAATATGATATTAACATGTCAGGTTCCACCTTCAGACAAACTGTAATGGCCCAGCCCTAAAAAAAAATTGTGAATAGTCTGTCAGTTGGACCGACGACGGAACCTAAGTTCCGTATTTAAGTCTATTTTGCGCTAAAATTAGGTTATTTTCATCCCTTTCTTTCCCATTTAGCAACCCCTTCTTCCCTAGAAGCAAACCCTTGCCTCCTATACCTTCCTCCATTGATTTTCACACGTCAAAGGCTTTGGATTCGGATTTCCTGTGCTTGGAACACCCCTTTACTCTGTTCTTTATCCTCCAAAAGGTAATATTTGTGATCCTTCTCTCTCCCTTCTTCTTATCTAAATGAGATCTGAATGGGATGGGTTGAGAATGGAGTTTTGATGAATAATAAATTTTAATGGGAGATGAATCCATGAAAAGTAATTGGGGATTTTGATATGAAACTTTGTTTGGGTGTGGATTTGAATGGAACTTGGATTTGGAACCATGGGAAGAGAAGTAGATTAGAAAAAAGGGTGTATGCTTAATCTTGAAGATAATTCATGAGAAGAGATTTGGAGATTTCCTTAAAATTGAAGGGATTAATCTAAATTAAGGGAGAATCATGAGTCTAAATTTGGGAGTTTTGTGTTTAATGTGTTTTGGGCCTAATCTATGAACAAATTAGTGATGATTTATAGTTATGATTGTGATTAGAGCCATCTAACCCCGAACTCGATGTTGTTCGACCCGAAGGACAACCCAGATTAGCGTAAATATCAAGGTGAGGATTGTTACACACATAATATATGAATGCTTGTATGCTATGAATTGAATTAGAGAATGTATCGTATTATTAGTATGATTTATGCATAATCTATAGGATGGATGTGCCCTATGATATGCATGAAATATTATGAATTCCCTGTTATGTGACATGTAACATGTTTATTCTCTGATTATGATAATGGATAATTTGTGGTAATTGTTAGAGACCTTTATGAAGGGTTGAGATGAATTATCGATGAATTTAATTGGGTTTATATTGTGAAAAATGGAGTGATTGGACTTAGGATGTAAAACCAGCATGAGACGGGTTGAATAAATTGCAAGGACTAAGAATATGTATAAATAAACCCGATGTGTGTATCTCAAGGTTGGTGTTTAGTCTATGTCCTTAAAATAACCGAATGATAACGTAATGGAATGTGCTATGATGTTTATCATTGTGAAATGTATTTATAGAGAAGGCAAACTAGCTTTTCGTAACTGTTCAGTACTGACTGGTCGATCTTATCAATGGGTCGGTGAACTTAAATGATACCGTTCAACCACCTGATCGTTGTTCATTTATTACACTCCAACGGTACAGAAACAAGTGTCATCGATGGGTTGAGTACATGGACGGGTCGATGATCTTATTATTGATATGTCGTTCTTCTCGATTGTCTCGACCTGGGGCAAAACCATGCTGACAGAGTTTCAAATTCAGAAACTAGTCAGACCTAGGTCGACATGTCGATACACCGATAAGTCGGTCTTGGTACTCTCGATGGGTCTATGACATCGACAGGTCAGTCTGAGAGTACCCCAGAGTTCTAAGTTTCAGAACTCCAACTTGAACCTAGTCGACAGGTCGTAGCTACTGATGGGTCGGTTTGTCCATATCGATGTGTCGGTAGCACGAGACATTCTACCAGAGAGAAACCTCAAATGACAGTCCTTCTATTCCAGAACCTTTGTCAATTTGGTCAGTTGGTCGATGACCACGACGGGTCTGTCCTGTCCATACTGAGAAGTCGGTGGGATCGACTGGTCGTCCTAATAGTTTGCCAGATTTCTAAAGTTTATTCCCTTTGGTTCTGTGACTGTTCAGGGTCCTCCAAGGCTTATTAATGTTATTACCAACATGTTCCACTAAGCCCAGGCAAGGTCCACATATGGGTGTGGGTTTCACCTAAGGTCATCTATGACAATTTTACCTGTGTGAGCCATACATCGATAATCTTGGAGTCTTGGACTTGATCTTCATTCTTCGGATCAAACTTGAATCTTCAAGTTTTCTAGTAAGTGCTTTTCCCGAGTCATAGAATTGACAAATAAGGGACTTGGCAAGCTAAGGCACTAACAATCTCCCCCTTTGTCAATTTTATGACAAAACCTAAAAGCTATTCGAATATACAACTCAACAGAAATAATAACTCACCCCTTATTACAATACATTTGAATGATAAAATATACAACAAATTACATAATACATTCAAATGAGAAACATGACTTGGACCAATGCATATTTTTGCTCAGCTTGCTTCATTTTTTGAAATTCACCTGTAGACACACATTAAACAAACTATAGAAACATGTAGCACATTTGTATGTTATCCAAAAATGAAATGAACTCCCCTACACTCCATGCATAGGATAATTTTGAACTCCATTGAGTTCACCATTCAACACAAATCTCCCCCATAACTAAATATACAAAACCAACTCATGTTAATTTTGAACTCCATTAAACCTGCATGTTAATTTATTTAATAAAAATCCATGTTAAAAATAGACAAGAGATATAAGACATCTAAACAAGTCATCATATCAAGGTATAGAAGACCAAACCATAGCATTATCAAAACATTAGGCATCACATATGGTTTTGGCACTAGGGGTGCTTAGTTATAATACCAAAATTAGTATTTTTCAAAAGAAACACAAAACAAAGTTAATCAGTGCTAGTTGGAGGAGGAGGAGATCGAGGTCGGGGAACCGTATCATCAAATCTGTGGAAATGGTGACTACTGAGAGAATATTCTAGACTGATAAATTGATGTCATTCACATAATCTGCGAGCTCGTCTAGACTCCTTTCGAGTGAGGAAACCCTTTCTTCAACAAGACAGACAAACCTTGTTAGGGGTTGGGGAACATGTCTCTCAACTTCATCACTCTTTTCTTCTCTCTCTATTTCATCATATAAGTATGCTTCTTCCTCATTGCTGTCACTTTGAATGCTGATATATTTTTCATCAGCAACTCTGATCTCGTCGTCTTCCTCAGTATTCTCTCTTCTTTCTTCATGTCATTCTTCTTCAACATTAGGTTGTGGTTTCAGAGGAGGACATGGACTGTACGCAGGCCTGGTGAGAGAAAGATTGTATTGATCTGCAAAGGTGAGAGCAACAGTACTTGGCCTAGAGGTCGATCTTTTAGTTCTTTTGGCATGAAGGTAGCTAGTCTCAACTTGTTCTTCAGAGGTTGGAGTTCGGTTTGTATCTGACATCTTAGCTCTAGGCATGATTATTCAGCTGATAATCCTAAGTTACTGAAACAGAAATTGAAGGGGAAAGATTTGATGCTTACTCGATCACACAAAATCACCAGATCCGTGACACCTTAGTTTCTTGAAGCTAGAGGAATGAAAAACCTAAGGATTTCCAGCGAAAAATCGCCTCGAGAGGTCAGACCAACTAGCCTAGGGCACGGACGGGAGAAGGAAAATCGCCAGAGCTTCGGAGGAGCGACGAAGGATTCGAAACATTTGATTTCGAAATCGTAGAAAGGGACATTTAGCTTAAGTTTCTATTGCCACCGACTAGTCGAACCCATCAACTGGTTTGTATACTGATACTTCTATATATCGACCTGTCTAATCTGTTAATTTTTTCCATTTTCAAAAAGTTCACTGATTTTTCATTTTATCGACATGTCGATAACTTCGACTGGTCTATTCACAGACATGTTGAGTTTGTCGAGGGGCCGACAAGACAGAACATATTTTTCCCAAATTTGTGCATTTTCTATTTTGATGAATTCCTATTGTTGATGTGCAAATTTTACATTTATAAATCTCGCAAGCGCACGAACCATTTAATAGTATAGCGATTGAGTGCGAGGTCGAACCTAAAAGAAATCCACAAAATATATGTTTTGGAGGTTCTCTCTTTGGTGCTAGAACACGATTGACCTTAGAGAGGAGGGGGGGAGAGGGGGGTGAATAGGTCAATCCTAGATCTCATGGTGTTCACAAATTTCTTGATTGTTTGAAATTTAAGTGCAGCGGAATGACAATATTAATCAAGAGATTTGTTTAGTGTGATAAGTTGTTTTTAATCACTTAAAAGATCACACTAAGTTTAGAACCCTTTGCATATTGCTTGATTATCAATGCTTGTACATAATGTATAAATTCGGATAATCAAATGCAAAGTGATGTGTGTTGAGAATAGTACTCAAATATTAAAACACAAACACACAATGATCAAACACCATAAGACCAAATTTATAGTGGTTCGGTTAGCCAACGTACATCTACTATTAAGACTAGCTCAACCTTGAGCAATCTCCAAATCTATTAAGTGGGGACTTACACCTTCACAATTAGAGTAGGAATTCCACCTCACTCATTTGGCAGAGAATTTCACCCACCACATGTAGAATATGAATTCCACATATTCATTTGGCAGGGAATTCCACCCACCACATGTGCCAGAGACGACGTTCTAGATTTTTTATAATGGTTATAGAGCCAAGCCTCCTTAATCCACTTTCACAGGATAAAGGTTTTAAATAAAATTAAACCAAGAAGCACTTGCCTTTTTAGCTCTATCTTGTTGATGTGTGCTTCTCCAAGATCCACTCAATGTGTGCCTGAGTTAATCTCGATGCTCCGCTTTGTAGCCGTCGTTGAGCAATCACAATCTCAGGGTGACTAAGAAATTTGTTCTACCAATATCTATTCAAGTAGTTTATCCTTTTCCCTCTCTCTCTCTCACAAACTCAATCCATATGATTGGTCGTATTAGATTTCCCAAGTGTAAGCATAAGAGAGAGAGTGATGCTTTTGTTGGCCCTTATTTAAGCTCACTGATAATGATGAGGGTTCAACGGATTTGCCAAAGGATTCCAACTGGTTGCAGAAAAATTGGTATTTATAGAAAAGACAATCAATTGCAGAATCTATCATGTACAGACAGGTTGGATGCACCGAGGGGTTAGTGACTAAAAATATTATTGTTCAACAACCCGACCGTTGCTTATTAAATGCACTTCTAATGGTACAATTATTTCCCGGTCGACAGGTCGGTGTTGCGATGGGTCGATAGTCATGGCACCAAGAGGTCAGTCCATACGAGGGTCTCGATCTGGGGCAACACCATGCAGACATAATTTCATGTACTGAAACTTGTCCTGCCCAGAACGACTTGTCGCCTTTTACCGAAAAGGGGGGAGGGGGGGAGGTCGGTCCTGGTTCTCTCAATCGGTCTTGAAATACCGAGATTTCTGTTTACGAGAGCCCACATGAGTTCAAAGACCAGAACTCATAAGTTATCATCGATGAGTTGTTTGAACACAATGGGTCGTTAAGTTCATCACCGAGGGATCAGTGCATACGAGACTCTCGATCAGAAACATACCCAGAATGACAGTTCTATGATCCAGACCTTTTGTCAATCTAACCGACCAGTCTTTGACCACGATGGGTCGATCCTGTCTCCACCGAGGGGACGGTGAGAGCGACTGGTCGAGCTGACAGTGATAGCAAAATACATATTTCCAAGTTGAGTTCCAATTCACTGTCAAGTTTCCTCTCAAGGCTTCTTATGTCCATTACCAACATATGCAACTAAGCGTAGGGATGGTCCTCCTAAGGTGTGGGTTCCACCTATAGTCATCTATAGCCAAATACCTGTTTTCTGATTGCCGTAACGATGAACTTCAATCCGGTGGATCATGATTTTTACTTTGGATCACCTTGAGTCTTCAAGCTTATAGCAAATGCTTCTTCCCAAGTCATGAAATTGACAAACATAGGGACACGACAAAGCTGGGACACTAACATGTTTAAAATTAAATTGGTACCGTTAAAAAGATTTAATCTTAAAAAATCTAGTACATGGAATTACACTTTTAATTTAGATCTTAAAAAGTCAAAATTAAGACCATTATTATCTAACTTATAAATTTAACAAGTTGAGAATCAAATCCTTCTTTTTTATTAAGGTAGTGAAACAAGAATAATGGTAGTCTCATCTTAATTTAAAATCACATGTTTTAAGACCAAAATATCACAATTCCAACCCTAGTTACATAATCTTTTGGAGAGAGATTGATTTGATACTTGAATTAAAGAATGAACATACAAGAAATAGAAAAAAAACAATAATTGAACATCTTTTATACAATATACATACATAGTGACTAATTAAACTAAAGATAGGAAATAAATTTACAAATAATGTAAATGGCAAAATAAATAAATGCATAATTTAAAGGTGGTTATAGAATTCTTCTCTCATCGACCAAAATAAATATATACATAAGAGATCTAGATCTGAAATTCACGCTTAGAATTCAAATATCAATTTACAACATTTAATTAAAATTCATAATCTTTAATCTAATTAAAGTCTAGTTCTTAGATTTAACACTTATAACCTAAGTCCTTTAATTAAACAAAGAATACAAAATTAAAATTAAAAGAGAGTATAAAAAGAAGTCTGAATAATCAAATTTTTTAGGATTCTAAAGATATATCTCTTGTAGCACCCCTCCCACTCCCACTAGGATCAGAGTGGTATTTAATGAGGAAGAGAGAGAGAGACAGAGCGCCACGACGCGAGTCAAGTCTGAGTCAGAAGACCCGACCCTCAACTGGCCCAACTAGTGTGCGCATGGATAGAGTCCATTTTAACTTTTACAACACACTAACATAAAACCTGCAAAAGCATATATATAGTATTTGATACATTTGAATGATAGTCATTCTCAATCCAAAGCAAAACATATTAATCCCATATAAGTTAAATGTCAAATAACAAATAAGTCTAACATCATCATCTAGGAGTTTATACATCATCAATTAAACTTCCAATTATATAACTCCTACAAAAATTACATGTTCTCAAAATATAGTAAAAAAGAATGATAATGTATTCTATCTCCAAAATGTCAAAATGTGTGATTCTCCAAAACTTTGTCCTTTGCTTTCATCTCCAATCATGCTTGACTAGCATTCGGCCCAGCCTCATTGCCCTTATCGCTTCCTTCATTAGATTCTAAAAAGGGGAAAATTTGTGGGTTTAGTCAAAGCCCAGTACGAATTCCCATCGGTATGGGTACCAATATGTGACATATACAAAACTCATAATATAAGATAGGTGCTTACATTTTAATTCACATTTTATAAAAACATCTCCCATCCCCATTTGAAATTTCAAATCAAAATCAAAGTCATATATAAATACCAAGTAATAAACATCTCGAAATCATAATACATCTCATAACCAAATATCAAATCATACTTTCCAACTTAGTGTATAAAATAATCATGAATGACATGCCATGGGTGCCATGAGGTTTGCAATCCCTTTCATGCCCCATGCATTGGAAAGTTTGTTTTTTCCAATTCAACAGTTTTATCACTGGCCTCTTATGTCGGTAGCTTTCCCGTGGCATCCTGCTGGGAGCTACTTCCCAATACTTAACATTTCTACCGGAACTACGGGGGGAGTGCTATCACCCGTACAATCCTAAGCAGGTTTCGGGTCTCACACCCAGGAGCATTCAGCCCATCTTAATACCATATCTTGTCAAATGGAAAGGGCCAAAGGTCTATTTTGTACAATTCCTTTCATAAGGATAAATATTTGTAATGCTCGTGGATTCCCATCCCTCATGAGTGCATAATGCATATGCATGAGCGCTCCATCACTAATATTAAATCCATTTGTATTTCATAATAAGATAATACATATACATCAAACTCCATGTTTAAAACACACATACAACAAATCTCAAAACATTGAAATCCAAACTAAAAATACATATTCACCATGGTACATCAATAAGAGTAAGAAAACCTACTTGATTCCAAGTTTGTAGTGTTGATGTTGAGTCTTGAACTTCCTTGCCCAATAATGGGTCACCTCCAATATCTTCATTCAACCCATGCATCATAAACATAATTTTATATAAAAATCATAATATTTTAATAAATAACTTAATAAGATTCTTTAATAAAATTCATTACTTCTACTTTGCTTCTTGAATCTAAATCTAGTTTAGTTCCTTTCCAACTAATTCTAGAAATAAATATCATAAACCTTTTCTTTTGCTTTTCTTTCAAATTACACCTTATTTAGGTTTAGGGTTGAGAATCCCCAATTTCCACTTCAAATCTTAACTCTAGATAAAATCTAAATTCTAACATACATTTCCTTAACCTTAGATAAATTAGATTTCTCATACATTCTTAGATTATCTACATGTTCTTCCCATTCCTTCCACTCATTATCATTTTCCATTCTATTCCTAAGTATGCAATTGGATTATTTTAGCACAACAATGGTAAATTTCGCATACCTTAGAATTGAGGGTTTTTGTTGTGAATGTACTTGGACTTAATTTCTAAGCCTAAACATTTGTATTACTTTTCCATGTACTTGGTCACATATTAGGAGGCTAACATTTTCAATTTTGATGAGTTAATTCATAGATTTACATCAAATTTCATGAATTTGGGGAAAAACCTCTAAATACCCAAATTCCATATCCTTAGCTTAGGCTTAATTTCCAAGCCTAATCATTTGTATTACTTTTCCATATAATTTGATGTAGGCTAAGACGAATAAATCGTCAAAACCCAATTACTACGCGGAAGCTTAATAATAACTTGAACAACTCGTGCGCAATATATGAATCATATAAAATGTACACGACTGTAACTGAGAAGCCAGTACTAACCCCAAGAAGAAATCGTTTGTTTGCAACACTTGTATTAATTTAGACAGAAGTCCCTTCCACTTGGCAAACACTTGTCCTTTTTCCTGTGTTAGCAAGCTGATGGACAGCACCCTATTCAAGTAGAACCATCGTATTCTCTGTCTTGCTTCTTCACAACAAATGCACTAATCCAATTGCTGGGGTACTGCCACTTCCGAAGGCATGCAACCTCCCAGATGCCGCTCTGCTATTTCACCGACAATTGTGCAAAACACCTTGCAGACTGATTCGAAGTGAAGATACAGAATATCACCCAACCTGGGACTTGGTAACCTTCAAACGTTGATCTGTCTCAGCCGTCGAAACAGGGCTGGATCTTCAGCAAAAACTCTGTAACTTGCAGTGAACAGCAAAACAGTCCTCTGTCTATGCTTGGGCTGCAAACAGAGCCGAACAAATCCACCAAAATGCTGACCAATGCAGCATATAAACTCCACACAATTACCAATTGCTGGAAAATAAAACTCTAATTTTATTCATCAAAACTCGGTACCCCAAGGGGCTGATTACAATCTTATTTATAAGAAATCCTAACCTGAAATAAGGAAAGAGAGTTCTCCCTTAATAAGGAAAGAGAGTTCTATCTTAACAAGGAAAGAGAGTCCTATCTTAACAAGTAACAAGGAGCCGACCCTCCAATTATGAAAATAACAAATTCTAAATTAAAAAATAACACAAAGAAACTTTCCTAATTTAATTAAAATCCTGGCTGATTTAGGATTCTAATTCACAACCGTCAGCACCTCTTTAGCCATTGGGCCTGCTCTACTGGGCCTGTTCTTGGGCTGAATTCCATGGTCCAATTGATAGGATTCATTGTCATTGGACATCCTATGGAACTTCTCATAAAAATCTAATGCCAAGGCCAAAATCTCATCTTCTTTGTCACAGATGTCCGTATCATTCTCTCCATCCTCGAAAGAACTCGTCCTCGAGTTTGTATCACTGAAATCTTCATCTCCACTATAGATGCATAAATCGGACACATTAAAAACATTGGAAATACTGAGACCTTCTGGCAACTTCACTTGGTAGGCATTATCATTAATCCGCCTTAGAACCTCGCACGGACCTATGTTGCGCATCTTCAGTTTGCCATAGGTACCCCTTGGAAATCGCTCTTTCCGGAGGTGTACCCATACCATATCACCTGCATAAAAAACGGCCCGTCGCCTGTGCTTGTTTGCAGCTTCCTTGAACTTGAGATTGCTCTGTTCAATCTTATGGCGTACCTGCTTATGCAACTGTTTGATCTCTGCAATTAAATCGTCGGCTGCTTGAGATTTTGGTCCTTTTGAAGGTAATGGCACCAAATTTAACACACTGCTGGGATTGGAACCATATACAACTTGAAATGGACTGTGACCTATCGTGCAACTTGTCTAGCGATTGTAGGCAAATTCAGCATGTGGTAAAATCAAATCCCATTGCTTTGGTTTCCGTCTAATCAAACTTTTTAGGAGATTACCCAAAATCCTTTTAAGCACCTCAGTCTGACCGTCGGTCTGTGGATGATAGGCACTGCTAAACTTCAACTGTGTACCCAACTATCGCCAGAGAGAAAGCCAAAAGTGACTCATGAACTTCGTATCTCTATCGGAGATGATAGATTTTGGAATACCGTGCAATTTGACGACCTCTTTCAAATACAATGCCACCACATGTGAGGCATCTGAAGACTTCTTGCATGGAATGAAGTGTGCCATCTTAGAAAATCTATCCACCACAACTAATATGTTGTCCATACCTCGTTGTGTTCTCGGCAAACCTAAGACAAAATCCATGGATACATCCTCCCATGGTGCTGCTGGAACAGGGAGAGGAGTATAAAGCCCTGTATTTTAAGAGTGTCCTTTTGCTGTTTGACAGATATAACAACGGTTGACAAAACTGTTCACCTCTCGCTTCATACTTGGCCAATAAAACTTCTCTTCCAATAGTGCCATGGTCTTATCTCGACCAAAATGTCATGCTAGTCCACCACTATGTAATTCTTTGACTAGCCTCTCTCGTAGTGAACATTGCGGAATACATAGTCTAGAATCTTTGAATATGTAGCCATCCTGCATACTATATTCGCCACAGGGTCGATTTTGGCTAAGTTGTTGCCAAATCGCTTCAAAGTGATGATCATTCTGATATAGGTCTTGAAAAGTATCAAATCCAAGCACATGCACCCGCATCTGAGTCAACAAGGCTGATTTCCTGCTGAGAGCATCTGCGACCTTGTTTTGAACTCCAGACTTGTGTTGTACTACAAAAGTAAATGCTTGTATAAGAGAAACCCACTTTGCGTGCCAGGTGTTGAGCTTGTGTTGCCCGTTAATATAACTCAGTGCTTGATGATCAGAGTTAAGCACAAAAGGTTGATGGAGAAGGTAATGACGCCAGTGTTTGAGGGCTTGTACAATAGCATAGAACTCTAAGTCGTATGTAGAATACCTTTTCTGAGCTCCGTTCAACTTCTCACTGTAGAATGCAACTGGGCGTTGTTCTTGACTGAGGACTGCACCCACACCAGTATGAGATGCATCACAGTCAACCACAAACTGCTTCTAGAAATCTGGAATGGCTAAGACTGGAGCTTCAGTCAACCGCTGCTTGATAGTCTGAAAGCTTTCTTCTGCGGCTTGTGTCCACTGGAACTCACCCTTTTTCAAACAATCTGTAAAAAGAGCCATAATCATACTGAAGTTCTTGACGAATTGTCTGTAGAAAGGAGCCAAGCCATGAAAACTACGCGCCTCATGTACATTCTTGGGTGTCGGCCAGTCGCGCACTGCTTCCACCTTTGCTTCATCTACCTTGATGCCATCTGTACTCACAACATATCCTAAGAAAATAACTTCGTTAGTCATACAAGTACATTTTTTTGGATTTGCATATAGTTGTTCCTTTTTCAAGGTCTCAAAAACCTGGCGGAGGTGATCAATGTGCTGCTGCTCATTCCGATTGTAGATAAGAATGTCGTCAAAGTAGACCACGACAAACTTACCAATGAAAGGCTTGAGTACTTGGTTCATTACCCTTATAAAGGTACTTGGGGCATTGGAAAGGCCAAACGGCATAACAAGCCACTTATATAAGCATTCTTTAGTCTTAAATGTTGTTTTCCATTCATCACCTGGTCTGACTCTGATTTGATGATACCCACTTTTTAAATCAATTTTGGAGAATATTACTGCCCCTGCTAACATATCCAGCATATCATCAAGTCTCGGGATCGGGAAACAATAATGAATAGTGATCTTATTGGTAGCCCTGCTGTCAACACACATACGGCAACTGCCATCTTTCTTTGGAGTCAATAGTGCTGGCACAGAACAAGGACTCATACTATCACGGATGAAGCCTCTGTCTATTAATTCATATACTTGTCGATTCAATTCTGCACTTTCTGTGGGACTCATTCTGTAAGCAGCTCTGTTTGGTAAAGTCGATCCTAGAATAAGGTCAATACAATATTGTATGTCTCTCATAGGTGGTAACCCTGCTGGTAACTCATCAAGGAATACATCAACAAATTCTTGCATAATTGGTTGTAGCAGTGGAAGGATGGTTTTCTCAGCTGTGTCTACTTCCTTGGCTACAAGTGCAAATAATTCTCCTCTCTCTTTAACGGTCATTTGTATTTCAGAAAAGGTGATCAAATTAACATGTCCTTTTGGGCCGGACTTTCTCCAAGTCTCTCAAAGGTCCCAAAATATGCTTAGTGCCATCCTTGTGGAATGAGTAGATATTTTTGCGGCCATAATGATGGGTATCTCTATCATACTGCCAAGGTCTGCCTAATAACAAGTGACATGCATCCATAGGTACTACGTCACACCATACATCGTCGTAGTATTTTCCCCCAATTTGAAAAGAAACTAGGCATTTCTTATCTACCACAAATTCACCTCCCTTCTTTAACCATGACATTTGGAAGGGTTTAGGATGTTTTTGAGTCTTCAATTTCAACTTTTCAACAACTTCAAGTGAAACAACATTACTACAACTACCACTATCAATGATTAAATGACATACCTTACCTCCGATAGTGCAGCGTGTATGGAAAAGGTTAATACGAAGCCATTCTTCTTTGATCTCTTCTTTTGGTGTGAACAAAGAATACTGGATCATAAGATTATCCCCAGACTCACCATAATTGATTTCTTCTTCGGGGATGGAATCTGACTTCTATGACTCTATCTTTGCCACTGTTCCTCTTCTTGGGCCAAATTCATAGTTCGATTGGGGCATTCTGAAGCATAGTGCCCAATACCGTTGCACTTGAAACACGTCACTGTGCGTTTGCCATTGGAATTGCTAGGCTTGGAAGATGAATGTTGATCACAAACTTTGAAGATGTACCCTTATTGGTACCTGAATTGCTTCCTACAGGCTTGTTCGATGGAGCCTGATATGTCCTGTTTTTGCGACGCTCTACCTTTTCATAATGTAGTGCTTTTTTAAATGCATCTGATAAAACAAGTATATCAAAGGCCATAACAACATCTCCTATAGAAGTTCGAAGGCCTGCAATGTATCGTTGGACCAACTGCTCTTCTGATTCATAGAAATTGTTCCTAGATACTAGGAGATTGAATTCCTCAGTGTACTCTGCTACGGTCTTGTTACCTTGCTTCAGGTTTTGCAGTCTGGAGAATAGTTCTTTCTTATAGTTGGTTGGTAGAAAGGTGTTGAACATCAATTTCTTCATCTTGTGCTAGTGTCGGATTTTAGATTTCCCCTGACTCTGTCTGTCAGTCTTAATCCTCTGCCACCATGATAAAGCTCTACCTTTTAATTTAGAAGAAACCAACTTAACTTTCATGTCATCCGGAACTTCTCTGCAATCAAAAGCATTCTCAATTGCCTCGATCCATTCGACGAACTCATCATGCTCGGTACTGCCTGAATAATCTGGAATGTCAACTCGAATGCCATATGAATCAAGACTTGTTTTATGGTCCCTTTCTGGACGTCTGTCTACATATCTGTGTCGACGTCTATGAGGAGAAGGAAAACAAGGTGGTGTCTCGTATGACGATGATGAATGACTGTTATGAACGGAAGGAATGTTAGGGGGACGCTGATTGCTTTGTCTCTTCAAATCTGCTATATCTTGTGCCATATTAGCCATCATCTGAACTATCTGATCCATATTTAGATTCTTATTTTGAGTCGAACTTGGATGACCACTGCTTGAAGAACTGCCCATCGGATGAGTAGGGCCACTTTCTAGAGCACTTCTGCCCCGAGGAACGGAATTTGTAGGGATCCCGCCATCCGTCCGTGCTTGCCGAGGGTGAAAATTATAACGCCGTGCCATAACTCAGTGAAAGAACAAAAAGAGTCTTGCAGCAAATAATAGTAGTGATAAAACTAAGCCACTCACAGGTAAGATCGATGTCGGAGTCTCTATTAACTCAAAAGCTCTGAATACCACTCTGATTTAGGCTAAGGCGAATAAATCGTCAAAACCCAATTACTACGCGGATGCTTAATAATAACTTGAACAACTCGTGCACAATATATGAATCATATAGAATGTACACGACTGTAACTAAGAAGCCAGTTCTAACCCCAAGAAGAAATCGTTGGTTTGCAGCACTTGTATTAATTTGGACAGAAGTCCCTTCCACTTGGCAAACACTTGTCCTTTTCCTGTGTTAGCAAGCTGATGGACAGCACCCTATTCAAGTAGAACCACCGCCTTCTCTGTCTTACTTCTTCACAACAAATACACTAATCCAATTGTTGGGGTACTGCCACTTCCGAAGGCATGCAACCTCCCAGATGCCGCTCTGCTATTTCACCGACAATTGTGCAAACACCTTGCAGACTGATTCGAAGTGAAGATACAGAATATCACCCAACCTGGGACTTGGTAACCTTCAAACGTTGATCTGTCTCAGCCGTCGAAACAGGGCTGGATCTTCAGCAAAAACTCTGCAACTTGCAGTGAACAACAAAACAGTCCTCTGTCTATGCTTGGGCTGCAAACAGAACCGAACAAATCCACCAAAACGCTGACCAATGCAGCTGATAAACTCCACACAATTACCAATTGCTGGAAAATAAAACTCTAATTTTATTCATCAAAACTCGGTACCCCAAGGGGCTGATTACAATCTTATTTATAAGAAATCCTAACCTGAAATAAGGAAAAAGAGTTCTCCCTTAATAAGGAAAGAGAGTCCTATCTTAACAAGGAAAGATAGTCCTATCTTAACAAGTAACAAGGAGCCGACCCTCCAATTATGAAAATAACAAATTCTAAATCTAAAAAATAACACAAAGAAACTTTCCTAATTTAATTAAAATCCTAGCTGATTTAGGATTCTAATTCACAACCGTCAACACCTCTTTAGCCATTGGGCCTGCTTTCCTGGGCCTGTTCTTGGGCTGAATTCCATGGTCCAATTGATAGGATTCATTGTCATTGGACATCCTATGGAACTTCTCATAAAAATCTAATGCCAAGGCCAAAATCTCATCTTCTTTGTCACAGATGTCCGCATCATAATTAGTCACATATTAGGAGGCTAGCATTTCCAATTTGATGAGTTAATTCATAGGTTTACATCAAATTCCATGAATTTGGGGAAAGCCCTTAAATCTCCAAATTCTATATCCTTAACTTGGGCTTAATTTCCAAGCCTAATCCTTTGTATTATTTCTCCATATAATTGGTCACATATTAGGAGGATAGCATTTCCAATTTGATGAGTTAATTCATAGATTTACATCAAATTCCATGAATTTGGGGAAAACCCCTAAATTCCCAAATTTCTCCAAATTCCATCATCTTAACCAAAATTTGTCTAAGGTTGGTTCCAAATCATCCTAAATTTCACATTAAACATAAATAATAAGCTTAGGGAAGAAGATTTTACCTTTAGATGAGCTTTCTAAGTTTCCTTCCTCTTTTTTTTTTTTCAACATCCAAGCTTTCAAGAGAGATTTGCACCAAAGAGAGAGAGGAGAATGAAGAGAAATTTTTAGCTCTCTCTCTTTCTTGCTTCAGATTTTTAGAGAGGAAGAAGATGGAGGAGGAAGATAGAAGAAGAGAATGGAGAAACAAAGGTAGAGATGGAGCCCTACTCTTCTTTTTGCTTTTCCCTCTACCTTATCCTCATTTTACTTTTAGTCAAAAAGCAAAAAGTAAAGGTGGTGAGGTGAAGAGCACTTATTGGTCCAAATTAAAGGTGGGGTGGTGAGGTTGCTTTCATCCTTATCTTGCCATGTCATGTGGCATCCCACCTCATTAAATAATATTAAATTAAATTCACAACTTAATTAAATCACCCTTAATGTCACTTAATTAGTTAATCACCTCTCTAATTCTTGTTAATTAATGTCAACATTTCCATGGATCTCCAATCGAAATTTAATTCTCAAAAATTTATTCAAAATAATCTGAGAAAATTAAAGTGGGCCCCAGAGTTGAGATCCTGGGTCGTCACATCTCTTATTTATTTCATGGAAAAATTCAAGTACATGCATACATAACTTTGAGAACAAGAAAACAAAATGGAGACATAAATTTACAACTCTCACTTGTAAAATCATGTGGGACCACCTGCCTTGTTGTCTCTTGATATTTTCTCCTCAGCCTTTGGTTCTCTTGAGCTCCTTGTCAAATTCGAATTTTGTGTTGTGCTTAGTGCTCTATTTATAGGTTTAAGGTTGGAATGGACGACTGAGATTAAATCTTGGTTTGAGTGATTGGTGAATAGCTTAGATTAGATCATCTAAAGGGTGGATGGAGAGGATTAAAAGTTGAAAAGATTAGGGTTTCCTAGGGCTCACACGAATTTAGCTACTTGGGATCCAAGCTAGCTTGGAGATCAAGTTAACTTGGAGAGGAAGTTGGCTTGGTGGCTAAGCAGAGAAAATATAGGAGTTGACTAGGCATGGGCGAATTTACTATGTGTTTTAGGGTGTAAGAGATGCAATGAAATGAATGGATGGGATTAAGAGATGAAATGAATGAATGGATTGATGACATGAAGATGATACGGAGGGTTGACCATAGGTGATATGTGCATGAGGTGGATTGAGATATGAGAAAATCATGTGGAGTTATGAGGATGAGATGATGAAGTGTAGGTGATGTGGCATGAACCTAGATGGTATTTTAGTTTTATTCTAAATCTTAGGGTTTTTATGAATGAATGACTTAGATTATTTTGGGTTAAGATCTAATGGCTCTACGGTTAATTGGATGGAATAAAGTATAGGAATGATGAGGTACCTAATGGAGGGTTATGAATAAAGGGTTAAGCTAGATGGATGATAGAATAAATGGTCTAGATCTAAGATAATGTATGCATGCAATGGATTAGCATGGACGCTTTAGAGTTTTACCTAACATGTATGCATGAAGTGGATGGTTGTGATGAAATATCCTAAATCTAATGGCTTTAATGTGTGATGGTTGATCTAATGGATGGATGATGAAATGATGTATGGATGGTCATGATCCTAAGGTCGATCTAGATGATGGATAAGTTGGATGACCTAGATCTAATGTCATGAATGTGTGGGTTGGATTTGATAGGTGGCTTTAGGTTTTAACCTATTTTTTATGCATGAGATGAATGGTTAGGATTAAGGGATAAAGATGAGTGGTTGAGATTGCATTGGAGAGAAGATTGGATGGTGTGAATTGATAAGGAAACGGATAAGGCTTGGGCGTGTGACTGGGTTATGGATTGGTTTTGTAATACCCTGTCCCAAATTAGGCGTGCTTTTGCTTGTTAATCCTGTTTAACCGGTTAATCTCGGAGATTTTGGTTAGGGCTTCGAGGTAAGCCCAGTTGAGGCCCAATTCGAGCTCGTGACCTCAGTGATCCAGCTCGTTCAGCCGGAGGGGCATTTTGGTAATTTGCCGCTTTGTTGTGTATATTTTTATAAATTGTGTGATTTGGTGATTGTTATTGATTGATAATATTTTCCTTAATAAAGAAATTGCATTTCTGATTTTAAAATGATTTGATGATATTTATTATTCGCCCGTCAAAACCCCGAAAGGGAGTTTTAATTATTTTGAATAATTTCGGGAAAGAAATAAATTTTGAAAATGGTATTTGGTGTTAGACCATTTTAAAAATGGTCTAGATATTTCATTTCACTTCAAAATAAGATTTACAAATTGGTTATTTTTACATTTGTTTATTTAAGTAAATATTGAGAAATTATGATTTTTATTTAAATAAATGATTTTTATTATGATTTAAAATCTGCAATTTTTATGGTGACCAAGGTTTTCAAAACCCAACCCATCTGTAAGGTTGGATCAAGTTTTTGAGTTCTTAAATTATTGTTTTTAGTTTTAAAATTGATTTTTATTAAAACCAGGGCTTATCTGCAATTTAGAAAACATTTGGGGACTGATCTGAAATCGCAGAAAACCTGCACACGCCATCCAGGTGTGCACTGGCCGCTTGGCCCATTTTCCGGCGGTGATGATCACCTCCCGTTGTGCCGTCCCATCCCCGGATTTTCGACAAAAAACCTATAAATTCAGCCTCATTCAGTCGGTTTGAACTCCCAGCAAAAACTGCTTCTCTTCTCCCTCTCTGCTCTCTGTAATTCCAGCCGAGACCTGTTTAAGCTCTGTTTTTCAGTAACAGTAAGCTTAGAAGAAAGCTTTGCAAAAATCCGAATTTCAGCCCAAGAACCTCAGCAAAGGTATCCATTGCATTCCTTTTTAAATTCTAACCGGTTTAGAAACAAACAAAACCAAATTTGACCCTGTTTTGATGGAGAAAAACCAGTTTTAAAATCTAAGAAAAACTGTGGGTTTCATGTACCCGTGAGAATCTTCTATTTAAATCGGATGGCCCAGTGAGCTTCTGAGCTCCAAACCTTTTCCTATGGAAAAAGGACTCCCAGAGGAGTCCATCAGACCAGACGGATGTGAAAACCGAGTCCGGGAGACCCTCCATTCCCGGGATCGCATTTCACTGCCCGACTGCCATCACTGTCTACTGTTGCAGACAGTGAGAAAGACGACTCTCGGAAGGTCCGACAGCAGATCTTCGGACGGTCCGAACCTTCGGACGGTCTGAATAGTTACCCTCGGACGTTCCGAGTTTCACCCGAAGCCCAGTTACGCCCGAGGCGAGCCAGACCCTTTCCGATGCACCAAGCCGAGCTCGGAAGGACCGAACCCACTCGGACGTTCCGAGCTTGCAGACCCACCGAGACTTACTCTTTTCGGATTTTTCGGTTCGGATGGTCTTCGGAAGGTCCGAAACCCGACCTTCGGACGATCCGAAGTAAGGCCCATGTTCTGAAGCCAGTGACTCAGTTTAGTGTGGCTCGGATGATCCGAAGCCACTGTACCCAGTTCCGAGGTGATGTTCCGAGGGATCCGTTTTCAATTGATAAAATATTATTTGATTAATGATTTTGTCCAATCTTGATTATGATTAATGATGTGATGATGTATACCCCTTTGTTAATTAAAAATTGTACTAACCCCTTCTCTCTTATTACTTATAGTGTAAATACTATTGTATACGCTTCCAGGCCAACCCTATTGGTCGGGCACTGAGTGATTCACTTTCAGGCCGACACTATAGTCGAGCACTGGGTGACCTTGAGGTATAACTCAAAATGTCAGGTCTGGTCCTATCTAGAAGACAACCGAGAAGTGACCCGAAGATCTAGACCTAACTCAATAAGTCAATCTGGTCAATGCCCAGAAGACAATATGAGTTTTGGACTGAGAGCCTTTTTTTTTATTATATTATTATCTTGTGGATGATTTAAAAAGGATAGAAACCAAGTAGGAGACTCATTTCCATGAACCCTCGATATTTTTGTGGGAAAACATATGATTTCCAAATACTACGTATGTGTACGTATTTGTTATGTATATTGATTGTGCACTTGTGTGTTGTTTGAACAGAGACCGCGTAATCACACAATCACAGTGAGGGAACTTAACTCTGCAGATTTTGTAAACAGGTGTTATGATGAGATAAGTATTGAGCAATGAGTGGTTTCAATTTTGATGAACCCACTCATGTGCCTATACATGATGCACTATGGTAAGAGTGATGTGATGATTATGATATTACGATGTTGATCGTATGTGTATGTAAGACTGTTTCCACGTACCTGGGCTATTGAACCAATATCGGCCATATCAGAGATGGTTTATGTCTACTGGACCATGGGCGGACCATACTGTCGTCAGTTGCTGACTTGAGGGTGTCAGTATCTGCTAAGTTAGAGCCGGAGATGTACTTGCAAGGATGTATTTTGATCGTGTCGGGACTTAATACTGGTCTCAGTATAGTCGGCAGGCGTTACGGTGGATAATGGCAGTGGTTTAATGATGTTGATATATTACTTGGAATTATGCTTATTGTTATCAAGCATGTGATATTAAACTGTTGCTAACCTGTTTTATATTTACTTAATTTGCATTGTTATATTTCCTTCACTTGGCTAGTTAGCTCACACCACTCACCTTTCAGGCGATGAACCAGAGGAGGAGGACCCTCTCTTTTAGGCTTGGGGCGATTAAGCTAAAGCAGTGTTTTGGGATTCCCCCGGAGGGGAATGCCCTGATCCTTTTCTGTTGGTTCTTAGAACCATTGACTTTTATTAAGTACTGGATGCGGTACTTAATTTGTGTTAATTTGTTGTAATAGGCTATGTTGCCTTTGTAGTGATTTGAGAATGCTTTGAATGATTAATCAATGTTGGATTTGAATTGAGCATGCTATGTGTTGATGTTGTTTATGTCTATTTTATGGGGGAAGCATATGGTACATGTTTGAGTCCACATGATGGGCTAATGTGTAACCAGTGGGCCTAACTGTTGATCCGGCCCAGTAAGAATGCTTGTGATTTAGTTTACTTATCTTTCAAAAAAAAAAAAAAAAATCAGTCCCGTTCCGGGCCCACCCTTCGGGTCGGGGCGTGACAGGTTTTGGACCTATAAATGAGCACATGGGCCTCCAGTGGACCTTGGACTTGAGCTTGAGGACTTGGGCCTTTGTTGGACTTTAGAGTGCACATTGGCCTGGCCCATTTGTGCTATGTGCGTGGACTGCCTGTGGCCTGGCCCAATGATAGCATGTGGAGCTTAGATTTTCGTAATTGAAGTGGATCTCTGCTCATTTGATCTTGAATTTCAGGTTTTGACACTTGAATTGCATGATCTTTCTTCCAGAATTTAATAATTAATTCACCACTTAAATTCTAATACTATTTAATTAATCTAGACTCTCATAAATAGATACAAATTAATCAATTTATATTTAAAATCCTAAAAGTGGCCCGAATTAATTACTAAAACTCCAGGTCTTCCAAATTAAGTTCAACACTTGCAATCATCCACTGACTTAGTTTGATTTCCTGAATTCTCCATTTTTATTTTACAAAACTAAGAAATTACATTAAATGCATCAATATATATACAGAATTGAGAGCTAACTTATCCAATAATCAGGGGTAAAAATGTAATATTTCAGTGCTCAACAAATACCTCCAAATTCAGATTTTGCTAGTCCTTAAGCAAAACTAAAAACTTTAAAAATGAAAACAAAAATCCTAAACCTATTCTATACACAAAAACACAAATCCTAAACTAAACCTAAAAACTACACTACTTTCGCTGGTACTCTCGATTTCATTTATCGTATGCAACAAACCTTTAAACCCCTAAGTTACTCCTAGTGGACGAGTTATAGTTTCATGAGGGCTTTTAGTGATGATACCTACAAATATCAACATCTTTTACAAGATCACATAGATAAGGGGTCTAAATAAGGGTGCAACTCGGATCGGGCGGGTCGAGTTCCTTAAAACCTAACCCGACCCGAGTTGATATATATGGAACCCGACCCGAATTCTTAACCTGAATCTCACAACCCGACCCGACCCAAATTCTTACTTGAATCAACTCGAATTTTGACCCGACCTGCATTTTGAACCCATTTTAGACTAATTTTAGTAGGGTCGGGTTGAGTCGAGTTGTGTCGGGTAGGGTTGGGTTCACTTATAAAATCCTCAACCCGACCTGACCCAAATTTCATGCGGGTTTTTATCTTCTCAGCCTGACTCGATTCGACCCGCTGACTCAAAATTCTCGACTCGACCCGCATGATTTCTCGGGTTGGGTCATGCAGGTCGGGCCAAAACCCGATCCCAGTTGCAGCCCTAGGTCTAAACATCATACAACTCTAAAATTCATTTTACAAGGTTTATACCCGAAGTGTTGTGTGTCCTTAGCCAATATTAAGATAGACATCTTTTTCCGAATAGACATAAGTTATGTTCTCACCATTGGAAAATACGTTTTGACTGCAAACTTCACTGGATATATCTCTTTGAAAAATTAACACTTAGAGATTTGGGTTCATTTCTCTCAAGGTATATGTGAGTAGACTTCATGTATTTGAATCAAAATATCTCACATATGTATTAACAAAGACGGTTCAATTCAAAGAAAATGAATGATCTCATGAATAGATGCCATTTTTCAGAGAACGTTGAGTCGAACACTATCATTTTCCTTTCTTTATTTTCCACATAAAACACCATATTTCGATTTAGAATCAATAGGACTTCCTATATGACGAAACATGACTTGGGATAGGGTCAAATCAGAGAAGGATAATAAGATTTTAAAAATAAATATTTTGAATAGAAAAGTTAGAGGTCTTCAAATTTTTGAATGGGATATGTTTCCTCTATTTTTCTTTTCAGCACTTTCAAAGCATTTTTTTCTTTTTCTGTTTTTTTCACACCCTTCTTTTATGTCTAGATGTTCCTTTTTTTTTTGATGCATCATTTTTCTTTTCTTTCAAGTGCCATTTTTTTTTCTGAGTACTATCCCAATTTTTCACCTCCAACCTTTTCTGGATCCTTATAATATGTCACAAATATTTCAAATGAGGTTCAAACTCCATAATCAAAGTTGGGTATACATGGCTAATAAATAAACAAGCTACTAAAGGCTCAATTGGGGAACTATCAAGATAAAATGACCAAAATAGGTAGATTTGAAGGCTCAAACGATCCAAAAATGGCCTATGTCATATCCTAAGTTTCATAAGGTAATTTCCATGCTTCAAATAAATTCAAAAAAATTTCAAGTGTATTAACTGAATTTTGATGGCGTTCATAGTAATATGACCAAAATGAAGGATAATAAGATGAACAACGACTTATTACACTTAACAAAAAAACATGAGTTTACTTATAAACCTAAAAAAAAAAAATTGAATGGTTCTAAAGCTTATTGGGTCTAAGTCTCTACTGGTATTCCTCTGGTGATCACTCGACTCATGAATATTTTTCTTTTTTAAAACTAAACTTAATATGGATATGAACGAAATTTTCCAAGTATAAATATGTTAGTGCCGTAGCTTGGCCGAGTCCTTGTTTGTCAATTCTATGACTTGGGAAGAAGCACTTGCCCAGAAGCCTGAAGACTCAAGATGATCAAGGAAAAAGATCATGCACCACAATACCAAGCTCAAAGCTCATCGTCATGGCAATCACAAAAATAGGTACATGGCCATATATGACCTTAGGTGGAACCCACACCTGAGAGATGACTAATCTTAGGCTTAGTTGCATATGTTGGTAATAAACATAAAATGCTTAAAGAGGATGTTGTACAGTAAATTGGAAGTGAACTTAGAAACATGATTTATGTTCACTGTCAGCATGACAAGTCTATCTCACCGACTTCTAGGTGTAGTTAGGATCGACACATCGTGGTCAAGGACTGGTCAGCCAATTTAACATAGGTTCTGGAACTTAGGCCTGTCATTCTGGGTACACCTCTGACCGAGAGTCTCGTATGCACTGACCCCTCAGTGATGAACTTAAACGATCCCTCGTGGTCGATGACTCATCGATAAAGGACTTGTGAGTTCTGGACTGTGAACTTAAATGTGCTCTCGGTAAAACAGACATCTCGGCATATCAAGACCGATCGAGAGTAACATGACTGACCCCTCGGCAAAGGGCGATAAGTCGTTTTGGGTAACAGGTTTCCAAAGAGGAAACTACTGTCAAGCATGTTTAGCACCAAAACGAGCCTCTCGTATGGACCGACCCATCGGTGCCATGACTGTCGACCCATTGACGACATCGACCTGTCGACCGGAAGTAATTATGCCGTTGGGAGTGCATTTAATGCGCAAAGGTCGGGTGGTTGAACTATAATAAATATGAAAACCGACCCATTGGTGCCACCGACCTGTCAGTCATGGACAGTCAAAAAGACCGTTAAGACTTTTTTTATAAATATGAGTGTTGTGTGATCGTTTTACTATTTTCCTTGAGCTGAAAAGAGTTATACACTCTAAGGAACGATCAACACTCTTGTGGGAAAGATCATAAACAACCAATTTATTGATCATGTTTGGAAGAGATAAAGAGAGGAGGAGAGAAATATCATAAACAACCAATCTTTGGATTGTGTTTGCAAGTGAGAAAGCCATAAACTAGGAAAGCTTTGTTTAAGCCAAGTTTCCTTGTTACCCAAAGATTGTGATTGCATTACGATGGCTACAAGGAGGAGCGTTGACACAGCTTGGATGGGATCTTCAAGAAGCACACATCAGCGAGAAAGAGCTTTAAGGCAAGTACTTCTTGGTTTTAATTTTCTTTTTAAAAACTGTGACCCAAAAGTATATTAAGGGGGATTTGCTCCGGAACCACTATAAAAAACTCTAGAGCGTCCTCTCTGGCACAGTAGTGGGTGGAATTCCCAACCAATTGAGTGAGGTGGAATTCCTACTCTAATTATGAGGGCGTAAGTCCCCACATAGTGAATTTGGGAATAGCTCAAGGTTGAGTGAGTCCTAACAGTGGATGTAGGTTGGTGAACCGAACCACTATACATCTTGTGTCCTTGTGTTTGTGGTGTTAGAGCTATTTTCTTGTGTTGATTATTTAATCACATTTGCTAACACACACACAATCTTGATTGTTGTATCCGCTGCATTTAACTAATTAATAAGTAAATTCAAAAAGGACCAACGAAATTAGATTAACCTATTCACCCCCCCTCTAGGGTCAATCTTATTGTTCTAGCACCTGTGTACAGGGAACTTTCAAAATTCTATAAAAGTCTTTTCGAAAAAGTATGATATAAAGATCTTTATCTAAGTATTAATGCTAAAAATGTGACTCTTTTTATGTCAGATTGTCAAGACGTATGCTTTTTCTTAAGTTAAGACTGACAGTCTTTTCAGCCCCAAGGAGTCTCAGCCTTCGCCTACTCTTCCCTTAAAAAGATTAAGTCTGCCTCTCTCTGCCTAAGAACACAATTTTTTTTTTTGTTTATTTCATTGGACTCAAGTGTAGCTCTCAATACCTCAAAACTCGAATTAAACATTGTCCTCAATGTTCTCTAATCTACAGTGATCAGGTACAAATCAGAAAATATCAGAACAATGTTAACTGGGTTTAGATGTACTTGAAATGGCCGACAACGTAACACCTATAAACATACACAAACAGAAATCGTAAGCTAGACTGACTCGATGTAAACCTAAACTAAACACTAAGGACTTAGATTGACTCAACCATATACAAATGGATAGGTGGGTTTGGGTAATGGATGGGCGAAAATGGGTGATTGGGTAAATGGGTAAATGGTTGATTGGGTAGATGGGTAAATGGAAAAATGGGTGAATGAATTTTTCTAATCAGTTTCAATTAGATGTTGCGTCTGTAGGTTCGGGATGGGCTGATAGGGCGGATCCTATGATGATTTTGGTGTGGGTGAAATGACTGATGTTGGTGGTGATGGTGATGTGAGTGGTGATAATGGTGGACTTTCTATATCTATGACTGGGTCTGACTGAGCCCCGGACGTAACGATCGATGTACTAACGGGAAGTGTAACTCGAACCAAGCGATTGGTGGATTCACAAAATCAATAAAGCATACACGGACACGATCATTCATACTCAAACAAAAATTACACAAGAAAATGCCTAAATCTAGATTCAAACTTCTTTAAGAGAAACTGAATTTTATTGGATGATAATAGGACCCTAACATTTGTTTTTAGCCTTGCTTCTACTTTTCTTTTCAAATGATTTAAGTCTCCGAAGAGAGTTTAACCACAAGCTTGGTCAAGTAGTTCCCAGGTAAGTGGGGGAGTACAGACGTCATCTCGTCCCAACTTATCCTTAGACATGCTTGACCTCATGCCTTGGTGACTGAACTTCCTCAGACACCATTCTTGAAGAAAAACTATTCTTTGGTTACAAGAATCAATTTGAATTAAAAAGGTTCCTAATGAGCATGAAACCCTAAAATTTAGCTTAATAGTCCTTAATTGATTTTATTAGAAGATGCATGAACCATTTTATTTACTACTTTTTTTTTTGTGAATGCAATTCCAAATCTAACAATGCAATACTCAAAGCAAATATTCAAACAATAAGCAAACAATCTATTTTAATGCATGAAGGCTAACAACGTAAATGTATGAGCAAAGTAAATATGCAATATTTTTTTTTTGTGCAAAATAAATGCAAGCACCCTAATAAAATCTATATGAATGCATGGAAAATTAAAAAAAATAAAGAAAATGTGGTTAGGCACTTATCTTGGCTGTAGTGCTTTCCTGACAGAAATTTTTAGAGCGCTATTCAAAATCCCTGAACAATGAAATACCACAAAACAAAGTGCAGATTCTGACTCTCATGAAAAAAATAGATGAAACCTAATTTAGATGCAATTTTCCTAAACTACAACTAGTGGAGGAGATATAATATTTACAATCCTAATCAAGAATTTTAAATAAGATAAGACCATAAAAAATTAAAATTGGGTTTCACTAAATTAATCTATAATTCCAAGTCTCCAGGATTTTATAATTTTGAAACTTTCATAAGTTAGATAAGATTTTTAGAATTAGAAAACTTCAAAGATTGTAGATTTTTCTTAAATTGGATGGTTACCAAAATAGACCAATTACTAAAAATAGATTTTTCTAAAAATAGACTTTCCAAAAATAAATTAAAACATAATTCTATGAAAAAATCTTGCTAAAAGAGGAAACTAATACATTAGAAAATTTCTAATTATAGCAGTTTCAAAGTTTAGAAACTTTTCGAAAACAGTTTAATTCTAAAATATTGATATTTTCAAAAATCTCTAATGAAAGGAAACGTTCCAAAAATAGAAATTTCCAATTTTAAAGAGTTTCCTAAAATATAAATATTCCAAAGATAACAATCTTTCAAAAAAATCACATAATCTTAATGGCACACAATTTAATTTTGATTTCCCCAGCAACGGCGCTAAAAACTTGTTGATGTGCAAATTTTACATTTATAAATCTCGCAAACGTACAAAGCATTTAATAGTATAACGATTGAGTGCGAGGTCGAACCCAAAGGAAATCCACAAAATATATGTTTAAAATTCAATTAGTACCTTTAAAAAGATATAATCTTAAGAAATCTAGTACATGGAATTACACTTTTAATTTAGATCTTAGAAAGTCAAAATTAAAACCATTATTATCTAACTTATACATTTAGTAGTCGACAATCAAATCATTCTTCTTTTTATTAAGGTGGTGAAACAAGATGTAACAACCCAACCCGTAAACAGGGCTTAGGTTCAACTCAGTGACAAATTGTTCGCTTTGGGCCCAAAAGAGATCCCTCACGGTTTTGAATTGGGCCTGACCCACGCGGTAGGCCCAAAATGCATCTCACTAGTGTTCCATGGGTAACCTTTTATAAACCCCAAGCAATTTCCCCTCACTTTCGATGTGAGACTTACACAACCACGCGCACCTTGAGTTGCCTGACACATCGACCCAGTTGATGTGTCTGCTAGCACTCTTTGCCTTTCTGGGCGGGGTATCACAATCACCCTCTAAAGCCTCGAGCCGCCCCCGGCTTGGCTTTGCCCAGCTCAACAACACTAGAGAAGGAGGAAAGACTCATACAGTTTGAGTGTTGAACTCGGCTCTGATACCAAATTTGTAATGACCCCACCCGTAAACAAGGCTTATGGCTCAACTTAGTATGAAATTGTTCACTTTGGGCCCAAAAGAGAGGCCTCACGGTTTTGGATTGGGCATGGCCCACACAGTAGGCCCAAAACACATCTCACTAGAGTTCCATGGGTAGCCTTTTATAAACCCAAGCAATTTCCCCTCATTCCGATGTGGGACTTACAAAACCATGCCCACCCTGAGCTGCTCGACACATCGACCCAGACGATGTGTCGGCTGGCACTCTTTGCCTATCCGGGCTGGGTATCACACAAGTATAGTGGTAGTCTCATCTTAATTTAAAATCACATGTTTTAAGACTAAAATATCACAATTCCAACCCTAGTTAAAGAATATTTTGGAGAGGGATTGATTTGATACATGAATTAAAGAATGAACATACAAGAAATAGAAGAAAAACAATAATTGAACATCTTTTATACAATATACATACAAAGAGAGTAATGTAACTAAAGACAGGAAATAAATTGACAAATAATGTAAATGACAAAATAAATAAATGCATAATTTAAAGATAGTTATGGAATTCTTCTCTCATCATCCAAAATAAATAAATAAATAAGAGATCTAGATATGAAATTCACGCTTAGAATTCAAATATCAATTTACACCATTTAATTAAAATTCATAATCTTTAATCTAATTAAAGTCTAGTTCTTAGATTTAACACTTATAACCTAAGTCCTTTAATTAAACAAAGAATGCAAAATTAAAATTAAAAGAGAGTATAAAAAGAAGTCATGAATAATCAAATTTTTTTAGGATTCTAAAGGCACATCTCTTATTTATTTCATGGAAAAATTCAAATAAATGCATACATAACATTGAGGACAAGAAAACAAAATGGAGACTTAAATTTACAACTCTCACTTGTAAAATCATGTGAGACCTCCTACCTTCTTGTCTCTTGATCTTTTCTCCTCAACCTTTGGTTCTCTAGCTCCAGGTCAAATTTTAATTTTGAGTTGTGCTTAGTGCTCTATTTATAGGCTCAGGGTTGGAATGGACGACTGAGATTAAGTCTTGGTTTGAGTGATTGGTGAATGACTTGGATTAGATCATCTAAGGGATGGATGGAGAGGATTAAAAGTTGAAAAGATTAGGGTTTCCTAGGGCTCACACGAATTTAGTTGCTTGGGATCCAAGCTAGCTTGGAGATCAAGTTAACTTGGAGAGGAAGTTGGCTTGGTGGATAAGCAGAGAAAATATAGGAGTTGACTAGGCATGGGCGAATTTACCATGTGTTTTAGGGTTTAAGAGATGCAATGAAATGAATGGATGGGATTAAGAGATGAAATGAATGAATGGATGGATGATAGGAAGATGACATGGAGGTTGACCTTAGGTGATATGCGCATGAGGTGGATTGCGATATGTGAAAATCGTGTGGAGTTATGTGGATGAGATGATGAGGTGTAGGTGATGTGGCATGAACCTAGATGGGATTTTGGCTTTATTCTTAATCTTAGGGTTTTTATGAATGAATGACTTATTTTATTTTGAGTTTAGATCTAATGGCTCTAAGGTTAATTGGATGAAATAAATTATAGGAATGATGAGGTACCTGATGGAGGGTTATGATTTAAGGGTTAAGATAGATGGATTATAGAATGAATGGCCTAGATCTAACATAATGTATGTATGCAATGGATTAGCATGGAGGCTTTAGGGTTTTACCTAGCATGTATGCATGAAGTGGATGGTTGTGATGAAATGTCCTAAATCTAATGGCTTTAATGAGTGATGATTAATCTAATGGATGGATGATCAAATGATGTATGGATGGTCATGATACTAAGATTGATCTAGATGATGGATAGGTTGGATGACCTAGATCTAATGTCATCAATGTGTGGGTTTGATTTGATAGGTGGCTGTAGGTTTTGACCTATTTTTTATACATTAGATGAATGGTTAGGATTAGGGGATGAAGATGAGTGGTTGAGATTGCATTGGAGAGGAGATGGAGAGGAGATTGGATTGTGTGGATTGATAAGGAAACGGATAAGGCTTGGGCGTGAGACTGTGTTATGGACTTGGTTTTGGACTTATAAATGAGCACATGGGCCTCAAGTGGACCTTGGACTTGAGCTTGAGGACTTGGGCTTTTGTTGGACTTTAGAGTGCACATTGGCCTGGCCCATCTGTGCTATGCACGTGGACTGCCTGTGGCCTGACCCAATGATAGCATGTGGAGCTTTTGTTTTCCCAATTGAAGTGTATCTCTGCTCATTTGATCTTGAATTTCAGGTTTTGACACTTGAATTGCATGATCACTCTTCCAGAATTTAATAATTAATTCACCACTTAAATTCTAAAACTATAGAATTAATCTAGACTCTCATAAATGGATACATATTAATCAATTTACATTTAAAATCCTAAAAGTGGCCCGAATTAGTTACTAAAATTCCAGATCTTCCAAATTAAGCTCAAAACTTTCAATTATCCACTGACTTAGCTTGATTTCCTGAATTCTCCATTTTTATTGTACAAATCTAAGAAATTACATTAAATGTATCAATATGTACAAAATTGAGAGCTAATTTGTCTAATAATTAGAGGTAAAAATGTAATATTTCAGTACTCAACACCTATCTTAAGGATTGACAAAGCATGGTACAAACACATGTTAATTCATCAAGGTAAATCCATGATAAAAAAAATCATGCAACCAAGACATATATGCACTCACAAATCAACATTCCAAAACAGAGATACATACATTAGGCAGTGTTATTCCATGGAATGTTTGGCTTTGCAAGTAAGATATGTATTATAATCTGGAAGAGGACATTCAAAGCTTGTAGTTGGCCAATTTTGTTCTTTTCATGTCATAGCACTTGGGCTATGTGAACTCACATTGTCTCTTGTGAAGTTCATTTGCAATGGTCTAAGGTATGGAAATGAGTCTTAAACGAAGACAAAACATGAGTGGTGGTCTACCTCTTAGGTACGCAAATGGTCGAATTTGGGGTTTCATACACACCCCTATGAATGTACCTTTGATGTCCAAACTCCCGGATTCCTCGAATCCTTCGAGACATGGTCCAATTGTCTTAGCAATAGTCTTGCCTTGGCTCCATCTTCCTTAGAGGTATGTGTCTTTTAGGCTTAGGTTTGGGTGGCTTTTGTCTTTTGGCTTGACTTTGTTTTGGTTTGTGCAAGGCTTGACCATTCATGTGTCTCAACCTAAGGTTGTATTCTTTATTGAAATGCGCAACCTTATGACAATAGAAGCATTTACCCTTTGGAACGTGAGAGACACTTGCCTTTACAAACACCCCATGGTTCATAGGTCCTTTGGTGGATGAGGCACCAAGTCTCGACCTATCACCATACCTTTTTCCGGAGTTCAAAAGTTTTTGCAATCTTTCCTCTCATTGGGTAAATTTATCTTGAAATTTTTCTTTGTGTTTTTACAATTCTTTTAATTCTAACGATAATGTTTTACCTCCTCTTCAAGATGCTTCTTGATGTCCGACAAGTTTTCAACATATTTGCAATGAATTGTAAGCTCTTCTTGAAGAGTCCTTCATTTTCTTGGTGATTCTTCATTGGAAACTTTAAAGTTTGAGATGAGGAGTGTATTTTCACTTCTTAGTTCCTCAAGTTGGTTAGACATTTTAGAATTTTCAAGTTTAGCTTTGTCTAATCTTTTAGCCAACTTCTCACTCTCAAGATACAAAGCATGATAGGATTTTTGAAGATTTTCATATTCACCATCATCTTCCTTCGTTTCGATTGTGGGGCCCTCCAGATCACCAATGATTGAGGCTATGAAACCCTTTGTTCTTTCAACCTTTTCTTGGGTTTCCTTATCGGAATCAGTCTCTGATTCGGATGTGTTCTCATAGGTCACATTCACATTCATAGTCTTTTTGAATTTTTCGGAGGGAGAATCATTAGCAAAGTGTACCCTACCTCCACAATTGTAACATGTTTTTTCCTTGATTTTTCTTCTCTCCTTATATTTTTCTCTCATTGCTTCTTGTTTTTTAGGATGTCTTTCACTTGTTTCACCCTTTTTCATTTTTCTCATCCTATTCATCTTGCTAATTTTTTTATAAAATTTCTTAGCAAGCATACCCATTTCTTCACTTGAATTTTCTTCATCTTCCGATTCAATTTCTTTTTCTTTTGATTTTGTGGGTTTTATGAAAGACTTCAAGGCAATGATTTTGTCCTTTGGTTGTTCAAAATGCAATTCATAGGTTTGTAGATCACCAACCAAATCATCAACACTCATGAGTGCTACATCTCTATGGTCTTCCATAGCCACCACTTTGGGTTTGAATCGTACGGCAAGATTCCTCAAGATTTTGGTACACACTTTGTCATCGGGTATCCCTTCACCTAGAGCTCACATTTCATTAACAATGTCGCTCACTTTTGAATAGAAATCCATGAAGACTTCATCCTCTCTCAATTTAATAGTATTAAATTGATTTTGGAGGATTTGGAGTTTTGGCCTCTTGACTATTGAGGTGCCTTCATGAGTTCTTTCAGGGACTTCCCATGAATCCTTGGCGGTTTCACAAGTCATGACTTGTCTATATTCATTGTCGGATACCGCGCAATTTAGAGCATTCAAGGCTTTACCATTAGCCGTTTGCCTGACCTTTCCATTTGGAGTACAACTGGCAAAAGGTTTATGAACTAATACCTTGGTAGAAGAGGATTCAAGGATTTTCTCATCCATGGGTTCACTCCATCCAGTCTTTACCGATTCCCATACCGTTCCATCGATGGACATAAATAAACTTTTCATTTTAGCCTTCCATGAGGCATAATTTGAACCATCGGAATAAGGATGTTTAGTAATGTCATGACTATCTCCCATGGTGTTCTAGCTAGGATCAACTAGGATAGTTAAATCCTTTATAAAGAGCACTCATGCTCTGATGCCAATTGAAAGTCCCATAGTGCTAGAACACGATTGACCCTAGAGGGGGCTGAATAAGGCAATCTATAAGAGTACACCCTCTTTAATCCACTTCACAAGTTGATGATTTAAAACAATAAAATCAAAAACACCGAAGCACTTGCCTTTGTAGATCGAGTCCGAGATATCCGTGCTTATAAAGTCTCTTCCCAATGTGATCCAGGGAGTGAGCAATGATGAGCTGAGTGTAGAGCAATCACAAGCTATGGGAAGCCTCCAGGAAATTGGGGTCACCAATGTCTATCCTAGATGTTTTGCCTTTGACTCTTTTTCTCTCTTTCAGACTCAACCTATGGAGATTGGTTGATTTGAATGATTCACCAATATATGTACAAGAGAGATGAGGATCTTTCCTTGAGCCTATTGAATTCACTGATGAGTGTGGTAGATGAGGCTTATAAATGTTCACTTCAAGGATCATTAAACAGTTGCAATTAGTGTTATATTTATAGAGAAGGTTGTAACGCCCCTCCCGCTAACCACCGTCATCAGAGTAGAATTAGATGAATATTTGAGTGGAGAGGAAGGCGAGCGTCACGACGGGAGCCAAGTCTGAGTCCGAAGATCCGACCCTTGACTGGCCCAACTAGTGGGTGTATGATAACATTTGCACATACTTTGATAATCCTGCTAAAATTTAAACATTTTATAACATTGCATGAATAACCAACACATCTCATAGCAAAATAAAGAATTCTCACATACTTGAGTCAAACACAAATAAACTTAAATACAAACATTCCAAATCATAAATATTGCATTCCCCAACAATTCAAATTGAACATTTTTAAAAAAAATTACATTGTTCTTATACCTCTCAAAACCTAAGAATAAAACTAAGTCCCCTGGACTTTCTTCTTTGTTCTCCATCTTACCCATGCTCGGCCATCACTTGGTCCGATGTCACCTACATCTCTCAAACATGCCTGCAAATTTGAGGGGGGGAATTTATGAGCTTAGTCAACGCATCCAGTAGGAATTCCGATAACATAGTATGCACTACGGTGTGTCATACTAAGACACTATATATATACTTGTATGTTAGTGATCAAACCTATACTTGTCATTTACATATTACATTTCTCAAATCCCAAAACATTTCTCAAGGCTATCATAGATCAACATATTTATTCACATAATTAAACTACATTCTCTTCCATGTTGAAAACCTCATGTTCAAAATCATAACTATTCCCTTTCAACATATACATAATACTTTTCCCAATACTATATCATATTTCAATTACATAACACCATACTTCAAGATATACCATAGCCTTATAAGTATTTCAATACTTTTCCAAAAATCACATTTAGTCATTAAAACTTGTGTCTTTGAAATACCACCCAATACTTTTCTTTCAAGGTACTATCATTCTAAGTATCTTCATGATACATAAATCTCTTCAAGTTCATTTCATGTTTTCATTCTCAAGACAATAACAAAACCAAAAGCTTACATTGGAAACATGCTCACTTTATTATTTCAAATGCCAAATTAAAAGCATATTATTTGCATCATCATAAACATCTCACATTTCATTACATGCTCATGTTCAATTTATTTCATAATTCATTTCACTATCACAATCATCACAATATGTAACATGTTATGCCATGCGTGCCATGATACATGCATAACCTCATCATGCCCCATGCATTTGGACTTCAACATCTCACTTGCAACCACATGGTATGTTATCCTCCCGTATACTCAATTCATAATTCATATCTTGGGGTATCATAATACATATTATCAAAACTCAACCGGTCCCACCGTTGAAACAATTCTTTCTTTCACGTGCGTGTACAACATCAAAGCCTTCCCGGGACAATTCACTTGTGATATCATGTTTTCAAAACTTCTCATCCTATCATATAATTCTAGATAATAAAATATCCCCAAAGTACTTCATTTGGAAATGAACTCAAATCATCATTTTCTTATCACAAACAAATATTAAATCCACACCCACAACATTTCAACGAAGTAGGAAAACGTACCTGGTCTAAGGTGATTAGCGAGGATAAACGATTCACGAAGTAGATCGGGCAATCTCGGAGTTACTCTCGCCTCTTCGTTCATTCACACGTATCAACATATAATTCTCACGTCATTATAGTGTAAAAACCTCTAATTAAAATTATGAAAGTCTTAATTAAGCTTTAAGGGTCATTTGGCAAGGGTCATTAGAGTCTAAATGACTCCACATGTGTTTTGTCCTAACCAAGGGTAAAATGGTCATTTTACCCATAGTACTACATTTAAACATAATTCCTAAAACTCCAAATTATTTAAGGTCACTGATATATTCTTTAGAGAATTAGAATTTAGGAACAAAAGACTCATTATTAGAAAATAAAATTTCAGATCCAGTGAAGATACCCAAAACTAGCCTTTCTAGTTTTGAAATACAAACTGCGCACTGTTTTTGTAAAAATCATTTCGGGTTATTTTCGGTATCGGAATAACTCGAGTAAATACTCTTTGGAAAGATATTTGATAGTAGAATACATAAAAAATATTAAAAAATATCCAAAAAATCGTTTTGAAATGGTTATAGGTCCATTTTCGGGACTAATATGTAAAAGAAGAGTTCTATCTTAAAACTCTCCAGTTTTTACAAAATTATTTCGAGTACCTCCTGATGTCCAAAAATTGCGAATAAATACTTTTTGTAAACCTCTTTCAAAGTGGAAGATCTCAAAAATAGTTAAAAATTCCCATAAAATCATTTTGAGATGTTTAAAGGTCTATTTTTTGGACTGATTTGCAGAAATAGTTTTATCATGAATTATTTTTCCAAAGTTCATCATGAGATATTATTTTCTTAAACTCTTTCTTACAAAAACCAGTAAATAAATACATTCAAATATTCTAATGGAGTTATAAAAACACTTTAAAAGAAAATATCTAAATATCAAGGCATTTAAGTAAAACTTCTCATGTAAGTCTGTTTTATGAAAATACATACTACTTTCCATTATCTCTTCATTACACTTCATTTCTTATATTCATAGTTTCTTTGATGTAAAACTTAGATGAAGAGATAAAACATTTTAATGTCTAAATTAAATAACCAAGAGGGTTAGAGAACCTACTTGTTCAAGCTCTAATTAAGTCTTGAAGTCCTTCATTCCTTTTTCCAAGCTCCAAGCTTTCAAGAGGAATTTGCATCAAAAAGAGGAAGAGGAAGAGAAATTTCTAGCTCTCTCTCTTTCTTGCTTCAGATATTTAGAGAGGAAGAAGAAGGAGGAGGATGATAGAAGAAGATAATGGAAGAAAAAAGGTAGGGATGGAGCCCTAGCTTTTCCTCCTCTCCTTTTTGTTTTTCCTCTACTTTATCCTCCTTTTGCTTTTTAGTCAAAAAGAAAAAGCTAAATGTGGTGAGGTGGAGTGGTCCAAACTAAAGGTGGGGTGGTAAGGTGGAGAGTACTTATTGGTCAAAGCTAAAGGTGTGGATTGATGGTATTTTTATCCTTATCTTGCCATGTGGCATGCCAGCTTATCATGCCTTGCCACATCATCGCTGATGTGGCATATTCGTCACCTCATTAATTAGTTTCTATTAATTAAATCCATTCCATCGAGTATTATCAAATTAAATTAGTAGCTTAATTAAATCACTCTTAATCCCTTTTAATTAACTAATCACCAAAATTTCAATCAATTAATTTAATTAATTATATTCCACTCCACTTTCAAAGATATTTAACTAAATCATCCCTTAGTTTAATTTTTCTTAAATCTCGCATAATTACTCCATCATCCCTCGAATCTCATATTCATACTTAATTATTTCTTTCCTCATTTGACCTAATACGTAGTATCAGCATTATTCATTCCTCATCATTAAGGGAAATTTTATTGATTTACCGGATTGAAATTCTGGGGTGTTACAAAGGCAAACCAATTTTTTGTAACTGTTCAGTACTGACTAGTCGATCTTACCGATGGGTCGGTGAACTTAAATGTTACCATTCAACCGCCCGACCGTTATTCATTTATTACACTCCAACGGTACACAAACAAGTGTCACCGATGGGTTGAGTGCACCGACGGGTCGATGATCTTATTATCGATATGCCGTTCTTGTCGACCGTCTCGACCTGAGGCAAAACCTTACTGATAAAGTTTCAAGTTCAGAAACTATTCAGACCCAGGTCGACATGTCTTTACATCGATGGGTAGATCCTGGTACTCTCGATGGGTCTATGACATCGACGGGTCGGTCTGAGAGTACCCTAGAGTTCTAAGTTCCAGAACTACAACTTGATCCTGGTTGACAGGTCGTAGCCACCAATGGGTCGGTCTGTCCATATCGATGTGTCGGTGGCATGAGACATTCTACCAGAGAGAAACCCCAAATGACAGTCTTTCTGTTCCAGAACCGTTGTCAATTTGGTTGACTGGTTGATACCACGACGGGTCTATCTTGTCCACACCGAGGAGTCGGTGGGATCGACTGGTCGTCCTGACAGTTTGCCAGATTTCCAAAGTTATTCCCCTCTGGTTTTGTGACTATTCAGGGTTCTCCAAGGCTTGTTAATGTTATTACCAACATGTTCTACTAAGCCTAGGCAAGGTCCACCTATGGGTATGGGTTGCACCTAAGGTCGTCTATGGCCATTTTACCTGTGTGATAGCTATACACCGATGATCTTGGAGTCTTGGACTTGATCTTCATTCTTCAGATCAAACTTGAATCTTCAAGTCTTCTAGCAAGTGCTTTTCCCCAGTCATGAAATTGACAAATAAGGGACTGGACAAGCTGGGGCACTAACAATTTTGAAATCCTAACACATCTAATACCCTATGGACGAATTCTACACCTCTAGAAACAATATTCTACATCTATAAGAAAGTTCTGCAGTAGTCCATTAAAATAATTATAACTTGACTTGTAGATGTCGAAATAGTATAAAATTTGTGTTCATTGTCAAGGAAACGAGGAGATTTATCTCCAGTAAAAATTTGAGAATTTTTAAGATTGATTTGATGGGTCAAATAAATTCAGTAATTTGAAAGACGTTCATAAACTACAAACAGTTTGGCAGGATGTAATTGTTGGGATTAAATAGTCATAACTACAACTATGAAACTAGGTTTGAGCCAAAAAAAATATTTCTAGAATTTTCATTGAAAGACCTATCCGCTGTAAAATTATGGGGATTTATGGATTCGTGTGTTGTTCCAAAAAAATCAGCAATAAGAATGAAATTCTGCACTATTCGACCATTATTTAATCTTAGACTGTTTATTGAAATCTTTTTGTTTTTGAGACTGTCATAGATAGGGCAGTACCCTATCAACCCTAATCGATGGATTCATCTAATTTCAGTGGGCTAATTATAATTAATTTTATATGCTCAGACTCTTAAAATAATTTGCATTAAATTTGGTTTGAAGAGAGTTCCAAAAGCTTGGTTTTAGCGTTTATCGTGTACGTTACATGTTCTAGGTGAGAAGAACAATTGCGCTACATGCTTATATGTTATTGTTGCTTGAACGTTGATGTGAATGCTTTGATTGGATTTTACCTAAGACTGTGATTTTGTTATTTGAATGAGTAAATTTCCAATACAAGCTCAAGTAGTGTAAAGGAATTATTTGGCTAAAAGCTCAAAAGCCTATGAACACTTCGGTCTGTCCATGAAATATGGTTGTTACTCGTTTACCTTGTTGAAAAACCAAATTTAGGTATTCAAATTTTTGGACTCGAAATTTGGAATTGATTTGTATATATTTAGTTTTGTCATTCATGCTTTGGAATTTATGAAATTTGGTGTATTTCATAAATGTGTGATTTGGACTAATTTGCATGAATATTGATTTGATTTGTGAATCATGTATACTTGAGATTAATCGTTTGATTTGAACATGTCATTCTTGTGTGAAATTAATTGTTAAACATTCATGCATGCGCATCCACGTGGGTGGGTGGTGAGATTCGAAAAGGCTTTGGAACAACGGGTCGTACTTGGCATTATTTATTGATTTGGATAATTAGCCTTGAATTCCTATATGGAGATTCATTTTGTAGATTCGTTCCGGCTTCTGATCTTAACCTTTATTGATTTGGACCATTAGCTTTGCATTCCTATATGGAGATTTGTTATGTAGATTCATTTGGGCTTTTGATAGTAACCTTTATTGATTTGGGTCATTAGCCATGCATTCCTATATGGAGATTCAATATGAAGATTTGTATGGGCTTTGACCATTGGTGCATATGTGCTATTCTTAGCTTTGCATTTTTGACGTGCATGGGATGAGAGCATGCATCATAATTGAAAGTTCCCTTGAGTGCTTAGAACCGGATTGTCCCTCGAGGGGAGTGAATAAGGTAATCACGAATTATCAATCCTTTTTAAATTTCTTGATTAATAGAATGAGGAATTAAAAACAATTAACCAAGTGCGTGAATTCAAAGTGTGCAAGGTAAACAAGAGACAATGCACACGATTTATAATGGTTCGATTAGCCAACTTACATTCACTATAGAGACTCGCTCAACCTTGAACTATCTCCAATTTACTAACCGTTGGAATTACACGAACAAAATAGAATAAGAAGCCCACCTATCCAATTGATTGAGACTTTCACTCAATTCTTATCCCACTATTTTTTATAGTGGTTCAAGAGAAAACTCTCTCTTTAATCCACTTCACATTCAACAAATGATTTTTAAAGTAAAAATCTAAAACTACGAAGCACTTGCCTTTGAAGATCTTTTGCAACTAAAGATGTACTTCGTAAATCACTCCCAATGTGAGCTCAAGCAATCCCGACGATCCGCCATGTAGAGCAATCACAATCTTTGGGAGACTCTCTAGAAGATTGGGTTCTCAATCTCTCTCCTAGAGAACACTTATATCATTCTCTCTCAATCTCACACTATAGATTGGATACTTGAATGATTTGCTTGTGAAAAGCCATGAGAGAATAAGCCAAGATGTTTTGCCTTTGATTCTTGGGAGTTATGGTATGAGATTATCCTCAATAAATGTTCTCACTTGTCGTTCTTAGAACTCCCAAAACAGTGTTGCATTTAAAGGCAACATAAGAGTTTTCATCAAGCCGAGACACACGATCAATCGTGTACATGAGATCAAGCATCCGTCTTTGAAATGCTATTAACCAACCTGACCATTAAGCATTTAATGCACAGTAACGGTAACCAGGCGATTGGTCGTATACACAACTGGTTGTCTGCATTTTTGGCGATGGATCGTGGGTTGGCGAAAGCATCGGCCTAGGACTAACTGTATTTTTAGTGTCAAGTCCCATCCAGGCGTAGTGCCATTGGTCGTATGCCCGATGTGCTATTGCCCTGTCCCGAAGATTGGTCGTGCGACCGACTGATCGTGTTATACCACACGAAGGCTCGCCGTCAGACGAAAGTATCGTTCCGAGCCTGACTTTATTTTTCAATATCTGACCCAGGCTTCAGGCGATTGACCGTGAGGGCAAGTGGTGGGTCTTGTACCCAGGCGAGACATCGTCTGCACGATCGGTCCGAGACTTGACTTTGAACGACAATCCAAATTTGTCTAAGCCCAGGGCGATCGATCGTATGCACGATAGGATCGGCCTTGTCCCAGTATGATGTATCAACCAGGTGGATGTATCGGCTTGTAAATTATCAGAAATGAATGTAAAGATGACGAACGAAGAATGAATCTGTGGACATTTCGACTGTGTCGATATGCCCATGGATCACTGATAGATATATCGATCAAGCCTACATATTGGTTTGGGAACGAAGGATGGATGTTAATAGACCAAACTCTGGAGGACATGTCGACTTCGTCGACACCTCGGCTATATGCACGTGTATATGTATCGACTGGATCGATACATATGGTTTGAGAGCAGAGAAGAAATACGAATACTGATAGATCAAACTTAGGAGGATATGTCGACGTGCTAGACACCTTGAACCTATGTACCTGTACCCTTAGATGTATCGACTGGGTCGATACATATAACCTAAGAACAACTGGAAACACGAGCATGAACAGAAAGAGCTAGTCGACATGTCGAGATGATCGAGGTGACGGATGTGTCCACCGGCGATGTATCGACAATGTCGATATGTCGGCCTGAGATATGGACCGTTTAATAAGGCTAATGTACTTGATGATAAATCAAATATACGTGGATTCTCTCAAACTCTGAAGATCATATAGATGACCCTTAGGTCTTGGTTTGACCTACATAATTTGAATTTGAAGGATTGTATATTTTAATGACACAAAGTTATGATTTGAAACATGTACATGGACAAAGGAAACGAGGGTAGTCCCGACACCATTCGAGCGACTTTAAGAGTAACCCCTTTCGCTGATCATCTCAGATCAGGTAGTTTCTCCTACATTTTGAAGCACTATAGTTGTGAATTAAATGCCTTGATTTTAGTATGATTTGATTATGAAAATGATAGAAAGCACTATATGAGTTTTGAGACATTTTGAGCACATGATATCTTGTTTTTATTTTGAAAAGATTTGAGATTTATGAACTATGTGAAATTATTGAAATTGCATGATGCACAAATTTTGTCATCATGTTGCATACATATACCTCATGTATGGATGCATGGGAGGGATTTGCATTACTAAGCCAAGAATGAAATGTCCGGACATCACTTGGTCTTGTGTATGATGATATTGATAAAATAGCACAAGTATTATACTTTGGCCCCATCCTTGTGTATAATTGTTACGACATTACATTGGGCCAAAGAGCTCCTGAGAAGGTCCTGAAACCCTTTGCAGAGGGAGGAGTCCACACTTCACTGATAGTCTTAGTTAATTTGTGGATGAGTAACAACACTTTGGTGGTCACCGCCTCAAATGTTGTTGGACATAAATGACCAATAATTAGAACCTTTGAAATGAAATGAATATTATGGTTGATGTGTGGGGCATGAAAGGGCATTCATACTTCATGGCACCCATGGCATATCACATCATGTCTAACATTAGGAATGGTTTTGAATCATGAGGATTGTATCAAGAAAAGAGTATGTTTTCAAGTATGTGATTTAATACTTGTTATAAATGAAATTTGACAATGATATATATATATATATATATTATATATTGCGAAAAGAAGCTCGAATAACTTAGTTAAATTATTATCTTTTGAGATTTTGAGAACAATGTGATTTGTAAGAACGTTTTATTTTTAGGAAATGTAATATTGTGACCTTGGATAGTTATTATTCTTGTATTGTATTTGATTCATATAATTGTTGGGAATTACTTTATTTTTGCTTGAATTGTGGTTTGCTAGTCATGCAATGCAAATGTTTAAATATTCCGCATGTTCTGCTAGCACGTGCAAAATGTAATCGTGGGCTTGTACCACACATGTGCTAGGTTGGGCCAGTCAAGGGTCAGATCTTCAGACTCAGACGTGGCTCGCGTCATGGTGCACTCCGTCCTTTTCCTAATTTCTATTTAAAAAAACATATACTATAATTTTAAGCGTTGGAAAAGGGCGGGTCGTCACACATGCATCTCCTAATATAATCAATCAAAGAACCATTAGGTTAAAATTTTTTGTCATGCTCATTAGGACCCTTTAATTCAGTTTAATTTATGTTCACCGGTTCTAAGTGTTGTCTCAATCACAGTGGCTAAGGCTAGTTCTGTCACTAAGGTGTAAATAGCCTAAGGAAACATAGGATTTAAGTTGATGCCATATGTGCTACCCACTTTCCTTTAGTTAAACTATTTTTGGAGACTTAAAATTTTCTGGAAAAAATATTAGGAACTGTCTAGATTTTTAGGATCTCTTCAGTAGCCAATAAAAATTCAATTTCTCTTAAAGAAATTTGAATTTAGATTTAGGCATTCTTTTGTGTGATTTTTGTTTGAACGTCAATGATCTGTCTGTGTATGCGTCATTGGTCTCGTGACTCCACCAATCGCTTGGTTAGAGTTACAACTCTTGTGAGTATATCGATTGTTGCATCAGGAGCTCAGTCTAGTTCAATCATAGAAATAGACAGTCCACCTACCTCACCACTCTCAACATCATCTTTTTCATCATTACGATCATCACCCATAGCAGAAGAAATTGCGGAGAAAACTCTCTAAGATTACTTCTCGCCAGTCACAACCAATACTCCATCAGGTATAATTGTACCTGCAACCAATGTCACCTTTGAACTCAAGCCAGCAATTTTACATCTTCTGCCAGCTTTTCATGGTCTTGATAGAGAGAATCCATACCTCCATGTCAAAGAATTCTTAGAGATCTGCGTCACCATTAACATCCAAGGAATCACTGATGGATCTATTCGATTTCGATTATTTCCTTCTCTCTTAAAGAAAAAATGAAATCTTGATTAAATTCTTTATCTGTGAATTCCATCACTACTTGGGATCAGTTAGTTAATAAATTTTTGAATAAGTTTTTCCTAGTGTAAGAAACAAATGCCCTTAAGAAAGAAATGATAAACTTCAATCAGAAGGAGGGTGAACAATTCTTTGAAGCATGAGAAAGATTCAAAGATATATTAGCAAAATGACCCCACCATGTATTTGAAACGTGGAGACTTGTCCAATTTTTCTATGATGATTTAACCAAATAAACCCGTCAAATGGTCGAGTCCATGAAAAATGAGAACAATGGATGGACATTTTTGAAGATAACTGAGAACAATGGATGGACATTTTTAGAAGCACTGGCGGAGAATTCTCAGCGATGGGATTTCTCAAAAAAAAAGAATTTACCACAAACCTCAAGGAAAGGGGGTTTGTATGAAGTCAGTAGTGATTTTGATGTTAAGTTAGCAATGACATACCTAATGAAAAAAGTTGAGTCATTATCAATGACTCAGGCGATAAATCCCTAGTAGGAGTGAATGTTGAATTTTGTGATGTGTTCTAGCCTAGGACACACTATCCAAAATTGTTCTTCCTTAAGATCCAATGCTGAGTGTTCAACCAAACAAGCCTATGTACTCAATAATTTTGGAAGACAGCAAGGAACCCTGCTTTCTGCCACATACAATCCTAATTGGCGGAATCATCCCAATTTCTCTTGGTGTTAGAATCAATATCTAATGAATCAAAATCCTCCTCAAAATCAAAATTAGCCATTCCAACCATCTCCAAATCAATCATATCACCCATCACCTCAAAATGAAACCTATCATCCATTCTAGCCAAATCAGTCTAATCCTTCACAACAACGTAAATTTTTTATTGATGATACGTTGCAACAGTTCATGCAATCTACCCAGAGGATATGCACAAGCTTGAAACACAACTTGAACAATTAGCCACTGCTATTGGTGATTGGGAAAATGAAAAATTTCCCAGTCAATCTATTTCAAATCCTAAGGGCCAGTATGAGGTTGCACCATCCAAAGTGGACGATGTTAAATCAATTACTACCTTGATGTGAGGAAAACAGGTAGACAATAAAGTGGAAATGCCTGAAGAACAAATCAATGATCAATCAAAGTATTTGAATAACTCACGAAGTTCATCCCCTGTCCAAAACTCACCAGATTTCTCTGCTAAGAAAACATATTTACCTAGGGCTCCATACCCGGTTATCTGCAAAACAAAAGATACTTTATGGTGACATATACTAGAGGTGTTTAAACATGTCAGCATCAATATCCCTCTATTGGATGCCATCAATCAGGTGCCTTCGTAAGCCAAATCTCAAAGACCTATGTACGGTAAAGCGGAGAACTAATGTCCCCACAAAGGCTTTTCTAACAGAAAATGCGAGTGTATTCCTCCAATAATCATTTCCAATCAAGCATAAGGATCCTGGATGTCCAACTATTGCTTGTACCATTGGTACATACACAATTGACAGGGCCTTATTAAATCTTGGAGCTAGTGTCAGCCTACTGTCATACTCTCTTTATGAGTAGTTAGGTTTGGGAGAATGAAACCCACTTCTATCACCCTACAGTTAGCTGATCGTTCTGTTTCCAAAAGGTGTGATAGAACACATTCTAGTTAAAGTTGATGATTTCTACTTTCCTATAGATTTTGTGGTATTGGATACTCAACCCACTCAAAACGATAATGGGCATATCCCAGTCATTCTTGGACGACCATTTTTTGCCACTGCAAAAGCTGTGATCAATTGCCAAAATGTTATGCTTAGATTATCATTGGGTGAGTTGACAATCGAACTCAATGTTTTTGGCCTATGTCGACAACCTCTTTGCACGAATGATTCATGCGAGGTTAACTTAATTCAGAGTTATGTTGATGAGTTTTTCCTTCACTCCATTTGCAATGATCAATTCGAAAAATCATTGTCTACTTTAGACAAGAATGCCAATTATAATGAAGTGAATGCTATCACCAAATCTAAACCTCTTTCTGTAAACCAATCTGTTTCAAACCCATCCGTCGAGAAACAACCAGAATTAGAACTCAAGACTCTTCTTGAGACTCTTAAATATTCTTATCTTAGACCTTCAAACACTTTACCTGTTATCGTAGCTTCAGACTTAACTTTTGAGCAGGAGTCTAAACTTTTGGCTATTTTAAGAGATCATCATGAAGCTATAGAATGGTCCATCGCCGATCGCAAAGGAATTAGCCCTTCTGTGGTCATGCACAAAATTCACTTGGAAGAAAATTCCAAGTCATCTAGAGAACTACAGAGATGGTTAAATCCTGCGATGCAGGAAGTAGTAAGAGCCGAAATTTTGAAACTTCTCGAAGTAGATATCATTTATCCAATTTCTGATAGTGCATAGGTAAGTCCAATCCAAGTTGTCCCGAAAAAGTTTGGGTTACGGTAATAAAAAATGAGGAAAATGAGTTAGTTTCGACAAGCGTGCAAACGGGTTGGAGAGTTTGTATTGATTACTGAAAGCTGAACACTGTCACTCGATCACTTCCGTCTTCCTTTAATCGATCAGATGCTTAAACGTTTAGCCGGTCATGCATTCTATTGTTTTCTTTATGGTTATTCCGGCTATAACTAAATCTATGTTGCTCCTGGGACCAAGAGAAAACAACCTTCACCTGTCCATTCGGTACGTTCGCCTATCGTCATATGCCTTTCGGACTGTGTAATGCACCTGCCACCTTTCAGCGGCGGTGCATGATCAGTATTTTCTCCGACATGGTAGAATGTTTTTTGGAAGTCTTCATGGATGACTTCTCATTTTTTGGATCAACTTTTGACCAATGCCTACACCATTTAACTCTTGTGTTAATTAGGTGTAAAGAAAAGAACTTGGTACTCAATTGAGAAAAATTTCACTTTATGGTGAAATCAGGCATAATATTAGGGCACATCATCTGAAAAAAAGGAATTGAAGTAGATAAGGCCAAAGTTAATCTAATATCTAATTTCCAAAGACCCTGATCTGTTAAAGAGATTAAGTCATTCTTAGGTCATGTTGAATTTTATAGAAGGTTTATCAAAGGATTCAGTGACATATCGCGACCTCTCTGAAGAATCCTGACCAAGGATGTTGTATTCAATTTTGATGAAAATTGTGTTATAGCCTTTGAAAAATTGAAAACCGCTTTGATTTCTGCTCCAATCATACAACCACCTTATTGGTCTGTACCCTTCGAAATTGGTTGCATGCCTATGCAGTAGGAGCCGTGTTTGGACAAAAAATGAAGAAATTATCTCATGTTATCTACTATGCTAGCAAAACATTGAATGACGCTCACATTCATTACTCCACCACGGAGAAAGAGCTGTTAGCCATCGTTTTTGCACTAGACAAATTTCGATCTTAAGTAGTAGGTTTGAAGGTCATCATTTATTCAGATCGTGTTGCACTCAAGTATCTTCTTCCCCAGAAAGATGCTAAGTCCCGCCTGATCCAATGGATACTTTTGCTACAAGAATTTGATATTCAAATCCGGGATAAGAATGTTCCAAGAATGTGGTACCTAACCATTTTTCTAGATTGGTAACTAAGTTCACTGATGACACCCGTCCTACCACTGAGTCCTTTCCTAATGAGCAACTCATGTCAGTTTTCCAAGTACCATGGTTTGCGGATATTGTCAATTATCTTGTAACCAGTCAAATGCATCCGCATTAGACTAAACAAGATAGAATTAAGTTTCTGGCACGAGTCAAGAGTTTTATTTGGGATGATCCATAGCTGTTTAAATATTGTGTAGACCAAATTATTCGTCATTGTGTCCCTGATGAGGAACAACAGAGTGTCATAAGGTTCTGTCATGATCAATCTTATGGAGGCCACTTCAGTGCTAAAAAGACGACTGTAAAAATCTTGCATTGTGGATTTTACTGGCCCTCCATGTTTCGTGATACCCATACCTTCTGCATTTCATGTGATAGATGTAAAAAATTAGGAAGTATATCCTGCCAGAACATGATGCCTTTAATGTAGCGCCCCTCCCTTTTCTCCTTAATTATCAGAGTAATTTTTTTTTTATTTAACAACATGAAAAAAGGGGAGAGTGACACGACGCGAGTCAAGTCCGAATCAGAAGATTCGACCCTTAACTGGCCCAACCAGTGTGTGCACATGGAAAGACTCCACGTAAACATAGCAACACACTAACTTACAACAAATACGGAAAAAATAAGTATAATCATTTAAATCCATAATCCAATCTTTCTCAACCTTAGCAAAGCAGGAGAATAATCCTGATAACATTCATTTCTCGAATTAAAGTTTTACACAATAACTCAAAATTTAGAGTAACATAACCCAAGTGTTTATTTCTCTAATAATATTAAAAGTAACTCTCCACGCAATCCTCTCTTGCGCCAATCCTCGTTTATGCATGACTGACGCTTGGTCCAGCCTCATCACATTTCTCCTTTCTTGTGTTAACTTCTAAAAGAATAGAATATTGTGGGCTTAATCAACGCCCAGTAGGATTTCCCATTAAAGGGGGTATCAATATGACATATATAAAATCAGGGAAAACATATACAATTCTTCATATCATATAATTCAGTTGAAATCATTCCCACCCCATATTTCAAAATCAATTCATAATCAATATATATAAAGCATTTGAAATCAGTTCATATTCATCTCATAAATTAATTCATAATAAACATACTTTTGATAACTCATTAAATCAACATGATGCAAATAGTACATGAATCAATGCAAACCCCTTTCATGCCCATGCATTTCTTTCTTTCATACTTTTCATTCAAGCAATTCTAATCATTGGCCATTATGTCCGTGGCTTTCTTGGGGCATCAGCTAGGAGCTACTACCCAATCTCTAGTATTTAATCGGAGTTACCGGGGGTATACTGTCACCCATACTCTCCTGCACAGGTTTCGGGTCTCTCATCCAGGAGCTTTGAGCCCATCTTAATTGCCCAATTCCTGTGTTCATGGACGCGGCCATACCGAATAGTTATGGTATTTCATATCTCTCATGTTAGAGTTTAACATCCCCTAACCATTATCTCAATTATTCTCATCCCCACCAGATGCATGCTTTCATGCTCATGCATCGATAAATCATTTAAAATATACATTTGAAAATAAATATCATCTCCACATACATAACAATCATGTGATACATCAAGAAAGTAGGAAAACCTACCTGATCCTAGCCGATCAACGAATGAAGGTAATCCACAAACTAGCTCGGTGCTATCGGGTTTGCTTTCGGTCTTTCGTTCATTATCCATACATGTCACATAAGAACACATGATATCATTATTCTTAATTAAATTCAATGACCTTAGACTCTAAATCTCATGTTTTATCTCCTATTTATTACCTATATAAATGTCTTACAATAAACCATGGGTCTATGTGTTGCTATGGAACTCATAATAAAATCTTATAAGTATGGGTCTCATTAACTGATCCATCTGATTAAAGCCCGATCGATATTAAATGAATGGAAGTTGGGATATAGAAAGTGTCCCTAAAACTTCACCTAAGAAATTAATGGATAAACGGTGGACTCTATTTTAAAGAATACTAACATCACCTACATCATTTTAATTATTTATCTGCAGTTCAAGAATAAAACACGATCTTGGAAAAGGTAATATTTGCTTCAGAATCCAACATGGGTAATGAGGTGTTCAATTCGGGAAATACCAAACATAGGATTTGTGGGTTTATTGTCTCTACCAAGGCAGTGTTTGTCAATTCCACTGCAGTTTTGCAGCAATAGGAATGAAGGGATATCCCAACACCCAAACTCCCAAGCTATTAAGATTGGAAATCAAGTCAGCTCTTTGCCCGAGCTTATTGCATAACCAACTGAGACTCAGTCGATGTCATTTGTTGGGACTCATGAATATCTAGTTCCAGAAATCATCAAAGGTGAAGGGTATGGGAGTGCTATTGATTGGTGGACTTTTGGGATCTTTCTGTATGAATTTATCTTTGGCAAGACCCCTTCTTTTTCTCCAAAACTATTCAGACCAACAACACCTCAGTGTACGTCCAAAACCAGATCATATATCACTGGCTGTTAACCTCATTCACTGCTAGTGTGTATATCCAAACATGTCTCATAAGTAGAGAATATTTTGTGAAGATTTTTGTCTCTTTCTTTTCTCCCAGACTAGTACTCACAGAGTTTTAAGGATACAAAATTGTAGCAAAATGGGATGAGAACCCCAAACTGATCTTTCATGTAGACATACATGTTTCCATCTGATTTTGCCAGATTACGGTGGGGCATTTCATCAAACAGTTGGGTGATGATTGGTTAAAGGAGAAGGGTGAAGAAAACTAAAACAGAGGAAGTCTGGCTGGGGCGTCGGCTGGTAGAAACCGCCTGAACTGCAGATTGTCACAGGCAAACAATCTCAGTAACTTCGTGGAATCACTCTTGCTAACAAGTATAAAAACAATCAAAAGAAAACTCGATCTACCTGCTGCGACTTGAGAGACAAATCGCAGCAGGAGCTCCAATCCTCTTTGGGTCCCAAATCCATACCCAGATCCCATTTTCTTGGCTCTACTCTTTCTTCTACAATCTCATAGATATCACATTTCAACTCCTCTTCAAATGTGAAGAAGAAAACACATTTTGCTATTTGAAATAAACAAGCAGTCGTCCACATATGCAAGAATCTCTGCTTACAAACACAGAGCTTTTCCTTTCTCTGTGTCTGATCTCAGACTTCAATAGAGCTCTCTAATTCAAATAGTATGATGTAACCACAGTCGCAAGAACAACAGAAATTTGAAGAATAAGAATAATGAACTGAAAGGGGTAAGAATCTAGCCTTCGACTCTAACAGAGCCGCAAGAGACCAGGATTTCATATACAGAAAATGGGGAATATAATAAATTACTAGCAGAGAAAAGATATAGGAGAACATGATACCCATGTGCTGAATAAATCCCAAAGGCATCACCATTCAGCAATTTATCAAATAGGTGGGGGAATACCTTTGCATCTCTGATTTCAAGGGTCAAATCTACCATGTAAGTCTCCACCAATTGGTTAACCGACGACAGTAACAGCGTTTTGAGGTGCAAGCAAAGATCCAAACTCCAATGGTGTAACTCCTATCCAGAATTCATCATCACTCATGTGATCTGGTTGCTGCTTGAAAAACGGCTACTCCTGTTGCTCTACTGTCTGTAACATGGCATTAGTTTCACGGAAAATAGTTTTCTGTGAAACCTTTAGATTCATCACCATCATTCCCGTGTTGAAGTAGCAAGGTCGCCGCTCAGTAAACACGGCAGTACCCATGCCTGACTCCGATAGTCGGAACTGCTACAACAACCTCTAGAGGCCCTATTTCCAGCAGTGATTTCGAAAAACAGAGGAATGAAATATGGAGAGGACTTCCTATGGAAGAACCCTAAAAAGGGGCAGAACTGAGACTGTATACTCAGATTTTTAAAGAGGACTTGAATAGAAATTGGTTTTGGAATTGATTCGGGTATTTTAGAATTCGTCATCTACCCCTCTTTCCTTTTCATTTTCTGTTTTGTCTTTTGGTCTTTATTTATAAGTCTGACCTCCTACATTGATTCCACATGCGATTTATCATAATTTAAGGGGTTAATACTCACAATTTAATAAATAATTTCACGGATTTGAACCCGATCCCTGAATTGGGGAGAATACCCGATAATTCTCGAATCGGTCCCATTTTCATTCTATAAATCTGTAATCGTCCAGGGTTGATTCTAAATCACCCTAGACTTTTATTTAAATCTAAATATTAATTTAGAAAATTATACCAACCTTTTAAAACGCTTTTCGTAATCCCTTTCCTTCCTTCCTTGCTTTTCCTTTTTATCTTTTCCTTCCTTTTTCCTTGCTTTCACGATGGGGAGATGGGGTTCTCAGTCGAGAATATAGAAGAATGTATTTGATGTGTAAAGGAAAGGAGGGAAGAGCATCGTGTGGTATATGAAGAGGAGAGGGAAGGTGAAACAGCCCATACTGCCGTGCGCCTAATGGAATGGCAGATGAAAGTGACGTGCGTATGGAATGTGGAACTTCCATGTGCACGTCTCGGAATTGTTATCCACACTGTGGACTTAGTCAAAACAGTAGGGACTCTTTTCATTTCCTTCTTTATCCTTACCTCTTTTACGTATGCCCTCTAAGTCCTTTTAACATGGCGTGACACCTCGTCACCCATTCATTCTAAATTAAATCTTATACATTTAATTTCTAACCGTGACATTCGACAATTTATTTATAGATTAATCTTCCTCTTATATTTCCTAATTAATTGATTAATTCACATTAATTTCAATTAATTAACAATTTCTAAAAATTCGGGGCGACACATTTAAACCCAATCTTAACTGTTGAACTTTTTGACATTTGGGTCATCAATGTCATGTGACCCTCCCTTAATTCTTTCGGCAATCTATATATTTTCGTAGGTGTTGACTCTGTATCAAAGTGGGTAGAAGCAGTGGCATGCAAAACCAATTATCACAAGGTTGTCACCCGCTTCCTGAAAGAAAACATCCTCTAGATTTGGTGTTCCACGAACTATCATTAGTGATGGTGGTAAACACATCTGTAATCGCCGATTCTAAAAATTGATGAAATCATATGGGCTGATTCACAAAGTAGCTACTCCTTATCACCCACAAACAAACGGATAAGTGGAAATATCAAATAGAGAGATTAAGCATATTCTTTAGAAGACAATTAATCACACATGGAAAGACTGGTCTTCCAGACTCACTGATGTATTATGGGCTTATCGAACAACGTTCAAGACACCCATAGGAATGTCACCCTATTGTCTAGTGTATGGTAAGGCTTGTCATCTTCCAGTTGAAATAGAACACAAAGCCTATTGGGCTATCAGTGTTTCAATTTTACTCTAGACTCGGCTGGACAACTCAGAAAGCTTCAATTGGCTGAGTTGGAAGAAATACGCGATGAAGCTTGTGATACAACCAGGAAGTACAAGAACCGAATGAATTTTTTTCATGATAAACACATACTCCAGAAAGTGTTTAAGGTTGGTCAAAATGTCCTGTTTTACAATTCTCGATTGCACCTCTTTCCTGAGAAATTGAAATCAAAATGGCATGGTCCATACATTGTTCATTTCGTTTTTCCATATGGAGCCATTGAGATCCGACATCCTAGGAATGGTCATGTTTTCAAAGTTAATGATCATCGATTGAAACCATTCTTAGAGTTTCACAATTTTGAAGGAAAAGAGAAAGTCCTACTCATTGATCCAATCTACCAAGACTAATTTGCACATCAAATTTTCTTCCGTTACCCATTTTCCCATCCACTCAAACCCACTCATCCATATTCACCCACCTATCCATTTAACCGAATTCATCTAGATCCACCAACCCATTTGTCTATGTTTGAGTTAGTTTGAGTCGTGAGTATCTAGTTTTGAGTTTATTGAGTCTAGTTTAAGTATTTCATTAAGTTAGTCTAGCCTAGGAGTCAGTCATTCATCATTTTATTCCAAGGTACATATAAAACCTGATTGTTCGTTTGCTAAGATATTTCTTTTTTACACTTGGCTAGTGTAGATTAGGGAACATTGAGGATAATGTTCAATTCGAGTTTGGGGGTACTAAGGTCATCATATGTTATTTTCATAAAAAAAACTTAGGGAAGAGTAAGTGAAAAACTGAGACTTCTCAAAAAAAAAAAAAAATTCATGTCATCCATCTTTGACTTTGTAACCAGCAGACGTTAAAGAACTGGATAAAAGTCATGCACATAGATGATCGAGTTTTCATTTTCGCAATGTGTCTGTGTAGAACACAAATTCCCCCAGATTTGTGTAGGAAAATCATTTCCTTAGCTATGAGGGTAAGAAAGCTGAAAATCCAAGAGGAGCAACCCAAACCTCTTTTTGGTTGAAGCACTCTGCCCGCAAAGATGAAAGTTAAGAGGCTAGCTAGGTATCACAAATGTGAACGTTGCAATTGTAATGGAATAAGATCAGAGTATGGAGTTCGCTATGAGACAGCAGTAAGTAGACTCGTAGAAAATATACATATCTATGTAGATCTATGTAAGGGCAGAGTAAGTCTTGAACGACTAAGATGCCTCGAACACCAAATAACTGTTGATTTACGACTGAGTGGTTATAAATGTCTTGACGATTTGATGTTTAAAAAGTCATAATTTTTTCTTAGGTAAAGATAGATAGACTTCATCCTTTTAAACAAGAGTAAGCGAGGGCTGAGACTCCTTGGTGCTTAATAAGCCTGTCAATTTTAACTTGAGAAAAGCCTGCGTCTTGACAATTAAACTTAAAAGAGTCACATTTTTAGCATTAAAGCGTAGATAAAGATCTTTATATCATACTTTTCCGGAAAGATTTTTATAAGATTTATACTTGAAAACCCTTGTACACAGCATATTAAGTTTAGTCTGAAAATGAAAAATATTCACAAGTTAAGTGATCACTAGCGGAATACCAGTGGAGACTTAAGCCCAGTAAGCTTTAGAGCCATTATTTTCTTCTAAGGGTTATAAACCAATTCCATTTTCTTTGATAGCGCAATTAAGTTGTTGCTGATCTCATTATTCTTCATCTTGGTCATATTACTGAGAATGCCATCAAAATTGAGTTAGTATGCCTGAAATTTTTCTAAATTTATTTGAAATAAGGAAATCACCCTGTTGAAACTTTGGTTATGATATAGGCCATTTTTGGATCGTTTGAACTTAAAAGCCTCCTATATTTGATCCCTTGTGTTGATAGTTTCCCAGTTGAGCCTTTAAAATTAGTCTATTTTCTTAACCAACCATATTTACCATATCCAACTCCAATTCAGAAGTATGAGCCAATTGAAAATATCCATGATCTAATTCTTAGAAGAGGCTAGAGATGATAATTTAGGGTGATATTCTAAAAACAAGTTCACAAGAAAAGAAAAAAGAAGAAGAAAATAACATCTAAAGAAGGGAACATCCAAATACCGAAGAAAAATCCCATAAAAAAAAAACAATGATTTGAAAAGTGCGGAAAAAAGAGAGGAAGAACGTCCCATTTCAAAATCTTGAAGACCTCTAACCTTCTCTTCAAAGTACTTCTTTTTAGAGCCTTCTATCCTTCTTTGTTTTAACCCGATACTAAGCCATGTTTCGTCCTAATAGGAAGCCTTATTGATCTTAGGTCTATATAGGGTATTTCATGCGGAGGATAGAGGAAGAAAAACGATGGTGTTTGACTCAACATTCTCAGGAAAGTGGTACCTATGCATGAGATCACTCATTTTCTTTGATATGAACCGTCTTTGTTAATACATATGTGAGATATTCTGAATTGAATATTTAAACTTTGCTCACATATACCTTGAGAGAAAAGGAACCCAAACCTAAGTGTTAATTTTTCTGAGAGATATATCCAGTGAGGTTTGAAGTCAAAACGCATTTTCCAATGGTGGTTATGAGCTTGTGTCTATTTAGAAAAATAAGTCTATCTTAATATTGGCTAAGCACAGACTACACTCCAGGTATAAGCCTTATAAAATGAAATTTAGAGTTGTATGATGTTTAGATCCCTTATCTATGTTCTCTTGTTAAAAGATGTTGATGTTTGTGGGTATCATCACTGTAAGCCCTCACGATACTACAACTCATCCACTAGGGGAAACTAGGGGTTTAAAGGCTTGTTGCATACGCTAAATGCAATCGAGAGTACCAATGAAAGTGGTGTAGTTTTTCGGATTTATAAATATGTTTCGGATTTTTTTTTTTTTCATTTTTAGAATTAGCTTTGCTCGAGGACTAGCAAAATCTGAGTTTGGGGTATCTATTGAGCATTGAAATATTACATATTTACCCCTGATTATTGGATTAGTTAGCTCTTATATTTATGTATATTGGTGCATTTAATGTAATTTCTTAGTTTTGTAGATAAATATGGAAAGTTCGGGGAAATCATCTCAATTCAATGGATAATTGAAAGATTAGAGCTTAAAAGTGAAGACCATAATTTAATTCATGCCACTTTTAGGTTTGTTTTATGTAAATTAGTTCATCTTGATCCAATTATGGGAATCTAAGATTAATTAATTATTTTTACAATTTAAGTGGTGAATTAATTATTAAATTCTGTAAGAGAGATATGCAATTCAAGTGACAAACTTTAAATTCAAGATCAAATGGGCCAAGACCCACTTCAATTGGGCCAAGCTCTACAGGCCAACATTGGGCCAAGCCACAGGCAGTTCATGCGCATTTCACAAAGTTGGGCCAGGCCAATGTGTAACTCAAAAGCCCAAGTTCTTAAGCTCAAGTCCAAGCTCAGTAGGCCTAAGTTGAGGTCCAAAATCCAAAGTCCAATAGCTCTATGGATCATATTCGAATTTCACCTAAGCCCATATCGAATAACCCATGGCCAAATTTCATAATCCTAATCCCTCTCTCTTCCATGCACATTTCATCTCCACCCTCCATTCCTCATCTTAGATATCCACCTTCCATCTCATGCATAAAAATTAGGTCAAACTTAGAGCCACCTACCATATCCAACCCACACATGCATGGCATTAGATCTAGGCCATCCACCCTATCCATCATATAGATTAACCTTAGGATCATGACCACCCATCCATCATCATATCATCCATCCATCTAGATCATCCATCACTCATTAAAGCCATTAGATCTTAGGGCATTTCATCACAACCATCCACTTCATATAGGTAAAACCCTAGAGCCTCCATGTTAATCCATTTCATAACATACCATGCATTAAATCTAGGCCATGCATCAGATCATCTATCCATCTCCACCTTTAAATCACAACCCTTCATTTTGTACCAGATCATTCATACAAATTATTTTTACCCAATTACCTTAGAGCCATTAGATTTAACCCTAATCTAATCCAAGCCATCCATTCATTAAAATCCTAATTTAGAACAACTTCGAGCTCAAGTAGCGTCCATTCGCCCATGCCATGTCATCCACCATCTTTTCACCACACACTCCACACAATTTTAGCACTTAAAATTCTCCATGTACTTAGATTAAATCCCATCCAAATACACCTAAAATCACTAACACACCTCACCATCCCAATCTACCATGTCACACACGATTTTGCACAACTCCATCTTTCCATTCGAATTTCAAACTCTTATTCTCCATCCATTCATTCATCATCTCATGCACAAACCCTAACCCCAATCTATGAAATTCGAAATTCACCTTCCTTAAACCACTCCTATCTTTTCTCTCTCCTTTCTTGCACTCCACTCCAAGCCACCTACACACAACCAAATTCATGTACACGCTGTTAAACCCTAACCTTTTGCAACTTTTAATCTTCATCACCCATTTCCATTAAGATCCAATACCATCTTTTCAATCCATCAACTTAAACCTGATTAAATCTCAATCATTCATCCATTTTTTAAGCCTATAAAGACCCCATAACCCCAAAGCCATAATTCAAATTTGACCTGGAGCTCAAGAGGACCAAAGGATTGGAGATACACCAAGACATAGAGTCATCACTCGAAATTTTGCAAGGGAGGAATCAATTTTGCAATTTTATTTTATTATCTTCATTGTATTTTCCAAGTCTTGTATTCAAAATTTTCCATGAAATAAATAAGACGTGTCCAGTTTAGAATCCTGAAAAGTCTGATTATTCAAAATTCTCTTCAATGCCCTTTTTTATTTAATTTTAAATTTGTATTATTTATTTAATTAAAGGACTTATGTTATAAGTGTTAAATCTAAGAACTAAACTTTAATTAGATTAAAGATTATGAATTTAATTAAATGACATAAATTGATTTTTGAATTCTATGCGTTGAATTTCAGATCTAAATCTCTTATTTGTTTATTTATTTTGGGCGATGAGAGAAGAATTCCATAACCACCTTTAAATTATGCATTTATTTATTTTGTCATTTACCTTATTTTTCAATTTATTTCCTGTTTTTAGCTAAATTAGTCACTTTGTATGTATGTTGTATAAAAGATGTTCATTTTATATTTTTATTTTATTTCCTGTATGTTCATTCTTTAATTATTTAATTCATGTATCAAATCAATCCCTCTCCAAAATATTCTTTAACTAGGACTGTAAATATAGCATTTTAATCTTGAACTTTGCAATTTTAATTAAACATAGGACTACATATTCATGATTCACCGATTTAAAAATAAACTGGATTAATCTGATGAGATTCACAAGTTAAATAAAAAAATGGTGTTCACTTGGTTTTTCCAACTAAATTTGTTTTATTTCGAATCTAGGTTTAATTCATTTTTTTCAAGATTACATCAATTTAAAGGTACTAATTTAATTTATAACCTATATTTTGTGATTTCCTGTGGCTTCGACCTCGCACTCATATGCTATACTGTCAATTGGTTTCGTACGCTTGCGAGATTATAAATGTAAAACTTTGCACAACATCAACAATAGCCAACAAAACCTTCATAGATGTATGCTTGACAACTGGAGAGAATATCTCATCATAATCAACTCCCTCATTCTGTGAGTACCCTTTATCTACTAGTCGTGCTTTGAACTCTGGCTTCTCATTTTCCTGCATTGCTTCATTTTTCCTGAACACCCATTTGCAGCCCACTGGTTTTTTGTCATTCGGCTTCGGAACCAACTCCCAAACTAAGTTGTGATGTGGAGATTCCATCTCATCAATCATTGCACTCATCCAACCTTCTCTTTCACTGCTCTCAATAGCCTCTTGGAAAGTGGTCGGATCACCGCTACTGGTGATAAGAGCAAAGTGTACCTCATCATCATCCCATCCAAGCCTTTGAAGTGGCATGATAATTCTCCTTGTTATTCCTTGTGCCAAATTGGTGGACTCCTGCTAAGCCTCTGTCTGTTCTTCACCTCTCCTGATGTGCTGGTCTATTTTTGACCCTGTGTTTGATTCTATAATATGGTTTCTGTGCTAGGTGGAACCAACTCTGCAATTACCTTCTCTTTATTGTTTTCTTGCACTTCTTTCTCAAGTTCCATTTTCAGCATAGAAGCTTCATCAAACACCACATCTCTATTGTAAATTACTTTCTTGTTTTATAGATCCCATAGCTTATACCCCTTCACTCCCTTTTTAAACCCGAGAAATATGCACCTCAGCGACTTGGAGTCTAACTTGGATCGTTGATCACTGGGGATGTATGCGTAAGGTGGACAACCAAATACTCTCAACATTAAGTAGTCCATTTCTTTACTTGACCACACCTCTTCTAGAGCTTTTAGGTTTAAGGATGTATTTGGTGACCTGTTGACCAAGTAACATGCATGATTTACTGATTCTGCCCAAAAAACCATTAAATAAGCCAACATAAATCCTCATGCTCCTCGCTCTTTCCAAAATAGTCATGTTCATCCTTTCCATAACTCCATTCTGCTAAGGAGTCTTTGGAATGGTGAAGTTCCTTGTAATGCCCTCATCTCTGCAAAACTATAGAAACCCTCCATGTGTGTATTCATCACCATTGTCAGTTCTCAAATACTTGATTTTTTTGCCTGTTTGATTTTCTACCTATGCCTTCCACTCTTTGAACTTAAAGAAGACTTCTGATCTTTTACTCATGAAGTAGACCCAGAACTTTCTTGAAAAATCATCTATGAAAGCCAGAAAGTAGGAGACTCCACATTTTGACTTAACCGGGGATGGTTCCCACACATCTGAGTGAATGTAGTCCAGAGTACCCTTGGTTCTACAGTATTTATCTATAGATTTAATAGTCACATACTTTGTTTGCCATACAAACAAAACTTGTAGAATTCTAGTTTGCATGATTTGACCCCCTTTAGCTGTTGTCGTTTATGGAGTTCTAACATGCCCCTCTCACTCATATGCCCTAGCCGCATATGCCATAACTGAGAGTCATTTGCACTGTGGTCTTCTTATTGGAGGCTGCCGCTCCACCTGAAACTGTATCCCCTTTCAGTCTGTAAAGGTTGTTGGTCAATCTGTTGCCATTCATTAACACCATTGCACCCTTTGACACTTTAAGTGTGTCATCCTTTCCGGTGAATGTGCACCCGCTCACTTAAAGTGTGCCTAAGGATATCAGATTTTTCCTAAGTGCTGGCACATGGCTCACATCTTCCAATGTTCCCACAACTCCAACAAACATCTTAATTCTAATGGTCTCTATTCCTATGGCTTTACATGGTGCATCATTACCCATTAGAACACTACCATCATTATATGACTCATAAGTATCTAAAAAATCACGGTTAGGGCACATATGATAAGAACAACCGGAATCTAAAATCCAAGAGTAAGATAGAGACGTACATTGCGAGACAAATAGAATACCTGCTTCATTTTGTGACGCAACGCCAGTTGTGTCAGTCTTGTCAGTCTCTTTCCCATCTGTGTTCTTCGCCTTGAGTTTCCAGCAATCCTTCTTCCAGTGTCCCTTATTGCCACAGTAGTAGCACTTTCTTGAGTCCTTGCCTCTTTGACTTTGACCTAGAGTTGTTTCTTCATGACTTGCTCTTATCCCGAGTCCTACCACGATCACTGGATCCTCCTTTCATTAGAAGACCCTCTGTATGTGAGTCTCTTCTAGTGGACTTTTTCCTTATTTCATTGGAGATGATCGCTTGAGTAACCTTATCAAACTTGACTGTGCCATTTCCATATAACAAGTTAGTCACAAAATGATCATAAGAGTCTGGGAGAGAGGTCAGCAATATCATAGACTTGTCTTCATCGCTCAACTTAGCCTCTAGCCTCAACAATTCATTTATTATCTAGTTGAATGTGTTAATGTGCTCCAACACATCATACCCTTCAGCAATCTTCAACCCAAACAATTGTTTATTCAAGTGGAGCTTGTTCGACATCGACTTACCCATATAGAGCTTCTCAAGTTTTTCCAATAGGCCATTTGCAGTCGCCTCCTCCATGACATTGTACAACACTTCGTAAAAGATATAGAGTTGAATAAGGCTAACTGCCTTTTTGTCAATTCTTGTCCACTCAACATCCTCTATCTCCTCTAGCTTTTTGTCTTTGCCTGACAATGCTACATCGAAGTCCTGCTGGATTAAAATATTCTTCATTTTTAACTACCATAATCCGAAGTTACCTCTACCATCGAATTTGTCAACTTCAAATTTTATGCCTCCAGTTGATCCCTTTGATGCTATTGTCTGGATTGAAGGGAGTTTTGTCCTTCAAGTCGAAAATAGAAATCTACTCCGATCACTACGTAGATCTCTTCACTACAAGTACACTAGCGAAGACAAATCTGAATTCCAAGTCTGTATAGCTCCGAAAATTGCGAAACAATCTAGACCGTAGATTTGGTCGGTCGATTTTGACTGCTCTATGAACTATTTGATAATCCGTCAAACACTTGGTGGCTGAACTGTAGCACTGATATTTGCTTGCTACAAAACATTGGGATGGTGCCGTGTTGTTTCTCAAAATCCTTCTCCACTAAGGCAAATCACCAAACATTTGGTATGCAACTATTTCTGTCATTCTTTCTTTAAGGCAATTGATCAAATAGTTGGTGGCTGAACTGTTTCCTTTTCGAGAGGATGCTTCTACTACTTCACGATCTAGAAGCCTGCCAATCAGATCTGCTTGCGATGCTGGGGTGATGGCTGCCCCTCTTTGTGATGACTCTGGAAACCCCAAAAATCGAGAGAGATAGAGATAGGAGTTGTCTGCCAAATTGAAATGGCTCTGCATTGCTGGTTGCCTTTCTCTCGGACTGAGAAACCCAGACTTCCTCTCGGTCTTGGTTTTAGTCATGCTGCCTCTTGTGATTCCTCTGTTCTCAGTCACCCAAGAACGCACGTGAACAGTGTTGTTCTTTTCCTCTGCCTCTTGAGAAACTGTCTGCACCTGCAAACCGATCTCTGCTCTGGCGCTATGAGCCTCTAGTGGCGGGATGACCTTAGATTAAATAGAAGTAGAATTCCAACTCTAAATTTTCACTGCACTTTTGGAATCCAAAAGCCTTAGAAATTGAAATTCAAGTCCTATTTAATACTAAATTCTCATCACATCTAACTCTTGAATGCACAATAAAATCCAATTATGAGATTAAAATTTAAAGACAACATTAAATAAAGAACAATCATAACACAAATGTTATTTGATTGGAAAACCAGAGGCTAATTATTTCACCACACTTTGAATCTTATTATTAAACTTGAAATTCAAATTTACAATGCTTGAATTTAAATCAAAGAAATACAAGAAATAACAATGGAAATTGAAATTAAATTCAAACCTAGAGGCACTAGGTCTCTGTCGATTTTTCCAAGGTATTTTCTTCTTTTTCTTCTCTTCTCCTCCTCTTGTCCACGCCAGAGCTCAACGTCCTTAGCCAAATTCAGATTTTACCTTAGCCCAATGCATCCATTTATAGGCTCTGGGAAAGGATGAATGGTTGGGATTGATCATGGCTTAAGTTGATTGAATGGATGGTTTGGATTAAGAGTTGATAGGTGGAGGGTACACAGGCATGGATGGCTAGGGTTAATGAGATTGGGAGTGTCGTGTGTGCTTAGTTGTGATATGGGCATAAATGAGAGATTGGTGGCGTGTAATGCATGAAGATATTAGGGTTTGTATGATATGCATGCATGGAATGGAGGCTTAGGATCTAATGTTGGTTTAATTGGATGGATAGATGATGGCTAGATGACAAGGCCGAATGGTTGTGTTTTTCCTAAGTTTTAGATGTGATAAATTCATATGATGTGATTTGGAAAGGTGTTATGCCGTATGAATGTGAATTTGAATGAGCAATGGACATATGTGAGAGTGATAGATGGAGAGATTTTAGGACTTAGTGTATACAGATGAAGGCTTGGGGTGTTGGCGCATTAAAATGAGAGCATTTAGTAGTGGTAATCGTATGGAGTAGATTTAGGGTTAGGTGTATGCGTGTATGAGTGCTAGGTTGTAAGGATTGTGATTTTTGTGTATGGAGGTTTGTAGGGTTTCCTAGATGAGATGCATGAATGGTTGAGATTAAATGTATAAAATGGATGGTGTAGATTGCATGCACGTGGGATAGAATTTGGGTCATGGGCTATGGATTTGGGGCAATTGGGCTTTAGTGAACTCCTTGGACTTGGACTAAGGCTTGTTGGACTTGGATTTCACATTGGCATGGCTCACTTTGTGATATGCGCATTGATTGCTTGAGCCTGACCCAATGCTTGGCCAGTGGATCTGTGGCCCATTGATTTGAAATTTTGACTTTGGCCCTTGAAATGCAGCTTCTCTCTTCCAAAATTAAATAATTAATTCACCACTTAAAAATCTAAAAAATACTGAATTGGATGTAGATTATTCAATTTACACTAACATCCCTTAAAAGTGGGCAAAAATTAATTATAAAAATTCTGGGTCTTCGATTTTAAGAACAAATCCTTGCAATTCTTCTAGATTTAAACTGATTTCACGTACTTTCCACTTTTATCTACAAAACTCACAAATTGTATTAAATGCACCTAATATATACAAAATTGAGAGCTAACTAGTCCAATAATCAGGGGTAAAATTGTCATTTTCCATGTATCAACAAATACCCCAAACTTAGATTTTGCTAGCCCTCGTGCAAAACTACCTAAAAACAAAAACAAAAATGAAAGGCACAAATCCTAATCTATCTTTAAACTAAACTTAGACTGCACCACTTTCGCTGGTTCTCTCGATTGTATTTAGCGTATATAATAAGCCTTTAAACCCCTAGGTTTCTCCTAGTGGACGAGTTATAATCTCGTGAGGGCTTGCAGTGATGATACCCACAAACATCAACATTTTTAGTAGAAACACATAGACAAAAGGTCTAAGCATCATACAACTCAAAAAATCATTTTACAAGGCTTATACCCAGAGTGTAGTGTGTACATAGCCAATATTAAGATAGTTTTCTTTTTCCAAACAGACACAAAGTTTATAACCACCATTGGAAAATGCGCTTTGACTGCAAACCTCACTTGATATATCTCTCAGAAAAATTAGCACTAAGAGCTTTGGGTTCATTTTCTCTCAAGGTATATGTGAGTAGAATTTATGTATTCAAACAAAATGAATCTCATGAATAGATGTTACTTTCCTAAGAACGTTGAGTCGTACACCATCATTTTTCTTCCTTTATTCTCTAGATGAAACACCATATTTCAATTTAGAATCAAAAGGACTTCCTAATTGGACGAAACATGGCTTAGGATCGGGTCATATCAAAGAAGGATAATAAGACTCTAAAAATAATACTTTGAACAGAAATGGTTAGAGGTCTTCAAAATGTGACATAGGATATTTTTCCTCTATTTTTTTTTTCAGCACTTTTCAAAGTATTCTTCTTTTTCTATCATTTTTTCCACATCCTTCTTTGATGTCTGGATGTTCCTTTTTCTTTTTCCTTTTTTTTTAATGCTATATTTTTTTTTCTTTTCTTTTCAAGTGCTATTCTTTTAATGTACCATCCCAATTTTTCATCTCCAACCTTTCCTGGGCCCTAGGTTAGGTCACAGATTTTTCAATGAGGCTCAATAACCATTTCCGGAGTTGGGTATGATAAACATGGCTAGTCAATAAAATATGCTATTTTTTTAATAAGGCTTAACTGGGGAACTATCAAGATAAAATGACAAAAAATAGGTAGGTTTGAAGGCTCAAACGATCCAAAAATGGCCTATATCATATCCTAAGTTTCATATGGTAATTTTCATGCTTCAAATAAATTCATAAAAATTTCAAGTGTATTAACTCAATTTTGATGGTGTTCTTAGTAACATGACCAAAATGAAGGATAATGAGATCAACAACGACTCGATATGCTTCACAAAGAAATAGGAGTTTACTTATAATCCTGAGAAAAAGTACTGGCACTAAATCTCACTTGGTTAAAGTCTCCACTAGCATTCCTCCATTGATCGCTCGACTTATGAACATTTTTCTTTTTCAGACTAATATTAACATGGCTGTGTACAGATATTTCCAATTATAAATCTCATAAAAATCTTTTCAGAAAAATATGATACAAATATTTTTATTCACGTCTTAATACTAAAAATGTGTATCTTTTTACGTCAGATCATCAAGATGCAGGTAATCTCTTTTAAACTAAAATTGGCAGTATTTAAGCCCCAAGAAGTCTCAGTCAGCAGTTACTCTTCTTTAAAAATGATTCTGCCTATTTTTGTCTTAGCAAGATTATGACTCATTTAACGTCAGATTGTCAAGACGTTTGTAGCCGATAAGTGAAAATCGACAGTTCTTTGAAGTTCAAGGCGTCTTAGTCTTTCGAGACTTACTCTACCCTTGATTACATCTAAAAAGATCTGCCTATTCATGCTTACTGGTCTATGCTTTGATGTTGTCACGCAACGGATTATTTGATCTGATATTATTCCATTACAATTTCCACATCCACATTTGTGATGGATTCCTAGCCTCTTAGCTTTCTATTTTGCAGCCAGAGTGCTTCAACCAAAAAGAGGTTTGGGTTGCTCATTTTGAATTTCCAGATTCCTCACCCTCATACGTAAGGAATGATTTTTCTACACAAATCTGGGGGAATTTGTGTTCTAGACAGACACAATTGAAAAAGAAAACTTAACCGTCTACGTGCATGATTTCTATTCAGTTTTTTAACGTCTACTGGTCACAAAGATAAAGATGTATGATGGAAGCTGAATTTTTTTTTTTTTTTTTGAAATGAATGAAATATGACCTCAGTATCCGAAACTTAGATTGAAGAATTTAGATAACGAACAATCGGGGTTAAACATACCTAGGGATGTGCATGAAATGAACCTAGACTGACTCAACGAAAATTGAAACTAAGGACTCTAATTGACTTAGACATAGATAGGTGGGTGGGATGGGTAGGTGGGCTGAGAAAATGGGTAATGGCAATGGATAATGAGTATGGGTAAAGATGAGTGAAATGGATGGGGTGGTTGGGTAGATGAATCGTGGTGAATGGATTTTCATATCAATCATGGTGATCAGGATCTTCAAATAGAATCTCAACTCTCCCTCATGTTTTCCGACATCTAAGCATTGTTTCAATCATGGACCATTGACTTTCCAAACATGACCATTCTTAGGATGCTTAATCTGTACTGCTCCGTGTGGGAAAACAAAATGAACAATGTATGGACCTGTCCACTTGGATCTCAATTTTCCTAGAAAAAGATGCAATCGAGAGTTATACAGCAGGACCTTCTGACCGAAACAGTGAATGATTTTCTCAGAATGAGCTTGTCATGAAAGGGTTTCATTCGGTCTTTGGATCTCTTTGCAGTGTCATATGCCTCATTTCTCAACTCTTCCAGCTCAGTAAGCTAGAGTTTTCTCTGTTGTCTAGCAGAGTCTAGAGCAAGGTTACAACATTTGATAGCCCAAAATGCTCTGTGCTCTAACTCTACTGGCATATGACAGGCCTTCCCATAAACCAATCTGTAGGATCACATACCTATGGGAGTTTTAAAAGCAGTGCGAAATGCCCATAGCGCATCAGTGAGTCTGGAAGACCAGTCTTTCCCACTGGGATTGACTGTCTTCACAAAAAATGTGTTTAATCTCTTTATTCGAAATTTTCACTTGACCACTATTTTGCAGGTGATTAGGAGTAGCAACTTTATGTAACACCTAATATGATTTTAACAGTTTATTGAATGGGTGATTATAAAAGTGTTTACCCCCGTCACTTATGATGATATGTGGAATTCCAAACCTAAAGAAGATTGTTGTGCAAATTTTAAATTTATAACTCGTAAGCGCACAAATCATTTAATAGTATAGCATTAAGAGTGCGAGATCGATCCCACAAGGAAAACAAAAAAATATGCAAAAACAAAATATGTGAAATTGAAACATTGTGATTAAAAGAAATCTAGAAATTTAGAAAAAATCTAAATATTAAAATCAAATTATAATTTTTGCAAATATGACTTTAAATTAGTTGCATTCCAGTTTTAAGAATCAAATCTAAAAGTTAGAGTATCATCATTTAAATCTAAAATCTAACTAATTAATCCAATTTAATTAAAGCAATGGCATGATTCTAGAATTTATAAATAATCTCAAACCAGTTTAAGAGAACAAAATTAAGATGCAATGAAATCAATCTCAACCTAATTCAAAAGAATTTAAGAGAATAAGAAAATATAAAGAATTTAATAAAAATAATGACATATTCACATAATGTACAATGGAATTGAGACAAGTATTTATGGAGACATTTTATCCCAATTAATGATAAAATCACAGCCTCGACTATGAAATCTTCAAGAATTATCAAATAGATATTCAAATTTACCTTTTATTAAAACTCCAATAAAAAATATTATGGCTTCCATTAAATAAAAAATTCTCAATTCAATCCTTAGGCTTGGGCAGAAATTTATACTTGCCTTTCCAAATCTAAAAGAAGTTCTTAAAAAGAAATATTTTATATTCAAATGAGATGTAATAAGGGTGGGATTGTAAATGGGTTAGCTTATAGATTTTGTCATGAAATTGACAAAGGGAGAGATTGTTAGTGCCTCGGCTTGGCCAAGTCCCTAAGTTTGTGAATTCCATGACTCGGAAAGAAACACTTATTGAAAGATTAAAGACCCAAGGTGATCAAGAGTAAAGATCATACTCCATCAAATTGAAGCTCATTGTCATGGAAATCACAAAACATGTATTATGGTCATAGATGATCTTAGGTGTTACCCACACCTTAGAGATGACTATCCCTAGGCTTAACTAAACAAATGGTTAAATCATAAAAAGCCTAGAGATGAAGTTTGGCAATAAATTAGAACCCAACTTGGAAATATGTATTTTCTTTTCAATGTCACCTCGACCAGTCGTACTCACCGACATCTCGGTGGAGACAAGATCGACCCATCGTGGTCAAAGACTGGTCAGCTAGATTGACATAGGTTTGGGATCATAAGAACTGTCGTTCTGAGAAAGCCTCTGATCTAGAGTCTCGTATGCACCGACCCCTCGGTGAAAGGCTGAAGCGACCCCTCGTGGTCAACGACTCTTCGATAAAGTTGTTTAAGTTCTGGAACTTAGAACTCAGGTGGCCTCTTGATAAAGTAGACATATCGGAAGTTCAAAGACCAATTGAGAGTAGCCATGACCGACCGCTCGGTAAAGGATGACAGGTCGTTCTGGGTATGACTGGTTTTTGGACTTGAAACTCTGTCAACATGTTGTTGCCTCAGATCAAGCCTCTCGTATTGACCGACCTCTTGGTACCATAACTGTCGACCCATCGGCAACACCGACATGTCGACCGAGAAAGAATATTACTGTTGGGAGTGCATTATTTTGCAATGATCGAGTTGTTGAACGGTAACATATCTAGTCACTGACCCCTCGGTGCACCCGACCTGTCGGTATATTACTGTTGTTATAATTGGTTGCTTTCTCTATATAAACTAATCTTTATGCAACCATTTGGCATCTTTCGGCAAAATCAGTTAGACTCTCATCAATATCAGTGAGCTTAAAAAAGGGCCAACAGAAGGATCACTCTCTCTCTCGTGTTTACACTTGGGAAATCAAATACAACCAATCATATGGATTGAGTTGTGAGAGTGAGAGAGGAACAAAGTAAAATCATAAATAATCAATCTATTGATTGAATTTGTAAGTGAGAAAGAGGAAAGGATTATAAATTAGTAAACCTTTGGTACAACCAGTTTCCTTATCACCTTAGATTGTGATTTCTTTACGAAGGCTACAAGGAGGAGCGTCAGCACACATTGAGTGGGATCTTGAAGAAGCACACATCAAGAGATAGAGCTTCAAAGGCAAGTGTTTTTTGGTTTTAATTTTGTTTTAAAACATTTGTTCTGAAAGTGAATTAAGGAAGCTTGGTTCTAGAACCACTATAAAAAATCTAGAGCGCATTCTCCAGCACATGTGGTGGGTGGAATTCCCAGTCAAATGGATAGGTGGGATTCCTAATCTATAGTGGTGGGTGAAATTCCCAGCGGATTGAGTGAGGTAGAATTCCTACTATAATTGTGAGGGTGTAAGTCCTCACTTAGTGGATTTTGGAGATAGCTCAAGGTTGAGTGAGTCCTAACAGTAGATGTAGGTTATCTAACTGCACCACTTTAAATTGGTCTTATGGTGTTTGATCTTGTGTGCTTATATTTACCATTTAAATACTCTTCTCGACACACATTACTTTGCACATTGATTATCTTATATTACACATTGTGCACAAGCATCAATAATCAAGCAATATGTTAAGGGTCATATTCTTAGTGTGAATGTTCAAAGAATTTATAAACAGTCTACCATACTAAACAAATCTCTTGATTAATGTTCCGCTGCATTTAAGACAATCAAGAAATTTGTAAACACCATGGAAAATGGGATTGACCTAATCACAAACCTCTCCTCCGCCCTCCTCCCCCCCCCCCCCCCCCCCCGTCTTTCTTCCCCTCCTCCTCCTCCTCTAGGGTCAATCATATTGTTCTAAGCACATTGAAAAATGGACTTTCAGGCATAACTCTTGAAATGTAAAAGGTGTGAGTTACAATCCCAGTGAAGAGAACTTAACATAATACAAAAATCAACATCAGGTTAGAACATGTAGATTAATAAATAACATCATAATGGTCTACTTATACCATTTATCATAGTTGCATTCATAATTGGTCTACTATACCAATTTATCAAGTCACCATCACTGCCATACCACTATCATACCACTGTCACACCAAAGCACTACACTGGCTATAAATTTATTAAGTCCCGGCACAATCAAAATGCAATATCTTGCAAGAGTATAAACGACCTCAATGGTCCGGCCAATGCCCGGTTGGCCGGCCTATTGCCAATAATATATGACCTGAATGGTCCAGTCTATTGCTAATAATATATGACCTCACTGGTCTACCATAGTCCACCAGCTAAGTGTATGTGGAGGCAGTATCAACTTCATAGATTCACCTCTCATCATAACATGATACTTATGTTCTCACATCAGAGCATTTCATCATCAATACCACAATATCATGCATGATAAACATCAATAGTATCAATATGAACATCTCATAGCAATATATCAAGTATAAGCATGTTAGTGTGTTCATTATTCGTTTATTGACTAGTACACCTCAACTCCCTGACACCGTGTTCTGCTTCCGTTCTAACAGTTAGAACTTATTTTCATCCTTCACATGGAAGCAGTGTAAAATCCATAAAACCACTCATTACACTAGATTTACAAAACTTGATTTGCCCATGCTATATCACTAAGTCTCCTCATCCAATAATGTAGGGTATCGCGAGTATCTGTTACACAAATAGAAATACAATGAATATACACTCATAATCAATCATTATACACATTCAGAGATAGTACAACATACATTCATAGTCTTTCAAATCTTTCTACTCATTTTTCGAAAAAATTTCAAGGGAAATGGCTATGAGTCTCATAGTAGGTTGCTACTCCCTTTTAGTTATAATCCATAATAAATCAATCAAAATATCCACTAAAGGACTCAGTGCCCAGTCTCATATTTTTTCTTAGCCAGTGTAGAGTATTGAGACTTTGCCCAGAGTGTACATATAAAAGTGCTCAGGCCACTACACATATTGTCTTCTGGATTTGACCATGGAGACGTATTGAGTTAGGCCTAGAGATATAAGGTGCTTTGGTCAGTACTCGTATTATCTTCTGGATTAGACCATGGAGATATATTGAGTTAGGTCTAGAGAGAATAAAAACCACTCCGTGCTCGATCCCTTCTTTTCTACCTAGTAGTGAAATTAATCGTTGCGCTACATATAACTATCGGGCAGTATTTCCGCTGCGCCACAGATAGAGGGTTTCGGCCTAGAAGTTAATACACAAGGCAATAATAAGACATGAAATGCTTACTATCATTTTTATTAAGAATCAGGTCTTTGCATATCAACATCAAAGGGTAAGATCTAAATCTAACCTAGATCCTGATCAAAACAAATTCTAAGAACCAACTTTGGATTCCTCAAAACATGCTTTGAAACCTGGTATTGTGGCTTCAAAACTTTCAAGCCACTGTCCTAAATTTTGGATGTTATCAGATCCTTCGGAACATGGATTTATCATTCGGAACTTCCGAAGTTCAGTTCTCGGAAAGTCTAAGCCTATTCCGAACAGAAAACAACATAATAGGAAAAACAGTTGGTCTTGGTCTGCTTCGGAACTTGCCAAGGTCTGCTTGGATATTTCGATCCATTCAGATCGTCCTAAGATGTCCTCGGAACGTCTTTATCTGTCTGGTAAAGGCAGAGAAAACAATTGGCTTCTGCTCGCTTCGGAACTTCCGACCCCTGTCTTGGATCTTCTGAAGATCGTCTTCTTCACCTGTCACCTGCAACCAGTGTAATGACAGGACGGAAAAAGTGAAATACGAATAAAAAACAGTGGGTTTTCTTAATTTGTTTTTCTCATCCTTTAGGTCAGATATGTTCCTCTATCAGTTCTCTACAATTTCGAAATAAATTGGACAATAAACAGATAAGAAAAACCTTTGATTTTACTAATTGAATACTTAAAAACACATGAAAAATCAAAGTTTCCACTAACTTTAAAAATCATTTTAAAGACTCAAATCTAAACCAAATTTAGCTCAACTTGATCCTAAACAAATACAATGGTCACCTTCGCTTGGAAAGTTAGGTTGAATTTTGAAAACTTGAAAAATTTTCCACTTCAAGCTTTGAAAGAAGAAACCAACAAAGGGAAGAAGAAGTTAGAGGAAAAACAGTTTAAGTGAAGGAAATCCTACTACCTGTGCTGAGCTTAAATAGAGGTGGAGGGATAGTTCACTAGGCTTGCCACTAGCTCTGCGAGGGTTACACAGTGATCTGTATGAATCACCTTCGCTTCAGCAGCTCGTCACCTACTACGCAGGTGTTTTAAAATTTTAGGTTATTTGTATTTTAGTCCAAGAAACATAATTGTATTTTAGTCCACTTCTATTTGTTTCTAATATTTAGCTAATTAAAAGAATTAATTAATTTAATCCATCTGATCCAAGTTGTTAAGTTTTAAAATCCATAATTACTATAAATTTTGGAAAACAACACTCTTTAAAAAAATCAATTGATTTAAATAAAAATCATATTTTACACAATTTCCTTAGATCAAATTGCATTTATTTAAAGACTTTTAAACTTTTATTTCAAAATCTAAAAATACAAAATTATAAGCTTATACACTAATTAATCATAATTTATTTCCTTATAATTTTTTGACTTCAAAATTATTTAAAATAATTATTTCTTATAGATCGAGACCTTTTCGGATCAATTTATTAATATTTCAGAAAATCAAAATTACAATTTAAACGACTCTATAATTTCAGAATTTAAATTCATCAAAGAAATCAATTTAACTCAAACAACATTTACATAATAATTTAAAATCATTAAAGTAACATTATTTATGGTAAATTATCATTTTGCCATTCCAACTTAACTGAGTTGGATCAACGAGCTACCGAGCTCTGATTGGGGCCGATCCTGAACTTTTATAAAAGCCTAAACTGTAATCTTCATGATCAACGGGTTAAAACATGATTTATTAATATAAATAACACAATTTATTCTTACCATGTTGGCATGTCATATGGCCATTGTGCAGGTTGGGATGTGGTTGATGATGTGTCAAATTCGTTCATGTGGCTGCCACATAAACAATGGGTCTCAATTGATAGTCTTTTGAAGCTAAAACACTGTGTGATTGTAATGACCCGTTTTGATTTTCCCTGATTTTTGGGAGATTTGTGAATCTTTTTTGTTTTCAGGACCTTGGTAACTTTGAGAGTGGTGTGGGTCCCACGGTGGACCCAAGTTTATCTGATTTCGAGTTCGAGAACTCAAAAGAGTATTTTGGTATTTTTGTAATTTTTGTGTTTTCTATCATGAAAAACATTTGAAAATTCACACCTTTTCTCTCGACGTCCGACATTTAGAATTTTTTTGGGTTTTCATTTTGTTTTATGAAAAACGCCATGTCGGTTTTGAAATTCATTTTCAAGGGTTTTGATTTTTATGAGAAGTTGCTAAAAAAGAAAGAAAAAAAAAAAGGAGAAGTTTCAAACCCAAAACCCTAACAACACCACCACCACCCCCCCCCCTTCCCGCCCCCCCCTTTTCTTAAAACCCTATTCCGCAGCACTGTAGCATTCCAGCCACAGTCCCGCCACAACCCTTTGCCTTCCTCCTCCTTGGGGTGCCTCTCTTCGAGTAACCCCTCCTCTCTCTCTCTCTCTCTCTCTCTCTCTCTCTCTCTCTCTCTCTTCAGCTTCTTCTCATTTCTCTCTTACTCTCTTCAACCCTCCTTCTCTGCAGCTCTCTCCCCTAATCCTTCATCTTCCCTCCCTTTGTCGGTGCTAGCATCCCTTTCTCTGGCTGGTTTGGAGCTCGACACCCCCTTTTGTCACCCAAGGTTGCCGATTCTCGCCTTCCAGGTATTCTTCTTCCCTTTTTCTTCTCTTCCTTTATTTCGTTTTCCATCTCCCTTCTTTCTCGATTGTCATCAGTTTTCCACCATTTTTCTCGAGTTTTCCTTATTTTTACTTGGTTTTCCTCAATTTTTTTTGAGTTTTTCCCCCTTATTCTTAATCTCTTTTCCCCTTTTTGGTTTTCCTTCCTTTTCCCTGATTTTTCCTTCTTTTCTCTAGTATTTCCTCTCCACTCTTCGACTTTGTTGAGTGACCGAGTCGACTCAACGAGTTTGAATCGACTCGGTTGGGCTTTTGGGTTGACCCAACTCTTGGGCTTGGGTTATGACCCAACTGCCCGGCCCATTGGCCCAGACCCTACCCAACAGATTGGTTCAGATCTGGTCTAGTCCTAGCCCAGTTGGGTTTGGCCCAACCAGGCCCAGACCTGGTTCAGCCCACCTCTAACAAGCCCGTTTTCAGGCCCAACCCTTTTCAGAGCCCGTTTTCAGGCTCGACCCAGTTCGGCCCGTTTGAACCTAGCCCAGTTTTAGGCCCATTTTCAATCCGTTCTCGTTTTAGCCTATTTTACTTTATTTACTTATTCACCCTTCCTTGTTTGAACAAATTGAGCTTCTTTCAACCCATCAAGCCATTTGCCCGCTTCGGATTTTCCAACTCCATACACTATGAGGGGACTTATCACGATTTAGCATGCATTTGCATAATTCAAAAATGCTTATTCCTGGACATGGAGTGACTCGAGCTGGTCCCCATATTTTCTAAGCCACTCGATAGAGGGGAAACCGTTGAAATTGAACATGTGGCAAGGGATCGATTCGAGTGTACTCCAGTCAACTATATGCAATTGTGAAAAATTCTAACTAAATAAACAGATATTGAATGTGATACTCGAAAGGTGTTGGTGCTACATTGAGTGTTTATTTATGAGATGCAAATATAATTATGTCGGACATGGAGATGTGTATTTTAAGCAATCCGTTATGAGCTATTGATTTTACATGATGGAGTGTGATACTGATTTCGGCTAGCTATATTAGAATGTGGTTATCTTGTTATATATGATTATGATAACATGTGCAGGTGTGGGAGGTAATCCACAACGGACAGCATGCCATTGGATGTTGTAATGGATGGACTATTTATATGTGTATATGGTTATGATGATGTGATGAGTTATGTTGTTATACATGATTATGATAACATGTGCTGGTATGGGTGGTAGCCCACAACGAAAATTGTGCAGTTTGGTGTTGTAATGGAGGGACTATTTATGTGTATATGGTTAAGATGATGTAGTGGGTTATGTTGTTATATATGATTTTAGTAACATCTGAATGTATGAAAGGTAATCCACAATGGATGGCGTACCATTGGGTGTTGTGATGGAGTGACTATTTATGAGTATATGGTTATGATGATGCGATGACGTTGGTTGATGGAAGGACTTCCCCGATACGCTCCGGCGGTTGAAACCCCCGTAGAGGATGCAGGTTTCCCCGTTGCATTCCGGCGGTTGAGGTGCCTGCCCTTGAGATTGGCTTCCCTGTTATACTCCGGCGGTTGAGACCCCCATATGGAATGCGGGTTTTTCCCGTTACATTCCGGCGGTTGAGGCGGTTGTGTGGTCTTCGTTTACATTGGTAGGGAGACCGAAAGTTGTTGGAGGACCGTTCTAAGTTATGGAGGTGATGTCTCGGATTAGTCGGTGGGACCATTGGTTAGTAGTATAGTTGAATACTCATGTACTTAGACACCCTTTCTATTATGATGTTCATTACATTTCATACATGCGATATATGTTTATGTCTCTAATATGTGATATACTTATTCCCTTCATTGGACTTGTTAGCTCACCCCCTTACCTTTCAGGTACCCCGATCGTGGAGGGGCCAGGCAGGCCTCTAGAGCAATCACTTGGGGAGGAGCAGTAGTAGTTAGACATTATATGATCATGATTATGCTTTAGATTTGAGAGACTTTTATTTGTATGGGCTCGTCACCACATGTTTGTTTGGATGACTGTATAACTGCATTGAACGGTCGGTGGTAATTTATTATATTTATCATTATGTTGGTTTTGGCATTTATTAAATTGTTGAGCAGGATTTAGATATCCCGTTTTAAAAAAAAAAATTGCCCGATATCCATTCTTTGTGATGTTTTTAGGACATTTCGGAGGTAACGCGCCCGTAGCGGGACGGGGCGTTATAGTGATGGTCTAAGGTCCATATTTTCTTCATCCAAACTCTGATTTGCATGAAACAGGATCTGTTGAAACACTTGCGAGGGCCTCTCTTCCCTCCATTCATTTTTGCATAAAATTGGAGTGCCAATTTTTCAATTAAATCTAGTCGAATCCCTCATCTTCATCTAATGGATCTTCATTGCTTGAGATGCCCACATCACATTTTCACTTAATTATCCAATCTAATTCCTTACCTTTGTGTTCCAACTTTCAAATCTCAATTGATATATTTATTATTTATGTGCGACAATGTTTGGTGCGATCTTGTGCCTATAGACGCCTATCATTTGTTGATGGTTAGATCATTTTGGACCCTTTGAAGAAATTGTAGATGGTGAAACCTAAAAAGGCTGAAAATAACCTAGACATCCTCCAAGAGTTGGAAAGGGAGGTAGAGAATGAAAAAGGTGAATTGTATGCCTTAGTTGTTAGAGAGGAAACTATTGAGGCCTCCATCTCTCCCTAGTTGCAATCCACCATGACACAGTGTGCAAATCAATATTTTCAAACTTGAATTGTATCGTGAATCGGTCCAAGTATCTAAATCGTGAATCAAAAATCGTAAAATCGTAAGATTCATGATGTTTTTTTTTAAATTATTATTTATACTATAATTTTATATAACATGATATAGAATAATAAAATTCAATTTACAAGAATTTCTAAAGCCACATCTACAAATTTGACATTTATCATCCATCATAAATAACCATCCGAAAAAAGGCACAAAAATATATTTTTTAGTGCCCCGGCTTTGCTGAGTCCCTGTTTGTCAATTACATGACTCGGGAAGAAGCACTTGCTAAGAAGCTTGAAGACCTAAGATGATCAAGAATGAAGATCGTGCTCCACCAAGTTCAAAGCTCATCGTCATGGCAATCACGAAAACAAGTATTTGGCCATAGATGACTTTAGGTGGTACCCACACCTTAGAGAGGATCATTCCTAGGCTTAGTTGAACAAATGGTAAAAGCATAAAGAAGCTTAGAGAGGAAGCTGGACAGTGAAATATAAGCGAACTTGAAAATATGAATTAAAGTTCACTGTCAGCTCGACGAGTCGTACTCATCGACCCATCGGTGGAGACAGGATCGACCCAACATGGTCAAAGACTGGTCGGCCAGTTAATTAGAGGCTCTAGATCAAAGATCTATCATTCTGAGTATGCCTCTGATCGAGAGTCTTGTATGCACCAACCCCTCGGTGATGAACTTAAATGGCCCCTCGTGGTCCACGACTTGTCGGTAAAAGACTTGTGAATTCTAGACTTTGAACTCAAATGGGCTCTCTAGAAAACAGACATATCGGTAGTTTAAGACCGATCGAGAGTACCAGAACCGACCCCTCGGGAAAGGGCGACAGGTCGTTCAGGGTAAGACAGGTTTCTGACTTGAAACTACTGTCAACATGGTTTTCCTCAGATCGAGACACTCGTATGGACCGACCTCTCGGTACCATAACTGTTAACCCATCGACGACACCTATTCGTCGACCGGGAAGTATTAAAGTCGTTAAGAGCGCATTTAATGTACAAGAGTAGGGTGGTTGAATGGTAATACATATGAACACCGACCCATCGGTGCCACCGACCTATCAGCTCTAGACAAGTAGAAAAACCGTTAAGACTCCTCTATAAATATGAGTGTTGGGTGATCATTTTACTATATTCCTTAAGCTAAAAAGAGTTATACACTCTAAGAAACGATCAACACTCTTGTGAAAAGAATCATAAACAACCAATCTATTGATTGAGTTTCAAAGTGAGAAAGAGAGGAGGAAAAAAATATCATAAACAACCAATCTACTGATTGAGTTTGCAAGTGAGAAAGACATAAACTAGGAAATCTGAAACTAGTTTCATTGTCACCCTGAGATTGTGATTACTCTACGTCGGCTATGAGGAGGCGTGTCGGCACTCAGTGGGTGGGATCTTCAAGAAGCACACATCAATGAGAAAGAGCTTTAAGGCAAGGCTTCTTGGTTTTAATTTGTTTTTAAAACCTTTAACCGGAAAATGTATTAAAAAAACTTGGTTCCAGAACCACTATTAAACACTCAAAAGCATTGTATCTGGCACATGTGGTGGGTGAAATTCTCAGCCGATTGAGTGAGATGGAATTCATACTCTAATTGTGAGGATGTAAGTCCCCACATAGTGAATTTGGAGATAGCTCAAGGTTAAGTTAGTCCTGACAATGGATGTAGGCTGGCAAACCGAACTACTATATATCGTGTGTCCTTGTGCTTGTGGTGTTAGAGTTTTTTTCTTGTGTTGAATGTTTAATCACATTTGTTAACACACCCTCACTTGATTGGTATATCTGCTGCACTTAATTAATCAATCAAGAATAATTTTAAAAAGGATTAGCGATATTAGATTGACCTATTCACACCCCCCCCCCTCTCTCTTCCTAGGGTCAATCATGTTGTTCTAGCTCCGTAGGGAACTTTCAATTGGTATCAGAGCCTAGTGCTCGTTATAAGGATTTAATCATCCGAGTAGATCCAAGATAGAACACTATGGAAGACAGTCATGCAATAACCAAACCCCCATACTAAGATGGAATAAATTATGCCTCATGGAAGGCCAAAATGAGAAGTTTCTTTGTTTCCATAGACTCATCGGTATGGGGTATTATAAAGACTGAATGGGAGGAACCCATGGAAGAGAAAATGGTAGCAACCATCACTACGGTGTTGTTGACATCCAAACCTTTTGCCTCTTGGGACTCTTGCCGAAAATGCTTCTCAGACAGCAGATGACAAAGCCATGAATACCCTGAACTGTGGAGTTTCTGATAGTGAATACAGGTGAATCATGACCTGTAAAATTACAAGGAAGCATGGGAAGTTCTTGAATGAACTCATGAAGGTACCTCAATAGTTAAGAGGTCTAAACTTCAGATCCTCCAAAATCAGTTTGATACTCTTAAGATGAGGGAGAATGAAGTCTTCATAGACTTCTATTCCAAGATAAACGACATTGTAAATCAAATATACGCTTTAAGTGAAGTAATACCCGAGGACAAGGTATGTGACAAATTGTTCGGAATCCTACTTAAGGATTCAATCCCTAGGTTGTGGCTATGGAGGACATCAGAGATGTGTCTTTAATGAATATTGATGATTTAGTTGGTTCATTGCAAACCTATGAACTTCACTTTGAACAACCAAGGGATAAATCCATTACCTTGAAATCTTCCTTAAAACAAAAAAAGACTAAAGAGAAAGAAAAATTTTCGAAAGATGAAGAAATTTTTTCGAAAGATGAACTCTCAAGTGAGGAAATGGCAATGTTTGCCAAAAAGTTTTATAAAAACTTTATGAAAAGAAATAACTTGAGAATAATGGGTAAGGGTGAAACAAGTAAAAATTACCCAAGAAGGTAAGAGAAGATTAGAGGGAAAGGGAGAGAGAGAGAGAGAGGATGTCAAGTGTAAGTGCCCCGGTTCGTCCGAGTCACCCTTATTGTCAATTATGTGACTCAGTTGGACTTGCCTTAGATGAATAAGAAGATCTACTATGAAGTTGAAGTGGCTACATCAAATACAGTATTGGCACACAGGTAAGTGACCCGTAGGAGACCTTAGGCTAAGTCATATACCTAGTATTCAATTGGAAAATAAATTAAATAAATGACTTTCAGCCTCGAGGCCTCATGTAATCTGCCGAGGCCTCGCAACCAGCTATGCTGAGTTGAGTACAGCTGACCCTGTGTCGAGCTGACTCAGACTAATATGTGACTGTTTAATTAAGAGGTAAATCATGGGAAATCAATTGGCAGCCAATTATGGTAAATCTATTATGATAAACAAATAAACCCATTGTGAGATATTGCCACCTCGTTTGAAATTTGAATTTGGATATCCTTGAGGAGCTATCCATGACAAGTATGGAAAGGCTCCTCCATGGCTAAGGAAAATGTTGAAAAACTTCCATCTAATTCTTAATTGATGGCTAAGGTAAATGTTGAAAATCTTCCATCTAATCCTTGATTGATGGCTAAGGAAAGTGTGGCAAATCATACACAGTAAACATGAGCTGGCTGGTATCTACATGGATTATGTTTGGCAGATTGCACAGCACATACGTGTGCTGTCTTTCCAGATTCTAACGCTGGCGAGGCCTCATCAGAATCTGCGAGGCCTCGCAGGCGTGAAAAACAGCACTGTTTGAAACTGTTTATAAAATAACAGTAAGGGGGCTGTTTAATGTACCGAATCGACTCAGAAAATCTGTGGAATAAGATTATCAGTGAGAGAGCATTCGGTCTTCCCTCTAGACATTATTCTTCATCATCCGTCTTAATGATATTCGGGTAATCAAGATGAAGAATAAGGTGTTTACATAGGACTAAAATCAGTCATACCTTGTCCTACTGCTGTGCCTACAAAATACGCTGTTGATGCCGAGTTGATGGAAATGAGCACAGAGATTCAGTAAAGAAGAAAGAGCTAAAAGGAAAACGGTTAAGGCCCAAGGCAAGTTTTATTCTTGTTTTATTTTTAAAACATTGTAAAGTGGATTAGAACAGTGTGTTCGAACCACTCAAAAAAATAAGTGTAGAGGATTAGACCAATTGGGTTGAACCTCTATAAAAAACTAGGTTGTACTGTTTGGGTGTGAGACCCTTACATAGTATATTTGGGACGACCCTAGAGTTGGGAAGTCTAACAGTGGATGTAGGTTTGATGAAACCGAACCACTATAAAATATTTGTGTTATGTGATTGAATGCATGGATTGATTGTTTTGTTTACTTAACATATAAATTGGTAAGAAAATTTTAAAAGGGAATTAAAATTGAAAACCGACCTATTCACCCCCCTCTAGGTCATGCATACGTCTAGTAACGGAATTTCATCAAGGAACATACTTGTTACAATTGTGGGGGGAGAGGACATTTCACGAATGAATGTTCCTCAGATAAAATAAAAAGGGCTATGAACGTGGGCGTGACCCATGTGGAAACTTCTGAATCAGGAGCGATTCATATGATGAGATCATAACAAAAGGTCTCATTGCCTTGATCATATGTGATCAAGAAAATGCCACAATTGTAACGGAGGATGAGAGTGAAGAAGATGAAAATCTTCAAGCCTCCTATAGTACTTGTTCCTTGAGAGTGAGAGGTTGGCTAAAAAACTAAATAAGGTTAAAAATGAAAACCTTAACCTCTCCAATCAAGTGAAAGAGTTGAAAGATGATAGATCTCTGAAAATCTCTAAGTTTAACCTCTCAGATATTGAAAACACAAAGCTTAAAGAAGATAATAAAAGACTTCAAGATGAGATAAGTATCCACTGTAAGGATGTCAAAAATTAATGGCATCACAACAAACTTCTTGAAGAAGATGTAAAAAAACTATCTTTGGAAGTTAAAGAATTAAAAACTCATAAAAAAAAAATTCCAAGACAAATTTACCAAAGGATATATGAAAGACTCAAAAGACTCCTAGGGTGGGCAAACAATATGGTGATAGGTCTGGTCTTCGTGCATCATCCACCAAAGAACGTATACATCATGGGATGTTTAGTAAAACAAGTATCTCTCACCCTTCGAAGGGTAAGTGCAATTCTTGTCACAAGGATGAGCATTTTAAAATAAATTGCTATCATCTGAAGAAATACTTGAAAAGGAAAGTACAAAAACACAATCAAGTAAAACCTATGCTTAAAAGACATCCACCAACACCTAACCTTAAAAGAAGCTTAAGGAATGTGGATACAAGGCAAGACTCTTAGTTAAGACAGATGAATCATGTCTTAGAAGAGTTGATGGATCCCAAGGTTGGTCATCAAAGGTACGATCGTAGGGGTGTGTATGCGACACCAAATGCCACAATCTTCTTACTTAGGAGATAGACCATTAAGCATGTTTTATTGTGGTTTAAGATTCAGTTCCATATCTTAGACCACTACAAATTGACTCACAAGAGACCATGTGAGTTCACAAAGCAGAAACGTATTTTGACATGAGGAGAGAAATTGGCTAACTACAAGTCTAGAATGTATTTTTCCTAGCTATAATACATATTCTACTTGGAAAACCATACATTTCATTTAAAGTATTTTGAATTGTATGTGCCTTGGAATGATCGTGTGCATTTTTAATGATTTGATGAATTATGTTTAGAATATTATGCATTGAAATGAATCTATGAATGCCACGCTCAAAATAAGACTTCATCAAGTTGCACATATCAATGATGATTGTACTGCAATCTAGAACCTCTCGGTGTAATTGACATGTCGGTGCATAAGACCGATCGATGTGACAGACATGTCGATACTATGCTAAATCGAGCACTGTTGAAAAAGGAAGAAATGTCGAAAAGGTCGACCTGGTAATGGAACCGACATGTCGGTGAGACAGAAAGTTTGAATTAAAAAGGGACCCTTTCTACAAAAGCGACAATTCATTCAAATATGTTGTCCCCTCTCTCGTGAAGGTCTTATAGTCCCTCATTTTCCTCCCGTACCCTAGACCAGTCGATAGAACCTCTAGGAGCGATTTCCTTGCCGGAAACCATAGGGCTTTCGTTCCTCCAATCTCCAGTAGCCTAAAAATCACGATTTTTGTGATTTTCAAAGATCAGGTTAGGCTCAGTCTTCGTCTCTTCCATCTTCGAGTCACTAGTTGAGATTCTCTTCTAGGACAAACCATACCTAGAAAGATGGCAGCTCAGACACGTCCTAATTCCTCTATAGAACAAGGAGAAACCAGTCGTGCAAATCAATGGGCCAAACGAACCAAAAGGACAACCTCTCATTCTTGCCCTTGGTCAAGCTCTGAAAATCCTGTGTATGTTCAGGATCAACAAGAAACCCAACCAGAGGAGGAAAAAGAACCCATTGTTGACAAAGGTTTCATCTTCATCGAAAAATAACAAGAAGAAAGGAGAGAAGATGCTGAAGAAGGGAATGTCTTCGAACTGGTAATGAAGACCATGTTGATATCCCTGAAGACAGCATTAGAGAGGAAAGCTTCAATTCTAAGGATTTTTGGAGAGACTCATATGAAGAAGAAGAATACGAATATCCTTCTCAAGAAAATGTCAATTTGGGAAGAAAAGTCTTCAGACTAGAAAGGAGAATGTACTATCTTGAAAATAGTCTAGAGAGTATCCGGTTGACTGTACGGGATTTAGTCTCTGTTGTCTCCCTCTCGGACAGAGTTCCAAACATCCCGTCTCCTCCTCCTCCAACACCACCTCAAGATGGCTATGCTTAGGGTAGTTTTTCATGTTCTCTATTTTTGAAAAAAGTATACTTTTGATATTTTGACTAAGCATCCATGATGTCCCTATCTAAACCATATGTACTGAAATGCACATTTTGTTTATCAATGAAAGGATATGGTTTGGTTTAGTATGATGCGTGTATTGTTGTATTTGAATGCCTTATATCTCTTGTCTGTGGACTAGCATGCAAGTTTGAATGAGTTGGTTTTGTATTGGTATGTTAAGGAAATAGAGTTCGGACTATGATGATATACACATCCTTGGAGTATGGGGGAGCACAAAACTTATGTTAATTAGCTAATTTCACTAATCATGACAGTACAGGAAGGAAGGAGGATGCAAGCCTAAAAGAAAGCTTGATTGAAAAATAAACTTAGAGACAGCTAAGTTTATGAGGGAGATAATCTAGAGAAACTAGAAGATATAGCTTACTTCATGGGGGAAATGAGTCAAAGAAGCTACAAAAGATAGCTTGGAGAAGAGGGAAAAGACTCTAGGGAAGCTACGGAAATGAGCTTGTTCCATGAAAGAAATTAGCTAAACTAGATTTTAGCTTGAGCAAAAGAAAAATAAACCTTGTTGCACAAGGAAATGCATTAAACCATGTGGAAGAACCATGAGTTGTAGCAAAACTTAGTTAATCACTAAGTGCAAAAAACATAGAGGAAGTGTTGCTGATATCTACTAAATCTTTGTCACTTGTATAACAAAATGGGGGAGAAAATTAGTAGAAGCTATAAGCATGGGGGAGTGCATGGTAAAGCCGAAGTGCTTGGGCCTCTAGAAAGAGAGAGCCATAAAGGGGAGGAATATGATGAAGCCAATAGACATGGGGAGAATGTTTATGCTTGTTTGGAGTTTGGGAAATCAAACTCAAGAATATTGGTAAAGAAAATCTTCTCTACATTGGGTAGTGTTATTGGCTAAGAAATCTTGTTTAGTCCTTTGATTTATGTTTTGGACTAACTCCTCTAATGATTACTCTAGTGTTGCCTACTTATGTGCTTAAACAGGAAATCATGATGTGAAACAAACATAACAAGAATATGTGAAGATCATAATCTTGTTGTCCATTTGAATATATACATGTGATGTAATATTTTGTCTTTAAATGTATTGTAATAAGCATGGGCTTGTAATTTGGTTAGCTTCTAGGTTTTGTCATGAAATTGACAAAGGGAGAGATTGTTAGTGCCCCGGCTTTTTCGAGTCCCTGTTTGTTAATTCCATGACTCGGGAAGAAGCACTTACTAAGAAGCTTGAAGACCTAAGATGATCAAGAATGAAGATCGTGCTCCACCAAGTTCAAAGCTCATCGTCATGACAATCGCAAAAACAAGTATTTGGCCATAGATGACTTTAGATGGTACCCACATCTTAGAAATGACCATTCCTAGACTTAGTTAAACAAATGGTAAAAGCATAAAGAAGCCTAGAGAGGAAGCTGGACAGTGAAATAGAAGCGAACTTCGAAATATGAATTAAAGTTCACTGTCAGCTCGACGAGTCATACTCATCGACCCATCGGTAGAGACAGGATCAACCCATCATGGTCAAGGACTGGTAGGTCAGTTTGATAGAGGTTCTAGATCAAAGAACTATCATTCTGGGTATGCCTCTGACCGAGAGTCTCATATGCACCGACCCCTCAGTGATGAACTTAAACGACCCCTTGTGGTCCACGACTCGTCGGTAAAAGACTTGTGAATTCTAGACTTTGAACTCAAATGGGCTCTCGAGAAAATAGACATATCGGTAGTAGTTTAAAACTGATTGAGAGTACCAGAACCGACCCCTCGGTAAAGGGCGACAGGTCGTTCTAGGTAAGACATGTTTCTGACTTGAAACTACTGTCAATATGGTTTTCCTCAGATCGAGACACTCTTATGGACCGACATCTCGGTACCATAACTGTTGACCCATCGACGACACCTATTCGTCGACCGGGAAGTATTAAAGTCGTTGGGAGTGCATTTAATGCACAAGAGTAGGGTGGTTGAACGGTAATACATATGAACACCGACCCATCAGTGCCACCGACCTATCGGCTCTGGACAATCAGAAAAATCGTTAATACTCCTCTATAAAATATGAGTGTTGGGTGATCATTTTTCTATCTTCCTTATGCTGAAAAGAGTTATACACTATAAGAAACGACCAACACTCTTGTGAGAAGAATCATAAACAACCAATCTATTGATTGAGTTTGAAAGTGAGAAAGATATGCAGAAATAAAGATCATAAACAACCAATGTACTGATTGAGTTTAAAAGTGAGAAAAACATAAACTAGGAAATCTGAAACCAGTTTCCTTGTCACCCTAAGATTGTGATTGCTCTACATCGGCTACGAGGAAGAGCGTCGGCACTCAGAGGGTGGGATCTTAAAGAAGCACACATCAGTGAGAAAGAGCTTTAAGGCAAATGTTTCTTGGTTTTAATTTGTTTTTAAAACCTTTAACCCGAAAATGGATTAAGAAAGCTTGGTTCCGGAACCACTATAAAATACTCTAGAGCGTTGCCTCTAGCACATGTGGTGGGTGGAATTCTCAGTCGATTGAGTGAGGTGGAATTCCTACTCTAATTGTGAGGGTGTAAGTCTCCACATAGTGAATTTAGGATAGCTCAAAGTTGAGTTACTCCTAACAGTGGATGGAGATTGGCGAACTGAACCACTATATATCATGTGTCCTTGTGCTTGTGATATTAGAACTATTTTCTTGTGTTGATTGTTTAATCACATTTGCTAACACACCCTCACTTGATTGGTATATCTGCTGCACTTAACTAATCAATTAAGATAATTTTAAAAATGACCAACGATATTAGATTGACCTATTCAAAACCCCTCCCCCCTTCTCTCCCTCCCTCTAGGGTCAATCGTGTTGTCCTAGCTCGGAAGGGAACTTTCAATATTAATATGAGATTTAAATATAAATATTAAGTACAGATAAATTAAAGAAATTAACAAATAAATCAACAACATTTAAAACTTTAAGTAACAATTAATAACATCCATCAAATATTTAAAAAAAAAAATAGAACTATTCATTTTTTTTTAAAATATATAAAAGATTGAGCCTAGAAAAAAAAAAGATTAATTTATTGCTAAAAACTAATAAGAAATTAGTAAGAACCGAAAATAGAAAGAAATTAGAAAAAATACTTCTCATCTTATTAAATAACCCTTAATAAGGAAAAAAAGCCCTAGAAATAGGCTTGCTTAGTGAAATACCCAAATACACTATTTTTTTTATATTGTTACTTTCTTTAACAAGTTATTAACAATATAAAAAAATATTTTTTAATTAAAATAGATTTTATATAAAATTAATAACGGAAACAGGGCCAGTCCCCGTGCGAGTACATTTAAAGAAATCTTCGCAGGTCCTCGTTATCTTAAAGGTAAATGGGATATAACATAGGGTGTCCTCATTAACTTAAAGTAAATGATAAGCGATGGGATATAAGTTAGGGCTTACCAAACGAAACAAAAAAAGAGAATGAAAGAAAGAAAGAGGTAAACACGAAAGCCAATAAAGAAGCTAATTAAAAAAAAAAAAAAAAGGAAAAAACGAAAGCCATAGTAGAGATGACGGCGCAACTGAAAAAAAAACAAGTACTTCCCCTTCTTCCATTCCAATCTCAGTTTCTTCTTCCATTCAAATCGAACAAGTCAACGATTCATGGGGGTGACTCATATGATTCGTGAGTCACCTCTAAAATCGTGCGATTTTCCTCCATTTGCAATTTTATGTGTGACTTGGCTCGACCCAACTCACAATTTGAACTCTAAATCATAGGATTTTAACAACATTGGTGCAAATGTATTCCTCGAGGAGCTTCCGGCAAGACTTCCAACTATATGGGAAATACAACACTAGATTGACCTCATGTCAGGAGCAACACTAGATTGACCTCGAAAGAATATGAAGAGTTAATCGAGTCAACATGAACAACAACCAAGAGTGTTGGGCTATTGGAATTGACATCGAACAACCAGGCCAGAATCTTGAGTCCCCTAAAGAAAAGAAGCAACCAACTGATGTTGTAGATAACGTTGACATGGAGTGGACAATGCAGTTTTGTGTGTTGGGAACAATATATGAAAGGCTTATTGTAGACTCAGGCAACATTATTCAACCCTACAGTTATGGCAGAGCCACTTGATCCAATAGGTATTCATTATGCCTAGCATTTCCTCACTGTTAGCAACCACAAATGTGTAAGTCTCATGAGATGGTCATGACCACCGATGATAATGTTGCACTTCCCACACCTCCTAACCTTGAGGACGAGTTTTTTCCTAAAGGGAGGATCTGATGAGAAAATCACACCCGAGTATGACAAAGAAGAGAACTTTATCTTTAACTATGGCAAGCATCGAAAGAAATTGGCCAATGAAAGCTATCCATCAATAGCTTTGGTACATGTGGACCCCATCAATATGCCTGAGCCCACTTGAGAGCTTAATGGGCCCCACTTGAAGAGGCTTACATGCTCAAAACCCTAATGGAAGAAAGTGGATTCGTGTGAAGCATGAATAGGCACCACTTGGCACAAATAAAGCTAAGGTAGGTTGAATCTGATTGCAAAAAACATAACATTGACTTGCAGACCAATTTTTAGGTATCACACAATGAAAGATTTTGATGAAATGTGAACCAGTGAAAGCTTATTCAATGACATTTTCAATGAACCTAAGTTCAGCCAATGTGCTAAAGTAGTTGTTTGAAGATTTAGGATTCTCGTAAGTAAGTTTGAATTTCGAATATTGAAGTTTAAAATTTGTTTCCAATTTGAACTTTGAATTTCAAATTCCACCAAAGTTGAAGTCCAACTCTTGCAAAGCTCGTGTGGAGTCCTATAGTTCTAAGTTATCTTTGCTTTGTTTTCTCTTTATTTTGAATGGATGTAATTTAGTTTGCAATTTTTTTATTTGTTAGTTTTGAATTTGAAAGGAATCCACAAGCCATTTGACGCAGGACAACTAATAGAGTGACCTAAATGCCTAATGTCGTCCTTAAAAATTAAAAGGGTTGAAAATAATGCACCCTATACTAAATGGGCTGAAATTAAAATTAACAAATTAACAATGAAATAATATGATAAGCTGCAAATAATAAAGAAATCCAGAAACCCAATGTAACTAATTAAATAATAATCCAAATACTTAACATGGGTAATGGAGAATTATGAAACTGGGTGTTAGCACGTGGGTAATAGGATAGGAATTGGCCAGCCGTGCGAAGGATGTAATAAGAATGCTTAGGGCAACCATGCGATAGAAAGGAAGAGGGAAAAAAGGACTTACGACAACAAAGCATGGCCTAATATGTCACGCCCCGACCCAAAAAGTGGGCCCGGACGTCACTTTTTTTTTTTTTTGGAAACTAAACTCAAGAATTCTAATTGGGTCGAAGCAACGGTTAGACCCAAAGGTCACACATGATCTCAACATATGGACTCAAAGACATACATAAGTTTACCCAAAAGAAACACAAACTCAAACACATAATTCCATCAACGAATTATTATTACAACACAATCAGAGCAGCTATGGAACACATGGCAGTTTTAGTACATCACGTCAATACAAACTAAGTACCACACACGGTACTTTACATAAACAAATGGTTCAAAGAACCAAAAGACAAACATAGCGGAATTTCCCTTAGTGGGAATCCCAAGGCAACGTAGCAGCTTATCCATCCTAAGCTTCATACGGAGGGTTCTCCTCCTCGGAAACATCTCCTGAAATGTGAGTGGTGTGAGCTAACTAGCCCAGTGAAGGAAATATAACAATGCAATCTAATGAAATATCAGGTTAGTTAAATAATCAATATTTGCAATATAATATCTCATGTTTGTCAATAAATTCTCAACATCATTCCATTATTGATGCCATCCATCGTAACACCTTCATACTACGCTGAAACCATTGTATTAAGTCCCGACATGGTCAAAATACATCATTTCAAGTACATCTCCGGCCCTTACATGGCCGATACTGACACTCCTCGAGTCAACAACTGTCGACACCCCTGGTCTAGTAGACGTAAACCATCTCACACACATGGCCGATATTGGTTCAATAGTCAAGGGCACGTGGAAACAGTATTACATATCTCATATGATTAACATCATAAATATTTATAATCATCGTAAGCACTTCTTACAACAGTGCATCATGTCTAGGCACATGAATGGGTTCAACAAAACTTAAAACCACTCATTACTCAAGATTCACCTCATTAAACCTAATTACACCTACTACAAAGTTAAGTCCCCTCACCGAAATCGTGTTGTGTCGCTGTCTCTGTTCAATATGCAAACAAGTGTGCAATCAATAATCGATCAGCACACATAGCATTCAAATAAATACATACAAGTAATATTTCAAAGCCATACTGTTTTCCCAAAAATCTCCAAGGTAAATGGAACTGATCTCCTACTTGGTTTCTAACTATTTTAAGTTACAATAATCCACAATATATAATAATAAGGTGCTCAGACCAAATCTCATATTGTCTCCTAGGCATGACCAGATTGACGTATTGAGTTATGTCTAGATACTCAGGTCACTTCTCGTATGTCTTCTAGATAGAACCAGATTGACATATTGAGTAAAGCCTCGAGGTCACTCAGTGCCCGACAGATATAGTATCGGCCTGGAAGTGAAGTCACTTAGTGCCCGACAAATAGAGTCGACCTGGAAGTGAATAAGAGAAGAAGGGTTAGTACAGATTTTAAATCATCAAATGGGCACACACATCACATTTAAAACTTAGGATCTAAACATGCATCATCCATCAATCAAGATTTTACACTAAAAATTGGGCTCCTCAGAACCAGGTACTGTGGCTTCGGATCATCCAAACCACGGCTTAAAACTAGTCCACAAACTTCGGAACTTGGATCTGTCTTCGGACCTTCTGAAGGTCAGGTCTCCGATCGTCCGAAGATCCTTCTGAATCGAAAAATCAGAAAAAAAAAAATCTTCGGTGGGTCTCGGTGTGTCTCAGATCATACCGAAGGAAGCTCGAATCGTCCGAGAGTAGTTCGGTCCTTCCGAACAGGCTCGGAACGTCCGGAGCAGAGGCGGGAGAACGGTTAGCCTCTGGCCACTTCGGAACTTCGAGCCTAAGCTCGGAAGGTCGGAAGGGTCACTTTCGGACCGTCCGAAGGGGGTCACCCTCGGATCATCCGAAGCACAACTCTCGGACCGTCCGAGAGTCGTCTTCCTCCTCTGTTTACAACAGCAGACAGTGACGCTGAACAGAGACTGAAATATGAAGCCAGAAACAGTGGGTTTCCTGGATTCGATTTTCACATCCAACCGGCCAGATGGACTCCTCAGTGAGTATTCTTTCCATATGGAGTATTTTGAAGCTTTAACACTGATTAAGCTGTCGGATTTTAACACCAAAACCAAACTGACACAAGAAAAAACATGTTTTTCCTTAAACTTGAAATCGGTTTTACACACTCAAAACCTAGTCAAATTTCCTTCTACTTGAATCTAAACCAGTTAAAATTTGAAAAAGAAAACAGTGGTTAACTTCACTTCAGTTCCTGGGTTAAAAATCCAAGTTTTAAAAAATCTTCCTCTTTAAGCTACGGTCAAGAAAAGTTTGAAAAACAGAGAGACCGAGATGAAAATATCTGGGGATTAAACCAGCTGATCTTAGAGGCAATTTATAGAGAATTTGAGCAATCGGTAAGGCCACTCGGGTGCTGCATGCAGCTGCTGCCAACGTCCGGTACAGTAACCGGCAGAAGTTACTGTTTGGTTGCCAATAAGTCCCTCTCTGAAATTTATGTTTTTTTGCAAAAAGGTCCGGTTTTGATTAAATTCAATTTTTAGCTAAAAATATGATTTTAAAAGCTCGATTATTTTAATCCAACTTAACAAAATGTCGGGTTTTAAAAACTCTAATCACCAAAAAAATTTAGAGATTTAAAACTCATTAAAAACCATAGATTTAAATAAAATTCACAATTTAACACTATTTACTTAATTTAACTTGTGTTAAATAAAATAAATTAAAATCCTCATTTTTTTGGGTTTGAAGAAATAAATTAGACCGTACTAAAATGGTCTAACATAATAAGCTTGTCTCAAAAATTTTCTCATTTCCAAAACCATTTAAAAATATTTATTTCTTCCTTTCGGGGTTTTGACGGGCGGTTTTAAATACCATTTTTTGAAAATAAAAATAATTCTGAAATCAAAAATAGAAATCCTTGATTACGGAAAACAATATCATCCAATAATAATCACATAATGACACAAATAATAAAATAATATCAATAAGTGGTAAAGTACCATTTTGCCCCTTCCTACTGGACGAGCTGGATTACTGAGCTTTCAAGTTCAGATTGGGCCACACCTGGGCTTTTCACAAAGCCCTAACCGTAATATTCGAGATTAACAGGTCTAAGAAGGATTTATTAAACTAATTATGCTTAATTTGGGTCAGGGTATTACATAATAAGGAGACGACAGCACTGGGATAAGAAGATTTGGGGAAGGCGAACACGAAGGAGGGTAGTAGTGTAACGCCCCGCCCCGCGACGAACCCATGACATCTACACGTCACAATCCGCCACTAGACGAAAGCGTGGATTTCTCATTTTTATTTTTATTTTCTAATTTCAAAACTTATCACCATAACTAACAAGGAGATCTAAACGATTATAGTTCGAGATTTCTATCGAAATTCTGACAAAGTCTCCCCTAAAAGTTGGACATTTGGGAAATTTTATTCCCTACAACTTAACTTCAAATCACCTGTCAAACCATAATAATGATATTTCTCAAAATAACACTCAAGATGTTACGTACTCCAATCAAACACATTGGAGTTACGCACTAAACAAAGTAACTTACTACGTTCCAAGGATTCTCAAATACAACGTTTCAAATCTATTAAAATTGACCAACTCTCTAATAAGGGGATCAGGTGAAGAGGTTTTTATTGTAATCTACTTTCTCCTTGGTTTAAGCATCTTCTTGGAGTTCTTCAAATCCCACTTCCATGGCATTCCCTAAAATTGGTAAGGATATGAGCTACACTAGCCCAATGAGGTAAAAATAACACACTTCTAGAATTATGATATATTTATAATTAGACAACAAAATATCATTTTTACTCATCAATGAGGTATATAAACAAGCATCTTGTATATATAACATATGACAATTCATTCACATGAGCCAAATCGCAAATCATCATATAAGCATGCCTTGTGCAAAATGCAACTCTATATGATGAACTCAATGACCAATGCCCACTCAATCTCAGACATGATGCGGCGCATGTGGTACTCTCACACATGCCAACGCAGCCATGTTCTCATCTGGTACATACGGTACTCTCACGTATGTCCATACAATCATACTTACGACGTGGCGTATACGGTACTCTCACGTATACCAACACAGTCATACTCATCACACTCGCAACACGGCGTACATGGTACTCTCACATGTACCAACACAGTTGTTCTAACACCCATGCTTATGCCCATGTCCCTACATGCATGCTAAATACAATCACACTAGAAGGGCTTGCATAACTCAATAAACATCATATTACATGGGTAGTCATCATTCTTACTATCACATATTCATCTAGATAAAGACTTTCACATGCATACATCAACTTAGAGGGGGGGATTTAGGTGTGACACGTGTTGGCGACAATGGTAGGAGGGGTTAAGAAGAATCGTTGGGGCTTAAGAGGGGTAAATGGGTTCACGGAAAAGGGAATTTACGGTGACAACAGGATGGATCTTGGGTTCCAAATGGCTAAAGAAGACGAGAGAAGAGAGAAGATAAGTACCTGAAAAAGAAGAATGGCCTCACGCCAAGCCTCATGTCGTAGCCTCTAGCTCTTTGGAATCTCTCCAACAATCAATCGCACCTTACAAAAGTAGTTTTGCGAAAAAATCTCAATCTTTATTCAATCAATCTGTCTTTGCCTCATGAAGGCTACAACTTATATAAGTTTCTCCTTACTAAAAATAAATCATTGCTAATTACTAAAAAAACTATCTAAAAATAATAAAAAACATGAAAATAGTCAAAATACGAAAATGGAAGATAAGGTAAATGGAAGATCCGGATCTGGAGAATGCACCGCATCAATCTCCCCATCTGAAAAAGAACTCGACATCGACTTCAAACAGATGAAAAGATATCAATCTTCCCACGCACGAGTCTTCCCAGTGTAGAGTCTTCAATATGCATCACGCGCACGTGAGGTCTTCAAATGTCATCCAATGGAGTCATCATCAAGCTACAATGTTACTGGAGTGGCTTTCTTCCGTCGTCACTGGGATGCTTGGATATTTGAACTATCACTGTGGTCAACATGCTGTAAATGAGAATAAGACGCCTTTGGTGATACAAAGCTGTGGATCTCTCCAAAAGAGTCAGATCCTGTCGCTGAAGCTCATTTGTTGTTAACAATGTGAATTCTGTCTCCGGCTGGCATGTGGGAACCACTTTCTCATTCAATACAAACTCCATCTTCTCTCTCTTGGGTCATAGGGAAGGTGTTGTAGGTTCAGGCCAAGGATTAAGAAGTGGGATAGGTAGGCTAGTACGTGGGTCATGATGAGGCTCACATGATGTGTGGTGGAGTGTGGTAAAGCTATTTGAGCATAGAATGGTGTAGGGTATGATAAGGAATGCACATTGGGTCCAATTTACCTCAAGATTCCTTGTGGATATCGCTCAAGCCTCATGTGGATCACCATAGAATCACCCACATTGACATCCTGGAATTTATAAGAAAAATCTGCAGCAAGCTCATATTGTTCATTGCATGTATTAATATCACTTTTAATTTCAACATGTGATGCATGTATATGTGGTGTAAATGCAGATGCAGACTCAAACAACTTGGGTAACACTAGAACTGAATTAGGGTCTATGAATGAGGATGATATGGGAACACACCAAATCAACCCAAGGGGATATTCGTCAAAATCGTCAATGCCCCCTCACTTTCAGGATGCTTGCCTGCATATAACAATTCATTCTCAACATCCTGGTCAGCCTTATCATTGGAGTGTTTTTCCAACATAAGGGTTCTTTCCTTATTCCGATTTTTGGTAGGACATTCGTGAGCAAAATGCCCATAACCATGACAGTTGTAGCATTCGGTTCCTTGTTTGGAAGAACTCGCACCAGAAACTCCTTTAATACTTAAATCCTTGTTTTGGAATGGAGCATTGGTGGTTGACTTGGCTTGACTCACCGTGTTTTTCCGAGCTCCTGGTGGAGCGGGCTCGAAGTTGACACCACGGAGGTCTGACTGCCTTGGAGGATTCAATTTCAGGTAGTCCTCATATTCATGTACAGCTTGATATGCTTCATCCAAGGTGACAACATGATGCAAAATGAGCTCATTCTGGAACTCAGGACGAAGACCTAATCTGAACCTAGAGAGGGTCTGATTGGTGTCCTCTTCAATTTCGCATTGCATAAAATACTCATCAAACTTAGTGATATACTCACTAACAGTCTGACTTCCATGGCACATGGTCCTAGGGGTTTCTAAAACTGTAACTCTGGTTGTAAGGGTGGCAACATCAGTTCTAGTATCCTTTAGGGTCTTCTGCATTTCAACTGGGTGGTCGATTGCTTGAGCCAAGCTGGGGGTTGTTCTCCTGACATATCTTTAGAGTTTGATTGGTAACTAACCCCGCTTCTAGTGGTCATGCACCGAAACACACTAAATGATGTGACGTAACTCTAAATGCAATGAATGAAAGAAACAAAGTGATGCAATTTTTTTTAAATTAATTAATTAATTAATTAAATTTTTTTTAAATGCGACTTAAGATCTGGAAATTTAGGAAACTCTCCTAACCTGGCTCTAATACCAAATTTGATATAGGACAAATAATAGGGTGAACTTAAATGCCTAATGTGGTCCTTAAAAATTAAAAGGGTTGAAAATAATGGACCCTAAATATGGTTTGAAATTAAAATTAACAAATTAACAATGAAATAATATGATAAGCTGCAAATAATAAAGAAATCTAGAAATCCAATGTAACTAATTAAGTAATAATCCAAATACTTAACATGGGTAATGGATACTTATGAAACTGGGTGTTAGCACGTGGGTAATAGGATAGGAATTGGGTAGCTGTGAGAAGAATGTAATAAGAATGCTTAATGCAACAATGCGATAGAAGGGAAGAGGGAAAAAAGGACTTACAGCAGCAAAGCAGGGCCTGATAAAGAGACGGCAGCACTGGGATTAGAATATTTGGGGAAGGAGAACATGAAGGAGGGTAGTAGTGTGCTGACAAGATGGGCTCGGATTGGGAAGCAACAACAAAAGAGGAGGTGGGGGGTGGAGATTTAGGTGTGACAAGTGTCAGTGACAATGGCAGGAGGGGTTAAGAAGAATCGTTGGGGCTTAAGAGGGGTAAATGGGTTCACGAAAAAGGGAATTTGCGGTGACATCAGGATGGATCTTGGGTTCCAGAAGGCTAATGAAGACGAGAGAAGAGAGAAGACGAGATAGAAGAGGATAAGTACCTGAAGAAGAAGAATGATCTCACGCCGTAGGCTCTCGCTCTTTGGAATCTCTCCAACAATCAATCACACCTTACAAAGGTAGTTTTGCGAAAAAAATCTCAATCTTTATTCAATCAATCTGTCTTTGCCTCGTGGAGGCTACAACTTATATAAGCTTTTCCTTACTAAAAATAAATCATTGCTAATTACTAAAAAAAAAATCTAAAAATAATAAAAAATTGAAAATAGCCAAAATACGAAAATGGAAGATCCAGATCTGGAGAATGCACTGCATTACTAGAACACTTGGGTGGAGTAGAAGAATTGTATATTCCAAAGAGAATAGAAGAGGAAAAGTCCTTAAGCTTGTGAAAAGTCCCAATTTCCACAAGTAAGTGCTCCAAATTTGAATTCATGCTTGTTTATGTATTTTGAATTAAATTCTTAAATTGCTTTCCATTTGCTTCTTTTGGGGATTGTATTTTTTATTTTAATTCAATCCATAAGATATAGAGTTCTTGGGGACTTGATCGTTTTAGATGGTTATTAATAAGGTCTTTGAAAATGAACCAATTATAAACATTTAATTGGGTCGGGCGTTCCATTACAATAAAATTATTAGAACCCAAATTCTTGCACGAGTCAACGAAGGTTTTTTGCACTACCTTGGTGTACATCGATATAAGTCTTCTAAAGTGAGCTTATTAGGCCCTAAACACACTTAAACATGCCGCAATCTATAACTTCGGCTATTTAACTCGGATTAAATTGGTGTTGGCCTCTTAGAACTCTTGAAAAACATTTTCTTTATTTAATCAATTTTTAAGTAAAATTGAAGAGCCATTTTACCCTTTTTATCTTCCAATGCGCCTTGCATATCCTTCTAGGTCGTTAGCCAATTTCTTTCATTTTTTTTCCTTTACGTTGCTCATACTTGATATAGGCGTTAGTCACTACTTTTAATCTCAGCCGTTAGTGAGATCCAACGGTCGACATAAATTGGTGCAATACTGTGCCCCGTTCGTAGGGCTGAAACTCGGGTCGGGCGGGCCGGATTTTGACAAACCCAGCCTTAACCGTCAAAAAATTTTGAACCCGACCCGACCCAACCCGACCCTAATTGCAAACCCGAGTATATCAACCCAACCCGACCCGAATTGCTAATACTCTCAACCCGAGAGTTGACCCGACCCAACCCGAGTTAGCCCGAGTTAGCTCGATTTAGCCTGAGTTAGCCCGATTTTTGAAAGAGGGGAAGAAGGGAAGAGGAAGAGGAAGAGGAAGAGGAAGAGGTAGATATCGATTTTCAAAAGAGGGGAAATGGAAGTGGAAAAGGCGTAGGGTTTTATTTAAGTTATGAATTCGGGTCGGATTTTTTTAGGTCGGGCTTTTTCGGGTCGGGTAGGGTCGGGTTGAAATTTAAATTCTTCATCCCAACCCGACCCAAATTTCAGTCGGGTTTTTTTTTCCTAACCCAACTCAATCCAAGTTTACAATTTATATAACCCATCCCACACTAATTTCGGGTCGAATCAGTCGGGTCGGACCAAAATCCAACCAAAGTTTCACCCCTACCCGTTCGCAGTAGAAAATTTCTCAACTTCACACTATCTCGCGCCGTTAGCTATTGCCTCACGTGTCTCGCTCTCTCCGCTGCAGTTCTCGCTCTCTTTTCTATCTCTCCTCTCTCTCTTCTATCCTATTCTCTCGCTACTCTTTCTCGCTGCTCTCTGTCTCTGTCTCTGTTCTCTCTCTCGCTGCTCTCTGTCTCTCGTTGCTCTCTCTTTCTACTCACCTCTCTCAGATCTCTATCTATATAAGCTCGCCAAGCGTGCCTCGTCTTCATCGTACCTAAAGCCCTAAACCCATCTCTTATCTACAAATCTTTGGATATTTCTTTTTCAGTCTCCAAATCTGCTGGACCTGAAGATCTGCGACATGTCAGGTATTCTTTTATTTTTCCTTTATTTTTACCATTTCATGTATCTTTACTCTAAGTATCTTTTGAACCTTTCTCTCTTTCATTTTTTATTTTTAGTGATTTTTTTTCAGATATAATCATCTAGGTGCATAGAAAATACCTTATCGTTCAGATCTTGTCATTTGGAGAGTGATTGATCCAAATTTATTTTGGGGTAAGTTTTATTTTTCTTCTTTTTATTTGCTATTGGATATGGGGTTTTTGTATTTATTTTAGTGAGCATAGGGAATTATGCTTTTAAAGTTACGTTACATTCTCAGGTGGTTTTGTTTTAAATGTTGTATTGTCTTCTAAGTAATAATATTTATATTGCAAAAAGTAAGAAAATGGGGGCAAGAAGGCATGGACATGAATCATTTATAATAAATGATATTTTTGTGCATTCTACCACAGGCCACAAAGGAGATCTGTTTCCTGCATGTTATCTGGTGTGTTTTTTCTTTTGTTCTTTCTTTCTTTTTTATTTGCTTATGAATGAAAGTATCACATCTATTATTGATTTGTTTTTATTCTATCTGCATTTTTCCAATGTTGTGTCCTTTTTAGCTTGAGTACCCTTAATTCTGTAACATTCTCTTCATTTTTGAATATGAAGTTGATAGAGGCAAAATGCACATGAAGAAGAGAGAACTGTGAGATAGTCTTTTTTTTGTTGGTGATGTGTATTTTTTCCCTTCTATTTGTTTATGTTGGTTTTTAATAAGGGTGGTAACCCAATTTAAAATTTTATATTTTCTGGCCCAGTTTAGATTTTTTCCCTTTTATTTATAATATATGGTTTTATGTTGGTTTGCATTGGTTAAATGTTGAATTTCTATGTAAAAATGATAAATATTAAACTTATTAGCTTATAAGTAAATTTTGATTAAAAACTTGATATTGGGCTTGGTAGCATTAAGAATGACCTTTTGTATGGTCAATTTGTAAATATTTGAGTTAATGTAACTAAATTTTGGTAAAAAAATATGATATTGGGCCTTGTAGCATTGATCTAGGCCCATTATTAGGTCAATGGATAATCGAACGCTTAATGGGCTTTTGGATGGCCCATTTAACAATTCAAATGGTTCGGATCCAAATATAACCAAACCTTAGCATACTGGGTTTGGCGGATCTTGACCAGGACCCAGTCGGCCAGGCTGGATCTAGATCTATCTACATCCCTATATAAGATGCATATTAAATGGCATATTTCTCTGTTTCTTCCATTTTCATTCCAATAAATTTTAGCATGCCAACAACTTTCATCTTCAATCTTATTTTGTTGAAAAAAGTCATTGACATTTTTCCTTTTTGTTGAGCAGCAATGGCCACCATCCCTATCAACTCTCCTTTCCATACCGACAACTCTCTTTCCTCTCTCTCCTCCAGCCACATTCTTCGCCCCTGTTCGTCTTCTCTAGCCAAGTTTTTCGTCATGCGTGGAACTTCACCAGCCAACTTCCATCGAATTTTCTGCCAATCCTCTGCCTCTGCTCCCCCTCTTTCATCTTTGATTAAGGAGAAAGGTCTGTAATCACATCTGCAATTAGTTTGGTTTATAAATTCTTTTTCTCTCTCATTACCAGCATTCAAAAGCTTGCAACTATATTTGAAGTTTTTTACTCAAGAAGTTGACTGAAACGGTTGTTGATCGAGTTGAAATCAATGTTTTCCAACTGGGCAAAGTTCATGGTCGATCCATCGAGTCGACCCAACCCAGTTAAAATCTTAGTCATTGGGTAAGGTAAAACTAGGTTTGTCAAGTTTTGAACTAAATAGGTGGAGTTGTTGGTTGACTCACTTAGTTGACCCAACCCAATCATGTATCTAGTCACTCAGTAGGGCAAACTAGGTGGAATTGAGTTTTAATCAAGTCAAGCTATTATTAGTAGACTTATTGGGTCAAGTTGACTAAGTCAAATTGTGATTGCATCATTTCATTAACTAGATTAATCCTTCAAATAAAAAAAATATATAAGTTGTTATTTGTTTGAATTTAAGAGTTGCTTGAATGGACATATGTCATGGGTTACTATATGTTTTGGACTTTTGGCCCTTTAAGCCTTTTGTCAAGATAGAGCGCTAATTAGATGTCGCCTATTGAAATTCAACCAACAAAAGTGAACATCAATATATCTAGAGATTGGTCTCTATTCACGTCCTGTCTCTATTTTCTAAAATGGACACCTCTTCTTTTTTTAATTGTAAGACTTATCTAAATACATGCTAATCTTTAGAGAGTAGATGAATTAGGATTAAGCCAATATATTTAGAGAGACCGGCTTCTATTTCACGACCTGTCTCTATTTTTTTTTGAAATAGAGACCTTTTCTTTTTTAATTGTAAGACATATCTAAATGCATGCTAATTACTAGAGAGTTGATGAATAAGAAGATCATTAGGTGAATTAGTAAGCCAACATTCAACCTCATCCTATCATCCTTACAAAAAAACATGTAGGAGTTCAAAATTTAAAGGTTTTATAGGCCTTAGATAAATTTGCATATCTTTTTCCCCAATTTGATTTATATATGTATACCAATTTGCTCATTGGAGAGCTGCACATAAAGGTCTCTCCCAGAGGTCTTGGCAGATGCAATATAAGTTGATTCCATGACTAATTCTGCATTCTTGGGTAAATGGTGGTTAACATGTAAATGATTGTATGCTTGGCTTTATCATCTAGAGCAATAATGAATATGTAATCTGTGTCACAACAACTGGAAAATATAAAGAACAAATAAATCCTCTCCGAGTCCTTGTGGTTTGGGCAATAGGAAACGCCTAATTGCTTCTTCTTTTTTTAAAGATTGACGACTAAATATCATTAAAAAGAAGGAATTACAGAGAAGGGATCCGAGTATAGGAGATCTATACTCAGACCCGAAAAAGGAAGGAAGAAAACAAGAAAAAGAACAATGAAAAAGGAAAACACAAGATACATAAAAAAACCCCCACAATAAGCATATGAAACCCCGACAGTCAAGGCTGGGAAGATGAAAAAAATTCCAAGGATGGACTATGGTAGCATAACACCAGGTTTCGCCAAGAAGTCTGCAATGTAATTTGCCGATCGAGATGTATGAATGAAGGAGACACCACCTAACCTGCACATCCTCCAAATGTCCCTAGTAATACTCATCAATCTCCATGGGGGGATTTTTTTTTACTAGTTGAGTTACCTTCGATAATGAGGTTATCACTCCTAAACTCAAACCAAACCTTAAGTGCTCTCCTAATTGCCCTCAGTTCTGCTTCATTTGACTCCATCAACCCTACTGATTCGGAAACGCCTAATTGCTATTAAGTGTATTAAATAACTGAGGATGAAATTCCTATTGGTATCAAGTATCATCTGTGGATATTCAGGCCTTGGGCTTGATTGATGAGTACTTCATGCATCTAGTGAGTGTTAGTGTGTGTGGGGGACCCGCGCGCTCGTGCAAGTGTTTCTGTTGGCAGTGATATATAAGCCAATTGTATGACATTGTGTGTGTGCCCACATGCGTGTGTGTTGGCAGTTAGCAGATGAAAGATGGAAGTGGATTGCATGATATTGTGTGGGTGGCATGCTTGTGTGCAAGTTTGTTGGCACATGGAATATAAGTGGATTGCATGACATAATAGTGCATTCCTCGGTAAATAGTGGTAAAAAAGTACATGTTACGCTATACTTGTCTTCATCATCTGGAGCAATAATGAAGACAACCAGAAAATGTAAAGGACAAATTAATCATCTTGAAGTCTCTGTGGTTTGGGCAACAGAAAAACCTAATTGCTATTAATTGTGTTGTATAAGTGGGTAGGAAATTTCCATTGGTATCAGGTATCATCTATGGATATTCAGGCCTTGGGTTTATTGCTTGGTCTTCATGCATTTAGTGAGCCTTTTATCTAGTTGTCCTCAAAGGAGAAAGTATCTCTGGGTGTACTCTGCAAAATTATCTGGACTGCAGTTAATCTTAGGGTTGGTCATCACTCGTATTATGGTTCCTGATATGAAGATTGACCTTTTATTTGGAATTTGAAAGCAGCTGGTCATCATTATATTTCTTTTATCTTGTGAGATAAATGCCACAAACACAGATATCACCTAAAGCCTACTTCATAAGGAATAAAAATTTGGATATGTAAATTGTATAGGACTAATTGGATATGTATTACTTGGCTGACTCAGTGTGGTCTCTCTCTCTCCCCCCCCCCCCCCCCCCCCCTCTTCTCTCTCTCTCATACACACCCAATCTAGTTTGCAATTTGTATCAAGTTGGATTGCTCGGTTGAGGAAAAAAGTTTTCAGGTAAGCCCCATTTAGAACAATACCTAGTTTAATTAATGAGTATGAATCTAATCCAGTTCTACACATTCACACAGAAGAAGAGTAACTTATTATCAAAATGCTAATATTGGAAAATCCAAATGACAATTTTCTTTTGTTGTGACAAATGTCTTAATAGTTGTAATCACAGGCAAGAATTTTGCTGTGATGGAAAGTTCAAAGTAACTAGGTTGTTTTGCAAATATTGACGAATTGTACATCAACTTAATAAGGTCTCATTGAATCTGGAGTTTGGGGCCCTCCATAAGAAAGGCCATGCATTGTGGAAGCTTGTACCTTTGGTTGTTATTTGCTTTTTCAGGAATGAGTGCAACATGAGAGCATTCAAAGATAAAACTTCCTCTAGAGCCATGCGTCAAGATGAACGTCATCCAATTGCACTAGCTAGGAGGCTCTATTGAGACTGTTCAATGGACCAATTTAATGGGAAGTGGTTTCACAGTGTGCTTGATGTTCTTGTTATATTACTCCTTTTTTCCTTTATAGGTAAGGAGGGGAGGGGAGGGGAGGGGAGGGGGGAGGGGGGAGGGGGGGGGTGGGGGTGGGGGTGGGGGTGTGTGGAGAGGGAGGGGGGGTGTAGTGATTGATTTCTTGGCTTGCAATATCGATACTTTGTGCAAGAGCTAGTGATTTTGCTCATAGTTTTTCCTTCTCGGTTCAACTCCTCCAATTCTGCCTTTTAGTTCTTAGCTGTCTCTGCACTACATATTTCTTTGCAGCATCTGTGCACTAGAGTTTTGTACATTGGTTAAGGCTCTTCTTCTGTTCTACAAATCTACTAATCTCAAAATCAAAGAATGGGCTAGGGTGTCGAAAAGGAGAAGCTTTATGACTTAATGGCTAAGTTTGTGGCTGAGATGAAGTGTCATAGTGTATGTTTTTTGCAGATGATATAGTATTAATTAGTTAGACGAAACAACTCAATGTAAGGTTAGCTTTTTGGAGGAGAACGTTAGAGTCAAATGGTTTGAAAATTAGTAAAACTAAAACATAATACATGGAATGCAACGTTAGTGGGTTAGATGGGTTGGGTCTTAATGGTTTTCGGTCACCAAACCTTAATCCATTACTTGTTTATTAAATGGGTTTGTCGGTTCGGGTCTATTTCGGATCCAGTTTAGATCGGGTCTGTTTTTGGTTATCCACTTATTTGACGTGAACATATAGAATTATAGGTGTTTAGCTTATTTTAAAAAAGAAATTGTAAAAAATATTAAACAATAAAATGCCTGTAAATCTAAAATAAATATGTAAATGTTCAATTACTAAACTTTCATATATGAAAACATTTAAAAAACTAAAATACCAACAAGAGTATTAAAACTTCATGATTGATAATTTTGACATAAAAATAATATTTCAATGCTATCATAAAAGGAAAAAGTATGTAAAAATGCATTCAGTCTTACCTCTAATGAGGACTTATAACTTCAACCTATTAATAATATTTCAATAACATAAAGAGAGAATTATTTACAATTTCAACTTAATATTTTAGTAACATCATCAAAATCATTTTTAAAAAAAAGCCTCACCTTTATTAGTGGCATGTGGCTCCAATTTTTCAATAATGTCGCAATGATATAAACTATATGTAAAAACAATATTTATAATTTCAACATGAATATAATACAATATTTAATAACATCATAAAAAAAGATATTAAAGAAATTCAATATCACCACCTAATGGATAACAATGAGCTACAATTTCAACCCATAAATAGTCTTTTTAATAACATTATAATTACAATTTAGCCAAATAATAAAAAAAGTAACTAAGAATCTATACAAAATAACTAAGTAACCAAAACAACAATTTCATGAAACAATATTTTGGCTTGTTGGTCAATGAAATATATAATCATTCCATCCACCATAAAATAACAATAGATACTCAAAAGGTTTACCAAACATAATGATCTATAATTAAACCCATATAAAAATATCAAATATGAACCAAACTATGGTTTCCTCAAATGATGGCATAAAAATATCAACTATGAACCAAACTATGGTTTCTTCAAATGATGGCATAAAAATATCAAATATGAACCCAAACTATGGTTTCCTTCATTTCTAAGTGGTTACTTGAAACTTTCGTGCAAGTTTAACATAGACAAAAAGAAAGAGAAAATATTAAGTTTAACACAACTAAAAAATTAATTTAAATTGAAATAAAGAATAGAACCTTAAGTAATAAACTTATATATTTTAAACACAATCATCATTGGATCCATGAGAAGGATTACCACAATTACTCGGCTGCATAACATTATCAAGCAATTCATCTATCTTGAGCTTATCCATAAACATTCAAAAATCAAAATAATTAGTTATCAAAATAACATTATCAAGCAATTCATCTGTCTTGTGCTTATCCATAACTACATTCAAAAATCAAAATAATTAATTATCAAAATGATAATTACATTTTTAAAATTATTTATGAATTTATAAAAGTTGCATATCTCCTTCATCAAACAATCAATCTCGAGTATCAGAACCTCAACAACACTTTCTTTGAGAGAATTACGACATTGATCAAGAACCTTACCACCAACACTAAAGGCTAACTTTGAGGCAACAGTTGATATAGGAATTGTTAAAATATCATGTGCCATAAGAGCAAGCACATGGTATCAGTATGAATAAGAATTTCAAAAAAATTAAAATATTAAATCTTTTTCCTTTGGTTCTAAACAAAGGTCAAGTTTAGACTTGTTCACTTTAGCAAATTTTTCACTTTTGAAATTGTCAAAGTCCTATAAAAATACAACTAATAAATACCATATTTTATTGAATTTTCATAACACAAATTAGAAATATTTGTCATTCATATTTGATGCATGACAAAAGATAAGGTTACCCTAAATGATTAATGTGGTTATGAAAAGATGAAAATGGATGAAAATAATGCAAAATGGGCTGAAATTAATCAATCAATTATTAATGGAAATTGAATAACATAAATTTGACACGAATAATCACGCAAGTCCTGGCGATCTAATGTAAATAATTACATAAATATACCAAACCAAATTAAGGAACGGTAGTGGTAGCAGGAAGTGAAACAAACGGATCTAGGACATGTTTGGATGATCTGGGACGAGTTTTGGATTATCTGGGATGAGTCGGGATAGATCTGGAACAAATCTGGGACGGATCTAGGACAACATATGGCTGGGTTTGAGAGGGTACCAAAGAGGAAAGGGAAAAGAGAGAGATGGAAGAAGATACAATAGTACCTGAAAAGGGTTGAAGATTTCTCACCTTCGGGTTTCTCGCCAAATCCTGGGCTTCTCACCAATAGGTTTGTTGATTTCTCACCAATACATCATGCGCATGGAACAAGGTTTCCAAAGCAATTTTCGTTTTTCTTCATTGATCGAATCCCTAATGAGGGTTACATCCTCTATTTATACTCATTACATGGGAAAAAGACTAAAATACCCCTATTACAAAAAAAATGCCCAAAATACCCTCACATAAACACAAAATTCCCTAAAACAACACCATAATTACCAATCTAAACAATCGAATAAAAAAAAATACAATAATGCTAAATAAAACTAATGTCTAAATAAAGAAACTGGTTGTGGTGCTTCGCATCAATATTACTTACCTCCACCTCATCTTCTGCATCATTGAATGTGGAATCAACTCTTTAATTGCCGTGCAAATTACTAGATGCATTGCTTGAAGATGCTTTTGAAGAAAAAGACATATACTTACTAAAAAGACCATGCAAGTCTTTTTGAATATTGTCAACATGTCTTTGCATTTGACCATAAAGATTTGAATACGCAAACTCCACATTTTGCATCTTATATCTTGGATCCAAAACAAGTGCCATAGCTAATATTGGACCATAGTTGCTCCAATATTTTCTCAAATTTTGACTACATTCCCTTTGCCATATTTTTTTTGAGGACCGAAGGTGTCCAGGCATCTCATCCGATTAATTCTTCGGGGCATGTGCACACCTCCTTGCACACACACACTGGGTTCTTTGATGGGAAATAACCCCATGGGGAGTACCCCAGAAGTGCTGGCTAGGAATGGACCCCAAGCCCCTGGCTTCCTGAGGCCAGCGCCTTGACTGTTAGGCCAACACCCCTGGGGTATTCCCCTTGCCATATAGCTCATGAAATCATCAGAACTAAACTGTTCTTCCTTTAATTGCAATTGAATTTTCGATACTCCATGAAAATATAAGTTTGTAATGGGATATTTATTCCCTGAGAAGATATTAGTCGCATCATAAAAAAACTTTCAAAAATTTGCATATCTTCTTAATCTTTAACCATTCTTCATGGTTTGGACAACACTCATAGTTTGAATCAACTAACTGTAGAAGACATAATACATGCCGATAATAAATGTCACTTTCTAGCATCATATATGTCAATTTCCATCTTGTAGGAGCATCTTGAATTTAGTCTTCCATAGTTGAGAACGTTTAATGTACTTTATTGATTTACGAACCTTCTGTACCATGCTATCAATATCCTTCAATCCCCTAGTAACTATGATAGTCACTATGTGTGCACGATGTAATTCTTCAAACTAAGCTTGGTTGCTAAAATTCCGACAAATGTTTCAGTAACACTACCATTGTCCAATGTAATTGAGAAAATCTTCTCAATCCCTCAAAAATGCAATAATGAAGATACTTTCTTTGGAATAGTAATTTTATTGTGTGGAGGCATGACTAAATTTTTTTGCAACGTTTACTCCCTATCAATAAAATGTGCATTCAAAGAAATAGATCTCTCTGTTGTGATAGATGTCCATGTCAAAATTCAAACAAATTCTACTAGGGGGCGATTGTATTCTCTCTCTGCTATATACCTTCTACAAATCAATTTTTGCGGTGTTTCTTGTCCAAGTCTTTACTTCCAGATTTAGAAATTTAAATGCATCTCTAAGGCCCTCATCCCTACAATACTGAAAGGATAATTTTGCTTGGCAATGGCCATTGCCATCATTTCACAAAATAATTCCTGATCTAACTTGTTAGGACATGAGGATACAGTCCCATAATTTTTTCCTTGCCAAGCAAACTGTACTCTCAAAGGATAATTTTTCTAACCGAATTGAGGGTACCTTGAAATAAGGACTGTGTGGTGCAATAGCATTAGATATTTATAGTGTCGCCAATAAAGATTTTACATATACCAAAAATTAAGATTGAGATCCTTATAAAAAATACCAATTTCATACTTGTGGCATTTGTGTTTAAATATTGGCATGGTAAATTGTATTCCATTTGAATTCCATCAATTTTAAGCAAAATCTTTGGAAAGAATTGAATATATATCTTACCTTATTCAGCTATTCTAGATTTCTAGTTTTTTTGTAGGCATCCAAAATTCAGTCGGACATTTGAATTTGAGAAAAAGAAGAGGAGAGAGAAAGTACCTTCAATTCTTCGATACCTGTTACCGACGATGAGAAGAGATCGACAAGCCAGCGACACGAGCGTTGCTGTGATGGAGAAGAGCACTAAATGGGAAGGGAAGGGCAACATACACTGTCTCGTTGATAGAGAAGGCCGAAAGGGGTAGCAGGGACAACAATCAGCTTGAACAAGTGCTCATAAGCTTGTCTCCAAGAACCTGAGAGAGACGAGAGTACTGTCGTTTGAAGGTGGGGTAGAATTAGAGTAGGGAAAGGGCAAGGGACTAGAAAAATGGAAGACCATCCAGAGATACGAGAGAGTACCATCGTTGGAAGGAAAGGGGTTAAATCACTGTCTCTGTCTTGTTGAGAGAGGATCGTTGTTGGAGAGGACGAGAGAGATTGTTGTTACTGGAGAGGAATAAAGATTACCAGATTAAGTATGGATCAAAGAAGAGAGATCAGAGAAGCCGTTGGGGGAGAGGATTAGGGATTACCAAATTAGATAGCGATTGAATCTAAGAAAAGATATCATAGAAGTTGTCACTGGAGAGGTTGAAAGAAAAACAATGGCAGATGTAAAGAGGTTGCCATCGTTGGAGAGGTTGAGATCAAGATGATGGCAGATGCAGAGAGAGATTGACATCGGTGGAGAGGATACGAGAGCTTGCCGTCATCGGAGAGGATGAGAGAGATTGTCGTCACTTGAGAGGATTAGGGATAATGGATTAGGTCAGGTATCAAAGAGAGATCAGAGAAGCTGATGTTGGAGAGGATTACGATTCGAGAAATTGTCGTTGGAGAGGATACGAGATTGGGATCAAATTAAATAAGAGAGATCCACAAACGGTGGAGAGGATACAAGATTGGGATCGAATCGAAGAAGAGAGTTCCAAAGAACCTTTATTTTTACAGTTTAGAAACGGGTAAAATGGGTAAACTGATAATTTGTTTGGGAAGACCCGATCCAAACAAATGTTAAATGGGTTTGGGTAGACCCAACCCGTTTATTAATCGAGTTATAAAATCTAGACCCATACCTCCTTAAATCGGTTTGGGTTATCGGGTCGGTATAGATTTTGCCAGGTTTAGGGTAACTTGGTAAAAATAAAAAACAGCTTAGTTTCATATTGTGATAAATTTAGATACTTGGGCTCTATGATGGAATCTCAATGAGGTTTTGACTTTGATATAACTAATAGGATAAGAGCGGGGTGGGCAAAATATAGACAAGCTAGCGGGGTCTTGTGTGATAAAAGAGTTCCCCCTAAAAGGACAATTTTATCAAACAATTGTTAGATCTACAATGCTATATGTGTCAGAGTGTTGGGCAATGAAAAAAAGAAAAAAAAGTAAAGTTAGGATAGCGGATATACATATGCTTTGTTGGATGAGTAGTTTATCCCTAAATGATAGAGTTAGAAAAGATCACATTAGGGATAGTTTAAAGATAGTTCCGATAGATGACAAATTGAGAGAAACTCATTTGATGTGGTTTCGTCATGTTACTAGAAGACCAAACACAACCCCACTGTATACAGTTGAGACTGCGGATTGAAGGCACTGGGAGGAGAAGACGATATTTGTAAATATGGAGGGAATGGATAAAGAAGGATATGTTAGATTGTAGAGTGACTGATGGTATTGTTTATGATAAAATAAATTGGAAAAGAAGAAGTCATAAAGCCGACCTCAAATAGATGAGATATTGGTTGATTATGACGATGGTGATGTGTGGCCTTTTGCTATTTTATAGCTTTGGTGGAGATTCATTCTCATTTTCTCTTTGAGGCCTATCACCTTCCTTGTATAATCTATTTCTTTTCTTCTTAGTCATAGTTTCAACATTATCTTTCAAAAACAGAAAACTTCATTGAATCACAGTCTGAATTTTGAATACTAATGCTTGTTCAAAACTTTGCCAACCGTTCCTTACATTTGTTGGGGGCCCATGGAGCAGCATCTGTTCCATTCTTCGTACTTAACATTATATTCTATTTTGAAAGACAAACTATATTCTACCTTTTTTTTTAAGACCAAGGTATCTAGGCCTCTTAGAGCACCTGACTAATCCTTGGGGCATGTGCAAACCTCTCTATCCGCTTTCTTTGCTAGTAAGGAAAGCTAGTTATAAAGTCAAATCCCAGAGAAGTTGGAAAAATATCACTTTAATATATCTTTTGGAGGCATCAACCAAGGTAGTATGTATTCATTTTGTAATTTAACACACTGAAATCTGTGCGTGTGAGATGAAAACTATTTTTCTTCACTGGTTAAGTCTCTTTCAAAATGGCAAGATGAAGAATGCTCTTGCATTGGACTGGAATTATCTAAAATACCCTTCGTCTTGATGTATTATGAGCCAAGAATATATCTTCCTAATTTTTGGCAAATTTAGACTTACTGGAGCTGCCTTAATGTTTTAGAAGATTTGATCACAAAGACCACTCCCTAAAAATTGCAGGGCCCCAAAACCTCAATGTACCCTGAACCATTATGCCAAAGAAACAATACTGAAATCATCTGTATACAGCATCTTGAGCTCATTCTACTTATTATCTTGCTCTGCTCTTCACAGAAAAAACAGGGATTAAGGATTTCCTGCATATCAATGATTTTGACAAGGCTACTATTTTAAAGATTCTTCAATGTGCTAGTGAGGTCAAAGCATTGTTAAAATCTGGAGATAGGACATTCCAACCATTTAAAGGAAAGACTATGGCTATGATTTTCACAAAGCCATCCATGAGAACGAGAGTCTCATTTGAGACGGGGTTCTTCTTGCTGGGTGGTCATGCCATATATCTGGGACCTGATGATATTCAAATGGGCAAGCGGGAGGAAACCCGTGACATTGCTCGGGTGCTATCTGGTTACAATGATATTATCATGGCACGTGTATTTTCTCATCAGGTATGATGGTTAGTTTCTTATGTTATCAGGATGTGATTTTTGTTTTTGTGCTTGCTTTAGAAAGTTGCTAACCTAGTGACACATTTTTATTTGTTTCCGATTTTCTGCAAAATGTATAAATGCATTCAAAGTGTTCTTCGTTATTCTTTTTACTGGATTACTAATTCATCATCAGCTGTACAGGATATCCTTGATTTAGCAAAATACGCTAGTGTACCAGTGGTCAATGGCTTGACTGACTACAACCATCCATGTCAGATCATGGCTGATGCACTTACTATAATTGAACATATTGGTCATCTGGAAGGAACCAAGGTTAGCCACTTAGCAATTATTCTCTCAGTCTTTAAATCCAATTTTACAATGAGTAAAATAACTTTTGTATCTTTGTTTTGGTGAAGAATGAAGAAATTATTGTTGCTGCTGTTGTGATATGTATATATGCTGAAGACTTCTGCTTCATGACAATTCCTCTATTGTCAAGGATCGAATCACAAGATTGAATACTAATTTATGTTTCCAAGTGCAGGTTGTGTATGTTGGAGATGGTAACAACATTGTTCATTCATGGCTTCTGTTGGCCTCCATTGTGCCTTTCCATTTTGTTTGTGCCTGCCCAAAAGGCTTTGAGCCCGATGGGTAGACTGTTGAGAAGGCAAGAAGTGCTGGAATTAGCAAGATAGAAATAACAAATGATCCGAAGGAAGCTGTTGTAGGAGCAGATGTTGTGTATTCTGACGTCTGGGCAAGCATGGGCCAAAAAGAGGAGGATGTGTATCGCCATCAAAAGTTCGAAGGTTTTCAGGTATGCAACGTACTAAAATTTCCTCTAAATCATGGGAGTAGCATTATATTGAGTTGGGCTCCAATGAAGTTTGGCAAAACTGGCAGGGCCCATCAGTGCTAATGAATGATAAAAAAATAATTATAAGCAAACAAATAAACATAAGTCTTCTGTCGGGAAGAAGAGAAATCTACATTTGGAATTTTTTATTAGAAATTGCAATTTTTTTATCATTTAGAATGTAATGACCATTGGAAGGTTGTTGCTCACTCCACCAAGGAAATTGGCGAGTGTATGGCAAAGGTGAGGCATCTCCACTGGTCATGCATGTTACATTTCAGGCAGATCAACTCTATCTTGAATCAATTTGACCGTGACCAATCATTCTAGTGGCCACAAACCCCCTTAATTACGAAGTGTACAAGGTGTTTTCAAGTAAATTTTGCAATCAATTCATCATTTGAGAAATGGCCCCTAGCCCTTGAATTCGGGTAATGTATATTATCTGTAGATACTCTATCATAGAACAATTTTGAAAAAATTGGGATTTCATTAAATTTGGATTGGATTGGATGCAGGTGGATGAAACCTTAATGAAGATAGCTGGCCCAAAAGCCTATTTCATGCACTGCTTGCCTGCAGAAAGGGGAGTGGAAGTAACTGACCGTGTCTTTGAGGCCTCGAACTCCATTGTCTTTCCACAGGCTGAGAACCGCATGCACGCCCAGAATGCAATTATGCTCCATTTATTGGGCTTTTAGAATTAGAATGAATCAATTCATTCCCCAATACCCACCCACCCTCAATCTGACTTCTCTCATCTTCTAGTTTACTAGTTGTCTAGTTTGTGAGCGACCATTCTCTTTTGACGTATCACTCAAGTTTTGAAATAGAAAGATGTAGAACAAGAGGGAGGCAAGGAAGTCTACAAAATGGCATCTGAGGGCGAACTTTTATTTAACTCTTCTTTGCTTTATTGAGTGAATGATACAGCTACAGCGATTTTCTGAGCTAAACATAAATGAGAATGCATGGTTACAATCTAAAATTAAACTGGTACTCCCTTTGGGGAAAGAGAGAATAAAATACAATCGCTGTATAATCATGTCGAAAGCGTTTCCTCCTTCAACAGTTGTACAGTCTCGAGTTCAATTCATTCTCTCTCCTGATTATACTCTTTTTTAATGTCAATGAGAAAGCTGTTGGCATGCTAAAATTTATTGGAAAGAAAATCGAAATAAACATTTAATATGCATCTTATACCTTTCTCTAAATTAAAACGTTGAAAATCAAGAGAGAAGATTGCAGGAATGTGGTGAAACTTTATACAGCTGCTCATATCATATGGTTTTGCGTGCACACCCAATCATATGAGGGTTAAGTTCCATTCAAGGCACTATTGACAAGAAGTTGGTAAAAGATATTTTGATAGAATTGTTGTTAGTGTTCATTGTTGAGTTAAGATTACTATTCAAATGGGCTTGAACCTTTCTTGATTGGAAGTGTCAGTATATGAATATGGCATTAGGCAATGGTTGAGTTGGTCAAGTCTATTTATTCATAAATGAATTCAGATTGGATTTACCTATTTAATCAACGCGTCAATAAATTTTATACCCTTTTAATGAATAAAATCTTTATCAGGTCCCATTTTTGGTTTAAGAAACAGAACACTGCATTTCAACTCTTTTATTCTCAGCAAGTGCACCATGTATCTGGGCTTTCCAGGTACTGGTCGCTTTTGGCCCGTGGACTGTTTTGCCTGAATCTTGGAGTCTGTTTACAGACCGGATCCTATGGTCCAATAATGCATGTGGGCGGGCCGCGGACCGTTTGTGGATGGACTGTCGGACTCAAAAGTTTAAAGCACAGGAGTTTTTTTTTTTTTTTGAAATGTAAAACACGTGAGTCAGGGCACCCTCTCTGGCCTCTCTCGACTCTCTCTCGTTCAGCCTCTCTTGCCGCTCACTCGACTATCCCTTTCGGTCTTTCACATCTTCTCTCTCTCGGATCACTCTCTCACTCGATATTTTCTCTCAGTTCTCTCAATCAACTCCCTTAACCCTCTTTTCTTTGTCCAGATTTCACTCCATCTCTCACTCAAACTTTTCTCTGAGTTCTTTCAATCCTCTCCCTCACCCCTCCTATTTGCTTGGGTTTGTAGCAGCCAACGCCCTTTGGCCGCCGCCTGGGTCACTCCTTGTCGCCACCCTACCCATGCATCAGGTAACCTTTTTTTTTTTTTTTTCACTTAATTTATTTATTTTATTTACTTTTATTGCTTTTTTCAAATAAAAATGAAAATAACTTGTTAGTGCCCCAACTTTGCCAAAGCCCTGTTTGTCAATTCCATGATTCGGGAAGAAACACTTGCTAAGAAGCTCAAGATCCAAGATGATCAAAAATAAAGATTCTGTTCCACCAAGTTCAAAAGCTCATCGTAATGCCAATCATAAAAACAGGTATATGGCCATAGATAACCCTAGGTGGAACTCACACTTGAGAGAGGACTATTCATAGGCTTAATTGAACACATGGTAAAACTACAAAGAAGCCTAGAGAGGAAACTGGACAGTGAATTAAAAACGAACTTGGAAATATGAATTAAGTTCACTGTCAGCTCGACCAGTCGTTCTCACCGACCCCTTGGTGGAGACAGGATATACCCATCGTGGTCAAGGACTGGTCGGCCAGTTTGACAGAAGTTCCTGATCATTGAACTGTCATTCTGGATATGTCTCTAACCGAAAGTCTCATATGCACCGATCCCACGGTGATGAACTTAAACGACCCCTCATGGTCGACGACTCGTTGATAAAAGACTTGTGAGTTCTACACTGTGAACTCAAATGGGCTCTCGATAAAACATATTTTTTGGTATTTCAAGACCGATTGAGAGTAACAGGACCAACCCCTCTATAACGGGCGACATGTCGATCTGGATAAAAAGTTTATTGACTAGAAACTACTGTCAGCATGCTTTTGTCTCGGACTGAACCACTAGTATGGACCAACTTGTCGGTGCCGTGATTGTCGACCCATCGGCGACACCTACCTGTCGATGGGGAAGTAATTATACCGTTGGGAGTGCATTTAATGCGCAACGGTTGGGTGGTTGAACGGTAATAAATATGAACACCGACTCATCGATGCCACTGACCTGTCGATCCTGAACAATTAGGAAGACCGTTAAGACTTCTCTATAAATATGAGTGTTATGTGATTGTTTTACTATCTTCCTTGAGCTGAAAAGAGTTATTATACACTTTGAGGAACGATCAACACTCTTGTGAGAAGAATCATAAACAACCAATCTATTGATTGTGTTTGAAAGTGAGAACGAGAGGAGGAAAGAAAAACCATAATCAACCAATCTTTTGATTGAGTTTGTCAGTGAGGAAAAGAGAAAAAAAATACTTAATCTAGGAAAGCTTTGGTTTAACCAAGTTTCCTTGTCACCCTGTGTTAGTGAATGTTATACGATGACTATAAGGAGGAGCGTCGAAACACAGTGGTTTTAATTTTGTTTTTAAAACTTTTGACCTGAAAGTGGATTAAGGGGGATTTGTTCCGGAACTACTATAAAAAACTCTAGAGCATTGTCCTTGGCATAGTGGTGGGTGGAATTCCCAACCGCTTGAGTGATGTGGAGTTCCTAGTCTAATTGTGAGTGTAACGACCCATCCCTCTACTGGCATGTTAAAACAAATACAAACTCCTAAAAATAATCCAATGCAATTTCGGATACTTTTTTTTTTAAAATAGGAGACACCGCTCCCGCAACCCACACTAACCATAGCAATCCACCAATAAGCCAAAAAATCGTAAGCATCCGTCATGATTACAAGTTATAGCATCATCCCATTATTAAATTCATCCAACTTAATGAAATGTACATATATCTCAAATACAAAATAAACCACGACAAGTACAAAGCTGCAGCCCTACACCCAATGTCCGATTGAGGATCCCGTCGACCTTCCTCTATGGAGTACCTGTGAGGCAAGGGGTGAGCTCTACATGCCCAGTGAGGGTAACACCCGCATCAAATGTCACCCAACATACATTATATATGATCATGTGAGCACATTAATGTCTATGATGTCTACATGCATGGCTATGCAAGCGGGTGCCCTACCCCTAACACAGGAGCCCATATCTGTCGGGCCTCTAGTACATCCTCTAACCAACTCAGTACAACTCTATGACAACTCTCTCATGTGCCCATCTACTGCGGCCCACCCACCCTCGGGTGTATACAGACTGATCTCCAACCAAATCAGGATCCATACTCCTCGACCAGACCTATGACTCTCTCAAGACAACCCGCACACATACCACGACCAACTCAAGAGTCAGATTCACTAGAGTCCTAAACCGACTGCCACGTAGGAGTAACCACCTCACCAGTCTTCAACAGACTGCCAACCAGACTCGTCTATGGTCCTCCTCAACCAACTACCAGAGTCTCGATAGTCAAACCTATAACCTTAGACCCCATCTGTTGGTCTCCACACGACTGGAGTATCCACCCCTCATAGAATTCTATAGATCTTCTACCGAGTGAGCCGGCCGAACTCACTCGTTAGGCACCCATAAATTCCTGGTGCGTCAACACCCACAACACAGTCTCAATAATGAACCCTAAAGTCAACCTCGGGTAAACATATTGTCACATCACACCACAGGCTGTACCCACCATACCGGTGTCCTAGCCTGGAATATCTCATCGCATCATCCCTTGACCAATGAGCGGGCGAGCACATCCTCAGCCTACTCGGTCATTCGGAGAATCACAAGTCATACTAGTGACAGCTGTCTCTCACCGCATCATCCCTCGACCAATGACCAGGCGAGCATCTCCTCAGCCTACTTGGTCATTCGGGGATCACAGGTCATACTAGCGGGAACTGTCCCTCACCGCATCATCCCTCTACCAATGACTAGGCGAGCACCTCCTCAGCATACTCGGTCATTCATGGATCACAAGTCATACTAGCGGGAACTGTCCCTCACCGCATCATCCCTCGACTAATGACCAGGCGAGCACCTCCTCAGCCTACTCGGTCATCCGGCGATCACAAGTCATACTAGCCGGAGCTGTCCCTCACCACATCATCCCTCGACCAATGACCAGGCGAGCACCTCCTCAGTCTACTCCGTCATCTGGGGATCAAAAGTCATATTAGCTGGAGCTGTCCCTCACCGCATCATCTCTCGACCAATGACGCAAGCACCTCCTCAGCCTACTCGGTTATCCAGGGATCACAAGTCATACTAACCAGAGTTGTCCCTCACCGCATCATCCCTCGACCAATGACCAGGCGAGCACCTCCTCAGCCCAATCATCCGGGATCACAAGTCATACTAGCAGGAGCTGTCCCTCACCGCATCCCTCGACCAATGACTAGGTGAGCACCTCCTTAGCCTACTCGGTCATCTGGGGATCACAAGCCATACTAGCGGGATCTGTCCCTCACCTCATCATCCCTCGACCAATGACCAGGAGAGCACCTCCTCAGCCTACTCGGTCATTCGAGGATCACAAGCCTCCATCCCACCCTCTGGTCTTCACACGGGGGAACCACTCAGCCCATTAGACCACTGCTCTTCATCCGCCACGCACTCAGTTAGGGTGTCTGTAATGACCATAAGTCACTCAACCCCAAAACTTCTCGGAGGTTTCCATGACAACCTCACAACATGTCCCTCTTAGGACTCTCGGGCACCTCGTCCTCCGAACCGGAGCACACCTCCCTCGTAGGCGTGTTTAAAGATCACACCTGACAATCTAACCCATGCCAGGAAAAACTTCAACTCATGTCCAACCATCGGATAGCCCATAGTCCAACCACCCTTCCACTGCGCGGTCCCACACAACATCCCCATCCTACTACACGACAAGCTAGGGGGAGTCTCTAGATCCTGATGTTGCCTAGTACCAATGCCCCCACCGGCATCCAATATATGTTAGTTCATCACATAACAATCAGGTGTATACATCACTATTTATCACGGGTTGGCATGTTAACATCCAAACATATTATAATGTCTAGCAATTCAAACTAACTATCACATAATCATATATAGCATATTATCAGCAAAACATATCACACCATAATTAGGCATATATCACCACATATTACATATTTGCATGTTGGCATCTTAACATACTATCAATAAAAATAAATTCTAATCATGTCACCACACAACCAATCAATCGCGACATCAGATAATCAACTTGTTTATGCCTCTGCGGGCATCGGATACAAATACATCCGGATGGGGGCTCGACACATAATGGTATCAACAGTTACCTTACCGAGTGGCTCATAATACCGAGGACCCCCATTCACTGCATTTCGTACCTGCACATTTGATAGGGAAGTAAGATGCATAGATGCATGCTAAAAGCGGGGGTAAGTTCCCTCACCTGTATGTGTGTCTTTCGAAATCCAAGATATAAAACAGGCTGCAAGGTTGGGGGAAGCGATGCACGGGCTACAGGGCCGAAGAAACTGAGACGGGTCCACAAGGCCGAGACGATCCCACAGATCCTGCTGGAAACGGTCTTGCATACGGTCTGGAAACGATCTCTGAAATGGGCGAAGAATGAACTCAAAACAAGCCTGAAACGGGCCTAGGAAGGCCTTGGGCTGGGCCTGAAACGGGCCGGGCTGAAGGTTGGGCTGAGAGACGATCTCGGCCACGAGCTGCTGGGCTTGGGCTGAATTGGGTCTAGCTTGAAAACTGGGCCTAGAACTCGGGCCCAACACTGGGAACTGAGCCTAGTCTGCTGGGCCCAGAACTGAACCCAGCTGAGTCAACTCGGTGACACAACCGAGTTGGCTCAGTAACCCGCCAGAAAATAGGGAAAAGAAGAGAGAGAAAAAAAAGAGGAAAGCCAGAGAGATGGAGGGGAAAACGAAGGGAAAGGGAGAAGGAAAAGAGAGAAGATCGAAGGAGGGTACCTGAGATCGGCCGCAATTGAGGGATCCGGTTTCAGGCGGCGTTAAATCCGGCGACTGAAGGTAGGGAGGGTCGCTGCAAACTGGCGTCGGTGAATCCGAGCTGAAATTGCAAATCCGAACGGCGGATAGAGGAAGGGAAGGAAGAGAGAAGAATGAGAGAGGGGAGGGAAGGGAGTGGCGGCGGCGACGGCACCCAAAGGGGAGATGGAGTTTAGGGTTAGGGTTAGAATAAAGGAAGGAGATGAGAGAAGAGGGATGGAGAGAGAGGGAGAGAGACGGGAGGGATTTGGGGGAGGCGGCACCGTAGAAAATGTGCTACAGTGCTGCGGGAAAGGGGGGAAAAATTCATAGGCTAGGAGGATTTAGGGGTTCTAGGGTTTAGGTTTAACTATTTAAATATTTTTATTATTATTTTTTTTTTCCAAAAAAATTAAATCTCAAGTTTTTGAAAACAATTTAAAACCCAATATAAATCAAGCGACAAACATCGGAGAGAAAACATGTGATTTTAAAATATTTTTATTTGACAAAGTACACAATAATTTGAAATTACCAAAATGCCCTGAGTCTCCGAACTCGGGATCGGGCAAACCAAGGCCCTCCGCGGGGGCCACACTCCTCCCACTGCTACCGAAACTCTAAAATCTCGAAAAATCGGGTCAGGTTATTACAGTGAGAGTGTAAGTCTCTACATAGTGAATTTGGAGATACCTCAAGATTTAGCAAGTCCTAACAGTGGATGTAGGTTAGCGAACCGAACCACTATATATGTTGTGTACTTATGCTTGTGGTGTTAGAGATAATTTCTTGTGTTGATTGCTTAATCACATTTGTAATCACATTTGTTAGCATACACGCACTTGATTGTTGTATCCGTTGCGATTAATTAATCAATCAAGTTATTTTTAAAGGACCAACGAATTTGTATTGATCTATAACCCCAACACGCGCCCCCAAGGTCAATTATGTTGTTCTAATTCCCAGGAGAACTTTGAATTGGTATCAGAGTCTACTACTCGTTAAAAGGATTTAAGCGTCTAAGTAGATCCAAGCTAGAACACCATGGGAGATAGTCATGCAATATCCAAACCTCCGTACTTCGATCGATCAAACCATGCCTCATGGAAGGCTAAAATGAGAAGTTTCTTTATTTCCATAGACTCATCGGTATGGGATATTGTAAAGACTGAGTGGCAGGAACCCATGGAAGAGAAATTGGTAGCATCCGCCACAACTGTGTTGTTGACAACCAAACTTTTTTCCTCTTGGACCCCTATTAAGAAAGCTAATCAGATAGCTGATGGCAAAGCCATGAATGCATTCAATTGTGCAGTGTCTAACAGTGAATACAGGCGAATTATGACCTGTAAAACTGCAAAGGAAGAATGAAAAGATTATAGTAATCATTCCTATAGAAGCAAAACCAGAATTCCAAGTCCATCCAAAAGTTAGTTAAATTTCAGAAGAAATGCGAAAAACCCCACTTCGATAAACCAATTAAAATAAATACACTTGTGCCAATTTGTGGAGATGATCCAAAATACATATTTTGTTAGATCATATCCTACCTGTCAAAATCAATATTAAACACATTAAAAAGAAAATCCAATATCGCAAACACGATATAAAATGGGAAAAAAAAAATAGAGAAGCAGAAAACTCCCTTTAAGAATATCTGACGTAAATCATAAAATTCCTTAAGCGAGAATACAGTATTGACCATTTCAGAGGAAGAAACAGAAGTCATCGAATAGAACAGGAACCCACAAAACGAGACATATCCAAGTTCAAGAACAGAATTCAAAATCAATCAAAAAGTTAGATGAATTTCAGTCAAACAGTAAACAACCATTTGAGGAACCAATTAAAATAATTACACCTATATCAATCTGTGGAGAGGATCCAAAGTAAATATCCTGGTAGATCGCATTTTTCCTGTCAAGATGGATATTAGATACATTAAGTTGAACATTTAATATCACAAAAACCATATAAAATGAGAATTTTTTTTACAGAAGCGGAAAAACCCCCGTTTAAGAATATCTGACGTGACTTATACAATTCGTTAAGCAAGAATACGGTATTCACCATTCCTGAGGAGTAAAAGCAAATCATGTCAATTCAACAATCGAATTCCAAATCCATCACGACTATAAAAAAGTAAAATGTATTTCTTAAAACAAACTAGAACCCCACTTCGATGAACCAATTAAAATAAATACACCTGTGCCAATTTGTGGAGAGGATCCAAAATACATATTCTGTTAGATCGCACCCTACTTGTCAAGATCAATATTAAACACATTAAGTAGAAAATCTAATATCGCAAACACGATATGAAATGAGAAAAAAAAAATAGAGAAGCAGAAAACCCCTTTTAAGAATATCTGACGTGAATCATAAAATTCCTTAAGCAAGAATATGGGATTCACCATTTCAGAGGAAGAAATACAAGCTATCGCAAAAACAAGAATACACGAAACGAGACATACCAAAGTTTAAGACCAGAATTCAAAATCAATCAAAAAGTTAGATGAATTTCAGACAAACAGTAAACAAACATTTGAAGAACGAATTAAAATAATTACACCTATACCAATCTGTGGAGAGGATCCAAAGTAAATAATTACTTGTCAAGATAGATATTAAATACATTAAGTAGAAAATCTAATATCGCAAGAATCATATGAAATGAGAATTTTTTTTAGAGAACCAGAAAACCCCCTTTTAGAATATCCGACGTGACTTATACAATTCGTTAAGCAAGAATACGGTGTTCACCATTCCTGAGGAATCAAAACAAGTCATGTGAAAATTCAACAATCGAATTCCTAATCTATCCCGACCATCAAAAAGTAAAATGTATTTCTTAAAACAAACTAGAAATTCTCTTCGACGAACCAATTAAAGTAAATATCCCTGTGTCGATTTGTGGAGAGGATCCAAAATACATATTCTGTTAGATCGCATCCTACCTCTCAAGATCAATATCAAACTGCAAAGCACCCTTTAAAGAACCAATAAAAATAAGTAAACCGATGCAAGTCTATAAAGAAGATCCAAATTACGTACTCGGTTAGATCGTAGCCTACCTGGAAAGATAGATATTAAACACATAGGTAACAAACAAAATATCGCAAACACCATCCCGTTAAGAATATCCGACGTGAATCATTCAAATGTTTAAGCAATACGCAGGTCGTTACTAATGGAATTAGAGCATGGTTCAACTCTCAGACCGAGGGTGTGGGCTGGTGCGAGTCTCAATCGGATGTCGAGCCGGGGATGGCTCTGGTCTTAACGGGGGTAGGTTGTAGTACCCCGCCCCAGAGGGGGCCCCAGCCTGAAAACTAGAGAGCGCCAAAGGGAGAAATAATCACCTTAGTGTGGGATTAGAGCTAGAGGGCGTGTTTCAGAGTCCCACATTGCCCAGTGTGGATGAATTTCATCTGTATATAAAATGTTGGCTCCTCTCCATCTAGCACATGGCTGCCCAAGCGTGGGTCCTTTGATGCAAAGTCGTGCGGGCCCAGGTGAGGGATCAAAACAGACAATATTGTGCTAGAAGGTTGAGGCAGGTCGTTACAACCTTACACAATATTGTCCGCTATGGGCCTAAACTCTAGTCTCACACGACTTTGCTTCTGGGCGTGCAATCCAGCACAACCCGAAAAGGCCTTGTGCCAGTGGGGAGGAGGCGTTAGTCCATAGGAGAAATGGGATCTTGGGGTTTGAGCCACTCTGGCGGTTTTCTCTCATTTCCCTCTCATGCCCTCACTACATCTCATTTCATGTCTTGGCATGGGCATATGGGCACGAGACATCAAAATCCCAACCCCTTGGACTAGAGTCGTCCTCGGCTCTGATACTCTTATCTTCCCACAATGACTTGAAAGTTGAATCGTGCTCTAATTCCATTTGTAACGACCCGCCCTGCCCAGCACAATATTTTTCGCTTTGCGCCTAACACCAACCCGCATGGCTTTGCTTTGGGGTGTACACTCCTGCACAACCCCAAAACACCTTGTATAAAGGGGAGACAGTAGTTTATACACCAAGCTTAAAAGACAACGTTAGGCGATGCGGGACCTTGAAACTCAATTCTCTGCCGATTTTCACTTCTCCCCACCCGCCCCCACTGAAGCTCTCTCTCTATCTCCCCATCAAGTGCTCTCTTTCGTGATAGTTATACTTTTCTTTTTCTGTTACTTTGGGTACGGGTTGTCACAATCCTACCTCCTGAGTCTAGAACCATGCTCGGCTAGGGAACTCAACTTTCCACTAATGGTCCTACAGTTGAACCGTGCTCTAACACCATTTTGTAACGACCGTCGCCCACTATGCACAATACTGTCCGCTTTGGACCTAAACTCTCGGCTCTCACGGTTTTGCTTCGGGATGTGCAATCCTGCACAATCTCAAAACACTGTGTGCTAGAGTAGGGAGGAGGCGCTAAGTTTATAATGCACCATCAGGACTAGTCCATAGGCGATATGAGACCTTGAGATTTGTGCAATTCTGGCGACTTTCTCTCATTTCCCTCTCATGCCTTCACTGCATCTCATTTCGAGACTTACCATGGGCATGGGTCATCACAATCCCTCCCCTTCGACTAGAGTCGCCATCGGCTCTAATACTCTAATCTTCCAACTCTGGCTCCAAATTTGAACGGTGCTCTAATACCATTTATAACGACCCACCCCATGTTACACAATCTTATCCGCTTTGGGCCTAACTCCAACCCGCACGGCTTTGCTTCAGGGTGTACACTCATGCACAACCCCAAAAGGACTTTTGTCAGGAGAAGAGGCCCACATTGCCCAGTGTGGGCGAATTTCATCTGTATATAAAATGTTGGCTCCTCTCCATCTAGCACATGGCTGCCCAAGCGTGGGTCCTCTGATGCAAAGTCGTGCGGGCCCGGTTGAGGGATCAAAGCAGACAATATTGTACTAGAAGGTCGAGGCAGGTCGTTACAGCCTTACACAATATTGTCCGCTATGGGGCTAAACTCTGGTCTAACACGGCTTTGCTTCTGGGTGTGCAGTCCAGTACAACCCCAAAAGGCCTTGTGCTAGTGGGGAGGAAGCGTTAAGCTTATAAACCACCTTAACACTAGTCCATAGGAGAAATATAATTTCTCATTCATATCTCAATAAGGTTACAAAGCTACAATTACATAGACAAAATTATATAACAAAAGGGGACGTTCCACTCTAGGAAATAAATATTCCTCACGACTAAACTAATTTATGTACTCCTTTCCATAAATGAATAAAATACATATACTACAGCAAGATCAGCCAGCCCAACAATAGGAAGCATCTAGCCTACTGCCCACCCACTTAAGTACCTTGAGGTAGGAAAACAAGAGCACCAGTAAAGGACTAACTTCACAACCTTCTACGGTATGATGCCTTCTCCCTGAACACAAAATTTAACTGACTAGTGACTCAGAACATTAGCTCCCACTCACCTAAAAGACCTAAAGAAACATATGAAACTGATTTCCAACCCCTGGCTACTGACAACTTCACAAGGAAATCCTTTTTATTTGATAATCTCTTACACTAAGTTAGCTGGCAAACATTAGTGTTGTTCATAGAAAGCAGTGAGAAGTAAATGATTCAAACAATGCGCAGAAAGAAATATATCATATAGTGAAAGATCTCAAAATAAGCTTCATTTTGGAATGCCCGAACACACACAAAATAGAAAGAAGCAGCTCAAGCAAGCAAACCTGAAAATGACGCTTAGACATGTGCGTGTATGAATTTGTTCAAATGCATCTCATTCTTACCAGTGTGGAAATAGCAATCATTAGATCCATCAAATAATGACAGACCAACCATCTCATCTGCTGCATAGGAATGGACGATATCTAGGAAAACCAACAAACCAAGCCCTGTAGGGAAATCATAAATGACAGGAAACAGATCCATTAGAAAGGGAAAGGAAAAAGAAATGGAAATATCCAGCTTCTTAGTCTGGTCATAATTTACCATATAAAGAATTGAATATCATAAATCTATACAATTAAAAGATAAAAAAAAAAAAACACATAGGGTTAGCTGCATAATGTTTCCCCTATTGCAAATACTTTGAACAATAATAAGATAGAGAGTAAAAAACAACGAGTAGCTCAAAACATATTCCACAAATTTAAATAATGCTTCAGTAAAATTTTTAACAAAGTAACCTATCTGCTGAGATGTCTAAAATAATAATTACAAAACATTCCATGAGATCAAAAAATCCAAGCCAATCAGAATAGATGATAATTGCTCTGGTTCACAAAGACTAAAATCATAGTTTTTTGTTTTGTTTCTGCAAATATGGAGAAACTTGGAGATATTAGCAACGGTGTGAAGAGTTGCCTATTAAGTAGAATTGTAAAGTTGAAGGAACTGCCAAATGTTGAAACTGAGATTTAGTAATAAAAAAGGATGGAAATGTACTTCTCAGTGGGAAAAATTGTTTGCAAAGATTGACTCTATGCAAAGCCTGGTTGAAAACAAGGTGGCTTAAACCAAAGTTTAGGGAAGCAATCAAAATAAAATACACAGAATAGTGCAAATTTCATTTGTATGGTACAAAACTGAATATTAAGATTAAGTCTATGAGAGCAAACCATGTGCTATGTCAACCAAATGCTTGAAATCATGAGGAGTGCTGAATCGGTTGCTCATAGCAAAAAAAAAAAAATTCACCTGTATTACAGTTAACAAATGTAGCGTCTGAGTGGACTTGAAAAAGAAGACGAATAAGGGGAGTTAACAGAGAAGTCAACCTCTCTCATAAAGCTACAATAAAACAAAACTGAGGGCTCAAGAAGGATTTTGCAAAATACAGGATGGGCAACATTAGCAACAGAGGACGGTAAACAAATACCAACATTAGCAGAAGAGTTTGCAACACAACCACCAGCAACAAGGTTGCCAGCAGCAATGCAAGCATAAGCAGTAGCAGAAGCAGCAGCAGCAGCAACAACATCAAACCAGTATCAGCACCAACAACTGTAGCTTCACCATCACCAGCAAATAGCAACAGAGGCCAGCATCACACCTGCAGTTACTACAGTCACATCTTCATCTAACATAAGCAGCAACAGCATTGACATCAGAAATAGCAACACCTCCTATAATCTCTCTTTAACTCCCTGACTTCTAATAACTCCTCCACCAACTCCTTATTTTCTTCACCTCTTCCCGTTCCCCTAAATATGCTAAGAACTACTCCTTCCATTCCCCTTTCAGTGACTAGAATTTCTAACAGTGAAACATGCCCACCCCTTGACCAAAACACTCCCAGCACTCTTTCGCCTTCTCCTTGAAGCCATCAAGCTCCAGCCATTCATTTTTTAAATTGGAAAGGCCTCAAACCCCAGTTCTTCTCAGTGTTGACGATAGGAGAATGCTCCGAAACAACCTTTGGAAACTTGAGCTGGATACCTCTATCAAATTTCTCCTCCCATTTGATAAAACAGAAACCTGGCCAATCTACTCATGCTTGGTCTCTCCCGGTTGTTTGACCACAAAAATCTTCCTCCCACCAATGGATAGTCTATCAAATCCACTTATTGATGAACTCCCAAAAAGAAGTCATAGACTGGGAATACCTCTCTACATCCCTTCTTTCACTTGGAAAGCTTAAAACATTAAACCACCACCTATGCACCACACCCCATTCCACCTTTCCCTAACTTAACTCTAAGTCTTGCCAAAAAAGGAACCTTCACTTTAACTATTAATTTTAGGCTCATAAAAGTTTGTAATTGAAGCCTGAACATCTGCTTCAAACAACAAGCCTCTCACAGATATTGTCTACCCAACACCCAAGCCTCTTGCACCTCAAATTCTGCTTTGTCCCAAATCACCAACAACCTCCTTGACCATGCTTCTGATAGCTTGTGCACCCAACCACAATCTCCGATTCCCCAAATTTCCAATGATATAGAACAAGTAGTTGATGTGAGTACTAACACAAGAAAGGATAACCAAGTACTTAGGAATGACTAAGTAAGAAGCAGCTTATAGTGTCTCCAATAAAAGAAAAACTAAACGAAGTCATTGGAGATGGTCTCCAAGTGCACATGAAATAGTGGAAATAATGCACATATGAACATCGTTAGTACTACAGGTAAAAAGAAGTAGAAGTAGAAGAGCAATATAGACAAGGAACAACGGTGCGAAGGCATGATAGATTGTATATATGTAAACACTTTAGCCTAAAAAGGGGCATTGATATAGTAAATCTCACGAAGGCCAATCCAAAATAAATAAGGCCTTCAATGATGACAATGGTGATGGTGGTGATTGCTCAAGATAGAGTAAAATAGAGCAAGAATAAAAAATAGTCCTACAAAAGAACAAGATTAAACAGAAGAAGAATAAAGCAAAACGAGTTCTAAAGCATAATACTAAGGAATAAATACAGTCATCAATTGCACAAGAGTAGCATTGTCAAATGCAAAGGCAGACAGTAAACAGTGGACAATCGATAAAAATGCATGCAAATGGACAACATATTATACAATTTAAAAATTACACTTGAGAAGAAACATAATCAACTCACCTTATACCCAACAGACGAATAATCTTTGTGCTCAAGGACACCAATCAACTGAATTGCATTGTATCCTGTTTTTTTAACATGTGGAAGCACCTAGATGGAAAAAAAATGCCAAAAAGTACAAATTTGAAGGACGGTTTTGATGCAATAGAGGCAAACAACTTATGGGAGCTACCTTCATGGTAAATTCATCAAAGGAAGTAATTTTTTACTCTGATCCACTTATCCCAACATGGCTTTCATATATTCCAAGAGATGGTGGCACTTTAGGCCTCTTGTTTTTCCATATATAAGCACTTTCTGGAGGTGGTTCCCAATGCACTGCAAAGGCTTGCTTTTCCATCAACAACTGAAAACATGAATTGACATTACGAGAAAATATAAAGTTCAAAAACACATTATTTATGATGAGTATATTGTTTCGATGCATCCCTTAGTGTACCATTTTGTATAGAAAATTTAACAAGATTGACCATGTTATTAATTGATTGCAATCTGCTTAAGGGATGTACCTTCCTGTAATTTTGCAATTAATCCTCACAAATATATCTTCCCCAAGAAAGATACAATCACTTTTTCTAAGCTAAGAAAGAAAAGGGGAAGGGGACGGGGACAAGAATGATTTAATTACCCTGGATCAAGCGTTAACTTTTGAATCTCTCTGATAGCTGAACTGGCTGCATATAGTGCCATCTTTCCCACCTAAGAACTGATACTCGTTAATGGAAAGATAATAATGGACTATTTGCAAGACTGATATTGTAAAACCTCCAACATCTGAAGTTTTGCTTCATGGTTGTTCGAAAGACTGCAGATTTCTTGAGCCAAACAAATGGACTCCCCCAGGCTTTCAGGAGACAAGAAATCAACACCCAGTTGAACTGAAGACTAGTGATTCAAAAGAGAGAACATAAAAAAATAATTAGGGCTGATGCATGATAACCAGAGCAGAACTTTCTTAATTTATTATTATCACTACTACTATTATCATTAATACTGTTGTTATTTATTATTATTATTATTTAATGTTGTATGCACATATTGTTAATGATCGCCACCCGTCTTGAATTTACAATCTCCATGGTTGTGAAAATGAGCACCTTCCAACTATGCTAGGGAGGCCATGGGCTCATCTTGCCCTTCAGACTTCTGCCAACCTTACATCCCGGCTTACATCCCAATCTGTGCCACAGGCCATGGTCTAATGTGCTTATCAACATGGCTGACCATGTTATTCCTTAGCACATTAAGAGGCCACTCAGATGGGACACATTGTTAGGAATAACGGACTATCCGAACAAGAAGGGCAAAACGCAACAGTCAATATATGGTCCACCTAGTCATGAACCAGCATGTCATTGGGGCAGTGATCTAACATGCCCATACTTGAAAATTTGGCTTCAAACCTTGTATTGGTCTTGGTCAATTTCCTTTGCATATCACCCAGTATATCTATCTATGTGGGACCCATTTTATGTTAAATCCGGTCCATTAAAGTTATTTCTCTCTTTTCATTACCTAGATTCGACCTTTTATAATTTTGATTGGATGCATCTTGACTGTTGAATTACTCATTATAAGCCAAAATATTTATCGAATAGTTCATTTTTAATCTTAAAAAATCAATGGTTAACATTATTCAATGGGTCTCATTTTTGATAGTATGATGACTCCCATGATAATTTATCCATCTTTATAACTTTTATGATAATCAGGTTAGACCAACTATCTGACACAGCCCGTTAGAACACCCTGGCGAGTCTGGCAGACCTGCCAAAGCATTAAATTATTATAAGGTGCTAAAATGGAGTTCTAATACAATTTAGTCGTTGAACTGAAACCATTGCCAGCTTGGCCTGTACATCTGGAAATACAATTCCGTTGCAACAGAACCTCAAAACCATGGACCTGCCCTAAGTTTTACTCTTATACGTGCATATGGCACATAATAGCAAGATAAAAGAGCTGGCATAGTCATTCTGGAGATTATCAGTCAATATGATCTCACCTGGAGATTCCTCACTTGGAATGGACATCCAGCAGGGATGAAAACAGCCTCACCAACATGTTGTTCAATTGTCCATGGTTATATATCTGAGAAAGCATGTTCTTGTAAGTTTGATAACTAGCACAGAATATGTGAACCTTAGTGAAAATGTAAAAACAATGGGAAAGAGATGAGAATCTCGAAACTGCTTCCACTAAAAAAATATCCATATAAGAAGGGATCTTTTAAAAAAAAAGGATCTTTTGGTTCGCCACCACATGCAAAAGATATAAAGGCCACAAGATAGTGATTGAGGCACTTCCTTTACCTTTTTTAGCACATGTCACCAATAAGTGGTGAAAAATACAATGAGTGCCTTCATCCAAAATTGGAAGTGCATAACTCACAACCCAAAACCACATCAAAACATTTTCCACTTGCAAACACAGGAGAAAGAAGACTAATTGTATTCATCCTTCAGCTTCCTTTTATGATCTTTATTCCAAAAAAATGGCCTGATTGAAAATAGGATGCATGACCTGATGCCCAGAGAAGTATGTTAACGTTAAAATTGGTCATGCTTAATATTAATGACATGCTGTAAGTTAAATGAGAATAAAATATTGGGACTGTAAGCGGTTCAGATCAAGTAAAAAATCTGTCTATTATAATCAGATTCCTCAAGCTCAACCCTGACATGACAATCTCCAAATGTCAGTCCAGAATATGTTCCCAACCAGTCCAGTAAGTGTAATCATCAGATCAGCTTGACCCATTGGCAGCGCCATTAAGTACGAATAAGATGCAAACAATTAGCAGCAAAAAAAAAGAGCTTACAGAATTGCCTGGGGCACTGCAAACATTACTAAATTCAGTCCAATGAACTGTCAAATACTCCTTCAGCTTCGGAACATCCTGACGACAGAAAACGTCCCAAAGAGCTCCCACATGAGCCTTTGTTGGTACATCATTCTCAATTTCTTCATCTGAATGAGAGGATCCTTGTTGCTTCTCTTCATTTGAAGTGGTTTCAACATCGTTGCACATCTGTTCCTCCATGATGTCATCATCTTTGACATTCAACTCCAACTTAAATCCATTTTGTTTAATGGGTTCACTAGGTGCTAAATCAGGTGACTTGACACCCTCTTCCAAAATAATTTCCTGTTCAACCATATGAGCATCTCCTGGTGATTCCTTTGAATCAGATTCTATGAAATCTCTCTGTAGCTTTTCGATCTTCACTCGCTGCCAACCTTGGAACTTCACTTCAGATGTGTGCATTAGTAGGTAGACCTACAAAATTCAAAAATTATAAAACTGTAACGTACCATTTGGATACACAAAGAAAAGAACAAATATATATCTGAACACTACTGCAGTTTTTTTCCCTTTTTACGAGGGTGATCTTATATTACAATCTTCTAGAGCTGTTTTGGAGGTTTCAGAAGAAGAAAGCATATTATGAACATTACTGTTTCATTATTTATAAAGATTTAAATACAAGCACATTTTAAAACCAAATAAATATGACAATTTATATAAAAATCTAAGAAGTAAAACCAATTATCCATTTTCTTGATCCTATAAACTGCACATGCATGGAACATCTTTTGGCTATCCAAACCATTCAAAAGGGGCCTGACATGCAAATTGCCTGTGATTATCCATGGGCAGAGCCTATAATTAGAGTACTAGGATCATCCAATACAAAAAAAAAAATGAAGCCTAATGTGCACAACATCGAGCGTATCACAATTTTACATGCTTCATAGACTAAAGCAGGCAATAGTCATTATGAAAAGGTCCCAAAATTTTATATCAAATGCATTTGTTGACAAGAACACAATCTCATGCCCAGACCAAAAGATGCAATAAATCCTCTTTGCACATTCCTTGACTTCAGGGAAGTATAAAACAATTTCATAAGCACGAATCGCTCCAAATTATATATCATTTTCAAGGTCTTTTACGGTAACTTACCAAATCAAGAAACAATATAAAAAATTGAGAACAAAGTTACGACCAAATATGGATACCAAACAGAATTAATACTGTTGGACTAAATTTTGGCTGATCTTTGGCTACTGACCAAACATTTAGTTGCCTGTGCATTCTTGTTCATTTTTTTCTTGTAATGGCAATAAGAAGTTAGCTTAGTATGGTTTTTGGCAAACTATTTTCCAGCCAAAATGAAACTTTCATCTAAAATGTAGCTCAAAGCTTATCCATTGCTCTTCAATGACTTGGATAGTTTTTCATGATGTTTATACTCATTGAACTTCTGCTACTTCCTTCTCAGAAAAAGATCCACGGCTCCCTAGATATCAAATACTACAAAAATAAAGAGAAAAGGGACTTGATCATACTTCACAAGCAGAATTTTCTGGGGCTGATTCATACTCTTCGGTTTGGCACCATCTCATCATTCAATACTCCCATTTGGTTGCATAAGCACAATCACGTTGGCTTCAACTTTGAGATCAAAAACCTCCAACCTCTTATCTATATTGTCTTATACTTTAGTCGTCTTACATACTCTTCGGTTTGGCACCATCTCATCATTCAATACTCCCATTTGGTTGCATAAGCACAATCACGTTGGCTTCAACTTTGAGATCAAAAACCTCCAACCTCTTATCTATATTGTCGTATACTTTAGTCGTCTTATAGCTTCTTCTTTTTTGGGGGGTGGGTGGGGGGTGGAAGTCACTCTTAGTTTGAATTTAGTAAACACATAGAAGTGAAGATTGGGGATTCTCGTTCTCCAAAATTTCATAAAACCCATAGACAAAGTAGTCATGTCAGAGATTGTCATGATTATTATTTTTTCAGATTTGTCCCTAGATGGGAACACCACTCATTTCAAAGAATCCATGCAAGATTAAAGATAAAAAGAAGCGACAAATAACAAAAACAATAATGATCATCATAATGACAACACAGGCCATTTCCATAGACAAAAGGAATGAAGGATATTGAAAGGCTAACAAATGAACTGCGCTGAAAAGTCAACAGCATAGATAAGAGAAAACACAACTACAAAGAAAGAGGTCTCAAGTATTTCTGCAGAATCTTGTTTGATGATCAGCAAAGGTGAAGTGCATTGCTTGGCCGATCCATCTTAAGGAGTTCCAGGGCCTCCCCAGAACTGCTTGGAAGGAATGCACTGGGATAGGTTAATTATTTCCTTCATTGTTCATTTGCTTGGCCTCATTGTTTTGGTGGCCTTTGTGTTTTGGTCTTTAGTTGTTTTTGTGGCTGCCTACCAACTTTTCCAGTGTTGTGCACTTCTTGTGACATTTTATGAATTAGAGAGCGAAGTGCAAACTTTCTAATTTTAGCATCACAAATTAATTCAAGGTTAAGTATTAAAAATCCTGTTCTTGTAATTTTTTTAAGCTACTTGATTTATTTATAAGAGGTGTTCCTTTCCATGCTATAATGATTATTAAGATTCAAGCTGATTACTAAAACTAAAAGGTTTTGCCACATAACATTCTCAACTTCCCACAGAAGTTTCACAAACCAGGAAAGACATCATATCAGAGGTATAAAGTAGTGTTATTAGTGAAGTTTTTAATTAAATGGTTAATCTACAGCTGAAACACAAAGATGGTAACCTTACAGCCTTGAAAAAGGATATGAAATAGTTGTGTGTGTGTGTGTGTGTATTTTCATGTTCACAACAAATAACCTTACATATCAAGAGAAATCAATTTGTCAGGTTATTTGTTGTGAACATTACATATCAAGAGAAATCAATTCGTCACTTACAAACTATTTTACAACTAACGACATTTTACAGACACATTAAATTAAGAAGCAACTAGAACTTATTATTGCTCATTTTTAAATGTCAAATGAAAATAAGTGAACATCAAAGAACAATGAGCACCTACCACATCACCCATTTTGATTTGAAGATTGGTCACAGAATCACCTCTACCAAGTTCTTCAGATGTCCCATAGGCAATACAAAGTTTAGGTCCTGTGTCAGTCTGCAAAGAATCATGGGGCAACTTTGCAAAAAGGTTTAGGACACCCCACTTTGAATGAATATACTCAAGCGATGGCAATTTACTAATAAATTCAGGTCTCTGATATAATAAAAACTCTTCCGAGGCACTGGGAGGTGACCAGTCTTTCAATTTCAACATTTCTGGCCAACCATTTTCATGAATACGCCCTTCTGAATATCCTTTGATGAACTGGCCAAGTTCAATATCAACCTGTCACATATAAAGACGCTGTAAATACATCATCACAAGATCAGACTACATCAGCAAAATAGAAGTGTCAGTATGCATCATTATTCCTGAGATTAGTGGCATGGCATGTTAATTTTGTTTGACCCTTGCAACGATGAGCATTCAACTTTCTTCTTTCTTAATCCTAAATGTCATCCTCCAACATCAGAAGCACTTAATAACAATATACATCCGTGACAGAAAATCCATTATCTTTATTCATCTAAATGATGAGAAAATCAAACATCCTAATCATTATAAAAGTAAACCGTACAAAATATTTTTATGAAGCATACAAATGATTTTAAGCATATAGAGTTCACCCATCTATAAAGCAATCAAAAAATTACCACCATCACCCAGAAGTCCTTTCATGCTCATTTCCAAACTACCACATGCACCAGACATGTGCACCAGATACAATATGAATCAAAGAAGACCAATTGTGTAGAACTATAGATGATAAAAAATAGGCCAGACTCCTTGTTAGGCAAGCCCCAAATGCACATTAAATGTGAGCTGTTGTCCAAGTCTTCTCAACCAATCATGTGATCATTACAAGGACCACTAAATGAGTAGCGAGTTGTTGGCCTTATCTTTGAAGACATCTCAGACTTGGAAAACATGTAATATATTGGCACATCCAACTGTATGGAAGAATAGCAAATGTTTGGATGATTTGGATGATTGGATATAATAGCAACAAAAAAAGGATGATTCCAAAAAGATACTGCTTCCGTATAAAGAGTATTTGGTGTACCTCAGACCAATCCAAGCAATCTATGGCTTTCACAGTTCTCTTATCATCTTTTGTTATCTCATCTGTACTTTCACTCAATTTCATCCATATATTTATAGGATCCCGCATTGAAGTCAAAGCAGAATCAAATACATGTTTAACAACAGTGGGTTCACCCCTCCCCCAATGTTTTTGGAAATGGAAAATGCCTTCATGTTTGACATCTTGAGAAAGTGGGCAATAAAGGAAATTATCATTTCTGTCTTCTATGTTGGAGAATCTGAGGTGCTTAGAGTCACTTAATCCATTAGGCTGAGAATCCGGTGTGCTCCCAACAAATGAAAGGCATGTCTGGAAACAGTCTGCATCATAAACCTTACAAGCACCAACCAACTCCTCTGCATTTTTAACCAGCTTTGCAACCCAGTTCATCTTGAATATACGCCTTAGAGATAATGATGGGCAACCACAGCCACCAGACTCCTTTGGGGGGCAGGGGATACTGCCATCACTATTGGTTTTCCAATCCATAAATAGATGTGACAAATCTAACATACTCGTTTGTAGAATGTGCAAGGTGTTCATCACCAACTACTGCTTCAGTTGTTTGCTCATCACAGCACACAATTTCATCAATTGCATACATCACATCATACCATGAAATTTCATCTAGTTCTTTAATCTTACCCAGCGAAAGAGAATCTTGAATCTTGAAAATTTGGAAGCCAACTAGGCCCTAAGCCTTGTGATCTTTCACCTTATATGTAGATGGACTGTTGATTTATAATTTTATTATGAACAAACAATTATATGGCTCATAAGGTCTGGGAGATAGTTCATCAATGGTTTCAAGAATAGATGGAAATTTATACAAATTATTAAATAACATAAACATCATAATAAACATTACAAACTATTGATGTTGTGAATATAAAACATTACAAACTATAGATAACGCATGTGAATAATATTATTTAAATATAAAATACACAATCGGGTCTAGGAGAAAAATGGAGTTTAACTTAATCCCAAATTGAAAGGGGCCCAAAGACATAGACCAAGACTACAATGCCAATACCCAAGCAATTCCCCTATATCAGGGTGTTTTGAGTCCCTATTTCTAAATATAAAAGACATGTTACCATACTCTTACGGATATTGAAATAATAATAAATAAATTATGTTTCACAATCCAAACTGAATAACTTCATCCAAATAATATACTACTGCTGCGAATAAAATTTAAATACCTGTATTACTGAATCAACAAAATAGGGCATGAAAAAGAAACAAATAATTAAGGAAAATAGGGTCAAAGTTGAAGGGGCAAAAAAAGGGTAACACCATAAAAAGAAACAATGTGAAAAAGAAAGTGGACACCATACAGAAACAAAAAGAAGAAAAAGGAATTGAAATAAAAAGAAAATGAAAATGGAAAGAAAGGGTTTGAATAGAAAAAAGAAAAAGAAAAAGAAGAGGAGAATGAAAGAAGTGATAGATACCATTGGCCGCCGAAAGGAGAAAGAGTACATCGAGACATCGTATTGGTATTCATCACCAAGGTTGAAACCCAAACACCAAGAGAGGCGAGAGAGAATGGATGAGAGAGGGGTTGTTTGAGGGGGCCTAAAGAGAGAGAGGGCAAAAATGAGAGGGGGCCTAAAGCAAGAGGGTAAAAACGAGAGGGGGCTGGGGGCCTAAGGCGGTGGCCTTAGTCACCTTACCCTTCAGCCGGCCCTGGATATGCCTTTGATCTTTCGAATGGGAGAAAGAAAATAGCCGTTGAGAGTTGTTCAGAGGAAAAATAGCCGTTGTGCCTTATTACGGAAGAGGGTGAGAGTCCGTGGCATACCCACGTGGCATACCCACGTGGCAGTAGAATTGGGTTAGTCTACTTCGACTTACCCATTCCAACGGTTATAAAGTTTTAGACAGCATTTTTTCCACTTGTCAGAAAATAAATTTTAATGAAAATTAATTTTTGCTAGAAATTTAAAAATAATTTAGTAAACAATCACTAATTTGAAAATTTTACTTATTTGTCACAAACTTACGTAAAAAACCTAATTGATAAATGGATTTAGTTGGATTGGATGAACCCAATTAACAAATGGATAGAAATAGATAGGCATTGAGTTGGTTACAGGATTGCATCTGAAAAACACAAGTGAGTTGAATTGGGTTCTAAGTTTGTTATAAAGAATTAATTTAAAAAAAATCATCACAAAGTGATATAAGAATAATGAGAATGTTTTATACAGCATCCTCCTATTTACGGTTCATGTTGATGCTGCAGTGAAATCCCCCTTTAAAATTTTAAACAATAAAATCTACTTTAAAATTTTAAAATTATTTTTTAAGCACTGTTTATTTCAAAAATTTCTCAAATTGAATATCCGGATTAATTACGATAGGAGTGAAACTTGGGTTGAATTTTGGCCCGACCCGACTGACCCGACCCGAAAATAGTGTGAGGTGGGTTATAGAAATTGTAAACTCGGGTCGGGTTGAGTTAGGAAAAAAAAGACCTGACTGAAATTCGAGTCTGGTTGGGCTGAAGAATTTAAATTTCACTCGACCCGACCCGACCCAAAAAAGCCCGACGTGGAAAAACCTAACCCGAATTCATAACTTAAATAAAACCCTACGCCCCTTCCACTTTCGTTTCCCCTCTTTTGAAAATCGATATCTACCTCTTCTGCTTCCTCTTCCTCTTCCCCTCTTCCCCTCTTTCAAAAATCGGGCTAACTCAGGCTAAAACAGGCTAACTTGGGCTAACTCGGTTCGGGTCGGTTCAACTCTCGGGTTGAGAGTATTAACAATTCAAGTCGGGTTGGGTTGACATAAGCGGGTTTGCAATTCGGGTCGGGTCGGGTCGGGTTCAAAATTTTTTGACATGGATTAGGGTTGGGTTTGTCAAAACCCAGCCCGCCCGACCCGAGTTTCAGCCCTAAATTACGATAGCCTGATAAAAATACTTTAAGACTTCAAGGCCTTTTGAAACTCCCAAATGATTAAAACACAGTATTTTACAAATAAGGGTATCCCTCGACTGTGCCGAAAATACATTTGGGAGTGTCAAAAGACCTTAAAGTCTTAAAGTATTTTTATCATGTTATCGTAATTAGTTCAGATATTTAATTAGAGAAATTTTGGAAATACACAGTGCTTAAAAAATAATTTTAAAGTTTTAAAGGAGATTTTATTATATAAAATGTTATTTTTTAAGCACTGTGTATTTCCAAAATTTCTCAAATCAAATATCCGGATTAATTACGATAACCTGATAAAAATACTTTAACACTTTAAGGTCTTTTGACACTCCCAAATGTATTTTCGGCACAGCCGAGGGATACCCTTATTTGTAAAATACTGTGTTTTAAGCATTTGGAAGTGTCAAAAGACCTTTAATTCTTAAAGTATTTTTATCAAGCTATCGTAATTAATCCGAATATTCAATTTGAAAAATTTTAGAAATACACAGTACTTAAAAAATAACTTTAAAATTTTAAAAGAGATTTTCCTGTTTAAAATTTTAAAGGGAATTTCACTGTAGCATCAGCATCGGATGATCATTATGATCCTCGAACGATTCCACTATATAGTCGAATCGTTCAAATAAACCGAAAAATGAACTGAAGAATCGTTCGAATGATAAAATACAGGAGGGTAAAATGGTAATTTCACCTATGTTTATGGAAACGTACGAGGGTTCAATTTTCAAAATAGCAGTCCTTGGAATCGAATTTTGGCTTAATAATATGTTGGATAAACTTAAATATCTAAATAAAATTGAAATTTGTAAAGATTATGAATTTTTTGAAAAAATTGAAATTTTATTAGTAATTTGTACGTAAAAATAACTTTTGTCTTAATTATAAAAGGTTAGTTTTATTTAAGGTCAAATATTCAATTATTGTACTGTATCGGCCGATCAACGATATTATACACCAATATTCATTACACACTATCTTTCCTGAATTTTTAATTTTTTTCAAAAAATTTAAAAAATTAGAAAATGGAAAACCGAGTACGAATGTATTTTGGTTAAAAAAATGTTCCTTTCTAAAGAGTGTTAGATAGAGTCGAAATTTTATACGAATAAAGTATAATCTTAAATAATTGATTTTTTTTCAAAGATTTTAAAAAATGAAAAACCGCTATGAGAAAACACCAGACATTAAATTCATATTCTCTAATGTACCATAATGACATAGATCTTCTATTATAATTCATTGATTTTTCATCAATAAATCAAAGTTTCACGAGAATATTGAAATACTAGAAAAGAGTCCTTTATTTAATTCCATAAACATTAGTAAAACATTTCTTTAATTTTTTCACAAATAATCTTAAAATGAAAATTATCTTAGAAAATCCAAATTTCATGAATTTTTTTAAAATTATTTTCACAAAAACCACCAAAGAACTCAAAATAACTCAAAGTAAAGAAATTAAAAAAAAAAAAGAAGAAAGAGGTTTGAATGGAGTTATGGACAAATACCTTTCATAATTGAAGAATGTACTTCTAAGCCTCCTTAAAATTATACATATTTTCCTTAAACTCAAATATATCTATCAAGCCTGCTTTTTGAGTTGTCCCTCTCCATTTGACTCTATCAATAGATAAATTGCAAACTCATATTTTTTTAATCAATTTTAAACTCCCCTCTTTTGTATTTTACATGTCCAAAGTACCCTTCAATATTTAAAAAGATAAAAAAAGAATAATTTTAGTAAGATAATCTGCCCAAATAATTTATAAAAAAGTACACAAATCCATATAACTGCACTTAATGTCCAAAAATAGATAAATTTTACTCCTATTAGTCGTATCAAGTCATTTATTTCCATGAGATGGGTCATCAAAAAATATAATGCATATTAAAGTCAAAATCTTAATAACCAAAAAGACATAATTAATATGATTAAATGCATATGAATACCAATTATGGGTCTTCCACACATTTTCACCCAATTATGTTTGCCCATTCATTCTTGACAAGGTGTTTAAAAAGAGTATTTTCATTTTTAACGTGCTATTGTAGTATTAGTTTGAACTTATTTAACTATAAAATTGTCATATTAAAACTAGTAATTTTAGCTAATCAAATAAAAAGTGGATACAATAAAAGAAATTATTTCAAAATTTTAAAAATTAAAAATTTTATTGGTAAAATTTAAAATTATATGGTGGGGCAATGGACGGCATCACATGCCACGTGTTATAATAGTATAATCACTCACTAGCCACCCTTCATCCAAATTCAATTCACTTATTGTCAAATAATTGTGATAACAATGGCGATTAAATGTTAGCTACGATTGATAATTTATCATGTAAGTCATTTTAAATATATTACTCAATATTTTAAATATAAAAGATAAAAATAATTAACAATAATAATTTTGAATATATAACAGATCCTTTAATCTATAGTACCTATATCATAATTTATAGTAGTGGAGTATGATAATGTCAATCGCCATAACACATCTGGACTCATTTTATATTAAACTCAATTTGTTGGAATTATTATTTTTTAAAAAATTATAACTAACATTTTATAATTTTCATTTGATACATCTTCACTGTTAAATCAATCATAGGCGGTCGCTCAAAATATTTACTTAGTGATTATTTTAATTTTAAAAAATTAAGGGCAATGGGTCCTTTTTTAATATAATAGCCATATGATAATCTATCTATTTATATAATTTCTTTTATTGAGTAGGATCTACTATTAGCACAGCCCATCAACATAAATGCATCAATTGTGATGATACGTGTACTAATGAACAATGATCCAAGTAAATTCTATATTTCTTTCCTCTCCATTATATTAGGAGGAAAACATAGAAAGCTAAAAAATGACTTTTATAATTTGATCAACATGATTTTGTTTACATCATATAAGTACTTTGAAGATTTTTACAATGAACTCGTTACACAGAAAAATTCATTTTATGAACACCAAAAAATATCATACGAAAAGAGTGTTAGAGAAGTTTGATCCTATGGACTCTCCAGTTACAAGCTTAGAAATTGTGTCTTGCAGGAAGATATGGCATAAAATAGAGATGGTCTGGTTTCTGATTTTCCTTTTTCAGTTCATTCCTCTCCATGTTTTTTCCCATATCAAGCATGGGCTTTAGATAATTTCTTACTGTTATTGCAATTAGTAGCTTTGTGGTTGCAACAGTAAAGTGGTTTTTTTTTTTTTTTGTGATCAATGTGTCTAGAAGCCCCACCTATATTTAGAAAAAGGGACATTTTAACTCAACTAGTCTTTGAGACATGTGCAAACCTTCCATCTCACACCCACCGAGTAAACAACTATGGGAAATGGCCCAGAGAGGTGTTGAGCATGAATCGAACTCAAGACCTCCTTTCATGAGGGGAGCTTCTTGACCGTAAGGCCAACCCCATCTTGGGTTCAGTAAAGTGACTTTTAGACCTAAGTTCCTACATCTGATCAGAACTTCAGGCCAACATATATATGGTCAAGACCCTGGCTTACCTTTGCTGGGTTTTAGTTCAGCCCAGTCAAAACCTTACATAAGTTACAAAGGACAAAATCGGACGAGCAAATGTTGCCTAATCAGTATAAATTCTAAGCCATATAACAATCTGGATGGAAGCCTACCAAATCAACTGTTCAAAATATCACAGCATTGAATGTCATGAACTCATGATAGAATTACTGAAAATGCTTGAAACTTTTATCACCAAACATCATTGAATGTCATGAACTTATGGTAGAATTGCTGAAAATGCTTGAAACTTCTATCACCTGACCAGGGGTGAAAAAAACGGCCCGGCCGATAATTCGGCCTATATTATTCTCTCTCATGTTTTTGTTTTTTTTTTAAAACATCGATATTATTTTATTTTTTCTGAATTAAAAAATATAAAAAATCAAAACAGAAACTATTTTAAAAAAAATTGAAAATATAAATATCGGCCGATATTGGGCCGATATATTGACCTTGGCCCATCACCGTTTTTTTTTTTTTAAATACCGATATTAATCATATCGGCCGATATCGAACCTATATGATGCGGCGATATATCAGCCAATATGAAGCTTGTACGGCTGATACAAGACGTATCAGCCGATATGATAAGGGGCTTAAAATCCGAATCATATCAGCCGATACGTTTCTTCTCTAGGCAGCTCTGATATATGTCAATCTAGGACTAATTTTGGATTTTAAATATTTTAATGATTTGCATTACTGAGATGGACTGAATTCAAGTCCCAAATGAACTTGAAAAGGCCGAATCCCGAGTTTCGAGCAATTCCATTCTATTTAAAGACCTAAATTGGATTGTCATCAACAACCCACACGAAGAGTTCATGTATGGATTTTTTTTTTTTTGAATGGTTCCCATGTTTACAGGACAAAACTTCGAGAGTTCATGGTGCCACAAAGTCCAACTCATTGAAATGATGAAAAGAGAATGAGGCCAGTATCAAAAACCATCTTCATTCTCTTAGTTCAACACCACAAACTCCCAAGCTGTTTAGGCACCAGAGGATGGACACCCTGCATTTGAATTACACCACCCTTTCTAATTGATCTTGCCACTGACAACTGCATTTGGTTGCACTCACAAAGGACTACATGCCTGTCTGCACTTCAATGGCTAAGTAGCATGTGCACCTAATCAGCTTCTCAATTTCCAAACTGCAACTGCAGGTCCAAGAAATTAGTTTTCAAATTTGAGACCCGGGCCTCAAGATCAAGCACATGGCATGGGATGCAACGATTGCAACTGAGAGCACATGGTGTAGGCCTAATTCTTTATCCTCCATTAGAAACTTTACTTCCAAGGGCAAAGGCTGGACTTCTGGCAGACCAGGAATACCAAGCTGGCAATCTCTTGCATTTCCCCACATGTATAGCTTCCCTTTATCTACAGTTTCAAGAAAAAAAAAAAGTAAAGAAAATACATGACTGTCACTTAGCAGAATCATAAAACAGAAGGATACTTATCTGCTTCAATATCATCACACTGAATATTGGAACAAAAGCAATCACATGATGGTGGACTGATATAATCCTCATATGTAGCCACAAGTAGATAATTCTGTTTACCAATAACATGCATTTGTAGAAAGGCTAAAAATCAATCAACCATGTACAGATTACTTCTATTTCTTTCCTCTATTAATTTTTTTAAGAAGAAAAGTACATAACTATGGGTTAGCAATCATCACTTTGTTACAAGAGAGCCCTGATTCTGTGGTTGGAATGCCGTCACGGTAAGTCAACGATTGAAGGGGATTCAGCGAATGCAATCAAGTGGGCAAGGGGATCAAAACGACTTCCTAGGAAACTTGTAACAGTAGCTAGAGAGATTAGTGCTTTGTGTGCCGGGAGGGAGGTTTCTTTATCTCATGTTAAAAGATCGGCAAATAGAGTCACCGGCTTTCTAGCAAAATGGGGAACAAACAGACTGGATGGCGAGGCTCGCTCTTGGGATCTAAGGATTTAGTGGTTCTTTGTCTTTCGTTTTGTTTGAACTTACTTGTTTTTCTTATTCTTTGGTTTCTTCTTTCTTGTATAATGATTCATGTATTTGTCTGGGGTTTAATCCTTGTAGACCCTATTATAAATTCTCTCTATATTAATACAATTCTCATTTGTTGATGTTTAAAAAAAAAGTGACCTGCTTTATATCACAATTTACACTCCTCCCATACGTGCATGCCTTTTAAAGACAAGTACCATTTTAGGAAATGCAAGTTGATGGCAGGAATTCTTTATCCGTTAGCGGTGATGAGCTGGTATGCACCATTGAAAAGACCCTTTTCTACGAAATATGGCCCTTCCCATTTTGGCTCAAACCTTCCTTTGAATCAGCCGTGAGATCACGATAGGTCAAGACGAGATCTCTCTTTTAAAAGAACGCTTGTGCACCTTTTTGACAAATGCATGAGACATCCTTGCTTGGTATACCTCGAGCATTTGTTGAACTTGCAGCCTTTTTTCATCCAGGCCAACAAGTTCAGCGACCTGAAGTTTCGTGTTTTGCTCCATTATCATAGAGCACTTCATGGCCATCTGCAGGAAGGGAATTTGTACTTCAAGAGGAAGAACCACTTCCCCACCAAACACTAGTGAGTAAGGTGTTGACTGCATTTCCGTGAGATGCATTGTCACGACCCGACCCAACTCAACAAGATATTGTCCTCATTGGGCCACACACCCTCAAGATTTTGCTTTGGGCCCAAAAGGCCTCTTATTGAGGTGATTGAAAGTCCAAAACAGCCTGGAACCTCATTAGGTAGACCCATCCTAAGGTCGACTATGCATGCATCATTTGGAACAATTTAAACTTTTCCCACATGCCCAGCAACAACTGAGTGGGTGTGGATGTTACATGCATGGTCCTGTAGGACCATAGAGCTTCCGCAACCTTTCATGTCAGTCACGTTTATTCTTGGAGACAACCTTCTTCAATATCAGGCATAGTGTTTTGTTGAACGCTTCAGCAAGTCCATTGGGTCACGGGTTGTATACCGTAGAGAAGTTCTGTGTGATTTTAAACTTCTCGCAGAATTTGTCCATCTAGGGTTTAGGTCTTGAATGGAGAACAACATGCAGGATCAATGTTGGTTAACAATTTTATATGTTTTGGAAGAAGAACTCTATATCCACCAAAAATGCATTCCATTTGTCATGTTTAGGAAGTTCTGAATGAAACAAAAATAAGATTCCTATCTATGTAGTTCCTATATCAGAGTCAATGAGAAGAAATGAAATATGCCATTCCAATAAATGGTTCAGAAGAAAAACTTTGGGATAAATTGAATTAATAATATGCGGACTCAAGCCAAAAACGACATAGTTGCAAAAGAGACAGAGTGGCAATTTGTAACCTGACCCAAACACCTAGACCCCAAAAAGAGTTCAGGCCATCTGTTTCATAAATAAAGACCTGACTTCACCCAAACTCATTTCACGTAGTGTCAGGTTGAATGGTCTCAGACCTGACACAACCCAAGCCAAACTAAATAGCATCCATAGGGCACTCCATTCAGTTGGCCAAAGGTTTCCAGCTTCAGTACCCCATCCACAAACCAAACCCCAAGCCCATTACTCATGCCCAGTGTCAGTGACCCTGTATAAAAGAAAAGATTGGAAGAATTTAATTCAAGAACTCCCACTCGAGAAAGTTTTCCTAACCTTGAGAAAAAGGTTCATCTCCATGGGGGTGAAAATGATAGCATCCTAGTCTAATAAAGTATTTAGGGTTATTTTGTCAATTGTTTTTTTTTTTTTTTGAATGACGTTATTTTGTAGGGGTGAAACTCGGGTCGGGTTTTGGCTTGAACCCACATGACCCGACCCGAAAATCATGTGGGGGTTATGAAAATCGGGTCGGGAAGTCAGAAACCCGCATTGAATTAGGGTCAGGTTTGGGTTGAGAGATTTTTAAGTTAACTTGACCCGACCCGGCAAAAAGTAGGCTAAAGTAGGTTCAAAATGAGGGTTGGGTCGGGTCAAGACATTCAGGTCAAAAATTCTGGTCGGGTTCCATACATTAGTAACTCGAGCCCGGTTAGATTTTAAAAAACCTGACCCGGCCCGACCCGACCCGATTTCAGCCCCGTTATTTTGTAAATAGTTATAAGTAGTAAGTTGTTAAAAGTGTATTCACTTTCCAATTATTGTCATTTTCCATTTAAGTGTAACTTAAGCCTATTTATAGGCTAACCTGACTAATGAAAAGACATCAAAGTAATCTCCCGAAATTACAGCTGCAGCTTGGAGGTCGGTTTCTCCTCAAATTAAAACAAAGTTTAGAGGCCTAATTTCTCCACGAAAATCCATATCCCTCATTTTCTAAATTTTTCTATTTTCTCACATTTCCTATACTTTCCCAATTGCGATCCTACACACACATATTATCATTGCTCAAAAGAATAAAAGGAAGATCCAAAACATTAATCATGCCTCCAAACATTGGTTTGGATAGAGACATCTTGGTACTAGTTAACCCATATTGGATGACATCATTTGTTTGCCAATTTATCAGCTCTATTTCACTCTTCAAAGAAATGATTATTTTAATCTTTTAGGGAAAATTCAAGAAATAGGATTGCAGATGGTGTTATTCAAGGCAGTGAAGGACAATCTGATAAGTAATATCAACAACTCAGCAAGGATGACATATTTATCTGCATAATCACATGTTGTCACTTGGAAGAAGAACCAGAATACAGTTGGTCCTTGGAACATAATAAGAACTTAAAATAGGTGTAGCTCAACTGGTAATCTCCCACCTCAGGAAGCGGGAGGTGCCAGGTTCGAGGCCCCATGGCCTCACCTGGTGTGCCCGAAGGGCAATGGGTATCACCCATGGGGGTTTTATGCTGGGTTTCCCATGGTTTCCCACACGTAAATTCAAAAAAAATAAAAATGGCAAGGTACAGAAAGGACATGTTCATGTCGTGGACAAACATAGTGATGCTTTTACATATAATAGTATGGGAATATCTGATATAATAACTCTTACCTGTGATAGTTGCAGAAGAAGAACCTTCACATGCAACAAAGACAATGTGCTCCTCAGCTAAAGCATCAACCATTAGTGGAACCTTCTGATTTTGTATGGAAGAGTGACCCAACTGACCATGTCCCCCGTGGCCCCAAGAAAGCACTTTACCTTGATCTGAAAATATAATTTCAAGCATTATGTTGAATAGCCTATATTGTAGAACAAGAGAAAAACATGTTGCAATTTCCTAAACTCTTTTTTTTGTAGAGGGATAGAGAGAGAGAGTCAGAAACTACACCATGTTTTTTCTCTTGTCCTATGATATAGAGAACTTGTTGCAGTTTCCTAATCTGCTTTTTCTTTCAAAAGATTAACCTGTGTTAATATTTGAAGGTGTGCACTCAGCTAATTCGAACATGCATACATGAAGCATGTAATTTCAAAAACTTCATACATATATTGCTTGCAAAATGACATCCTACGACTAGAACCACTCACTACACACCCCCACTCCCCATTTGTATCACCAACCAGCCCACCACATACAAGCATGCACACATGCAAACATACAAAATACACATGGACTTGCCCATGCAATGCACACATTAACACACCAGATGCAAGCTTGCCCAAAGAAATGGAGACATACCACATGCAAGCACACACACTCAGATGGACCCATGCACAAAGACAAGTATATGATCAAATACAACCCATGGTAACCTGCCTAGAGCACTTAATCCAAAACAAGTATGTTGGATCACTCAATTTGAAATACCCAATGTTGATTACCCAAGGCACGATTTCAGTTTGATTTGATGATTATATCCCTTAAATTAGAAGTATGTAATTTGAATGTTTGAATTTCATTCTTCTAGCCATTTTTTGGGGCCCTCTCATGAGATGACAATGATCATCAAAGTGGATTTTTGGTCTCACACAGTCTATCGAAGATTTTATAGTCAAACTGATAGAGTGGCCCTCAAATGGCAGGTTGTGCTGCTATTGTTGTACAACTAATTGGACTTGATTGGTGGGAGGGGAGGGAGAGGAGAGACAGAGTAAAACGGCAAAAAGGAAATCAGCTAATTCCCACAATATACAGTGGGATATGAAGCATTTGTCTATTTTCCTTGGCAATGAAATGAGACATTCATTTTCTTTTCTGGGGGGTGAAAATATAGGTATATATAATAAAATAAAGAAAGTACAAGAGTTTGCAGTGCAAAAAGGAAGAAGGATTAATAGGGCTGGGTCCAGATCGATCATAGGTGTGCCAAAAAACAATTCGGGCTACCCAAAGGTAGAAATTGTTAGACCAAACCTGGCTACAAACAGGTTGGACCCAGGCTTCGCTTGGAGCAGACAACCCACTAGAAACCCTAAGGGTGGGTTTATCGTGTAATAGCACATTCATGTAATCAAATCTTCACCCATGAAACATGTCACCAAGGACCACCCCTGATCATGGTGAGTGGGAGATTGAAAAGTCCATGCATGGATTAGGAGTAGGAAAAAAAAAAAAGCTTGAGGTGATCATTTAGGGAACTTCTTTTTTTGAAGCCCAAGGTGTTTAGGCCTCTTAGAGCACCTGACTAATCCTTGGGGCATGTGCAAACCTCCTATCCACACACACCGGGTAATACTATAGGGAGTGGCCCTTTAGTGTTGAGAGTGACTTGAACCCAAGACCTCCCGTGTCTCAAGCAGGTTCTTGACCACCAAGCCAACCCTCACGGGTTCATTTAGGGAATTTATTTAAGACCCCAATAACAATGGCTAAAAGGTACACAAGACAAGGGCTGTGATACAACAGTATTTGAGACTTCAAATGAGATCGAGTTGGGTAGAAATTTAACTCAAGGAGGTGGATGAAGGTGATGAGGGTGCACCTCATGGGCTTCTTCTCTCGTGGAATTTATGAATATTTCTATGACCGACATCCTACAGGCCTGGAAAGAATACATTGATCTTGCATAAGTCTCTGTATTAGTGTTGCTTTCTTCCTGTTTTTTGTTTCTCTTTGAGGGTGTATTGAGGTGCAGGGCCGTTTTTATTTTTCTTGCTTTGCTTGTGCTTTATTGTATTTGCACCTCTGGTGCTTCTTCTTTTAATATAGTAACTGTTTAAAAAAAAAATGGCACCGCAAATGTATTCCTCAGAACAACAGTAACAGCTACAAACTATTTTGTTAAACACCCCCCCCCCCCCCCCCCCCGGCCCAAAAAAAAATAGCACTATTTTGTGAACAATTTACCAGTCAGTGCAAGAGAGTGATATCCACCACTTGCAATCTGGATAATACAAACATCATGAAGATCAGGAATTGGTTGAAGCCTCCAATCACTAAGCTTATTACCCCTGCCTAGTTCATAGTTGGAATTTGCTGCAACAACAAGAGATTTTATAAGAACAAACTTTAACATGAAACAGTAGATGAAGAAACTCTGTTTTTTATCAACAGGAAGATAAGACAATCAGTTCAACCCAAATGAGCATACATCACAACCATAAAAACATACGATCATATACGAAGAATACCAGGGCACATCAAGCATGTTACTCATTGTTCGAATTAAAATTAAAAGTCCTACAATAGAACAAAAATCAACAGTATAGATTGGGTAAAGCTTTTCTTTTGCCTCAGTTAGAAAGTCAGTTTTGTTGTGAAAGAAAGCGGAACAAATCAAAGATGGCATGACCTCTGAAAAAAACATGAATAAAAGAAGCACCATACAAGGATTCCACTGCATCCAGATTTTATATATTTATTTATTTATTTTTGGGTGAGTGACAAAGGTGGATAATTGTATTGTTAAGAGGAAAAGAATGTACAAACTCTAGAATACAGCTGCAAGAGAAATTGGGTGAATTCTCAAGTCACCACTAGACTATATACAATGCAAATAGTAACATAATCCAGACAGTGAAAGATATCACAAACCCACTGCACTCCGAATGCCATCGGTGATGGTGGCAAGCCATCCCTATCTATGTCCACTTATGAATATTTGCTGGATCCCCTTCCAACACAATCCTGCCCTTACCATAATCCCTCAGTAGCTTGAAACCCGTACAAGGAACACATTTCCACTTTCCCAGAAAAGAGGTGCAAGAGAATTAAAGGATGTTTCTACTTCTGTCAATTATGACAGAAGCTGGGGAGGAAGAAATAAGCTCATTGTGCTGTCTGATTTTTGCTTGGATTTGGACATTGTTTTCCTATGAAGGTGGTGTTAAGCTGGAAATTGAGGGGCCTTGGTGGCCTGGAAGAAAGAAGATTCTTGGAAGATATGATTCAGCAAAAAAAAAATGATTCGGTGTTATTACAGGAAATAAGTCAACTAAGGTAGGCGCATTGCAATATATGGGTGGTGCTAAAAGTTGGGAAGGAGTGGCAATTGAGGCCCTGGGCCTTTCAGGAGGTATCTGGACAGTCTGGAATCCCAGAAGTGTTGAATTTAGAAAGCAACCCAATGGAGCCTACTTTCTAGCTACTGAATTTAGGGGTTTAGCATCCAACAAATGCTTGCATGCATCAATGCGTAAGGTTTGACAGACTAAAGATTGTGGGAGGATAAGAGAGCTGAATTGAAGTCAATCCCATAGATTATTAAAGGGGAATTCAATACTCCTAGATATCTTTCAAAAAAAAAAAAACTATAATCTTAGATTTGCATCTGAGAGATCCAGTGGTGTACATTCTACAAGTGATATGAGAAGAATGTTAGATTCCAATTTTTAATACAACTCGGTTGAACCTTTACACAAGGATGAAGATTTACCTGGTCAAATCAGTAAACTACTCCAATTAAATCTAAGTTGGACCATTATCCATTGTCAAACGGGTGAGACTTACAATATACTGGGTCTTTAATTTCAGGACTCCTGAGAGTCTTTTTGGATTACATGGAAATGGAGAAGGGCCGCTTCTGTTGAGAATTGAGACTCTAGTTGATGTGTATTGAGCTGATTGCCAGTACACCTTTGGGCTGCGTTTATATTTGAGAAGTCATGGTATGTTAAAGAAAATCTGAAGGGCTGGAGAACGGTGACATTTGGGTGAGACAGTGAGAGAAAGCCAGTGCTTTGGAATAAGATCCAAGAGATTGACTTAAGGGAAGATGATCATTTCATGGAACCACATAAGGTGCTATAAAAGTAGGAATTTCAACGAGAGTTCGAAGGAACTCTTGGGAGAGAAGAGATGGCTTCAAGATAGCAGTCAAGGGCTATGTGGTTAAACGAAGGTGAAAACAACACGGTCTTCTTTCATCAGATGGCCAACATGAGAAAGAAAAAGAATTATATTGCCAAGCTAAAAGTGGTGGATGATATCTTTGAGGATAAGAACAGAATCGCAGCAGAGGTGATGGAGCTTTTTTTGAACCTCTATTCCCAAGAGACTATCTTGACCTCGCTTAGATGGTACTTATTTACTTGGAATTCCCACAAATAATGCGGCATGGTTAGAAAGGGAATGTGAGGAAGCAGTCCATAGGGCTATTTCATAAGCAGAAGCAAATAAAGCACCTAGACTTGATGGCTTTAGTATGGCATTTTATCACAATTGTTGAGGCATCATAAAGGATGATCTGATGTTGGTCTTCAAGGATTTCCACGAAAGGATCAAGTTTCACAGATGTATCAATGCTACATTTATTACCCTCATTCCTAAGGTGGGTTGCGCTATGGGATTTTTTAAGATTATGCCTATTAGTTTGGTGGTAGCATAGAGGGGGAAAAAAGAAACATGCTAAATCCAAATGCAAATGCAAATGCCAATCCTAGATTGATGGTATAATGGCTTTGATGATGATGATAAGCTTGCTTGATGGCCTTTACAAAATTATTACTAAGGTGTCTACAAAAAGATTGAAGGAGATCACGCCTTTGATAATGTCCAAGTTCTAGGGACCTTTTATCAAAACTAATAAGGCTCTCGGTGTCCTCTCATTGTCATATGAATGCTTACATTCCAGGAGAAGGGCAGAAGATGCAGGGATTCTTTGCAAAGGGGACTTGAGAAAGCTTATGATCATGTTGACTGATCATATTTGTAGTATATGTTGCAGCAGTTTGGTTTTGGAAAGAAATGGATATCTTGGATGGAAGAATGTATTTCTCCCCCCTTTATCTCAATTCTAATGAATGGCATTCCACAAGGCTTTTTCAAAAGTGAAAGAGGTCTTAGGTAGGTGGATCCTCTCTCCCCATTCCTTTCTTTTAGTCATGGAATGTCTCTGTGGCTTATTTCAGAAGGTGGAGATAGAAAGCATTATTGAAAGGTTTGAAATTGCTGATTCCTACCTGTCTATTTACTAGACAAAATTAAGTATACATGAATAAAGTTAATGCATAATTCAATTAAATTAAAGACATAAAAGCATAAATAAAATTAAAGACATTAAATAACAGCATAAATTAAATTAAAATCATAATAAAAATAATTTAAATACATACATGAATTTAAAAAATAAAAAAATTATAGCACATACTACGTTGGAAATCCACCAAAAAATTGGTTTAATCTGCCTACTTCACAATCGATAAAATAAACCTGAGTTTTATTTTCGGGAACTGAGTCAATCCCAAAATCGGTGTCAACATGCTCTTTGAAGTGGGTTGAAGGGCCTCCTTTAAAAATCAGCCAACTCATGATGCCCTGAGAGTTGCGACTCGGTTGTATCACTCAGCAGATTCAAAATAAGGGAAAACTGAGGGGTTAAAATCAGAGAAAATCTTGAGAAATTGAGGTAAAAGAAGAAAAACGAGAGAAAAAAGGGGAAAAATGTGTTACCTACGTGGTTTTTCGGTGGTGGCCAATGGTCGGCAAAGGGTGGAGAAGCCACGGCAAGAAAGGGAAGGGAAACCGTGAGGAACGGGGAAAAATAGAAAGAAGGGAGAGAAATTGAGATGGATTAAAATCAAATGGAGGGAGTGGAGATTTTTATATAGGAGGAAAGGGAGAGAGTCGGCGATGGATGGATAAAGGTTAGGGGTGGGATATAGCAGCAATGGAGGGTAGAGTAGACGACTAGTAAGTAAGTTGGGCGGGTTAGTGGGAAGGATGGGCGGCAAGGGAGGAGATCAGCTGTGGGTAGGGTTAGGATTTTGAAGGAGAGTAAGCGTCGAATAAAAGAATCTAATTAAAGACATACCTAAAAGCAATAATTCAAATGCATACCTAAATTAAATTAAAGACATTAAGTAAAAAGCATAAATTAAATTAAATACATTAAGTAAAAGCATAATTTAAATTAAAAGTGTAATAAATAAATCAAATACATACATGAACTAAAATTAAAATTTAAAACACATAATAGGTTGGAAATCTACCAAAAATTTGGAATATACTTCGTGGGAAGGTGGAAATCTTGCAATGCTGCACTTTTTTCTACAGAAGAGAGCTAATTTCTCATTAACATTCAGTTCAGGTCAAAGTTTGCCTGAAGTGAGAAGCATATTTATTATTATCAGAGTATGGGTTATTATATTGAAATTTTAAAACTACGAGCTTTTAACTCCTTTTATTTAAAATTATGGTTGTCATATTCAACTTCAAGAATCATTGGCTTTTTAACTTTCAGGATGTCCGAAACGAAATCAATAACCGCAAAACAACAGACTTACAGGACACACGTATTTAATACAATGTTGGTGAAGAATGTTCTTGAGCATTCCTTCAGATCAACATCTCTGACATTGCCATTGCCAATGATGCCATGTCATGTATCATTCGCAACAATACCTTTATTACATCGCATGCAATTTGTAGAAACTAAATGGACAAAACACACAATCAACAATTGTATTTAGTTAATTACAATTTAAATGTGGTAGGACTTGGGTAGTTTGGAGGGTCAACTTAATGGTACAAATCTAAGATGACTATGTCAAAATTGCAATTGGCCCAAAATTAAGGTGCCATAGAATAAATTACAGTGAAGGTGGAAATTATTCTGGAAAATATCATTGATCACATGCTAATGGGAGACCCAAACACAAAAAGAAAAACCATTGGTGGTATAAGCTGTTCCCAATAGATGCCAGAATTAGTCTTCAAATCCCAAACTTCAGGCAGTATATTGAACAGATTTATTTCATGGAACATCCACAGCAACTTCTTTCCAAGCACAAGTGTGGTGAGGGGATCACTTTAGTACTATTGAAAGGTTGTGAAGATTGCATCTCTAGTGCTACACCCAGTGTTGACCTTATTATACAATGTTCCATGATCATTGCAGATGGGAAATTTTAGTTGACAGTATAATAGTTGTTCTCCATGTTGTATTGAATCAGTATCGTATTTGTGGGAGTTCATATCCTCTCATGTATGGACATTCTATTTGTCACATTGCACTATCTTATCTATCTATAGACCCATGGGTGAAAATGCACAAATGAGAACAGTTATATCATAGCCATTTGTTGGCCCATTTTCATAGAACCACCTACTTCCAAGGTGAAAAGGATCAAGTAGTGATTATAGTGGTATGTTGTCATGTTGATATTATAGTCATTTATGAAGTCTACAAGATGGATCCTATCGAATGTAGAGATTGACAATTGTGTTGTCTAGGTCCAAGCTCAAAATGATAATATCATTAAAGTTGTGATGATTGCTACTAAGCTTTTGTCATGTGATAGGTGGTGGTTCCAGATGTGGGATTTTACTTGAATCCAACCCAAAATCAACCCATTTACATCCCTAGTTGAAAGCACAACAGGTTAAAATTGAGCTCAAATAGTTATCTATGTCCTTTAACACCTTATTTTATCTCTCTTTTTAACTTGATGGATGTAAAGTCTGATCGAGATTGTCCTTGTCCAGGGATGATTGCATTCTTTATCTCTTTGGGGAACAATATGATTGTGTTTATCTTCTTTTGTTTTGGGTTTAAGTTTCTTAGACACACTTGTGTTGTATGAATATGTAATGCTTTTCTATTAATATATTCTTCTTATTGTAACTGCTCAAAAAGATATGTCCTGAGCATCGTGAGAAGCATTTCTAGATTTGGTTGATTTTTACCTTTTAAGTCTCATGTGAACAAACTGGGACAACTAAAAAAGGATCTAAGCAAAAAGAATGGGAAAAAGAAACAAGGGAATTTTTTGGGCAGAGAGATAAACTTAGGATTTTAATTTCCATAAAATAAATGAAATGGAGGTTAAGAATGGCCTTTTGTATGAGTGAAAAGAATTATCTCACTTGAAGATAGTCAAATCTTATTGAAGATGGATGCGTGACATCTCAGATTTTGTTTTATTTATTTATTCATGTTTTTTTTTTTTTTTTTGGTTAGGATCTTGGCACATGACACATCATTTTTACAGTATACATCGACTAATAAATCACCCCCTACAGTAACATACTTAGCCTCAAGTCTTCCCTTAACACCTTTTGTTCTGACTCTTTCAAGCAAGCACTACCAAGAATGGCATCTTACACTTTCAAGCAAGCACTACCAAGAATGGCATCTTACACTTTCCAAGTGTTCCAAAAGAATTACACCAATACCAGAAGGGCCAGCATTGCCTATAAAACCAAAATCAATTGACTTTCAGGAGTCCAGAGTTCACCCAATACCTACCAATTGACTCACACATTGATCATCAGTCAACTACTAGATATTTCATCTCCATCACATGAGATATTCTAACATAGACAAAACCATTGTGTGTATGCATCATAGATGAGAGCGAATAAAATTGGAAACCATCAATTTGATATTCCACGACCCACTTGTTCAAAATTTATCTAATGAGCAAGACCAAATCCAAATTTCTTATGCAATTTCATCAGGTCACTTTCCAAAAACAAATATTTGTGTAAATATATTAGGGTAACACTTAAGTCAACCTAGGTTGACATAAAGAATGATAAACCTCTAGTGTAAAATCCACATGGAAGCATTCCAACCATGGGAGAGAGTGGAATTGAGTCGTATTGATGTGGATGATGCTTAGGAAAAATATTATTCCATTTGAAGACCCAAAATTGTTAAGCCATGAATTAAATGGCCCAAAGCTTATCGGTATTGGAGCAACATGTTTATATATACACTCAAGAGTGCATACCGTTTCAATGAGTGTCAAATTTGGATATATACCAACTCATGGGAGACATGTGCAATTAACAGTTTGGATTGATCATGGTTGTTGGACCCTTTTTTGTAGTATAAAAATGAGGTGTACTGTCTACTCCATTTTGACAGGAGTTTACCCTGTATATATATACGTGCAAGGTGTGGGGTAGGGTCCTTTGAAAGGTATTTTCCAAATGATGCTTCTCTAAAAAATCAAGTTCATAGGATTTCAAAAGCCATGATTTTTAAGGATTCCAATATCAATGTGGAAAAGGGAGTAATTTTGAATGAATTTCAATCCAGCCAGGAGATCAACTCAGAATGGGTTCAAGTTGGGTAGGGGTAAAGTAGGGTGTGAGGGGTATGAGTGTATGTGAGGCCCAGTTGGGCCCTTCTGGCCCTTGTCACCCATGCGAACCCGTTTTAAATCAATAATAACAAAAAATTCCAACACCATAGAACAACGCATAGCATATTCAAAGAAATATGGAATTTTCAATTAATAACAGTTCATAAAGTACCACTTCAAACTTGAAAGAAGAAAATGTAGAACATCAATGTCCCCATAGTTGAACATTCTGGTACCCCAATATTTGTGATTGCCTCGTTTACCTATCAATGACAGTTTTCATAAAAATCAAGCTAAATTGAAAAGTCCAATGGACTATATAACATTGCCTACCCAACTAAGTTTGATAATGTCAATGAAACAGAATAAAAAAACAAAAAAAAACAAAATATCTATCTATAAATATTGGTCAATGATATGAATAGTGCATGCTTCCTACGGTCAATGATATGTAGGTTTCTGTTAAATGCATGCACAAGCCATCTATAAAGTGGGATTCATCTCTTTAACAATAGGATGTGTCTGTTTGCAACATTCGCATATATTGTCATCTGAGGCTCATGTGAAGACCATGGATGCAGGTTTAGCAAAACTTGCACTTGATTATTTATTGAATCCAAAGTAAGGAACTAGTGGCAAATGTCTTTGCCGAGTCACCTAGATCCATACTAATCATATGGAGGGTGACAAAGTAGTTAGGTAAAATAGGATACAACATACTATTCCCCCCACCTTCTCTCCCCTCTATCATGATTCAAGGTTGTCCAAGCCACAATCCAATGTTTAATGGTTCTATGAAGGATAGATAAAATCAGTTTCCAGCATGAAAACCCAATAGGTTTAACATTCTGATAGATATTTCAAACCAATGGTGAATGAAATTTATATGCAGGTGATATTAGGCCAATCATTGATCATAGATCATGAAGATCCAAACACTTCCAACCTAAAGGGATTGGAGTGATGGCCAGGAGCGGGAGTCGTGAGTTTCATTCCAACTCTACCCCAAAGGGCCACTCCCCGTAGATTTACCCGATGTGTGTGGGTAGGGAGGCTTGCACAAGCCCCGAGGATCAGCCGGGTGCTCTAAGAGGCATGGACACCTTGTTCATCAAAAAAAAAAAAAAAATCAAACACTTCCAATGGTAAAACATGAACCCTCCACCCCAGGCGCCTACCAAGAAAATATACATGTATGAAGAGAAAAAAAGGTTGAGCTCATTGAATCATTCCTATATTTGTGTTGTAAGTGATGATGATGATGACGACATGTGAAGGCTCTGAATGGAAATCCCATCACACTCAAACTTTTAAGTTCCATCATTGAGCTGTGTTGTGCATGAGTTTCATTTTTCAATACTCAACCCATTTGAACATATCGGTACACCAGCATGAAAACTCTTCACTCACCTTTAGTACCTATCACATATTAAGTTCCCATCAAAATTTTCTCATTCTAGATTGACCTATAGGCTAAGTCTTCTTCTCTTATGTCATCTCATAGCATGATAAACTGAATGTACACCTTTTTTTTTTTTGGGAAGATTACTGATTTTATTGATAGGTGGGTAAAATCCACAAAGAATATAACCAGAATACAACAGGAAAAAGAAAAAGAAAAACAAAACAAACAGACCAAAGAGGCCTAGACCTACATTCTGATTACGTAAATCTCAAGACTCTATCCTCCTACAGGACACCTTCTATGTAACTGGTCTGCCCTTTTGTACACCTTTTTCTAGTGATGAAAATTGAACACCAACAGTATTGAGTACAATGATGCAAAAAGCTAGAGAAATTTTTAGAGACTATCATATGGTATTGCCTTTTTCTCCAAATGATATCCTTTCTCAAAATCACAACCTTTGAGGTCACACATAAAGCACTTACCAATTTTCATAGCCACACTTTTTTGTTATCTCAAGAAGTATGTTAAAAGCTAAGTTGCATGGCTACAGCGTGAGTGTTAGAGTCTAACATGGGTGAGAGGTCTCAAACTCAACAAACTAAAAAAAAAGAGCCATGGGGGCATGGCAGTTGGCACCATATTTAAATAAATTCAAATCAATTTATTTAAAATGAATATAAGGTGTCAAAATAAAACTAATAGAAGATAATGTCCTAGTTTAACTCTAAATAATTAAGTGACAAACATATCAATATTTAATTAGGTTTTAAGAGGCGAAGGTGCCATAATACTTTTCATCTTGGAAAACACTGTTAAGAAGCACTAGAAGAGCCCATGAAGAATGGGTGCAAGTGCCCAACAAGAGTGCAACACTACATCTTAAAGAGTCTATGAAACATAGGTCAAGAGTAGTGACAAACATATCAATATTTAATTAGGTTTTAAGAGGCGAAGGTGCCGTAATACTTTTCATCTTGGAAAACACTGTTAAGAAGCACTAGAAGAGCCCATGAAGAATGGGTGTAAGTGCCCAACAAGAGTGCAACACTACATCTTAAAGAGTCTATGAAACATAGGTCAAGAGTAGTGGTGAATGTTCCACTTTTTTTTTGTAAGATCAAGGTATCCATCCAGGCCTCTTAGAACACCTAATTGTTAAGAAGCACAAGAAAAACCCATGAAGAATGGGTGCGAGTGTCCAACAAGAGTGCAACACACATCTTAAAGAGTCTATGAAACATAGGTCAAGAGTAGTGGTGAATGTTCCACTCTTTTTTTTTTTGTAAGACGAAGGTATCCAGACCTCTTAGAGCACCTGACTAGTCCTTGGGCATGTGCAAACCTCCCTATCCACACACACTGGGTAACACAATGAGGAGTGGCCCCTTTTTGTGTTGAGAGTGACTTGAGCCCAAGACCTCCTCCATCTCAGGTGGGTTCTTGACTGCCAAGCCAACCTCCACTGGTTAGTGAATGTTCCACTCTAAGTACACACACAAACACATATTCAACTTTGATAAGAGGGAACGGGGCCAGACTTGGAGGCAAAACTTGGCCCAAGGAAAAGGAAAGAATTACAATCAAAAGCCCCAAAAAAACCAATCTAGCCTGATTTTTTTTTAAGAGAAAAAAAAACCAATGTGGAGTATGCACAACACATGGCTATTATTCCATATATACAAAACACATTGCAAACATTCCCTTGATTAGGTCCTAAATGGATCCTGACCTAGTCCAAAATCCGTCATGCAAATCTGTACAGATTCATACATGACATATCTAAGTCGATGCACCATAAAGGCACTCCAGTAGATTTTAGAATTTTGAACTCCACAACACTGTATGATTTAATGAAGAACCTCCTGAAACTGTGATCCTTACAATCTCTTTTCACAATGATGACAACGGTGACGATCATAATACAAAGAATAAGGAAAGATAGCATTCAAGGCTTTGTAATCTCTTACACTAAGTTAGCTGGCAAACATTAGTGTTGTTCATAGAAAGGAGTGAGAAGTAAATGATTCAAACAATGTGCAAAAGAAAGATATCATATAGTGAAAGATCTCAAAATAAGCTTCATTTTGCAATGCCCGAACACACACAAAATAGAAAGAAGCAGCTCAAGAAAGCAAACCTGAAAATGACGCTTAGACATGTGCGTGCATGAATTTGTTCAAATGCATCTCATTCTTACCAGTGTGGAAATAGCAATCATTAGATCCATCAAATAATGATAGACCAACCATCTCATCTGCTGCTGCATAGGAATGGACAATATCTAGGAAAACCAACAAACCAAGCCCTGTAGGGAAACCATAAATGACAGGAAATAGGTCCATTAGAAAGGGAAAGGAAAAAGAAATGGAAATATCCAGCTTCTTAGTCTGGTCATAATTTACTAAATAAAGAATTGAATATCATAAAGCTCTACAGTTAAAAGATAAAAAAAAACACATAGGGTTAGTTGCATAATGTTTCCCCTATTTCAAATACTTTGAACAATAATAAGATAGAGAGTAAACAACAACGAGTAGCTCAAAACATATTCCACAAATTTAAATAATGCTTCAGTAAATTTTTTAACAAAGTAACCTATCTGCTGAGATGTCTAAAATAATAATTACAAAACATTCCATGAGATCACAAAATCCAAGTTGATTCCAATCAGAATAGATGATAATTGCTCTAGTTCACAAAGACTAAAATCATAGTTTTTTGTTTTGTTTCTGCAAATATGGAGAAACTTGGAGATATTAGTAACGGTGTGAAGAGTTGCCTATTAAGTAGAATTGTAAAGTTGAAGGAACTGCCAAGTGCTGAAACTGAGATTTAGTAATAAAAAAGGATGGAAATGTACTTCTCAGTGGGAAAAATTGTTTGCAAAGATTGATTGTATGCAAAGCCTGGTTGAAAACAAGGTGGCTTAAACCAAAGTTTAGGGAAGCAATCAAAATAAAATACACAGAATAGTGCAAATTCCATTTGTACGGTACAAAAATGAATATTAAGATTAAGTCTATGAGAGCAAACCATGTGCTATGTCAACCAAATGCTTGAAATCATGAGGAGTGCCGAATCGGATGCTCACAGCAAAAAAAATTGTCACCTGTATTACAGTTAACAAAGGTAGCGTTTGAGTGGACTTGAAAAAGAAGGACGAATAAGGGGAGTTAACAGAGAAGTCAACCTCTCTCATAGAGCTACAATAAAACAAAACTGAAGCTCAAGAAGGCTTTTGCAAAAAAATACAGGATGGGCAACATTAGCAACAGAGGACGGTAAACAGATACCAACATTAGTAGAAGAGTTTGCAACACCACCACCAGCAGCAAGGTTGCCAGCAGCATCTGCAGCAACGCAAGCATAAGCAGTAGCAGAAGCAGCAGCAACATCAAAACCAGTATAAGCACCAACAACTGTAGCTTCACCATCACCAGCAAATAGCAGCAGAGGCCACCATCACACCTGCAGTCACTACAGTCACATCTTCATCTAACATAAGCAGCAGCAGCATTTACATCAGAAATAGCAACACCTCCTATAGTCCCTCCTTTAACTCCCTTACTTCTAATAACTCCTCCACCAACTCCTTATTTTCTTCACCTCTTCCCATACCCTTAAATATGCTAAGAACTACTCCTTCCTTTCCCCTTTCAGTAACTAGAATTTCTAAGTGAAAAATGCCCACCCCTTGACCGAAGCACTCCCAGCACTCTTTCGCCTTCTCCTTGAAGCCATCAACCTCCAGCCATTCATTTTTTAAATTGGAAAGGCCTCAAACCCCAGTTCTTCTCAGTATTGAGGATAGGAGAATGCTCCGAAACAACCTTTGGAAACTTGAGCTGAATGCCTCTATCAAATTTCTCCTTCCATTTGATAAAACAGAAACCTGTCCAATCTACTCATGCTTGGTCTCTCCCGGTTGTTTGACCACAAAAATCTCCCTCCCACCAATGGATAGTCTATCAAATCCACTTATTGATGAACTCCCAAAAAGAAGTCATAGACTGGGAATATCTCTCTACATCCCTTCTTTCACTTGGAAAGCTTAAAACATTAAACCACCACCTATGCACCACACCCCATTCCACCTTTCCCTAACTTAACTCTAAGTCTTGCCAAAAAAAGAACCTTCACTTTAACTATTAATTTTAGGCCCATAAAAGTTTGTAATTGAAACCTGAACATCTGCTTCGAACAACAAGCCTCTCACAGATATTGTCTACCCAACACCCAAGCCTCTTGCACCTCAAATTCTCTTTGTCCCAAATCACCAACAGCCTCCTTGACCATGCTTCCGATAGCTTGTGCACCCAACCACAATCTCCGATTCCCCAAATTTCCAATGATATAGAACAAGTAGTTGAGATGTGTATTCCATGGTAGATGTGAGCACTAACACAAGAAAGGACAGCCAAGTACTTAGGAATGACGAAGTAAGAAGCAGCTTACAGTGTCTCCAATAAAAGAAAAACTAAACGAAGTCATTGGAGATGGTCTCCAAGTGCACATGAAATAATGGAAATAATGCACATATGAACATCGTTAGTACTACAGGTAAGAAGTAGAAGAGCAATATAGACAAGGAACTGTAAGTGCCCCGGTTCGTCCGAGTCACCCTTATTGTCAATTACGTGACTCAGTTGGACTTGCCTTAGATGTATAAGAAGATCTAATTATGAAGTTGAAGCGTCTACACCGAATACGGTATTGGCACACAGGTAAGTGAACTGTAGGAGACCTTAGGCTAAGTCAAATACCTTAGAAGTCAATTGGAAAAATAAGATAATAAGTGACTTTCAGCCTCGAGGCCTCGCAGCCAGTTATGCTGAGCTGAGCTGAGTCCAGCTGACCTTGTGTCGAGCTGACTCAGTTTCTTACAGATTTAGAAAGTTAAAATCTATGTCTATTTAATTAAGAGGTAATTATGGTAAATTGATTGGAAGCTTATTATGGTAAATAAATTTATCTACATGGTGAGATGGGTAATTATGGTAAATTGATTAGAAGCTTATTATGGTAAATAAATTTATCCACATGGTAAGATGTTGCTACCTCACTTAAATTTGAATTTAAATACCCTTGGGGAGTTGTCCATGACAAGTATGGAAAGGCTCCTCCATGAGGTGTAATCCATCTTACAATCTTCCATCTAACCTTGATTGATGGCTAAGATAATTGAATTGCAAATCATGCACGGTGGATATGAGGTGGCTGGTATTTGGCTGATTGGATTAAACTGCACATATGTGCTGTCTTTGCTAAACTTACCGCCGGCGAGGCCTCATCAGAAGCAACGAGGCCTCGCGGGCGTGACTTACTGCAAAACTGCAAACTGTCTTTCCAGAATTACCGTTAGCGAGACCTCATCAGAAGCAGCGAGGCCTCGCGGGCGTGACTTACTGCAGAACTCAACCTGTCTTATAAAATAACAGTAAGCCTTTTGTTTAGAGCACCGAATACACAGAGAAAACAATGAATAAGATTACAGAGTGTGTGATCATTCGGCCTTCCCTCTAGACACCATTCTTTATCATCCTTCTTAGTGAATGTTTGGGTAATCAATACCCCAATCCTGATGAAGAGTAAGGTGTTCATATAGGACTAAAACCAGTCATACCCAAGTCCTACTGTTGTGCCGATAAATACGTTGATGATGCTGATCGGATGGAAAGGAGCACACAGATTCAGTAAAGAAGAAAGAGCTTAAAGGAAAACGGTTAAGGCCCAAGGCAAGTTTTCTTCTTTGTTTTATTTTAAACATTGTAAAGTGGATTAGAACAGTGTGTTCGAACCACTATAAAAAATAGGTGTAGAGGATTAGACAGATTGGGTTGAACCTCTATAAAAAACTAGGTTGTACTATTTGGGTGTGAGACCCTTACATATTATATTTGAGATAGCCCTAGAGAGGGTGAGTCCAACAGTGGATGTAGGTTCAGGTGAACCGAACCACTATATATCGTTGTGCATGTGTGGTTTGCATTAATGGTTTGATTCATTTGTTTATCACTTGCACACACGTTTATTCCGCTGCACATATTATTAAATTTGATAAATTATTTAAAAGGGTAATAAAATTGAAAATCGACCTATTCACCCTCTTCTAAGTCGTGCATACTTCTAGTAACGGAATTTCAATTGGTATCAAAGCAAGGTTACTCCGTATTTGACTTAACGGTCTGGAGTTGATCCTTTTTGCTAGAACTATGCATTTGGGTGAAAGTTTAGAAATAAATAGACCTCCTTACTTTGATGGCTCCAATTACAATTATTGGAAAATAAAAATGAAAATATTTCTAATTTCCTTAGACCCAATCGCTTGGGAAGTCATCATAAAAGGTTGGTCACATCCTATAGAAGAAGTGACCATAGATTCACATAAAATGATAAGACCAAAAATCTTGAACCTTTGGGATGACATTGAGAGAAGCATGTATGATGGTAATTTCAAAGCTCTCAATGCCATCATGTGTGTTGTTTCCGCTGATGATTTAAATGTAATTAAGACTTTTGAAACAGCCAAGGAGGCATGGGAATATTTGGAAAGAATTTATGAATGTATAACTATTGATGAGAATTCTAGAATCATCACAACCTCCAAACCTTACCATGAGGCAAACATAGACCAAGATCCTAAACATAAAGCCCTTGTAGTACACACTACACTGAAAAATGATCTTGATGTAAAATCTGAGGTTTCTAAGAACACCATTCTAAACGGTACTAAAGATTCTAGAAATAAGATTGGTTTTGGTCACAACTTGGAAAATGTTGTTTTGCCCATCTTGACCCAAAAGACTAAAAAACATGTAACTTGCTTCTACTGTAACAAAACTGGCCATTTCAGACATGAATGCAAGTTAAGGACGTTGCACTTTGAAAATAAAAATATTGAAAATTATTTCAAAGGTGCAAACATGAATGCAAGTTAAGGACGTTTACTCAAGCATGGTGTAAACATATAACAATTTAGCTTGCCAGAACATGGGGTTCACTGACTATTTGTAGTACATTCACATGCATGCATAGATGAAGCTTCAAATAAATACTCCATAACATTGGAAGCAAAATCAACACATGTACTAAAATGTCAGCACCCAGCTTACACGAAAAATACCTAAGGGAATTTGCAAAAAAGATTCCAAGCTTCTCATTGAAAAGAAGAAGATAGATAGATAGATAGATAGATAGATAGATTACAAGCTTCAGCATCCACTGATACAATTTCACAAATTTAATCATACAACATATTGATAAAGAAAATAAATGTAACACAGCAAACATAGAAAATAAGATTTAATACAAAGATTATACAAATACTGATAAAACATTAAGGTCAAAATATTTGCGTATTGGCAATTATTCTAATGCATGCATTTAGCACCATTCAAAAGATACTTAAAATTCATAAGCAACAAAGAGTACATGAATAGGCATATCATTTAAGTTTTCAAGAGAGAATAAGAATGAGAAGTAACATACCTTTAGATGTTTTACTTCCACCGTAAGAGGATCCTCACCAACCTATCAAAATGCAAGTGCAAGGATTTTATGGAAATCTATCTTGACATGAATTCAGGGAAATTTGTGCAACTTATCTACTTTCTAAAATTCCAGGTTACCATCTCAGTTATTCATAGTCTCCGATGGCCAATAAGCACAACCTGATCCCCTTGTATACGGGTTATCTGATTCAGTAAAGACAACAAAACCGTTAGAGAAAGAGAGAGAGAGTATCTTGGTTCATTTTTTGTTTCTTTAGGGGTTCGGATGCATACTACTTTACTAATGGTTTGAATATTTAGGAAATGTTTGAATATTTAAGAAAAGAGCAAGGCTAGTGAGGCACAACAAGTGAGACTCTCTAACGGAACATGTCATCAAATGGTTGATGGGTCCTACATAATTGGGTGATAGGTGATTAAATGGATATGAAGTACATAAAGTTTCACTATCAATTGATAATTCAATCCATATAAACTTGACCTTTAAATATAGATGAGTATAGGACCATTGATTTTTAAAAGTTTAAAATCAAGAGATAGTCATATGGCCCTCTTTACATCACACCCAACTATGGGGGCCCCAAGACCCATTAGATGTCGTGTCTCATTAGAGAGTCTCGGTAGAATTTTTCTTAGGAAAATTGATAGATGTCCATACCATTCTGTGTTTGGGATAGGGATGAAACAGGGGAACACATTATTTCAAAATATTTCCTGCTTGAAATCATTTTTACTTATGGGTGCTGTTCAAATTGTTGATGGGGTCTACACATCCAAATGAAACCATAGCAAATACTGTTAATAAGATAAGTTAACTGTGCCAAGGTACCAACTTCATGAAGACAGTTCAACAATTCTTTTCCTTTGAGCACATGTATGTCTTTCTCAGTTTCTAGACCCGATACAAGACTAGGATCAGTCCTGGGCTCATCTTTTAAAAGGAAAGCACCTGCATATGGTATGTCTTTTACAATTTTCAACTAAGGCTGCTAGCAACTTCGGATCCTGCAGAAAAAAATCAAAACTCCTTGCTAAGATTGCTAAAATTTATTTTCTTTTTCTTTTAAAAGATAAGCACTTCAATTAAATTACATATTCATAGGAGGTGATCTTAGCAACAATTCAACGCCAATAGAAATTTAATGACACCTTAATAACAATCCAACGCCAAAAGATAAGCAATTCAATAAAGCATAATTAAAACTATGGAAACATTAGTGGCAGGATTCTGGTTAACACCACCTGGTGTGTAGAATATAAGCTGTGAAATCAAGACAACCAGTTTTTTACCCATAAAAAAAAATTAAAACTAGCATCTTTGTCTGACAAACAAACATCTCAATGCTCCTAGCTCTCAGTGAGGAAAACAAAAAACAAAGTAACTAACTTCCATGTCAGATGCTCCACTTCTCTTACATTTTAGTAGAATCTATATATTGTTTGTATAGCATTACGGTACTTCAAGTGCCGTACATTTTTATACATAAAAATACAATTTACTACTAATAGTAATATATAATATCCAATGCACGTTAAGACGTTTGAACAGAAAATGCTGATGCATAAACTTCTCAGAAGTTCCATAGTGAGCACCAATTGTCTTTTATTGTGGCTAAGTTACATCAAATGAAATTCAAGTGAATCTTAAAGACTCTCATTTGATTGAGATTCCTCGCCTTGTGCCTTGTAATTCGGGGAGATTTAGTATCCATTACCTTCACATAGATTGGCATGTAGAAACCAGGTAATAAAGGCCAATGAGCTAAGGGCAATGCCAAAACCTGCCACAAGAAACAAAATGAGGAGCAAATGAGACATCAAAAGAAGAAAATGATAAGCAGAAACTAGGAAAATGATTGCCACTCTGAAGAGACACCTAACATACGGTATTCACCATTCCTGAGGAATAAAAATAAGTCATGTCAAAATTCAACAATCAAATTGCGAATCTATCCCGACCATCAAAAAGTAAATGTATTTCTTAAAACAAACTCGAACCCCTCTTCGATGAACCAATTAAAATTAATACACCTGTGCCGATCTGTGGAGAGGATCCAAAATACATATTCTATAAGATCGCATCCTACCTGTCAAGATCAATATCAAACTGCATAGCACCCTTTGAAGAACCAATAAAAATAAGTAAACCGATGTCAGTCTATGGAGAAGATCCAAATTATGTACTCGGTTAGATAGTAGCCTACCTGGAAAGATAGATATTAAACACAATAGGTCACAAACAAAATATCACAAAAACCATAATATCCGACGTGAATCATTCAAATCTTTAAGCAATACGCAAGTCGTTACTAATGGAATCAGAGCACGGTTCAACTCTCGGACAGAGGGTATGGGCAGGTGCGAGTCTCAATCGGATGTCAACCCGAGGGCGGCTCTGGTTGTAACGACCCGTCCCGCTAGCACAATATTGTCCGCTTTGGGCATACAAACAGACCCGCACGGCTTTGCTTTGGCGAGCCAATCCACTGTTGCTGTCACGCCCCGCCTTCCAACACCTGGACGGACGTGATCTGACTGTACAAATTTAAATCACCTGCTGCCCTAAACGGGTCTTACTTTCAAAATCTATGGCTAAATTCAAATAAACATAATTACATTCACAAGCCACCAAAATTCCTCAAGTCCACTACCTGCTTGAAGACATAACATCTCATTTGAACTTCTAAATAACTTAAAGGGATAAATACCACTCACATAAGGATTTCTAAACTCACATTCCCATAACAATCAAATTAAAACGTTCTCAAAATTAATCCATACTTGAATTTATTATCCAAGTTTTCACAAATAAAAATAAAACAAATAAACAACTTTCTCAATGTCTCAAAACAACTCTCTTATAACCTAAATAATAAATTATGCAACTAAGCGTTTCTACGAATTCTACATCGACTCCTCGCCTTCTAAGCTCAATTGTGATTATCGTCCAAACCCAAGTCCAAGGGATTGCCTGCAATGTAAGGGATGAGCTCCATGCCCAGTGAAGAAAACAATAACACGATCATAGCATATGATATTCCTACTTCTCAATGATATTTCAAATAAGCAAGCATAACAATTTATTACATGCTCATGCCTTTGCAAAATGTAATGCTCAACGCCAAATGTCATATTCCAACCCATTATTACAATTACTGATATTTGATGGCCTTCCCGACGAATCGAGGATAACACATCGCCTTAATGGCCTTCCCACATAACGTGAGGATAACACAACCTACCACCAAATAACAGCCCTCATGACTTGTCACGGATATCGCATCTCATCTACCATAATGGTCTTCCCACTTAAAGTGAGGTTAACAACACTACCACCGTCGTGGTCTTCGTGACAATCATGGATCACACCCTCATACCCAATGCTATGAATATGAGAATGTTATGCTCAATAAATATACTCAATTATTCATAATATGCTTGTAAAATCATGGATCTCAGTCTAAACAGAGTGTAACATATCCAACATCTCATTTACCATAACATGCATATAATTCGATTATAACATGCAGTAATCCAAGCATTACAATATCAACGTTCAAACATGCCTAATCAAGATTGAAATTCAAACAATACCATACAAATAATCATCAATATACGAATATAAAATTATTGGATCTTTCAATAACATTAATGGTTAGATTCCATTATCCGGGCGGACTGAGTCTCCTCACGGCCAATAGAATGTTTAGCCAAGATCTCCCTTACACTACTGTGAGTGAGCACCGAATCACAACCATTATTAACATACACCCAGTCTATTCCAGATCCAACAATTATATTCATAACATACAAAACAATGTATAATTTTCATTGCACAACCACAAATAGAAGATTATATGAATACATGGTATGTAGTGAATTATTCCCCTCACCTAGAAGTTTGTGAAGTGTAAACGATGTACCCAAACGCTTTCCAAGAGATATCAGCCTTGAGAACCAAAGTTTGCTGCGAATACGATTTAAAGATTTCACGTGTTATTAAAATGAGGATTATTTATTTTCTTCTGCAATTTACATTAAGGTGAAGTATGTTGCTGCCTCAACTTTAATTCATGGGTTATCTAAAGGTCTATGGGTAAGGGTAAAGGTTGAGTCCATACACTACATGGGTGAGCCATGCCTAAACCCACTTAACACTGACAAGTTAATGGAACCTTGTTCATAAAACTAGTCACTTTACTTTAACCAACTAAAAATAAGTAAAGACATATCTAGAGTCATATCTTTAAAAATACAAATACTCTTTCTACATGAAATAATAACTAATTTAAAAACTTAACTGAATAAATGAAGTGAAAATCATATCCGCCTTTTAAAAATAATTGCTTACGTCTTAAAATCATTGGTCACATTAAATACATAGATAAGTAAAATCATCAAACACCTTTGGAAAATAAAAGACTCCATAGAAAAGACCAACTATGAAATGGTTTTGGGTTTATGAGATACTCAACTGAAAACCTCAGATCTAGTTATTATATTAAATCTCTAATCTTTTATGAACCAAATAAAATAGTAATAAACTGCCAATATTCTGAAAATAATGTTTTCACATTTTAGATTGTTTTCTCTTCTCAAAACTAATTTAAATCAGACTAGATTGTAATGTAACCAACTGCTGCGTACAGTTTGAAATCATGAGCCAGCAACTACATATACCTACATATGATTTTAAATGATAATACGCTTTAGATAGAAAAAGATATATATAAAACTGAATGGGAGAAAATCTGGACATTGTTTGTATATAAGGTAATATCAAACATAGCTCTTGGGATTGATAAAAGGGTAGGACAATCAAATCTTAAAGAGAATACGAACTGAGGGAAATAGGGGAATAATTAAATAAACATGGGCAAGATAACTAGTTGACCCCAAATCGATGGTTGGTTAAGGTAAACCATGACAAAGGTAATGAAAGGATTCAGCCTACCAATAAACAAATTTATTATATACTACTACGATAGTTGAATTAAAAGGAGGACACAAGGGTACATAACCAAGATAGTAAAACCTATCAGCAGAAATAAATACCAGTTGAAAGACACATACCTGTATCACGTTTGGTTTCTTAGGAGATTTTAAGTACCGATGTTAGGCGGTGACCTGTAGCAGGATGGAAAAGCTGTAAGACATCGGTGGGCAGCATCAGGAACAAAGGTGCAAACTGCAGGAAGTGCTGATTGGAACAGCAGAGCACTGCGGTGCCGCTCGAGCAACAGTGAAGGAGAGAACGAGAGAATAGATGACTAAGAACGAGAGGGGAAGAATGAAAGAAGATACCTGAGTGAAGATTGTTTACACCCACTAGCAAAGTCCCACAATGCTTGGCTGGATTCTGCAGATGAAAATCACGCACCGGCGACGGAAGTAAAGGGGCTAGAAGGGGAAGAAAACAATCGATTTGTTGGTGATCGAAAATGGGAGAAGAGTTCGGCTGGATTTACATGCTTTAAGGAAGACAGTGTCGGCTGGTTGCTTCCGTTTCGGAGAGGTATTTTAGGGATTTGAGTCCCAAACGAGAAAGGAAAAGAAAAGAAGAAATCCATCGGGGAGGAGAGTCTTGCGATTCCTTCGATCGGGATTTTCGGGATTTGATTAAGGAAGGAAGGAAAAGAAGGAAGGGAAGGAGTCTTGCCGTTCTTTCCCTTAGGGATTTGGGGACCCTTTTCATCGAGACTTATGGGTTTTGGGAGAGGAAAGGGTAACTTAAGGAAAAAAATAAAAGAAACAAAACAAAAAGGGGTGTGGGTCTTAAAAGCCTACACAATTTTGGGCAAAAATTATGTGACACCTAATTACAATTTTAAAATAAGCCTTCACTAAAAACTTTTAAAATGAATTCATTTATTTATTTATAAAATTCACTCCTATGGTTAGTTCAATTATAAATGGTGAGCCCCTTTAAATTCTTGATTTTAATAAATTGTCCTTTATTAATTTAGTCACTCATCAATTAAATTATAGACACTTAAAAACTGGAATTTATTTATTGATTTTGAAATTTTAAATAAAATATTTCCAATTGAAATTCTAACTTAGGGGAAATTAACAATCTAAGTTGATAATTTATTTTCCATTCCCTTAATTTTAATTCGAAGGGGGTAAATTTGTAAATTCTCATTGAGGGAAAAGTGTGTAAAATAGGGGTCTATTATTCAATCCCTAAATTAAATTGTGTTTACCCCAAATAAATTTATCAAATTAACTAATAAATCAATTTAGACTAAAAAATTAATTTTACCCGCCACTACTGACCCGTTACTTCGGGTCGGGTCATTACAGTTGCTCCCAAAAGGCCTTGTGCTAGAAGGAGGAAGGCTACTACTTATATACCAGGGAATTTCCAATGCCACTAGCAATGTGGGACTTTTGGGGCAGGATATTACAATCTACCCCCCTTAAAGTCAGAGCCGTCCCCGGCTCTGCACAGACAACAACCAAGCCCACACCCTCAGGCAGAGAGTTGAACCATACTCTGATACCATTTGTAACGACCAGTCCCGCTAGCACAATATTGTCCGCTTTGGGCCTACACACGGACCCGCACGGCTTTGCTTTGGCGAGCCAACCCACTGTTGCTCCCAAAAGGCCTTGTGCTAGAAGGAGGAAGGCTACTACTTATATACCAGGGAATTTCCAATGCCACTAGCAATGTGGGACTTTTGGGGCAGGATACGGGACGGGTCGTTACACTGATCTTAGCAGGGGGTTGTAGTACCCCGCCCCAGAGGGGGGCCCAGCTTGAAACCAGAGAGCGGCAAAGGGAGAGATAATCGCCTTAGTGTGGGATTAGAGCCAGAGGGCGTGTTTCAGAGTCCCACATTGCCCAGTGTGGGCTAATTTTATCTGTTTATAAAATGTTGGTTCCTCTCCATCTAGCACATGGCTGCCCAGGCGTGGGTCATCTGATGCAAAGTCGTGCGGGCCCGGGTGCGGGATCAAAGCAGACAATATTGTGCTAGAAGGTCGAGGCAGGTCATTACAGCCTTGCACAATATTGTCCGCGATGGGCCTAAACTCTAGTCTCACATGGCTTTGCTTCTGGGCATGCAGTCCAGCACAACTCCAAAAGGCTTTGTGCTAGTGGGGTGGAAACGTTAAGCTTATAAACCACCTTCAACACTAGTCCATAGGCAAAATGGGATCTTGGGGTTTAAGCCACTCTAGGGTTTTCTCTCATTTCCCTCTCATGCCCTCACTACATCTCATTTCGAGTCTTGGCATGGGCATGTACACAAGCCATCAAAATCCCAACCCCTTGGACTAGAGTCGTCCTCGGCTCTGATACTCTTATCTTCCCCCAATGAACCGAAAATTGAATCGTGCTCTAATGCCATTTGTAACGACCCACCTTGCCTAGCACAATATTTTTCGCTTTGCGCCTAACACCAACCCGCACGGCTTTGTTGTGGGGAGTACACTCCTGCACAACCCCAAAACGCCTTGTATAAGAAATGGGAGACACTAGCTTATATACCAAGCTCAAGAGACAATGTTGGGCGATGCGGGACCTTGAAACTCAACTCTCCGCCGATTTTCACTTCTCTCCACCCACCCCCACTGAATCTCTCTCTCTATCTCCCATCAGGTACTCTCTTTCGTGATAGTTAATACTCTCTTCTTCTGTTACTTTGGGTACGGGTTATCACAATCCTACCGCCTGAGTCTAGAGCCGTCCTCGGCTATGGAACTCAACTTTCCACTAATGGCCCGACAGTTGAACCCAGCTCTGACAACATTTTGTAACGACCCGTCCCCACTAAGCACAATACTGTCCGTTTTGGACCTAAACTATCGGCTCTCACGGCTTTGCTTCGGGGTTTGCACTCCTGCAAAATCTCAAAACGCCTTGTGCTAGAGTACAGAGGAGCCACTAGTTTACAATGCACCTTCAGCACTAGTCCATAGGCGATATGAGACCTTGAGATTTATGCCACTCTGGCGACTTTCTCTCATTTCTCTCTCATGCCTTCACTGTATCTCATTTCGAGACTTACCATGGGCATGGATCATCACAATCCCTCTCGTTGGACTAGAGTCGCCATCGGCTCTAATACTCTATCTTCTAACTCTGGCTCCAAATTTGAACGGTGCTCTAATACTATTTATAACGACCCACCCCGCCTTACACAATCTTATCCGCTTTGGCCCTAACTCCAACCCGCACGGCTTTGCTTCGGGGTGTATACTCATTCACAACCCCAAAAGGACATTTGTCAGGAGAAGAGGCGTCGAAGCTTATAAACCAATCCCAGCAGGCAATGTTAGGCGATGTGGGACCTTGAAATTCAAATGTCTAGCGAATTTCACTTCTCCCCAACTACCCCGCCTTACACAATCTTATCCGCTTTGGGAACTTTGTTTTCTTATGAGGGACTCAGTATAGCTCTCTTATACGGCGTCCTGCCTTTTCTTTTCTTGTATCTTTATTATATAAAAAAAAACATTTCACCAAGATAACCAGCACACCCTCTCATACCCCTATGTGAGGCCCACCTAGGTCCATGTCGATGGATTTGTTCAAAAGGTCTTTATTTGAATAGGCTGCCTCGTACTTACCTAGTTCAACCTAAATATTCTTGTATTGTTAACTGATTCTTTTGAATAATTCATGATTTGATTTGTTAAATAGTTCGGTGCCAATTTACTCTGGTTTGCTAATTGAATCAATCTAGTTTAGTTTCATTTACAACATTCTATTTCTAGTTTCATTTATATTTAATCTATTTAAAAAAATATTTTAAAACACCTATATTTCATTTGTTAAGGAGAATACTTTATTTAATAGGGTCTATTTTTAAAAAGTTCGTAAAAGAATCATATGATTATATGAGTAATTTTGTTAACTTTAGATTAATAGATTATTTGTTTAAGGTTTAACATGTATTGGTAGTGAACTACTGATTTTTTTAATGATATCTATTGGTAGTGAATTTACAATTACTTTATCAATAAATGAATTGAAATAATACTATAATCCACGTAAAACAAATTAAAATATATTTAACTAAAAACAAAGTTACTTCATTTTAGCTAGCAAACTCGAACAACAATTTTGAAAAACAAAAAAATCAACTAAATTAACCTACTCCAATGAAGCAATGAATTATGATATATATATATATTGAATTTAGTAATTTACCATCAATTCAAAATAAAAACTAGTCAAACTATGAAGTAGCAAACTATGAGTTTCCTATCAAAGATCACCTTAATTGGATAAATGAAGTCATGTTTTAAAAGTACCCAAACCTTGGACCACTTTAGAATAATTTTTTAACCCAAAATGGGTAGGCTTCAATTTAGCATTGAGACATCAAAATAAGGTCAAATGTAGGTTTCGATTTTCTAACCCAATTCATAGGGAATAGAGGTGTGAGTTGTGGAAGGGGTAAAAATGGGGCCCTGGTGGGCACCATTTGGCTAGAAGTTCATTGTACTATGCAAGCACTAATACCTAGGGGATCGAACAACCCACACATTCATGATATCTGGCATTCTTGAAATTGTAAGCTTAAAAGTGCAAACATATTTTGATACATTAACAAGAAAAAATAGCAAAGGTAAAAGTGCTTTAAGTGAAGAGTACAATCTTAACATACAAATATTTTTTAAGCTACCACTTTGATATATCTATATATGTTTTTAAAGGACTTCTGCATCTTAATCCCAGTCCTAGATTTTGTAAAAATAGAGCACCATATCTCCATTCCCATCCCCATGCCCTCACTATTATCTGCATCTCTGCATCATAGGCTAAGTTGATAATGTAACAATTTTCCAATAGGGACATTCAGCTTTCAGCATGTGGATTCAACCCAAAATGACCGGCCAGTCAAATGAAATTCAGATTAATACTCCTAAGAACATGATTAGATCTTACATATGCACTCTAGGAGATACTATGCATGGCTAAATATATCATAAATCATGCTATTCTACAAAAAGAGAAAGCACCTGAGTATATGTTTGAACATGATCTCTCCAAAGGGAATTTGTTTTCAAAACATCGCGCAAGGTTGCTAAGACTTCAAATGAAGTTGCCTTTATGAGATCCTCATCCTTACTGTATGGCTTCTCCTGCAAACCATGCATCAATGTGAATGAGTTATGAAATTCATAACAACATCTCGTATAAAACTCTCAGATCAATTCATTTCTTAAAAGTTTGTTATTATCTCTCAAAGAGCTTAGGTCTAATATGCAATCTTGGAATAAGAAGTTCAGTAATATGTATGCTGCTTAACATAAACTAGAATGTATGAAGAGGCAGACAAAATAATAGTTTATGCAAATGTGTATCATATTGAACTGAATTTCAATTTCACAACACTGTCATTTTCTGGATGCTAGGTGACTAAATGGACATAGGACAGAGAAAGGAAGAGAAGTGGAAGACAAAAAGTTTAAACTTCTTATGCTGCATATAGATGTCCCACTTCTTTTCATGTGTTTGCATTTGCATTTGTGGGGTTGCATGGGCCTGATCGATCCTAGGAAAAGACCAAGGAACTTTGTACATTAGGATCTCCAAAACGTGTCATCCATGGTGCTCATGCAGATTCTCCAACGACAATGACATTTGGGCATACGTTGTTTATTGTGATGTTTGAAATTTGAGTTACTGGCATTTGCTGAGAAAATGCTATGATGCCACCACTTGTTTGCTGTGAATTGTAGGTAGTGCATTACACATAATGCTGGCCTCACCATGGAAGGCCATAAAATAGTTGGTTCCCTTTTTGGTATCGATTATCTCTATTACAAGTACTACCACTCTCCATTCCCATAGTCACACTACTGCTTAAGTGGATTTTCAATCTTCTGCATTTCATCGAATGATTGACTGCATGGATGAGCCCCTTCAAACTCTTTTGGATGTACTAGCAATGTGAAATGGCATCTTATATGATGGACTCCACCATAGGCCCCAAGCAGCTTAGATGGGTGGCCCATATGATGGAGCCCACCATACAAGATCTGCTTGAAGTAGGATATGTGATGGACCCTAACAGTTATTTGTTGGAGCCATTTCTGGATGGTTCTTATCCAACATGCCAATTGGACAACAAATTTTGGAAGAATGTATATAATGATGACAATATGTAGCTGTGGTTACATTTTCTACATAATTTTCATTTTGAAGGAAGTGCCCTAGCAAACAAAAGAAAACTATTTTCTTAGGAAAAGGAAATGGCTGCACCAAATATGAAAAAAATTGTTTTGAAATGACCTAGGATTCTGAACTCTTGCAGTCATACAGAAAGTGTGTCCAAACATGTAAAGGCTAAAATATGAAACCTCATCAATGCAGAGTCATCATCTTGTTGTTATCTCGCCATCATCATCAAAGCCACTAATCCACTCCATCTAGGGTTGCCTTTACGAGTTCTCTTTTATTCTATCCTATAAAAAACCATACCCTTTGTTATCCTACAATCTAGCATATCCCTTTCCAATCAAGTTCTTAGAGGTCTACCTCTCCATCTTGTCCCTTCTACTCGTATCCTATCAATTTTTCTCACACTGGCAATTTGTGCTCTCTTATGTAGGTGCCCAAACTACTTTAAGTGACTTTCTTTCATTTTCTCATCCATTGATGCTATCACAAAGGTTTCTCTAATGCATTGGTTCCTACTCATAGTTACCTAGTTCGATCTGAATACTTTCAAATCATGAATTGATTCATTTGAGTAATTCGAGATTTGATTCGTCGAATAGCCAAGTGCCAATTCCGTCTAGTTTGAGAATTGGATCAATCTAGTTCAGTTTCATTTAAAACATTCTGATTCTAGTTTCATTTATATCTAATCTATTTAATAAATTTTATTTTTAAATGCTTATATTTCTTGGAGAGAATATCTTTATTTTAAAAGGGGTCTATCTCTTAGAAGTTCATCAACAAAAATCATATGATTGTGTGAGTAACGAGTAATTTTGTTGACTTTTACATTAATACATCAGATTTAACAAAGTCACTTAAGGTCTAACATGCATTGGTAGTGAACTTACTATTAATTTATTAATAAACCTATTGAATAAGACCTACAAACCATGTAAAACAAAATAAACTATATTTAACTAAAAAAATAACTACTTCATTTAAGCTAGCAAACTTGAACTACAAATTTGAGAAGTGAAAAATGAACTAAATAAACCTACTCCAATGAATCAGTGAATTATGACATATTAAATTAACTATGAACTCTAATTCGAATTTGTTGAACTGTGAACTAGGTAACCATTAAAAAAAAAAAACTGTGAACTAGGTAGCTATATTCCTAATCTTATCTTTTTAACCTTACTTCCACTCATCTTAGAATACACATTTCTATATCCATTACCTTGCCTGCTTATTCTTAATTGCCCAACAATTAGCTCCATATAGCATTGGTGGTGTAATGGTTTTTTACAGAACCTCTCTTTTAATCTACATGGTACTCTTCTATCACAAAGAACTCCACTAGCTTGCCTCACTTAGCCCATTCCATCCCACCCTATTAGCTATTTCTTAATCTATTCCTACATTATTTGGTTTGACAGTTGCACCTAAATACCTAAATTTATCACCAATCCATAATAGCCAGAAGAGTCACAGAAAAAAGACACAAAATTAATAACCAGATTAATACCGTTTCCATTTAATACTGCACTTCAAGCATGGTGTAAACATATAACAATTTAGCTTGCCAGAACATGGGGTTCACTGACTGTTTGTAGTACATTCACATGCATGCATAGATGAAGCTTCAAATAAATACTCCATAACATTGGAAGCAAAATCAACACATGTACTAAAATGTCAGCACCCAGCTTACACGAAAAATACCTGAGGGAATTGGCAAAAAGATTCCAAGCTTCTCATTGAAAAGAAGAAGATAAATAGATAGATAGATAGATAGATAGATTGCAAGCTTCAGCATCCACTGATACAATTTGACAAATTTAATCATACAACATATTGATAAAGAAAATATATGTAACACAGCAAACATAGAAAATAAGATTTAATACAAAGATTATACAAATACTGATAAAACATTAAGGTCAAAATATTTGCATATTGGCAGTTATTCTGATGCATGCATTTAGCACCATTCAAAAGATACTTAAAATTAATAAGCAACAAAGAGTACATGAATAGGCATATCATTTAAGTTTTCAAGAGAGAATAAGAATGAGAAGTAACATACCTTTAGATGTTCTACTTCCACTGTAAGAGGATCCTCACCAACCTATCAAAATGCAAGTGCAAGTATTTTATGGAAATCTATCTTGACATGAATTCAGGGAAATTTGTGCAACTTATCTACTTTCTAAAATTCCAGGTTACCATCTCAGTTATTCGTAGCCTCCGATGGCCAATAAGCACAACCTGATCCCCTTGTATACGGGTTATCTGATTCAATAAAGACAACAAAACTGTTAGAGAAAGAGAGAGAGTATCCTGGTTCATTTTTTGTTTCTTTAGGGGTTCGGATGCATACTACTTTACTAATGGTTTGAATATTTAGGAAAGGTTTGAATATTTAGGAAAAGAGCTAGGCTAGTGAGGCACAACAAGTGAGACTCTCTAACAGAACATGTCATCAAATGGTTGATGGGTCCTACATAATTGGGCGATAGGTGATTACATGGATATGAAGTACATAAAGTTTCATTATCAATTAATAATTCAAGCCATATAAACTTGACCTTTAAATATAAATGAGTATAGGACCATTGATTTTTAAAAGTTTAAAATCAAGAGATAGAACGATCAAAAGGAGGTGAAACTTCATACACAACCTAGTCATATGGCCCTCTTTACATCACACCCAACTATGGGGGCCCCAAGACCATTAGATGCCGTGTCTCATTAGAGAGTCTCGGTAGAATTTTTCTTAGGAAAATTGATAGATGTCCATACCATTCTGTGTTTGGGACAGGGATGAAACAGGGGAACACATTATTTCAAACTATTTCCTGCTTGAAATCATTTTTACTTATGGGTGCTGCTCAAATTGTTGATGGGGTCTACACATCCAAATGAAACCATAGAAAATACTGTTAATAAGATAAGTTACTTGTGCCAAGGTACCAACTTCATGAAGACGGTTCAACAATTCTTTTCCTTTGAGCACATGTATGTCTTTCTCAATTTCTAGACCCGCAAGACTAGGATCAGTCCCGGGCTCATCTTTTAAAACGAAAGCACCTGCGTATGGTATTTGTCTTTTACGATTTTCAACTAAGGCTGCTAGCAACTTCGGATCCTGCAGAAAAAAGTCAAAACTCCTTGCTAAGATTACTAAAATTGATTTTCTTTTTCTTTTAAAAGATAAGCACTTCAATTAAATTACATATTCATAGGAGGTGATCTTAGCAACAATTCAACGCCAATAGAAATTTAATGACACCTTAATAACAATCCAATGCCAAAAGATAATCAATTCAATAAAGCATAATTAAAACTATGGAAACGGTAGTGGCAGGATTCTGGTTAACAACACCTGGTGTGTACAATATAAGCTGTGAAATTAAGACAACCAGTTTTTTACCCAAAAAAAAAATAAATTAAAACTAGCATCTTTGTCCGACAAACAAACACATCTCAATGCTCCTAGCTCCCAGTGAGGAAAACAAAAAATAAAGCAACTAACTTCCATGTCAGATGCTCCATTTCTCTTACATTTTAGTAGAATCTATTTATTGTTTGTATAGCATTACGGTACTTCAATTGCCGTACATTTTTATACATAAAAATACAATTTACTACTAATAGTACTATATAATATCCAATGCACGTTAAGACGTTTGAACAGAAAATGTTGATGCATAAACTTCTCAGAAGTTCCATAGTAAGCACCTATTGTCTTTTATTGTGGCTAAGTTACATCAAATGAAATTCAAGTGAATCTTAAAGACTCTCATTTGATTGAGATTCCTCGCCTTGTGCCTTGTAATTCAGGGAGATTTAGCATCCATTACCTTCACATAGATTGGCATATAGAAACCAGGAAATAAAGGCCTATGAGGTAAGGGCAATGCCAGAACCTGCCACAAGAACCAAAATGAGGAGCAAATAGACATCAAAAGAAGAAAATGATAAGCAGAAACTAGGAAAATGATTGCCACTCTGAAGAGACACCTAACATGCGGTATTCACCATTCCTGAGGAATAAAAATAAGTCATGTCAAAATTCAACAATCGAATTGCGAATCTATCCCGACCATCAAAAAGTAAATTTATTTCTTAAAAAAAACTAGAACCCCTCTTCGATGAACCAATTAAAATAAATACACCTGTGCCGATTTGTGGAGAGGATCCAAAATACATATTCTGTTAGATCGCATCCTACCTGTCAAGATCAATATCAAATTGCAAAGCACCCTTTGAAGAACCAATAAAAATAAGTAAACCGATGTCAGTCTATGGAGAAGATCCAAATTACGTACTCGGTTAGATTGTAGCCTACTTGGAAATATAGATATTAAACACAATAGGTCACAAACAAAATATCGCAAACACCATCCCGTTAAGAATATCCGACGTGAATCATTCAAATCTTTAAGCAATACGCAGGTCGTTACTAATGGAATCAGAGTACGGTTCAACTCTCGGATAGATGGTATGGGCTGGTGCGAATCTCAATCGGATGTCCACCCGGGGGCGGCTCTGGTCTTAACGGGGGTTGTAGTACCCCGCCCCAGAGGGGGCCCCAACCTGAAAACCAGAGAGCGCCAACGGGAGAGATAATCGCCTTAGTGTGGGATTAGAGCCAGAGGGCGTGTTTCAGAGTCCCACATTGCCCAGTGTGGGCGAATTTCATCTGTATATAAAATGTTGGCTCCTCTCCATCAAGCACATGGCTGCCCAGGCGTGGGTCCTCTGATGTAAAGTCATGCGGGCCCGGGTGCGGGATCAAAGCAGACAATATTGTGCTAGAAGGTCGAGGCAGGTCGTTACAGCCTTACACAATATTGTCCGCGATGGGCCTAAACTCTGGTCTCACACGGCTTTGCTTCTGGGCGTGCAGTCCAACACAACCCCAAAAGGCTTTGTGCTAGTGGGGAGGAAGCGTTAAGCTTATAAACCACCTTTAACACTAGTCCATAGGCGAAATGGGATCTTGGGGTTTGAGCCACTCTGGCGGTTTTCTCTCATGCCCTCACTACATCTCATTTCGAGTCTTGGCATGGGCATGGGCACGAGCCATCAAAATCCCAACCCCTTGGAATAGAGTCGTCCTCGGCTCTGATACTCTTATCTTCCCCCAATGACCCGAAAGTTGAATTGTGCTCTAATCCCATTTGTAACGACCCGCCCTGCCTAGCACAATATTTTTCGCTTTGCGCCTAACACCAACCCGCACGGCTTTGCTGTGGGGTGTAAACTCCTGCACAACCCCAAAATGCCTTGTATAAGAAATGGGAGACACTAGCTTATATACCAAGCTCAAGAGACAATGTTAGGCGATGCAGGACCTTGAAACTCAACTCTCCACCGATTTTCACTTCTCTCCACCTGCCCCCACTGAATCTTTCTCTCTATCTCCCATCAGGTGCTCTCTTTCGTGATAGTTAATACTCTATTCTTCTGTTACTTTGGGTACGGGTTATCACAATCCTACCGCCTGAGTCTAGAGCCGTCCTCGGCTATGGAACTCAACTTTCCACTAATGGCCCGACAGTTGAACCCTACTTTGACAACATTTTGTAATGACCCGTCCCCGCTAAGCACAATACTGTCCGCTTTGGACCTAAACTATCGGCTCTCATGGCATTGCTTCGAGGTTTGCACTCCTACACAATCTCAAAACGCCAACTTGTGCTAGAGTAGGGAGGAGCCACTAAGTTTACAATTCACCTTCAGCACTAGTCCATAGGCGATATGAGACCTTGAGATTTATGCCACTCTGGCGACTTTCTCTCATTTCTCTCTCATGCCTTCACTGTATCTCATTTCGAGACTTACCATGGGCATGGGTCATCACAATCCCTCCCGTTGGACTGGAGTCGCCATCGGCACTAATACTCTAACCTTCCAACTCTGGCTCCAAATTTGAATGGTGCTCTAATACCATTTATAACGAACTACCCCGCCTTACACAATCTTATCCGCTTTGGGCCTAACTCCAACCCGCACGGCTTTGCTTTGGGGTGTACACTCATTCACAACCCCAAAAGGATATTTGTCAGGAGAAGAGGCGCCGCAAGCTTATAAGCCCAGCCCAACAGGCAATGTTAGGCGATGTGGGACCTTGAAATTCAAATGTCTAGCGAGTTTCACTTCTCCCCAACTACCTCCACTAATGCTCTCTCTCTCATCAGGTCACTGCTCACTTTCGTGACTTTTGGTAGGGGTAATCACAATCCCACCACCTTAGCTTATGAAGCACCTTCAACACTATTCCATAAGTGATGTGACCTTGGAAAAATCTAGAGGCACAAATAGATTGCAAAATTGACGATCAATAGGAAAATTAAAATACAACTACAAAAACCAATCAATCTGCCATAGGAAAGATAAAAGAATTTCTAAACCGCAAACTTCCTCGAATTCTTAGAGAAGTTGATTACCCTCATTAAAACATATCCGTAGCATATCCTATTGTTCTCAATAATATTGACTCCTGAAAAAGAAACACCCAAGATGCCACAAATAAATATCAAAATTCCAAATCCATCCAGATCATAAAAAAGGATGGATAAGTTTAAGATAACCTGCAAAACACCCCTTGAAGAACTAATTAAAACAGCTCTGCTTCTGCCCACCTGCGGAGAGATTAATTAATACTGATTCACATAGCATTCAACCGAGAAGAATTGATAACACACTAAGTAGAAATGCCAATATCATAAATCCCTATGAATGTACGATTCTCTAAAGCGAAGATTATGGTAATCACTATTCCTGTAGAAGTGAAACCAGAATTCCAAGTCCAACCAAAAGTTAGTTAAATTCCAGAAGAAATGCGAGGAACCCCTCTTCGATAAACCAGTTAAAATAAATACACATGTGCCAATTTGTGGAGAGGATCCAAAATGCATATTCTGTTAGATAGCATCCTACCTGTCAAGATCAATATTAAACACATTAAGTAGAAAATTCAATATCGCAAACACGATATGAAATGAGAAAAAAAAAATAGAGAAGCAGAAAACCTCTTTAAGAATATCTCACGTGAATTGTAAAATTCCTTAAAACAAGAATACAACATTCACCATTTGAGAGGAAGAAATACAAGCCATCGCAAGAAACAGGAACACGCGAAACGACACATGCCAAAGTTCAAGAACAGAATTCAAAATCAATAAAAAAGTTAGATGAATTTCAGACAAACAGTAAACAATCATTTGAATAACAAATTAAAATAAGTACACCTATACCAATCTGTGGAGAGGATCCAAAGTAAATATCCTGATAGATCTCATTTTACCTGTCAAGATAGATATTAAATACGTTAAGTAGAACATCTAATATCGCAAAAACCATATGAAATGAGAAATTTTTTTACAGAAGCTGAAAAACCCCTCTTTGAGAATATCTGACGTGACTTGTAAAATTCGTTAAGCAAGAATACGGTATTCACCATGCCTGAGGAATAAAAACAAGTCATGTCAAAATTCAACAATCGAATTCCAAATCCATTCCGACCATCAAAAAGTAAAATGTATTTCTTAAAACAAACTAGAACTCCTCTTCGATGCACCAATTAAAATAAATACCCATGTGCCAATTTGTGGAGAGGATCCAAAATACATATTTTATTAGATCGCATCCTACCTGGCAAGATTAATATTAAACACATTAAGGAGAAAATCTAATATCGCAAACACGATATGAAATGAGAAAAAAAAATAGAGAATCAGAAACCCCCTTTAAGAATATTTGACGTGAATCATAAAATTCCTTAAACAAAAATACAGTATTCACCATTTCAAAGGAAGAATTACAAGCCATCGTAAAAAAAAGAACACGCGACACGAGACATGCCAAAGTTCAAGAACAGAATTCAAAATCAATAAAAAAGTTAGATGAATTTCAGAAAAACAGTAAACAACCATTTGCAGAACCAGTTAAAATAAGTACACCTATACCAATCTGTGGAAAGGATCCAAAGTAAATATCCTGGTAGATCGCATTTTACCTGTCAAGATAGATATTAAATACATTAAGTAGAAAATCTACTATCGCAAAAACCATATGAAATGAGAAATTTCTTTAGAGAATTGAAAAACCCTTTTTAAGAATATCCGACGTGACTTACGCAATTCGTTAAGCAAGAATACGGTATTCATCATTTCTGAGGAATAAAAACAAGTCATGTCAAAATTCAACAATCGAATTGCGAATCTATCCCGACCATCAAAAAGTAAATTTATTTCTTAAAACAAACTAGAACCCCTCTTCGATGAACCAATTAAAATAAATACACCTGTGCCGATCTGTGGAGAGGATCCAAAATACATATTCTGTTAAATCGCATCCTACCTGTCAAGATCAATATCAAACTGCAAAGCACCCTTTGAAGAACCAATAAAAATAAGTAAACCGATGTCAGTCTATGGAGAAGATCCAAATTACGTACTCGGTTAGATTGTAGCCTACCTGGAAAGATAGATATTAAACACCATCCTGTTAAGAATATCCAACATGAATCATTCAAATCTTTAAGCAATATGCAGGTCGTTACTAATGGAATCAGAGCACAGTTCACCTCTCGGACTGAGGGCGTGGGCTGGTGCGAGTCTCAACCGGATGTCCAGCCGGGGGCGGCTCTGGTCTTCATGGGAGTAGGTTGTATTACCCTGCCCAAGAGGGGGCATCAGAGAGCGCCAAAGGGAGAGATAATCGCCTTAGTGTGGGATTAGCGCCAGAGAGAGTGTTTCAGAGTCCCACATTGCCCAGTGTGGGCGAATTTCATCTGTATATAAGATATTGGCTCCTCTCCATCTAGCACAAGGCCTTTTGATGGCTGCCCAAGCGTGGGTCCTCTGATGCAAAGTCTTGCGGGCCCGGGTGCGGGATCAAAGCAGACAATATTGTGCTAGAAGGTCGAGGCAGGTCGTTACAGCCTTACACAATATTGTCCGCTATGGGCCTAAACTCTGGTCTCACACGGCTTTGCTTCTGGGCGTGCAGTCCAACACAACCCCAAAAGGCCTTATGCTAGTGGGGAGGAAACGTTAAGCTTATAAACCACCTTCGACACTAGTCCATAGGCGATACAGGATCTTGGGGTTTGAGCCACTCTGGAGGTTTTCTCTCATTTCCCTCTCATGCCCTCACTACACCTCATTTCGAGACTTGGCATGGGCATGGGCATGGGCACGAGCCATCAAAATCCCAACCCTTTGGACTAGAGTCGTCCTTGGATCTGATACTCTTATCTTCCCACAATGACCCGAAAGTTGAATCGTGCTTTAATGCCATTTGTAACGACCCGCCCTGCCTAGCACAATATTTTTGCGTCTAACACCAACCCGCAAGGCTTTGCTTCTGGGCATGCAGTCCAGCACAACCCAAAAGGCCTTATGCAAGTGGGGAAGAAGCGTTAAGCTTATAAACCACCTTCGACACTAGTCCATAGGCGATATGGGATCTTGGGGTTTGAGCCACTCTGGCGGTTTTCTCTCATTTCCCTCTCATGCCCTCACTACATCTCATTTCGAGTTTTGGCATGGGCACAAGCCATCAAAATCCCAACCCCTTGGACTAGAGTCGTCCTCGGCTCTGATACTCTTATCTTCCCACAATGACCCAAAAGTTGAATCGTGCTCTAATGCCATTTGTAACGAACCGCCTTGCCTAGCACAATATTTTTCGCTTTGCGTCTAACACCAACCCGCACGGCTTTGCTTTAGGGTGTACACTCCTGCATAACCCCAAAAGGCCTTATGCTAGTGGGGAGGAAGCGTTAAGCTTATAAACAACCTTCGACACTAGTCCATAGGCGATATGGGATCTTGGGGTTTGAGCCACTCTGGCAGTTTTCTCTCATTTGGCCGAGCAACTGCAAGTCAAGAAAAAAAACTATACAGTACAGGCATGCAAGATCTTCACAAAGTACAGAATAACAAGAAGTTAGCAACATAATCACACAAAACTAAACCAATGAAGAGGGACCAGTTTACGACAGCCACCCAATGCAAGAATAGCCAGTCATGAGGGCAATTATCCAGTAGATATATGAAATCCTTCGGTTCTGCCACTGACAAAGAATGTTTCAGATGAGTACATACACAGCATTGCAAACAAGTTGGAAAAAGAGCAATTGAAATGGATAGACATCTACTGGGTCATAGAACATAATAAGCTAAAAAATCAATAGAAACTTACAGTTCCCATGGCCACCCCAGCCCTTGTTTATAATGCCTCTCTGTCCAGTCATTTCTAGTGCTTCCACAATGATTTGGGTCATTTTTTCAGGTTCTTGAACAGGCTACCATATCAGCAAAGAATTAGTTATATCAGCAACATATACCAGCCTAGTCAAATTTATAGGTCTAGGTTTTGATGAAAAGCTAGTGACAAAGGGAAACAATATATCTGTTTTACCTCTTGCTTTTATAATCAATATAGATTTTTGTTTCAATACAAGTTTGGATAACACCGCCACTGCCCCATAGCATAAATTATTTAAGGTGTATATAACAATAGTATCAGTTCTAAGAAGTTCCGTTTAAATAACATACAAAGCTATACCTTCTTGCTCATCCAACATTAACAACTCTTGATCAATAGGTAAGGCCAAATAGTGTGGAAACCATCCCATAAGCAATAACTTGGGCAATTTAGACAGAAATAAAGTACGAGACCTAAGAGCAAAGTGTGGATGATCTGTTATTATGTGAGTAGTTTCCAAATTTATCACCAACATCAGCAAGCATAAATATGAAAAGACTTCCAGAAACTGATTTTTAACATTTTTAGAGATTCTGAACAATTTTTTCACTGTCTGCTGGCTGGGGAGTACTAAAGGGGGTTCCACTAGACAATTACAAAACTGGCTAACAGATGAAATTTTAAGGTACCACCAGGCAGGGTTCCTGCTAGGCATAAGTATTTGATGTGACACATACATTTGCCTAGCCCAGTTGACGCATTTGGTAAAGACGATATTGACACTGAATCAATAATGTACCTGAGCAAGAAATATGCCTTTAAATACCAAAAACATTATTTAGCAAGGGTATATTTTAAGAATCATGGAGCGAGTGTTGAAGAAAGATGTACAAGTTTTTTATTTATTTACATTTTTTTCAGCAGTAACAAGAAGAAGATTATATTAAAGTGAAGAAACATTACAAATACATAAAGGGGTCTAAGAGGCTTAAACCCAGGATAAGAGAAGAGAAACAAAAAAAAAAAATCATAGTCATAAACCTCAAGACAAAACACAATCCAATCCCCATGTTTCTCTATACAACCCCTTCCCCAAAGGCTACAGAAAGAAGACGCCCTCAATCATTGAGTCAATCCCTATCTTTTGCAAAGAAGTCCATGACTCTATAGGCCGAATGTCTAATCTGTACAAAGGAGACCTCATGGCCTGAACATAATTCCTTAATCTCCCTAACCACTATAATCAGTTTCTAAGGAGCCTTTTTCTTTTCCTTAGCCCAACGCATTCGCCGAATCCCCTTTTATGATTAATTTGCCATGTCAAGAGGAATTTCATAGAATCAAAGCCCTCCTAATAGCTAAAAGTTCAGCCTTGTTAGAACCGTTTACACCCACCAATTCTAAGAAAACTATGGATGATGTACTAGCCGAATTGGGTGAGACCCCTCATATACCAGTCGACCCTGGTTTTCCCCTAGTTGCCCCGTTAACATTGAATTTGGAGACTCCTAACGGGGAGGTGGCCAAATCTCAGTAGTGTAGACCCTTCTAGCTTCACTACTCATACAACTCTCCCACAAAATAAAGAAGTCCGAAATTTTGTATCCCTTAGCCTTCAAGAGAATCTCACTTTCCTCAACGGCTTTATTCTCAAAGATCCTGGAGTTTCTCTCCTTCCAAATAGATCATAAGATTGCTTTTGGCACAATGATCCATGCTTTCTTCATTTTCTAGTCAAGATTCGTAATCATCCAGCTTCCCACAATTCCCCCACATGATCTATCTAATACGCACGAGAACCCCATCAGTCCCACAAAACTATTCCATAAATGCCTCACCACTGAGCAACATGCAAACAAATGATCAATATCCTCCTCTTGGCCTCCACATAGCACACAGTGAAGGTCATCTCCAGATTTAATACACCCCTTATGGAATAGTTCCATCCTGGATAGAACTTTGGCTTTTAGGGTGCACCAAATGAAAGTTTGGACCCTCGAAGGGGTCAAATCGACCCAAGCGGAGAAGGAGAGGTCATGCTCGATATTAGGATCGAGTAGAGCTAAATTGACTGCTGCTTTTATTGAGAAGTCCCCCGAAGAAACTCCTATCCATATTCTCTCATCTTCCTCTTCTCTAGCGATAGAAAACTCTCCTAGCATAGTCACCAACTCCTCAAGACTTTCTTGCTCCAAACCTATCAAAGACCGTCTGAATTGGATATTCCAAATAGTGGTTCCCCTTTCCATCCTATAATAATCTTGAACCTTTGCCTGTTTGTTCTTGACTATCCTAAAAAGTCTAGGGTACAGTTCCTTCAAAGGTCTCCCTCCGACGAAGAGGTTCATCCAAAACAGTGTCATGTCCCCTTTCCCCGTTAGAAACCTAAGTTTCTCCCTAAAGACACTACATACTCTACCTTTTCCTGTGCCAATTCTCCACTATGCCTTTATTAATGAAGATCCATACTTTTCTACCTTCTCCCCCAAATCCCAACAACCTAGATTGTCTATCCCAAACCTTGCAGCTAAAATTCTGAGCCACAAAACTTCCTTTTTCCTACCAAATCTCCAGCTCCATTTGCATAACAAAGCTTGGTTTCTAACCTCAAGAGAACTACTACTAATCCTCTGTAGGGTTTTGGCTTGGTCACTTCTGACCAAGCAACCAAATGTACTTTCTTTCTATTGTCCTTATCCCCCCAAAGAAAGTTTCTGAAAAATAGTTTCAACTTTTTATTAACTCCTTTTGGAATCTCAAATATAGACATATAATAAAGAGGAAGATTCCCCAACATGGACTTAATGAGAGTCAACCTACCCCCTATAGAAAGATAGTTCGTTCCCAAACCGGTAATCTTCTCTCCACTCTCTCCACAACCAAGGCCCAAAGTTTCTTGGATCTTCGCTTTCCCCCTACTTGCAATCCTAAGTATGAAACTTAAACCCAACGTTGGATAGCTCAACTAGTTACTTCTCGCCTCAAGAAGTGAGAGGTCGCCAGTTCAAGTCCTAGCAGCATAAACTGAGGTCGTCTTGTGTGAGTGTGGGGCATTCTCCCGAGGGGTTTGGGGGGCCCCTTGCCTCGTGGTTCCCCTCGGTTATCAAAGAAAAAGTATGAAACTTAAGAACGATGAATATCCAAGAAAAGGAGATGGCACAGGAAACATACTTCAGATATAAAAAATAGGACAAATCTAATCCTTCTTCAGCCATACAAAATAGAATAGTTCTCATGTATGAAAGGAAGTAAATCAAAAGGAAGGACCACTACAAACATCAAGGGGCTATATCTGAGCAAAGAAAACAAACTATTTCCAACAACAACAAAAAAAAAAAAAACGTTACAACACCTTTCTCTTAAAACCTAATTAAGATATTGTTATGTTTATCACTTAATTGTTTAGAGTAAAACTAGTACATTATTTTCTATCAATATTATTTTTGCATATTATTTCATTTCAAATGAATTTAGATAAAGTTTATTTAAATACAGTGTCATGTCCATGTGTCCTATTTTTTGGGTTTGCTAAGTGCAACACCTTGCACCCATGTGGCACTACAATATTTGCACCCACTCCAACCTGAAACAGGTTGGAGTGATGGTCAGGAATCTGCCTCAAGAAGCGAGAGTCTGAGTTCGATTCCCACTCCACCCCAAAGGGCCACTCCTCATAAATTTACCCAGTGTATGAGGGTAGGGAGGCTTACACATGCCCCTAGGATTAGTCGGATGCTCTAAGAGGCTTGTCACACCTTGGTCATAAAAAAAAAATAATTCATTTGCACCCATACCCATGCAAGTTGGAATTTTGGAATAAAAGGGGAAAAATAGAGAAGTTAGGGAAAAATAAGGAAAGTAGAGGGGAAATAAACTCACAAGGCTACCAAATCCGATGTATATTGGCTTTGAACCTGCCTCAATCCATTTCACAAGTGACTCTGGAGGTTCATAATTTGACGCAAGATCAAGGAAGCAAAACCCAACAACATCAACCTTCGGACCCCAGTCTGCAAATCAAGCAATTAATTGGACCACAACATCATGATCAAGAAAGGAATCCTAGATAGATGGGATAAGTAGCTACGACGACAATGACGATGATTATCATGATTAATGATAACATTGGGATCTAGCCAAAAGAAGAAATAACTGTCCGTTGGTTATATATTGAATGAAATGCATATTGTGAAAAGCAATAGATATCAAAAATATAAGAAAAGGGCTCAAGTGTTTAAAGCAAACAGTGTCTTTTCGCAATTCAGATTCTTTCTCAGGAGCAGATGATTAGACGCCAGTTCCAAGCAGCAACAAAGTGAAAGTTGAAATTTATGAAAAACATGTAAAAGAGAATAAGTTTTCAGGCCAAATTATCAAAACAACCAACGTAAATCAGATGAAAGCCCATTCCTTAAGGGTTGTTTGCATTTCCAATGGTTGAATTTTCCAATAAGGATGGTTAGAAAATGTAGAGAGAAATTGGATATTTTTCCTTCACCTTTTCAAGTATATTTTCCTCAATCAGAAAGGAAAATTGCAAATAAAGGAGTGACCTGGTAAAGAAGTAAAAAAATGGTAAACATCATTGCTGGTGCCTCAATAAGAGGCAACGATGTTATTGTCTCCTCATTTTCCAAAGCAATCAGAATGGAAATTGGTAAATGAGATCTTATCGGCCAGATGCAATTATCAAGTTTAGGTGCATACACCTCCAAGCTGAAGTATGAGTACAATATGACGAAAATAAAAAGTAAGACTTTTTGGTTTGGGTACAAGGTGAGGACTCCAGATATATCCAGTTGGAACATCAGAAGCTGAACCTTGGGCACCACTTAAATAAGTGACAGGTCGAAGCTTCAGCTTTTTTTTTCCTGAAATCATTTATCATGTCTCGTATTCCAAGCCATATCAATGAGTCAACAATTTGATATGATAGCTGCAAAATGAATTATGAGCAAAAAATAAGTGAATCTGCAGACAAATGTGATACTAAATGAGGAAAAAAAAATTGGGGAGAGAGGAGGGGGGGGGGGGGGGGGGGGGGGGGGAGGGGGGGAGCGTTGGGTGGTTGTATCACTGCAAAAGAAAGTATCAGTTTTGCTCACACTGTATCCAGCTGGTTGCTTGACACGGGAAAGAGAATGTGGAAATTCACTTGTTGGCCTATCCACAAACGAAAGGACCACATCAAGTTGATCTTAAATGTTTCAGAGCTTGAATGGTCAAATGGAAGTATAAATGTGAAAGTTGGACTGCCTGAAGAAAATATCTCATGTTTCATTACATTTCCTTTGTAACTATTTCAAAATGATGAAAGAGATATTAAGTGGCACACACAAAAACGTTGCAACCATAATGTTCAATTGATGGTTATTGGGTATGAAAATTCATCTTCAGATACTGGTAGAATGATGTGTTCAACTAAGGCAAGATCATGAAAATTTGTACTACTCATGTTTTTTAGTGGGCCAAAAGACCTAGTTAAGTATCACACATTCCACCTTTTCGGGCTGCAACATGACTCAGTGGAATGGGCTCATTTTCAAAATAAAAAATTGACAGTTGATCTGTTGGAAAAAGTTAGTAGAAAAATATGAGTCCTAGCACCACATTTTTCACAGTGATATAAGGTAATAAGACATTCATCAAAAAACACTTACGTCCAAGGCATTGTGAAAAATATGTGAAGCGGTACTTTTAGTGCCTCTACCACATGAGTGTGTCCTGAACAAGCATTTGTCCAGATCAGCAGTTGAACTCAAAACTTCCAAATTGAGCATAAAATAGAAATACAATCCTTGGATCCAAGAAAATAAAAATATATCAAATACAAAATAGATGTCGACTCAATGGATCTCGAAAAGGGCTTGGCATAAATTTTTTCCTCATGGCACATTTTGCAGCCCATCACACAGGATAAAAATATATCCAATCAAATGAATCATGAGGGATAACTCCATTTTTCCTCTTGAAGATAAATCATGAGGGGTAACTTTGTTGAAGAAAGGCATAATATAATAGCAAGAAGCATTCGTAGTAATTCTAAAACAACCATGACTGGCATCTAATATGTTCAAGAGCTCAAAGAATTGTATAGAAATGCATTTATATAGGTGATCGCATGTGGAGACCATGTACCATTCTTATGGTGTGAGAAATGATTTGGCCTATGTAGATGCATCCAAATACTACTTTTTTAAAGTCCAGTGATTTATTATAAATAATGGAAATTGTATAAAGTATTTTCCTGTAAAGGAAGATGAAAATGTGAACACCCACCAAAAGAAAGTGTGGCCCTATCTGATCTAATGATGGGTGTTCATAGGAGCCTAGGTAATTATGTTGGCCCTGCAGATATCTACCCCCATACAGAAGCCTTCAATCTTTATCAGTCTTCTGCTGTAATGATACTAAACCCCTTTGACATGAGAGACCACTGAACAATGGACAGCATAATCTAGAGACCGCTGAACAAATGCCCTTGATGCAGTTGTTCTGGAAATTTCTTCTATTTGTCTCATTCCAAATTCATCATAGGATGCCAAGTTGAATGGTTCTCATAAAATCTGCCTTCTATTGAAAAATCCCCAACCATCCATGACAAACCAAAAAGAACCTGGATGAGCGCATTTAACAAAAAGAGGCCAAGGAATATTGGACAAAATAGGTGGGACAAAATGTGATGTTGGATGGGATAAACAGAAAATAGAACTTGAAAAGTCAACCCTAAATAGATTGGATGCCCTCACTACATCTCATTTCGAGTCTTGGCATGGGCATGGGCATGGGCACGAGCCATCAAAATCCCAACCCCTTGGACTAGAGTCATCCTCGGCTCTGATACTCTTATCTTCACACAATGACCTGAAAGTTGAATCGTGCTCTAATGCCATTTGTAACGACTCACCCTGCCTAGCACAATATTTTTCACTTTGCGTCTAACACCAACCCGCACGGCTTTGCTTTGGGGTGTACACTCCTGCACAACCCCAAAACGCCTTGTATAAGAAGGGGGAGACACTAGCTTATATACCAAGCTCAAGAGACAATGTTAGGCGATGAGGGACCTTGAAACTCAACTCTCTGCCGATTTTCACTTCTCTCCATTCGCCCCCAATGAAGCTCTCTCTCTATCTCCCATCAGGTACTCTCTTTCATGATAGTTGCTACTCTCTTTTCTATTACTTTGGGTACGGGTTATAACAATCCTACCGCCTGAGTCTAAAGTCGTCCACGCCTATGGAACTCAACTTTCCACTAATGGTTCGAGAGTTGAACCGTGCTCTGACACCATTTTGTAACGACCCGTCCCCGATAAGCACAATATTGTCTGCTTTCGATCTAAACTCTCGGCTCTCATAGCTTTGCTTCGGGGTGTGCACTCCTGCACAATCTCAAAATGCCTTGTGCTAGAGTAGGGAGGAGGCGCTAAGTTTATAATGCACCCTCAGCACTAGTCCATAGGCGATATGAGACCTTGAGATTTGTGCCACTCTGGCGACTTTCTCTCATTTCCCTCTCATGCCTTCACTGCATCTCATTTTGAGACTTACCATGGGCATGGGTCATCACCTTCCCTCCCCTTGGACTAGAGTCGCTATCGGCTCTAATAATCTAATCTTCCAACTCTAACTCTAAATTTGAACGGTGCTCTAATACAATTTATAACCACCCACCCCGCCTAACACAATCTTAACCGCTTTGGGCCTAACTCCTACCCGCACGGCTTTGCTTCGGGGTGTACACTCATGCACAACCCCAAAAGGACTTTTGTCAGGAGAAGAGGCGCCGCAAGCTTACAAACCAAGCCCAGCAGGCAATGTTAGGCGATGTGAGACCTAGAAATTCAAATCTCTAGCGATTTTCACTTCTCCCCAATTGCCCCCACAATGCTCTCTCTCATCAGGTCATACTCACTTTCGTGACTTTTAGTACGGGTCATCACAATCCCACCACCTTAGCTTATGAAGCACCTTCAGCACTAGTCCATAAGTGATGTGACCTACGAACTGCGAAAAGTCTAGAGGCACAAATAGACTGCAAAATTGACGATCAATAGGGAAATTAAAATACAACTACAAAAACCGATCAATCTGCGATAAAAAAAGATAAAGGAATTTCTAAACCGCAAATCTCCTCGAATTCTTAGAGAAGTTGATTACCCTCATTAAAATATATCCACAGCATATCCTATTGTTCTCAATAATATTGACTCCTGAAAAAGGAACACCCAAGATGCCACAATTAAATATCAAAATTCCAAATCCATCCACATCATAAAAAAAGATGGATAAGTTTGAGATAACCTGCAAAACACCCCTTGAAGAACTAATTAAAATAATTCTGGTTCTGCCCACCTGCGGAGAGAATAATTAATATTGATTCACATAGCATTCAACCGAGAAGAATTGATAACACACTAAGTAGAAATGCCAATATCATAAATCCTTTTGAAATGATAAAATCTTTCTTCAGAAGCTGAAAACACCCACCTATGAGTATCCAGTAGAATGTACGATTCTCTAAAGCGAAGATTATGGTAATCGCTATTCCTATACAAGCGAAACCAGAATTCCAAGTCTATCCAAAAGTTAGTTAAATTTTAGAAGAAATGCGAAGAACGCTCTTCGATGAACCAATGAAAATAAATATACCTGTGCTAATTTTTGGAGAGGATTCAAAATACATATTCTGTTAGATCTCATCCTACCCGGCAAGATCAATATAAAAACATTAAGTAGAAAATTTAATATCGCAAACACGATATGAAATGAGAAAAAAAAATAGAGAAGCAGAAAACCCCCTTTAAGAATATCTAACGTGAATCATAAAATTCCTTAAGCAAGAATACAGTATTCACCATTTCAGAGGAAGAAATACAAGCCATCGCAAAAAATGGAACACGCGACATGAGACATGCCAAAGTTCAAGAACAGAATTCAAAATCAATAAAAAAGTTAGATGAATTTTAGAAAAAACTGTAAACAACCATTTGCAGAACCAGTTAAAATAAGTACACCTATACCAATCTGTGGAAAGGATCCAAAGTAAATATCCTTGTAGATCGCATTTTACCTGTCAAGATAGATATTAAATACATTAAGTAGAAAATCTAATATCGCAAAAACCATATGAAATGAGAAATTTCTTTAGAGAATCGAAAAACCCCTTTTAAGAATATCCGACGTGACTTACACAATTCGTTAAGCAAGAATACGGTATTCACCATTCCTGAGGAATAAAAACAAGTTATGTCAAAATTCAAAAATCGAATTTCAAATGCATCCCAACGATCAAAAAGTAAAATGTAATTCTTAAAACAAACTAGAACCCCTATTCGATGAACCAATTAAAATAAATACACCTGTGTCAATTTGTGGAGAGAATCCAAAATACATATTCTGTTAGATCGCATCTTACCTGTCAAGATCAATATCAAACTGCAAAGCACCCTTTGAAAAACCAATAAAAATAAGTAAACAGATGTCAGTCTATGGAGAAGATCTAAATTACGTACTCGGTTAGATCGTAGCCTACCTGGAAAGATAAATATTAAACACAATAGGTAACAAACAAAATATCGCAAACACAATCCCCTTAAGAATATCCGATGTGAATCATTCAAATCTTTAAGCAATACGCAGGTCGTTACTAATGGAATCAGTGCACGGTTCAACTCTCGGACTGAAAGCCAGAGAACGCCAAAGGGAGAGAAAATCGCCTTAGTGTGGGATCAGCGCCAGATGGCGTGTTTCAGAGTCCCACATTCCCAGTGTGGGTGAATTCCATCTGTATATATGATGTTGGCTCCTCTCCATCTACCACAATGCCTTTTGATGGCTACCCTGGCATGGGTCCTCAAATGTAAATTCATGCGGGCCCGGGTGCAGGATCAAATGAGACAATATTGTGATAGAAGGTCGGGGCAGGTCGTTACAACCTTACACAATATTGTCCGCTATGGGCATAAACTCTGGTCTCACGGTTTTGCTTCTAGGCGTGCAGTCCAGCACAACCCCAAAAGGCCTTGTGCTAGTGGGGAGCAGGCGTTAAGTTTATAAACCACCTTCAGCACTAGTCCATAGGCGATATGGGATCTTGGGGTTTGAGACACTCTGGCGGCTTTCTCTCATTTCCCTCTCATGCCTTCACTACATCTCATTTAGAATCTTGGAATGGGCATGGGCATGGGCACGGACCATCACAATCCCACCCCCTTGGACTAGAGTCGTCTTTGGCTCTGATACTCTCTTCTTCCTACAATGACCTGAAAGTTGAATCATACTCTAATGCCATTTGTAACGATCCGTCCTGCCTAGCACAATATTGTGCGCTTTGTGCCTAACACTAACTTGCTTCAGGTCGTGCACTCCTGCACAATCCCAAAAGGCCTTGTGCTAAGCTTATAAAACACCTTCAGCACTAGTCCATAGGCAATATGGGACTTTGGGCTTTGCGCACTCTGGCGACTCTCTCCTTTCCCGCTCATGGCATCACCACTTCTCATTTCACGGCTTGGCGCGGGCATGGGACATCACACAAGGCATGTTAAAACTAAACAAATGAATTCCAAACACATCCCGAACATCGTAAAGTAAATCAAATTGCTTAAAGGGAACCAGAAACAGCCAAGTTCTATTCTTAAGGCAAGAACTTCGAGGAATCTAGAGGTAAGAACGCAAGTGAATTCAAAGTGTCATTTTCATCTTATTGTCTCTACTGCTACCAACCAGAACAAAATAGACTGCAAAATAGATGATCAATAGGAAAATTAAAACACAACTACAAAAACCAATCATCCTGCAATTAAAAAAAAAAAAAGATGAAAGAATTTCTGAACCGCAAACCACCTCGAGTTCTTAAAGAAGTTAAATACCCCCGTTAAAACATATCTGTAGCGTATCCTATTGTTCTCAATAATATTGACTCATGAAATAGAACAACCCGAGATGCCACAACTAAATAACATAATTCCAAATCCATCCAGACCATCAAAAAAGATGGATAAGTTTCAGATAAGCTGCAAAAATCCCTTTGAAAAACTAATTAAAATAAGTCTGTTTATGGCCACCTGCATAGAGAATAAGTAATACTCAGTCACATCGCATTCAACCTAGAAAGATTGATAACACATGAAGTAGAAATGCCAATATCATAAAGCCTTATGAAATAAGAAATTTTTTCTTTGAGAAGTTGAAAACACCCACCTATGAATTTCCAATAGACATCGTACTATTCTTAAGGGAAGATTATGGTGATCATCATTCCTGAAGAAGCAAACAAGTAATGCCACAATTCAACCACAGAATTCCAAGTCCATCCAAAAGTTTCGATGCATATCCTATGGTTCTCAATAATCATGACTCCTGAAGAGAACAACCAAAGATGCCACAATTAAATAACAAAATTCCAAATTCATCAAGACTACTAAAAAAGTTAGATAAGTTTCAGATAAGTTGCAAATCACGTTTGAAGAACCAATTAAAATAAGTAAGCATATGACAACCTAAGGAGAGAATACAAAATACTCAGTCACATCACATTCTACCTAGAAAGATTGATATCAAACAAATGAACTAGAAATGTCAATATCATAAAGTCATATGAAATGAGAAAAACTTTCTTTGAGAAGCTGAAAATGCCCTCGAATGAATATCCAATAGGCATCGTACGGTTCTTTAAGGAAGAAAATGGTAATCCTAAATCTTGAAGAAGCGAAACGAGAAATGCCAACATTCAACAACAGAATTCCAAGTCCATATTAAGGGTAGATGAATTTCAAACAAACAGCAAAGCAACCTTTGAAAAACCAATTAACATAAGTACACTTAAGCCAATCTGTTGAGAAAAAGTTTTTAAGGAAGCAGAAAATCCTCCAGTAAGAATATCTGATGTGAATCATTCAATTTCTTAAGCAAGAATACGGTATTCACCATTCTTGAAGAAGAAAAACAAGTCATCTCGAAATTCAACAAGGGAATTCCAAACCCATCCCGACCATCAAAAAGTGAAATGAGTTTCATAAAAGAAGCCAGAAACCTCCCCAAGTTTAATTCTTCTGTGAAGAATCCAGAGGCAATAATGCAAAAGCGCAAGTGAATTCAAACTGTCGTTTTCCTCTTATTCTCTCTACAACTACTGACCAACCCGAATTAGACTGCAAAATAAACGATCAGTATAGAAATTAAAACACAACTACGAAATACAATCGATCTGCCCTCAAAAACTTAAAAGAATTTTTGAACAACAAACCCCCTTGAGTTCTTCACCTTGATTTGTTATATGATGGGGAACTAAGGGCATGAGAATGTCACTAGATGGATTGGGAGTGGGCAAATTTTTAGCATCGTTCCCTTATCATTTCCATAGACCCAAGGATTTGATGCTTTTACAATAGTTAGATAAATATCTTCTTCTTTTTTTGCTTAAAAATACTAGTGAAGAAGAAAGAGGCAAAGGTGTCAATTTGGGACCATGGTGTAAAAATATTGGCAGATAGCCGGTTCATATCAGAAACCAGTCAAGACTGGTATTAAGAAAGAACCGTATTTTCCAAAATATAGCAAAGAATTCAAAATATTAGACAACATTTTCAATTTTTTGGCCCTCACTTAAAGACACATTCCAACCACAGCAATGAGTCCAACAATTATTGTGGATCTCTCTTGAGTGACTTTTCTATGGTTTTAAAGGTGCTTTTTCTTTCCCTTTTATCTACCATAAAAAAAAAAAATATTTAAGAGGGAAAAAATGGAGAAGATTTTGGCACGTAGGTGACTAAAGGGGATAGATACTTTGAGGTGAGTTTTTTTTTTAGTTTCTTCCCCATTTAAATGGTATCATTTGCTTAGTAACGAAGGTAAAACATCATACAAACTGGATTTGGAGTCAAATAATTGATCAAACATGAATCGATGAAAGGAAACGGAGGCATAAGATTACCTGCGATTAATGATGAAGAGATCATTTTCTCCTGATTTCATTGAATGCCAAGGAAAAGCAAGTGAGTCCATGTCAAATTCCTCAGGCTTCACATCATCCTCTCTTTTGATCCCCAGCTTATCCAAGATCCAGCTCCATATGCTACCCACACCTTTTTCCGAATTGTGAGATGGGTATACTGTCTCCAGCACCCTTGATTCAATATTGGCTCTCCTGATTGCATGGTTCTTCTAGAAAGGAACATGCATAAGTAAACATAGAAGCAATGAGAATGATAAAATACTTAGTGTCTTGGTATTTACATCTTCCATAAAACTTTTGAGTGAACATGTCTTGGAAAATCTATAGTATTTTGAAGAAACTTTTATCCATTTCTATTATTAGATAATCCAGTTACATGATCATCATCAACCAGTAATCCCAACCATCTGGGGTTGGCTTTATTAGTTCTTCCCCTCCAAATAACCCTATCACAAACCATACCATCTGTCAGTCTACAATCTTGATAATGAATTTATATCTTAATCTGAAAAAAAGACTAATTCAAGACTTAAAAAGAAATGAAAATAGTAGAAATCATGCACAGAGAGCAATCAGCATAAGATGGTGGACAATTGAATTGCTGGCCCACCAGAGATTAAACAGAAACTACTTCTACCTACATATGAGCACAAGATTTTCAAGAAAGGCCACTTGAGAGATAAAACATAGTTATGAAACATTACATTCAAACCAAATCAAATGATGACGATGAAATCTCAATTCATACCCACTTGTAAATTACCCACCTCTGAGTCAACAAAATATAGGCAGTCTCCATCAACATCATAAAAAGAACCAGCAGGGCGCAACAATTTGGAAGATTCAAATTCACTGAACTCAAAACCTGGGGAAGAACCAATCTAAGCAATATACTCAATCAGTTCTAACTCGTCAATTCAATATATGCATATATCCTTGAGTTCTTAGAGAACTTGACTACAAACAGGATTTGGAGTCAAATAATTGATCAAACATGAATCGACGAAAGGAAATGGAGGCATATGCTTACCTGCGATTAATGATGAAGAGTTCTCCTGATTTCATTAAATGCCAAGGAAAAGCAAGTGTCCATGTCAAATTCCTCAGGCTTCAGATCAGCCTCTCTTTTGATCCCCAGCTTATCCAAGATCCAGCTCCATAAGAGGGAAAAAATGGACGAGATTTTGGCACGTAGGTGTCTAAAGGGGATAGATACTTTGAGGTCAGTTTTTTTTAGTTTTTTCCCCATTTAAATGGTATCATTTGCTTAGTAATGAAGGTAAAACATCATACAAGCTGGATTTGGAGTCAAATAATTGATCGAACATGAATCGATGAAAGGAAACGGAGGCATAAGATTACCTGCGATTAATGATGAAGAGATCATTTTCTCCTCATTTCATTGAATGCCAAGGAAAAGCAAGTGAGTCCATGTCAAATTCCTCAGGCTTCAAATCATCCTCTCTTTTGATCCCCAGCTTATCCAAGATCCAGCTCCATATGCTACCCACACCTTTTTCCGAATTGTGAGATGGGTATACTGTCTCCAGCACCCTTGATTCAATATTGGCTCTCCTGATTGCATGGTTCTTCTAGAAAGGAACATGCATAAGTAAACATAGAAGCAATGAGAATGATAAAATACTTAGTGTCTTGGTATTTACATCTTCCATAAAACTTTTGAGTGAACATGTCTTGGAAAATCTATAGTATTTTGAAGAAACTTTTATCCATTTCTATTATTAGATAATCCAGTTACATGATCATCATCAACCAGTAATCCCAACCATCTGGGGTTGGCTTTTTTAGTTCTTCCCCTCCAAATAACCCTATCACAAACCATACCATCTGTCAGTCTACAATCTTGATAATGAATTTATATCTTAATCTGAAAAAAAGACTAATTCAAGACTTAAAAAGAAATGAAAATAGTAGAAATCATGCACAGAGAGCAATCAGCATAAGATGGTGGACAATTGAATTGCTGGCCCACCAGAGATTAAACAGAAACTACTTCTACCTACATATGAGCACAAGATTTTCAAGAAAGGCCACTTGAGAGATAAAACATAGTTATGAAACATTACATTCAAACCAAATCAAACGGTGACGATGAAATCTCAATTCATACCCACTTGTAAATTACCCACCTCTGAGTCAACAAAATATAGGCAGTCTCCATCAACATCATAAAAAGAACCAGCAGGGCGCAACAATTTGGAAGATTCAAATTCACTGAACTCAAAACCTGGGGAAGAACCAATCTAAGCAATATACTCAATCAGTTCTAACTCGTCAATTCAATATATGCATATATCCTTGAGTTCTTAGAGAACTTGACTACAAACAGGATTTGGAGTCAAATAATTGATCAAACATGAATCGACGAAAGGAAATGGAGGCATATGCTTACCTGCGATTAATGATGAAGAGGTCTCCTGATTTCATTAAATGCCAAGGAAAAGCAAGTGTCCATGTCAAATTCCTCAGGCTTCAGATCAGCCTCTCTTTTGATCCCCAGCTTATCCAAGATCCAGCTCCATAAGAGGGAAAAAATGGACGAGATTTTGGCACGTAGGTGTCTAAAGGGGATAGATACTTTGAGGTCAGTTTTTTTTAGTTTTTTCCCCATTTAAATGGTATCATTTGCTTAGTAATGAAGGTAAAACATCATACAAGCTGGATTTGGAGTCAAATAATTGATCGAACATGAATCGATGAAAGGAAACGGAGGCATAAGATTACCTGGGATTAATGACGAAGAGATCATTTTCTCCTCATTTCATTGAATGCCAAGGAAAAGCAAGTGAGTCCATGTCAAATTCCTCAGGCTTCAAATCATCCTCTCTTTTGATCCCCAGCTTATCCAAGATCCAGCTCCATATGCTACCAACACCTTTGTCCGAATTGCGAGATGGGTATACTGTCTGCAGCACCCTTGATTCAATATTAGCTCTCCTGATTGCATGGTTCTTCTAGAAAGGAACATGCATAAGTAAACATAGAAGCAATGAGAATGATAAAATACTTAGTGTCTTGGTATTTACATCTTCCATAAAACTTTTGAGTGAACATGTCTTGGAAAATCTATAGTATTTTGTAGAAACTTTTATCCATTTCTATTATTAGATAATCCAGTTACATGATCATCATCAACCAGTAATCCCAACCATCTGGGGTTGGCTTTTTTAGTTCTTCCCCTCCAAATAACCCTATCACAAACCATACCATCTGTCAGTCTACAATCTAGATAATGAATTTATATCTTAATCTGAAAAAAAGACTAATTCAAGACTTAAAAAGAAATGAAAATAGTAGAAATCATGCACAGAGAGCAATCAGCATAAGATGGTGGACAATTGAATTGCTGGCCCACCAGAGATTAAACAGAAACTACTTCTACCTACATATGAGCACAAGATTTTCAAGAAAGGCCACTTGAGAGATAAAACATAGTTATGAAACATTACATTCAAACCAAATCAAACGGTGACGATGAAATCTCAATTCATACCCACTTGTAAATTACCCACCTCTGAGTCAACAAAATATAGGCAGTCTCCATCAACATCATAAAAAGAACCAGCAGGGCGCAACAATTTGGAAGATTCAAATTCACTGAACTCAAAACCTGGGGAAGAACCAATCTAAGCAATATACTCAATCAGTTCTAACTCGTCAATTCAATATATGCATATATCCTTGAGTTCTTAGAGAACTTGACTACAAACAGGATTTGGAGTCAAATAATTGATCAAACATGAATCGACGAAAGGAAATGGAGGCATATGCTTACCTGCGATTAATGATGAAGAGTTCTCCTGATTTCATTAAATGCCAAAGAAAAGCAAGTGTCCATGTCAAATTCCTCAGGCTTCAGATCAGCCTCTCTTTTGATCCCCAACTTATCCAAGATCCAGCTCCATAAGAGGGAAAAAATGGAGGAGATTTTGGCACGTAGGTGTCTAAAGGGGATAGATACTTTGAGGTCAGTTTTTTTTAGTATTTTCCCCATTTAAATGGTATCATTTGCTTAGTAATGAAGCTAAAACATCATACAAGCTGGATTTGGAGTCAAATAATTGATCGAACATGAATCGATGAAAGGAAACGGAGGCATAAGATTACCTGCGATTAATGACGAAGAGATCATTTTCTCCTCATTTCATTGAATGCCAAGGAAAAGCAAGTGAGTCCATGTCAAATTCCTCAGGCTTCACATCATCCTCTCTTTTGATCCCCAGCTTATCCAAGATCCAGCTCCATATGCTACCAACACCTTTTTCCGAATTGCGAGATGGGTATACTGTCTGCAGCACCCTTGATTCAATATTGGCTCTCCTGATTGCATGGTTCTTCTAGAAAGGAACATGCATAAGTAAACATAGAAGCAATGAGAATGATAAAATACTTAGTGTCTTGGTATTTACATCTTCCATAAAACTTTTGAGTGAACATGTCTTGGAAAATCTATAGTATTTTGTAGAAACTTTTATCCATTTCTATTATTAGGTAATCCAGTTACATGATCATCATCAACCAGTAATCCCAACCATCTGGGGTTGGCTTTATTAGTTCTTCCCCTCCAAATAACCCTATCACAAACCATACCATCTGTCAGTCTACAATCTAGATAATGAATTTATATCTTAATCTGAAAAAAAGACTAATTCAAGACTTAAAAAGAAATGAAAATAGTAGAAATCATGCACAGAGAGCAATCAGCATAAGATGGTGGACAATTGAATTGCTGGCCCACCAGAGATTAAACAGAAACTACTTCTACCTACATATGAGCACAAGATTTTCAAGAAAGGCCACTTGAGAGATAAAACATAGTTATGAAACATTACATTCAAACAAAATCAAACGGTGACGATGAAATCTCAATTCATACCCACTTGTAAATTACCCACCTCTGAGTCAACAAAATAGGCAGTCTCCATCAACATCATAAAAAGAACCAGCAGGGCGCAACAATTTGGAAGATTCAAATTCACTGAACTCAAAACCTGGGGAAGAACCAATCTAAGCAATATACTCAATCAGTTCTAACTCGTCAATTCAATATATGCATATATCCTTGAGTTCTTAGAGAACTTGACTACAAACAGGATTTGGAGTCAAATAATTGATCAAACATGAATCGACGAAAGGAAATGGAGGCATATGCTTACCTGCGATTAATGATGAAGAGTTCTCCTGATTTCATTAAATGCCAAAGAAAAGCAAGTGTCCATGTCAAATTCCTCAGGCTTCAGATCAGCCTCTCTTTTGATCCCCAACTTATCCAAGATCCAGCTCCATAAGAGGGAAAAAATGGAGGAGATTTTGGCACGTAGGTGTCTAAAGGGGATAGATACTTTGAGGTCAGTTTTTTTTAGTATTTTCCCCATTTAAATGGTATCATTTGCTTAGTAATGAAGCTAAAACATCATACAAGCTGGATTTGGAGTCAAATAATTGATCGAACATGAATCGATGAAAGGAAACGGAGGCATAAGATTACCTGCGATTAATGACGAAGAGATCATTTTCTCCTCATTTCATTGAATGCCAAGGAAAAGCAAGTGAGTCCATGTCAAATTCCTCAGGCTTCACATCATCCTCTCTTTTGATCCCCAGCTTATCCAAGATCCAGCTCCATATGCTACCAACACCTTTTTCCGAATTGCGAGATGGGTATACTGTCTGCAGCACCCTTGATTCAATATTGGCTCTCCTGATTGCATGGTTCTTCTAGAAAGGAACATGCATAATTAAACATAGAAGCAATGAGAATGATAAAATACTTAGTGTCTTGATATTTACATCTTCCATAAAACTTTTGAGTGAACATGTCTTGGAAAATCTATAGTATTTTGTAGAAACTTTTATCCATTTCTATTATTAGGTAATCCAGTTACATGATCATCATCAACCAGTAATCCCAACCATCTGGGGTTGGCTTTATTAGTTCTTCCCCTCCAAATAACCCTATCACAAACCATACCATCTGTCAGTCTACAATCTAGATAATGAATTTATATCTTAATCTGAAAAAAAGACTAATTCAAGACTTAAAAAGAAATGAAAATAGTAGAAATCATGCACAGAGAGCAATCAGCATAAGATGGTGGACAATTGAATTGCTGGCCCACCAGAGATTAAACAGAAACTACTTCTACCTACATATGAGCACAAGATTTTCAAGAAAGGCCACTTGAGAGATAAAACATAGTTATGAAACATTACATTCAAACCAAATCAAACGGTGACGATGAAATCTCAATTCATACCCACTTGTAAATTACCCACCTCTGAGTCAACAAAATATAGGCAGTCTCCATCAACATCATAAAAAGAACCAGCAGGGCGCAACAATTTGGAAGATTCAAATTCACTGAACTCAAAACCTGGGGAAGAACCAATCTAAGCAATATACTCAATCAGTTCTAACTCGTCGTCAATTCAATATATGCATATATCCTTGAGTTCTTAGAGAACTTGACTACAAATGGGATTTGGAGTCAAATAATTGATCAAACATGAATCGATGAAAGGAAATGGAGGCATATGCTTACCTGCGATTAATGATGAAGAGTTCTCCTGATTTCATTAAATGCCAAAGAAAAGCAAGTGTCCATGTCAAATTCCTCAGGCTTCAGATCAGCCTCTCTTTTGATCCCCAGCTTATCCAAGATCCAGCTCCATAAGAGGGAAAAAATGGACGAGATTTTGGCACGTAGGTGTCTAAAGGGGATAGATACTTTGAGGTGAGTTTTTTTTAGTTTTTTCCCCATTTAAATGGTATCATTTGCTTAGTAATGAAGGTAAAACATCATACAAGCTGGATTTGGAGTCAAATATTTGATCGAACATGAATCGATGAAAGGAAACGGAGGCATAAGATTACCTGCGATTAATGATGAAGTGATCATTTTCTCCTGATTTCATTGAATGCCAAGGAAAAGCAACTGAGTCCATGTCAAATTCCTCAGGCTTCACATCATCCTCTCTTTTGATCCCCAGCTTATCCAAGATCCAGCTCCATATGCCACCAACACCTTTTTCCGAATTGCGAGATGGGTATACTGTCTCCAGCACCCTTGATTCAATATTGGCTCTCCTGATTGCATGGTTCTTCTAGAAAGGAACATGCATAATTAAACATAGAAGCAATGAGAATGATAAAATACTTAGTGTCTTGATATTTACATCTTCCATAAAACTTTTGAGTGAACATGTCTTGGAAAATCTATAGTATTTTGTAGAAACTTTTATCCATTTCTATTATTAGATAATCCAGTTACATGATCATCATCAACCAGTAATCCCAACCATCTGGGGTTGGCTTTATTAGTTCTTCCCCTCCAAATAACCCTATCACAAACCATACCATCTGTCAGTCTACAATCTAGATAATGAATTTATATCTTAATCTGAAAAAAAGGCTAATTCAAGAGTTAAAAAGAAATGAAAATAGTAGAAATCATGCACAGAGAGCAATCAGCATAAGATGGTAGACAATTGAATTGCTGGCCCACCAGAGATTAAACAGAAACTACTTCTACCTAAATATGAGCACAAGCTTTTCAAGAAAGGCCACTTGAGAGATAAAACATAGTTATGAAACATTACATTCAAACCAAATCAAACGGTGACGATGAAATCTCAATTCATACCCACTTGTAAATTACCCACCTCTGAGTCAACAAAATATAGGCAGTCTCCATCAACATCATAAAAAGAACCAGCAGGGCGCAACAATTTGGAAGATTCAAATTCACTGAACTCAAAACCTGGGGAAGAACCAATCTAAGCAATATACTCAATCAGTTCTAACTCGTCAATTCAATATATGCATATATCCTTGAGTTCTTAGAGAACTTGACTACAAATGGGATTTGGAGTCAAATAATTGATCAAACATGAATCGATGAAAGGAAATGGAGGCATATGCTTACCTGCGATTAATGATGAAGAGTTCTCCTGATTTCATTAAATGCCAAAGAAAAGCAAGTGTCCATGTCAAATTCCTCAGGCTTCAGATCAGCCTCTCTTTTGATCCCCAGCTTATCCAAGATCCAGCTCCATAAGAGGGAAAAAATGGACGAGATTTTGGCACGTAGGTGTCTAAAGGGGATAGATACTTTGAGGTGAGTTTTTTTTAGTTTTTTCCCCATTTAAATGGTATCATTTGCTTAGTAATGAAGGTAAAACATCATACAAGCTGGATTTGGAGTCAAATATTTGATCGAACATGAATCGATGAAAGGAAACGGAGGCATAAGATTACCTGCGATTAATGATGAAGTGATCATTTTCTCCTGATTTCATTGAATGCCAAGGAAAAGCAACTGAGTCCATGTCAAATTCCTCAGGCTTCACATCATCCTCTCTTTTGATCCCCAGCTTATCCAAGATCCAGCTCCATATGCCACCAACACCTTTTTCCGAATTGCGAGATGGGTATACTGTCTCCAGCACCCTTGATTCAATATTGGCTCTCCTGATTGCATGGTTCTTCTAGAAAGGAACATGCATAAGTAAACATAGAAGCAATGAGAATGATAAAATACTTAGTGTCTTGGTATTTACATCTTCCATAAAACTTTTGAGTGAACATGTCTTGGAAAATCTATAGTATTTTGTAGAAACTTTTATCCATTTCTATTATTAGATAATCCAGTTACATGATCATCATCAACCAGTAATCCCAACCATCTGGGGTTGGCTTTATTAGTTCTTCCCCTCCAAATAACCCTATCACAAACCATATCATCTGTCAGTCTACAATCTAGATAATGAATTTATATCTTAATCTGAAAAAAAGGCTAATTCAAGAGTTAAAAAGAAATGAAAATAGTAGAAATCATGCACAGAGAGCAATCAGCATAAGATGGTAGACAATTGAATTGCTGGCCCACCAGAGATTAAACAGAAACTACTTCTACCTAAATATGAGCACAAGCTTTTCAAGAAAGGCCACTTGAGAGATAAAACATAGTTATGAAACATTACATTCAAACCAAATCAAACGGTGACGATGAAATCTCAATTCATACCCACTTGTAAATTACCCACCTCTGAGTCAACAAAATATAGGCAGTCTCCATCAACATCATAAAAAGAACCAGCAGGGCGCAACAATTTGGAAGATTCAAATTCACTGAACTCAAAACCTGGGGAAGAACCAATCTAAGCAATATACTCAATCAGTTCTAACTCGTCAATTCAATATATGCATATATCCTTGAGTTCTTAGAGAACTTGACTACAAATGGGATTTGGAGTCAAATAATTGATCAAACATGAATCGATGAAAGGAAATGGAGGCATATGCTTACCTGCGATTAATGATGAAGAGTTCTCCTGATTTCATTAAATGCCAAGGAAATGCAAGTGTCCATGTCAAATTCCTCAGGCTTCAGATCAGCCTCTCTTTTGATCCCCAGCTTATCCAAGATCCAGCTCCATAAGAGGGAAAAAATGGACGAGATTTTGGCACGTAGGTGTCTAAAGGGGATAGATACTTTGAGGTGAGTTTTTTTTAGTTTTTTCCCCATTTAAATGGTATCATTTGCTTAGTAATGAAGGTAAAACATCATACAAGCTGGATTTGGAGTCAAATATTTGATCGAACATGAATCGATGAAAGGAAACGGAGGCATATAAGATTACCTGCGATTAATGATGAAGTGATCATTTTCTCCTGATTTCATTGAATGCCAAGGAAAAGCAACTGAGTCCATGTCAAATTCCTCAGGCTTCACATCATCCTCTCTTTTGATCCCCAGCTTATCCAAGATCCAGCTCCATATGCTACCAACACCTTTTTCCGAATTGCGAGATGGGTATACTGTCTCCAGCACCCTTGATTCAATATTGGCTCTCCTGATTGCATGGTTCTTCTAGAAAGGAACATGCATAAGTAAACATAGAAGCAATGAGAATGATAAAATACTTAGTGTCTTGGTATTTACATCTTCCATAAAACTTTTGAGTGAACATGTCTTGGAAAATCTATAGTATTTTTGTAGAAACTTTTATCCATTTCTATTATTAGATAATCCAGTTACATGATCATCATCAACCAGTAATCCCAACCATCTGGGGTTGGCTTTATTAGTTCTTCCCCTCCAAATAACCCTATCACAAACCATACCATCTGTCAGTCTACAATCTAGATAATGAATTTATATCTTAATCTGAAAAAAAGGCTAATTCAAGAGTTAAAAAGAAATGAAAATAGTAGAAATCATGCACAGAGAGCAATCAGCATAAGATGGTGGACAATTGAATTGCTGGCCCACCAGAGATTAAACAGAAACTACTTCTACCTAAATATGAGCACAAGATTTTCAAGAAAGGCCACTTGAGAGATAAAACATAGTTATGAAACATTACATTCAAACCAAATCAAACGGTGACGATGAAATCTCAATTCATACCCACTTGTAAATTACCCACCTCTGAGTCAACAAAATATAGGCAGTCTCCATCAACATCATAAAAAGAACCAGCAGGGCGCAACAATTTGGAAGATTCAAATTCACTGAACTCAAAACCTGGGGAAGAACCAATCTAAGCAATATACTCAATCAGTTCTAACTCGTCAATTCAATATATGCATATATCCTTGAGTTCTTAGAGAACTTGACTACAAACAGGATTTGGAGTCAAATAATTGATCAAACATGAATCGATGAAAGGAAATGGAGGCATATGCTTACCTGCGATTAATGATGAAGAGTTCTCCTGATTTCATTAAATGCCAAGGAAATGCAAGTGTCCATGTCAAATTCCTCAGGCTTCAGATCAGCCTCTCTTTTGATCCCCAGCTTATCCAAGATCCAGCTCCATAAGAGGGAAAAAATGGACGAGATTTTGGCACGTAGGTGTCTAAAGGGGATAGATACTTTGAGGTGAGTTTTTTTTAGTTTTTTCCCCATTTAAATGGTATCATTTGCTTAGTAATGAAGGTAAAACATCATACAAGCTGGATTTGGAGTCAAATATTTGATCGAACATGAATCGATGAAAGGAAACGGAGGCATAAGATTACCTGCGATTAATGATGAAGTGATCATTTTCTCCTGATTTCATTGAATGCCAAGGAAAAGCAACTGAGTCCATGTCAAATTCCTCAGGCTTCACATCATCCTCTCTTTTGATCCCCAGCTTATCCAAGATCCAGCTCCATATGCTACCAACACCTTTTTCCGAATTGCGAGATGGGTATACTGTCTCCAGCACCCTGGATTCAATATTGGCTCTCCTGATTACATGGTTCTTCTAGAAAGGAACATGCATAAGTAAACATAGAAGCAATGAGAATGATAAAATACTTAGTGTCTTGGTATTTACATCTTCCATAAAACTTTTGAGTGAACATGTCTTGGAAAATCTATAGTATTTTGTAGAAACTTTTATCCATTTCTATTATTAGATAATCCAGTTACAGGATCATCATCAACCAGTAATCCCAACCATCTGGGGTTGGCTTTATTAGTTCTTCCCCTCCAAATAACCCTATCACAAACCATACCATCTGTCAGTCTACAATCTAGATAATGAATTTATATCTTAATCTGAAAAAAAGGCTAATTCAAGAGTTAAAAAGAAATGAAAATAGTAGAAATCATGCACAGAGAGCAATCAGCATAAGATGGTGGACAATTGAATTGCTGGCCCACCAGAGATTAAACAGAAACTACTTCTACCTAAATATGAGCACAAGATTTTCAAGAAAGGCCACTTGAGAGATAAAACATAGTTATGAAACATTACATTCAAACCAAATCAAACGGTGACGATGAAATCTCAATTCATACCCACTTGTAAATTACCCACCTCTGAGTCAACAAAATATAGGCAGTCACCATCAACATCATAAAAAGAACCAGCAGGGCGCAACAATTTGGAAGATTCAAATTCACTGAACTCAAAACCTGGGGAAGAACCAATCTAAGCAATATACTCAATCAGTTCTAACTCGTCAATTCAATATATGCATATATCCTTGAGTTCTTAGAGAACTTGACTACAAACAGGATTTGGAGTCAAATAATTGATCAAACATAAATCGATGAAAGGAAATGGAGGCATATGCTTACCTGCGATTAATGATGAAGAGTTCTCCTGATTTCATTAAATGCCAAGGAACTCAAGTGTCCATGTCAAATTCCTCAGGCTTCAGATCAGCCTCTCTTTTGATCCCCAGCTTATCCAAGATCCAGCTCCATAAGAGGGAAAAAATGGACGAGATTTTGGCACGTAGGTGTCTAAAGGGGATAGATACTTTGAGGTGAGTCTTTTTTTAGTTTTTTCTCCATTTAAATGTTATCATTTGCTTAGTAATGAAGGTACAGCATCATACAAACTGGATTTGGAGTCAAATAATTGATCAAACATGAATCGATGAAAGGAAACGGAGGCATAAGATTACCTGCGATTAATGATGAAGAGATCATTTTCTCCTGGTTTCATTGAATGCCAAGGGAAAGCAAGTGAGTCCATGTCAAATTCCTCAGGCTTCATATCATCCTATCTTTTGATCCCCAGCTTATCCAAGATCCAGTTCCATATGCTACCCACACCTTTTTCCGAATTGCGAGATGGGTATACTGTCTCCAGCACCCTGGATTCAATATTGGCTCTCCTGATTACATGGTTCTTCTAGAAAGGAACATGCATAAGTAAACATAGAAGCAATGAGAATGATAAAATACTTAGTGTCTTGGTATTTACATCTTCCATAAAACTTTTGAGTGAACATGTCTTGGAAAATCTATAGTATTTTGTAGAAACTTTTATCCATTTCTATTATTAGATAATCCAGTTATATGATCATCACCAACCAGTAATCCCAACCATCTGGGGTTGGCTTTATTAGTTCTTCCCCTCCAAATAACCCTATCACAAACCATACCATCTGTCAGTCTACAATCTAGATAATGAATTTATATCTTAATCTGAAAAAAAGACTAATTCAAGACTTAAAAAGAAATGAAAATAGTAGAAATCATGCACAGAGAGCAATCAGCATAAGATGATGGACAATTGAATTGCTGGCCCACCAGAGATTAAACAGAAACTACTTCTACCTACATATGAGCACAAGATTTTCAAGAAAGGCCACTTGAGAGATAAAACATAGTTATGAAACATTACATTCAAACCAAATCAAACGATGACGATGAAATCTCAATTCATACCCACTTGTAAATTACCCACCTCTGAGTCAACAAAATATAGGCAGTCACCATCAACATCATAAAAAGAACCAGCAGGGCGCAACAATTTGGAAGATTCAAATTCGCTGAACTCAAAACCTGGGGAAGAACCAATCTAAGCAATATACTCAATTAGTTCTAACTCGTCAATTCAATATATGCATATATCCCTGAGTTCTTAGAGAACTTGACTACAAACAGGATTTGGAGTCAAATAATTGATCAAACATGAATCGATGAAAGGAAATGGAGGCATATGCTTACCTGCGATTAATGATGAAGAGTTCTCCTGATTTCATTAAATGCCAAGGAACTCAAGTGTCCATGTAAAATTCCTCAGGCTTCAGATCAGCCTCTCTTTTGATCCCCAGCTTATCCAAGATCCAGCTCCATAAGAGGGAAAAAATGGACGAGATTTTGGCACGTAGGTGTCTAAAGGGGATAGATACTTTGAGGTGAGTTTTTTTTAGTTTTTTCCCCATTTAAATGGTATCATTTGCTTAGTAATGAAGGTAAAACATCATACAAGCTGGATTTGGAGTCAAATATTTGATCGAACATGAATCGATGAAAGGAAACGGAGGCATAAGATTACCTGCGATTAATGATGAAGAGATCATTTTCTCCTCATTTCATTGAATGCCAAGGGAAAGCAAGTGAGTCCATGTCAAATTCCTCAGGCTTCATATCATCCTATCTTTTGATCCCCAGCTTATCCAAGATCCAGCTCCATATGCTACCAACACCTTTTTCCGAATTGCGAGATGGGTATACTGTCTCCAGCACCCTTGATTCAATATTGGCTCTCCTGATTGCATGGTTCTTCTAGAAAGGAACATGCATAAGTAAACATAGAAGCAATGAGAATGATAAAATACTTAGTGTCTTGGTATTTACATCTTCCATAAAACTTTTGAGTGAACATGTCTTGGAAAATCTATAGTATTTTGTAGAAACTTTTATCCATTTCTATTATTAGATAATCCAATTACATGATCATCATCAACCAGTAATCCCAACCATCTGGAGTTGGCTTTATTAGTTCTTCCCCTCCAAATAACCCTATCACAAACCATACCATCTGTCAGTCTACAATCTAGATAATGAATTTATATCTTAATCTGAAAAAAAGACTAATTCAAGACTTAAAAAGAAATGAAAATAGTAGAAATCATGCACAGAGAGCAATCAGCATAAGATGGTGGACAATTGAATTGCTGGCCCACCAGAGATTAAACAGAAACTACTTCTACCTACATAGGAGCACAAGATTTTCAAGAAAGGCCACTTGAGAGATAAAACATAGTTATGAAACATTACATTCAAACCAAATCAAATGATGACGATGAAATCTCAATTCATACCCACTTGTAAATTACCCACCTCTGAGTCAACAAAATATAGGCAGTCTCCATCAACATCATAAAAAGAACCAGCAGGGCGCAACAATTTGGAAGATTCAAATTCACTGAACTCAAAACCTGGGGAAGAACCAATCTAAGCAATATACTCAATCAGTTCTAACTCGTCAATTCAATATATGCATATATCCTTGAGTTCTTAGAGAACTTGACTACAAACAGGATTTGGAGTCAAATAATTGATCAAACATGAATCGACGAAAGGAAATGGAGGCATATGCTTACCTGCGATTAATGATGAAGAGTTCTCCTGATTTCATTAAATGCCAAGGAAAAGCAAGTGTCCATGTCAAATTCCTCAGGCTTCAGATCAGCCTCTCTTTTGATCCCCAGCTTATCCAAGATCCAGCTCCATAAGAGGGAAAAAATGGACGAGATTTTGGCACGTAGGTGTCTAAAGAGGATAGATACTTTGAGGTGAGTTTTTTTTAGTTTTTTCCCCATTTAAATGGTATCATTTGCTTAGTAATGAAGGTAAAACATCATACAAACTGGATTTGGAGTCAAATAATTGATCAAACATGAATCGATGAAAGGAAACGGAGGCATAAGATTACCTGCGATTAATGATGAAGGGATCATTTTTTCCTCATTTCATTGAATGCCAAGGAAAAGCAAGTGAGTCCATGTCAAATTCCTCAGGCTTCATATCATCCTCTCTTTTGATCCCCAGCTTATCCAAGATCCAGCTCCATATGCTACCAACACCTTTTTCCGAATTGCGAGATGGGTATACTGTCTCCAGCACCCTTGATTCAATATTGGCTCTCCTGATTGCATGGTTCTTCTAGAAAGGAACATGCATAAGTAAACATAGAAGCAATGAGAATGATAAAATACTTAGTGTCTTGGTATTTACATCTTCCATAAAACTTTTGAGTGAACATGTCTTGGAAAATCTATAGTATTTTGTAGAAACTTTTATCCATTTCTATTATTAGATAATCCAGTTATATGATCATCATCAACCAGTAATCCCAACCATCTGGGGTTGGCTTTATTAGTTCTTCCCCTCCAAATAACCCTATCACAAACCATACCATCTGTCAGTCTACAATCTAGATAATGAATTTATATCTTAATCTTAAAAAAAGACTAATTCAAGACTTAAAAAGAAATGAAAATAATAGAAATCATGCACAGAGAGCAATCAGCATAAGATGGTGGACAATTGAATTGCTGGCCCACCAGAGATTAAACAGAAACTACTTCTACCTACATATGAGCACAAGATTTTCAAGAAAGGCCACTTGAGAGATAAAACATAGTTATGAAACATTACATTCAAACCAAATCAAATGATGACGATGAAATCTCAATTCATACCCACTTGTAAATTACCCACCTCTGAGTCAACAAAATATAGGCAGTCTCCATCAACATCATAAAAAGAACCAGCAGGGCGCAACAATTTGGAAGATTCAAATTCACTGAACTCAAAACCTGGGGAAGAACCAATCTAAGCAATATACTCAATCAGTTCTAACTCGTTAATTCAATATATGCATATATCTCCTTGAGTTCTTAGAGAACTTGAAGACACCCTTTTAAAAATATCCAATGCCTATCCAATGGTTCTATATAATCATGACTCCTGAAGAACAACCAAGATTCGACAAGTAAATTATATTTCCAAGTTTAAATCATAAGTTTATTTTTTGATTTTCTTGGAAAAATTAAGAACTTCACAACCATATATATTATGAAGTTAACAACATTGATATTAATATGTGTAAATAACAAAAGAATAATGATAATATCACATCTTAAACTTAGTAGTCATGTGAATATTGGAATACTGGTCAAGATGATTTAAATAAGTGCATAAGTACTTGTAATAATAACTATTATCCACAAAATAAAAAGTGTAAGGTCTTCTTAAAAAACCTAATACAAGCATAAAATTCAAATTATTTAAAAAAGTGAACAAATGAACTTTTCATCAAAATACATTTTGGATTCAAAACATATAATATGTCATACGCATTGGTCAAGATAGTTAATTTGTAATTATAAATAAAATAAATGCAAAATAAGGGTAAATTTAGACAGATAGTAAAAATTCAACAAAAAATTGTAAAAGTGGATTCAAGAATAAAATTCAGATCCATTACTATGAGGCAATGCCAAAAAAAAAAAAGATTGACATATACACACAAATTATAAAATTCATCAAAAAATGTAATGTGAATTCGAGCATAAATTTCAAATTGTTTACTATGAGTAAGTCATAAATTTGAATTATAAACCCTAAAATTTGTATTAAAATCTCATCAACATATAAAGTAAGATGCACTTTTTACTGAAACTGCAAAACCCCCTTCATGATGATCAATAGTAGCATATACTAGTTGTTATACATGAAATAAAACAAATTTCATGTTGAAACTGCAGGCCCTCTATCAAGATCAAAGATAAACCACTACTTTTGTGAAGATATTCCACATGGGCCATTTGACCATAACCTAAAACAGATAAAATAAGATGAACTTCGTGTTGAAACTACAAAGCCTTTCTCAAGATCAAGGAAACTCATGGCTTTTGTCATATGCCATTTGATCGTAACAGTAAACAGAAGAGCCAAACAAACAAAAAATCAAGTTTTAAGTGTCAATGATCATGATGATCATAATAATAATGACAATAAAAAATTTATATACATTACAGTAAAGTTGGTTAAATCATTGATATAAAATAATGTATCAATAGACCGTAGAAGAACCAAACAGCTCAAATCTAAATTTAACAGTCACCATGCAAAAACTTCTGCAGACCCCAGGATGATGAGCTGTCCAGTGCAACGAAAAGAACAATAATTTGGCAACAATAAAATTCTTGCACGTCTAAACAACCCACTTTCCATAAGATGAACTACTTATATTCCCCGTCCTCTCCTCCCCCTCAGTCTACCATAAGATGAATCACTGACAAACCACAATAGAAGAAGCACATAGGCCTAACAACTGAAAAAACAAAAACAAAGTCCAAGTAGCAATACGAGAGTAGTTCATGAAACCACGATTCAAGTGTGCAGCCAGCTGGTTCCACACCCATTGACTTACCTTTCTTTTTCACAAGCATTAAATTGCTGCAACCAATAAAGCGCCAGGTTCACCAATATTTCTCATTTTTTTATTGTAAAGAGGAGAATGCCAAGAGGGCCCCACATCTATATATGAGATTGGTGGTTATTGGGCCAAGCTGCCCCTTGTCAGAATCGATGGGGAGAATACCTGTAAGACTTGCAGAAATATATTTGGGCGTGATCTGAGGTTCCAACTATAACAATAACCATTATTTTGACATGACTCCAAAGAACTAGCTTAATCAATAATCTTCTTTGTGTCCATATGCATGACAATATAGATAGGAAAGAACAGGTCCTCATTATATTAATGACCAGAAACAACTGAACATTACTGCCTCTTGGACATCGATGTCACCCTTCTAAGAAGAAAAAATGGTAGCTAATGAAACAGCCAATTTGATTGACTCCTCACAATCACATATCTACTTAGCTTCCCTCAGAGAAAGACTTGAATAAATCACTAAATAATAAGGAAGTAGCATATATTGTTTGTATTGCCGTAAGAATCCATCCAATAGTAATCACTCACGCATTTGCTATAGGAGAAAGTGCCAAACTAGTCCAATAAACATCAATCAGTGTAAGAAGGAAACAAAATTGAGGCATAAACTGAGACAGTGAAAATAATGGAGAACTGAAATCTATTTATTCAAGGAATTGCAACACCCGTGGCTGCCCGTGTTAAGAATCCAATAATTTGCCATAGAAAGAGAGAGCTTAATCCAAGACTCATCCAGAAATAAAGGAATAATTAGAGATCAAAGATCAAAGAAATCAGATGAACAATTCAACAATAACTGATTTCAAGACTGAGAAGGAGGAAGCCTATGCCACTTGTAGTCCAATCACTTCTTCCATATCATCACAACTGTAGATAAAACCCGTAATACAGTCAATGAACCTGAATTCGAAGAATCCAAACCCAAAAGGAGATCTCCAAACAAGAAACAGAATAGTCTGCATATGAAATATATGACAGTCTGCATATGAAATATATTGTGACAAAAATCACAACAGAATAGAATAACATAAAACTAACTCAACTTCAAAAAGTAATAATGAGAAGAGAAAAACATGAAACAAATTACCTGGGAGAGATGAGATGAGTGACGAAAGTCTTGAGAAAAAGGAAGTGAGGAATACCTGAAGGAGTAGAATATGTGATCCAGAAATGAGAGCCATTGCATCTATATCATTATTGGAAACACATAGATTGCAGCTCTAAAAATCAACGTATTGAGATCTCCGAAGAAACAACAATATCGAAACTCGATGAAAACCAAATAGCCAATATCACTCTCAAAAGTCTCAGGCAACGAACCAACTGTAATATGTATAGAGGAGAATGCCAATATTTCTCATTTTTTTATTGTAAAGAGGAGAATGCCAAGAGGGCCCCACATCTATATATGAGATTGGTGGTTATTGGGCCAAGCTGCCCCTTGTCAGAATCGATGGGGAGAATACCTGTAAGACTTGCAGAAATATATTTGGGCGTGATCTGAGGTTCCAACTATAACAATAACCATTATTTTGACATGACTCCAAAGAACTAGCTTAATCAATAATCTTCTCTGTGTCCATATGCATGACAATATAGATAGGAAAGAACAGGTCCTCATTATATTAATGACCAGAAACAACTGAACATTACTGCCTCTTGGACATCGATGTCACCCTTCTAAGAAGAAAAAATGGTAGCTAATGAAACAGCCAATTTGATTGACTCCTCACAATCACATATCTACTTAGCTTCCCTCAGAGAAAGACTTGAATAAATCACTAAATAATAAGGAAGTAGCATATATTGTTTGTATTGCCGTAAGAATCCATCCAATAGTAATCACTCACGCATTTGCTAAAGGAGAAAGTGCCAAACTAGTCCAATAAACATCAATCAGTGTAAGAAGGAAACAAAATTGAGGCATAAACTGAGACAGTGAAAATAATGGAGAACTGAAATCTATTTATTCAAGGAATTGCAACACCCATGGCTGCTCGTGTTAAGAATCCAATAATTTGCCAAAGAAAGAGAGAGCTTAATCCAAGTAACCTATCTGCTGAGATGTCTAAAATAATAATTACAAAACATTCCATGAGATCACAAAATCCAAGTTGATTCCAATCAGAATAGATGATAATTGCTCTAGTTCACAAAGACTAAAATCATAGTTTTTTGTTTTGTTTCTGCAAATATGGAGAAACTTGGAGATATTAGTAACGGTGTGAAGAGTTGCCTATTAAGTAGAATTGTAAAGTTGAAGGAACTGTCAAGTGCTGAAACTGAGATTTAGTAATAAAAAAGGATGGAAATGTACTTCTCAGTGGGAAAAATTGTTTGCAAAGATTGATTGTATGCAAAGCCTGGTTGAAAACAAGGTGGCTTAAACCAAAGTTTAGGGAAGCAATCAAAATAAAATACACAGTATAGTGCAAATTCCATTTGTACGGTACAAAAATGAATATTAAGATTCAGTCTATGAGAGCAAACCATGTGCTATGTCAACCAAATGCTTGAAATCATGAAGAGTGCCAAATCGGCTGCTCACAGCAAAAAAATTTGTCACCTGTATTACAGTTAACAAAGGTAGCATCTGAGTGGACTTGAAAAAGAAGGACGAATAAGGGGAGTTAACAGAGAAGTCAACCTCTCTCATAGAGCTACAATAAAACAAAACTGAGAGCTCAAGAAGGATTTTGCAAAAAAATACAGGATGGGCAACATTAGCAACAGAGGACGGTAAACTACCAACATTAGCAGAAGAGTTTGCAACACCACCACCAGCAGCAAGGTTGCCAGCAGCATCTGCAGCAATGCAAGCATAAGCAGTAGCAGAAGCAGCAGCAACATCAAAACCAGTATCAGCACCAACAACTGTAGCTTCACCATCACCAGCAAATAGCAGCAGAGGCCACCATCACACCTGCATTTACTACAGTCACATCTTCATCTAACATAAGCAGCAGCAGCATTTACATCAGAAATAGCAACACCTCCTATAATCCCTTCTTTAACTCCCTTACTTTTAATAACTCCTCCACCAACTCCTTATTTTCTTCACCTCTTCCCATACCCCTAAACTTCTCCTTCCTTTTCCCCTTTCAGTAACTAGAATTTCTAACAGTGAAACCCACCCCTTGACCAAAGCACTCCCAGCACTCTTTCGCCTTCTCCTTGAAGCCTTCAACCTCCAGCCATTCATTTTTTAAATTGGAAAGGCCTCAAACCCCAGTTCTTCTCAGTATTGAGGATAGGAGAATGCCACGAAGCAACCTTTAGAAACTTGAGCGGAATACCTCTATCAAATTTCTCTCTTGCTTGATAAAATAGAAACTTGTCCAATCTACTCATGCTTGGTCTCTCCCGGTTGTTTGACCACAAAAATCTTCCTCCCACCAATGGATAGTCTATCAAATCCCACTTATTGATGAACTCCCAAAAAGAAGTCATAGACTGGGAATATCTCTCTACATCCCTTCTTTCACTTGGAAAGCTTAAAACATTAAACCACCACCTATGCACACCCCATTCCACTTTCCCTAACTTAACTCTAAGTCTTGCCAAAAAAAGAACCTTCACTTTAACTATTAATTTTAGGCCCATAAAAGTTTGTAATTGAAACCTGAACATCTGCTTCAAACAACAAGCCTCTCACAGATATTGTCTACCCAACACCCAAGCCTCTTGCACCTCAAATTCTGCTTTGTCCCAAATCACCAACAACCTCCTTGACCATGCTTCTGATAGCTTGTGCACCCAACCACAATCTCCGATTCCCCAAATTTCCAATGATATAGAACAAGTAGTTAAGATGAGTATTCCATGGTAGATGTGAGTACTAACACAAGAAAGGATAACCAAGTACTTAGGAATGACTAAGTAAGAAGCAGCTTACAGTGTCTCCAATAAAAGAAAAACTAAACGAAGTCATTGGAGATGGTCTCCAAGTGCAAATGAAATAGTGGAAATAATGCACATATGAACATCGTTAGTACTACAGGTAAAAAGAACTAGAAGTAGAAGAGCAATATAGACAAGGAACAACAGTGCAAAGGCATGATAGAATGTATATATGTAAACACTTTAGCCTAAAAAGGGGGCATTGATATAGTAAATCTCTCGAAGGCCAATCCAAAATAAATAAGGCCTTCAATGATGACAATGGTGATGGTGGTGATTGCTCAAGATAAGAGTAAAATAGAGCAAGAATAAAAAATAGTCCTATAGAAGAACAAGATTAAACAGAAGAAGAATAAAGCAAAACGAGTTCTAAAGCATAATACTAAGGAATAAATACAGTCATCAATTGCACAAGAGTAGCATTGTCAAATGCAAAGGCAGATAGTAAACAGTGGACAATCGATAAAAATGCATGCAAATGGACAACATATTATACAATTTAAAAATTACACTTGAGAAGAAACATAATCAACTCACCTTATACCCAACAGATGAATAATCTTTGTGCTCAAGGACACCAATCAACTGAATTGCATTGTATCCTGCTTTTTTAACATGTGGAAGCACCTAGATGGAAAAAAATGCCAAAAAGTACAAATTTGAAGGACGGTTTTGATGCAATAGAGGCAAACAACTTATGGGAGCTACCTTCATGGTAAATTCATCAAAGGAAGTAATTTTTTACTCTGATCCACTTATCCCAACATGGCATTCATATATTCAAAGAGATCGTGGCACTTTAGGCCGTTTGTTTTTCCATATATAAGCACTTTCTGGAGGTGGTTCCCAATGCACCGCAAAGGCTTGCTTTCCATCAACGACTGAAAAGCATGAATTGACATTACGAAAAAATATAAAGTTCAAAAACACATTATTTATGATAAGTATATTGTTTCGATGCATCCCTTAGTGTACCATTTTGTATAGCAAATTTAACAAGATTGACCATGTTATTAATTGATTGCAATCTGCTTAAGGGATGTATCTTCCTGTAATTTTGCAATTAATCCTCACAAATATATCTTCCCCAAGAAAGATACAATCACTTTTCAGAGTAAATACATTTTTATCTCCTCCCATCTCTGTCTCTCCCATTTTTCTTCTATCTTCTTCCTTCTTCCTTCTTCTACAACTTGGTAGAACTTACCAATTTGATATTTCTTTAGATGGGGTCTTTTGACTATTGAGTTCTTGGGTTTTGTTGGAGGTAAAGGGTATGTGGGGAATGATTCTTGTATGGGTAGGATCTTTAGTTGATATGATTTTCAAGGTAATCTTTTGGCATAATTCTCTTATGCCAAGCTTGTACATCTTACTTATAATTGTTTCTTCTTTTAATATTTGCTAATGCCTTGTCTTGCCATATCTTGAAAAAGGAAAATTTTGTACAAAAAAAATGGCTTAAAATGGAAAAATTAGGAGTGCATTTGGTGAATTTAAAGGGTTTGGCTTACTCTTGGCATGTCAGTACCTAAAAATAAGAAAAATTCATGTAAAAATTTGTTCAAAAATATAAAAACGGAGTTCTAATATTAGATTTGGTGAGTTGGAAGAATTTGATCCACTCTTGTCATATCAATGCCTACACAATATATGAAAAAATCATGTAAAAACTTTTCTAATAATAGAAGAAAAGGTCTTAGGATTAAATTTGGTTAGTTGGAAGGATTTGGTCTATCTTAACCTAAAAAGAAGATAATTTTGTAAATTGATAAAAATAGAAGAAAAGGTTTTTAGAAATAACATGGTCAGTTGGAAAGATTTAGCCAACCTTGTCACACATAAAAAAATAAGGAAAATTTACACAAAAGATGGATAAAAAATATAAAAAGATTTTCAATTGGATTTTAATAAGATGGATTTGGCCTGCCATTGTCATGTCAAAACCAAAAAAAAGAAATTTTGAGCAAAAAAATGGGCTTAACATAGAGGGAAAAAGGGATTTTAAAATCAAATTTGATGAATTGAAAGGTCCATGAAGTATACCATGCCCTACGCAGCTTTTGCATACTCGTGATAAAGTAAAAATGATGGAAGTTAGGTTTGTGAGTGCTTCTGTAAATCTTAGGGACAAATAAATATATAAATAGATTAAATATTTTTGTTTCTCAAAATGATTAAATCTACAAATGAATCAGAGCAAGCCACAATAGCGGAATGAGGTCCACAATCGCCAAAATATCACAAAAATCCTGCTAAAATGGAGTCAAATCCAACGTGGACCAGATCCAAAAGAAGGCAAACTCAAAAAAAAAAAAAGGATTGACCTGCACATCTGTCGATAAACCAGCCTGCAATGGTTGTTGAAACCAGGCCTAACAGCACTACCTTGGCCCATCTGGGTCACCAGTTTCAGGTACAACAAGCTATCCATCTGAACCAACCCAGCTTGCAGTCAAATTCTGTACAACCTCTCTACTGAATTCAGAGAAACCCAGACAGCTGGCAACATTTGTTGCGCTGGACTCAAGCCTAATTAGCAGAACCATGTGTATGCACTTTCTCTACGATAAGGTTTCTTGAAATTTGTAGGGCAATCTGTATTAAAAATTTGCAGACCCGGTCGGCCCATCATAGATTCGATCGGGATAAATCAAGCTGTAGGGGTGTTCATTTTATTTAGCCTACATCAAACCCTAAACAAAATCTACGCATATGAATCAGGGAAATTTGTAGGGCAATCTGTATTAAAAATTTGCAGACCCGGTCGGCCCATCATAGATTCGATCGGGATAAATCAAGCTGTAGGGGTGTTCATTTTATTTAGCCTACATCAAACCCTAAACAAAATCTACGCATATGAATCAGGAGAAAACAGAAGGCAAAAAAGAAATGCTAAGAATCATTCAGAATCCTCAGAAAAGAACAATAAATACACATATTCAGATATTCAAGTCAAGACCTAAATACAGATCAAATGAAACCCAAATCAGAAAATAATCAGGGAAATAAAACGTTTTCCATTGGATTTCCATCCGAAACCTGATTTCAAGAAAATGAAAGAGAAGGGGTGGGGATAGTACCTATTAGTGTCAGGCAGCGAGAAAAAGATCTGAAATCCATGCTTGCTGGGCCGAGATTGGAAAACCACAGAGCCGGGCGGACATAGAGAAGAACGGCAGCTAACAAAGTCAAGAGGTTGCGGCCGGAAGCACAGAAGACAGAAGAAGGAAACTTGGGCGAGGCGTCCGAGAAGAGAGGCTGCAGAAGTATTGATTCGAATCGGTGGACTCAATCCTTAAGGTCTTTCTCCCGGAGATATGCCTTCGATGTTTCGAATGGGAGAAAGAAAATAGCCGTTGAGAGTTGTTCAGAGAAGAAAATAGCTGTTGTGCCTATTAAGGAAAACTGAGAGGGTGAGAGTCGGGTGTATACCCACGTGGCAGTAGAATTGGGTTGTTCTACTCCCACTCACCCATTCCAACGGTTATCAAAGTTTTAGACAATATATTTTCCATTTGTCAGAAAATAAATTTTAATGAAAATTAATTTTTGCTAGAAATTTAAAAATAATTTAGCAAACAATCACTAATTTGAAAATTTTACTTATTTGTCACAAACTTACCTGATTGATAAATGGATTTAGTTGGATTGGATGAACTCAATTAACAAATGGGTAAAAATGGATAGGCATTGAGTTGGTTATAGGGCTGCATCTAAAAAAACTCAAGTTAGTTGAATTGGGTTCTAAGTTTGTTATAAAGAATTAATTTAAAAAAAATCATCACATGGTGATATAAAAATATGAGAGTGTTTTATAAAGCATCATCCTATTTTAATTCAAATTTAAAAAAAAAAAAATTGTGAACTAACCTATATTTTGAATTGATCGGATTAACCAACTGTTATTTGAAGGTGGAGTGAGTCGGATTTGAATTCACCTGCTCAAGTTACACACAAAATATTGGCTCCCCATTCAGACACCCGAAAAATTTGTCACCACACACCAAATTTCAAATTTTTGGATGAAATTACCATTTTGCCCTCCCGTATTTTAAGCACTGTGTCTTTCCAAAATTTCTCAAATTGAATATCCGGACTAATTACGATAGCCTGATAAAAATACTTTAAGACTTTAAGGCCTTTTGACACTCCCAAATGATTAAAACACGGTGTTTTATAAATAAGGGTATCCCTCGGCTGTGCCGAAAATACATTTGAAAGTGTCAAAAGACCTTGAAGTCTTAAAGTATTTTTATCAGGTTATCGTAATTAGTCCGGATATTTAATTTGAGAAATTTTGGAAATACACAAGCTTTAAAAATAACTTTAAAGTTTTAAAGGAGATTTTATTATTTAAAAAGTCATTTTTTAAGCACTGTGTATTTCCAAAATTTAAAGGGAATTTCACTAAGCATGAATTGTTCGAATGATCATTATGATCTTTCGAACGATTTCATTGTATAGTCGAATCGTCCGAATGAACAGAAAAATGAACTGAAGAATCGTTCGAATGATAAAATGCGGAAGGGCAAAATGGTAATTTCACCCAAAATTTTGAAATCGGGTGTCTAGTGGCAAATTTTCCGAGTGTCTGAATGGGAAGCCAAAATATTTTATTTCTAAAAAGGACACGCTATGCTAATATAAGTGAGCGATTAAGGTCTTATATCTCAAATTGAATTGAATGATGTTTGATAATGATATCAAATTTATTAATTTTATAAATTTAAAAAAATTATTTGTACTAGGATTTGTATAAAGTCAGTCTCGTAAAACACATAAAACCTTAAAATTTAAACAAATAAAAATAAATAATTGAAAAGAAGATTTTTATTATCTATCAAATTTAATTACTTAAATCAAAATAGATAAACTTGAATAAAAAATTATTTTATAATTATAATTATTTTTATTCTCTGACCCGATCCGCATTTTGAACTCATTTTAGCCTAATTTTAGTCGGGTTGACTCGACCCGACCTGAATTCCATATGGGTTTTTGTCTTCTCAACCCAATCCGACCCGCTGACCCTAAATTCTCAACCCAACCCACATGATTTCTCAGGTCGGGTCATATGGGTCAAATCAAAACCCAACCCGAGTTGCAGCCCCGGTCTGAAGTTTTATCCAATGTCATTGTATATAATGTAACGGCCCGTCCCGCTAGCATTATATTGTCCGCTCTGGATTTCACACACGGCCCACACGGTTTTCAATTGACGAGCTAACTAACTATTGCTCCTAAAAGTCCTCATGCTAGAAGGAGGAAGTCTACAACCTAAATACCATGAAATTTCCAATGCAACTAGCAATGTGAGAATTTTTGGAGTGAGGTATTACATACAAAGAGAAGTGGAGTCTTAAATTTCTTCGTAATAAAAAATATTGAAAGTACTGCTAATTTTATTTTTGAGATGTATTAAATTTTTGAATTTCTATCAAATAAGTTAATTTATTAAAAAGTCATGTCACATTTAACTCTAAATAAACATAGGTAAAATTATCTTCATTCTTATTTGGAAAAATGTACGTTTTTATAAAATTGTTTTACTTATATTTGTTATTGAAATATTTATATTTTTATTTCATAAAAGTTGTTTGCCGTCCAACCTTCCAAATGAAGCCCCGCTAACTGACCCACTATACCTTGGTTTAAAATTTCCCATGTTTATGGAAACTTATGAGGGTTCAATTTTCAAAATAGTAGTCCTTGGAATCGAATTTTGGCTTAATAATATGTTGGATAAACTTAAATATCTAAATAAAATTGAAATTTGTAAAGATTATGAATTTTTTGATAAAATTGAAATTTTATTAGTAATTTGTAAGTAAAAATATCTTTTGTCTTAATTATAAAAGTTTAGTTTTATTAAAGGTCAAATATTCAATTATTGTACTGTATCGGGAGATCAACGATATTATACACCAGTATGCATTGCACACTATCTTTCCTGAATTTTTAATTTTTTTCAAAATTTTTAAAAGATTAGAAAATGGAAAACCTAGTACGAATGTATTTTGATTAAAAAAATGTTCCTTTCTAAAGAGTGTTAGAACTTTAAGAGTTGAAATTTTATACGAATAAAGTATAATCTTAAATAATTGATTTTTTTTTCAAAGATTTTAAAAATGAAAAACCGCTGTGAGAAAACACCAGACATTAAAATCATATTCTCTAATGTACCATAATGACATACATCTATAATTCATTGATTTTTCATCATGAGAATATTGAAATACTAGAAAAGAGTCCTTTATTTAATTCCACAAACATTAGTAAAACATTT